>CM056050.1:535843780-536443780 GCA_029574335.1 Rana kukunoris | reverse complement strand
ATTACCGGCTAGTTTACACTTGCTTCAAAACATGGCTTTAAATGCCAGTTAAAGTTCCTATCACTAAAAAAAATGGTTAGCTTACAGTCCTGTTTACACCTAAAATGTTACCCCCTGTAGCTTTAGTGGTGCTTCAAAGCCTCCATAGAAGTCTATGGCAAAGCTAGCTTGAAGCCCCACTGAACCCCACCAAAGCTTTATCAAAGCCCCACCGAAGCCTCATCAAAACTCCGCCTTATCGAAGCACCAAGCAAAAGCAAGGTGTAAACAGAACTGTAAGCTAACCATTTTATATAGTGACAGGAGCTTTGATTGGCATTCAGAGAGCTTTAACCACTTGCCTACTGGGCACATATACCCCCTTCCTGCCCAGACAAAATTTTAGCTTCCGGCACTGCGTCGCTTTAACTGACAATTGCAGGGTCGTGCGACGTGGCTCCCAAACAAAATTGACGTCCTTTTTTTCCCCACAAATAGAGCTTTCTTTTGGTGGTATTTTTTTTTTGCGCTATAAACAGAAAAAGAGCGACAATTTTGAAAAAAGACACAATATTTTTTGCTTTTTGCTATAATAAATATCCCATTTAAAAAAAAAAAAAAAAAAATGTATTTCAGTTTAGGCCGATACGTATTCTTCTACATATTTTTGGTAAAAAAATGTAAAAAATAAAACCGCAATAACCGTATAGTGACTGGTTTGCGCAAAAGTTATATTGCCTACAAAATACGGGACATAATTATGATTTTTTTTTAAAAAAATGTTTTACTAGGAATGGCGGCAATCTGCGATTTTTTTTCGGGACTGGGACATTATAGCGGACACATCGGACACTTTTGACACATTTTTGGGACCATTTACATTTATACAGTGAACAATGCTATAAATATGCATTGATAACTGTATAAATGTAACTGGCAGGGAAGGGGTTAACCACTAGGGAGCGGAGAAGGGGTTAAATGTTTCTTCTAGTTTGTGTTCTAACTGTGGGGGGAGGGGGGGTGACCGATTTTGTCCCTATGTACAAGGGACACAATCGGTCTCCTCTCTCCCTGACGGGGACGTGGAGCTCTGTGTTTACACACAGAGCTCCACGTCCCAGCTCAGTTACTCGGCAATCGCGCTGGGTTCTGAGTGATGCGACTGGTGCGCGCGTGCCGCCGGTGTCGCGCGCGCCCCTAGCAGCTTTCTATGACTGCACGTCATATGACGTGCAGTCAGGACAATGGAGTTACCCGCCCGCCGTCATTTGACGGTGGGCGGGTATCAAGTGGTTAAGAAAGCCTGTCCGAAGCCATGTTTTGAAACTAGTGTAAACTAGCCCTAACTCAGTGATGTTGTTTTAATGTATAATACTTACAAGGTATTTCTCCTTTTTAGTTCCATCTACTGACAATTCCGTATTGTTTGTTTGGGGCAGAATGGTCTGGACTAATACTTGATTGAATTCAGCTCATCAGTTAACAAAACAATCAGTGGGGCATAGTGATCAAATTTATTCGGTGTAAAATGAACTTGCTGGCTAAACACTGAAGAATAACTGGCTCCACTTTGGATAATTTACACAAACAATTTTCTAGACTCTGGGTTGTGGATGGAAGTACAAATGATGCATGAAGCATATTACAAACAACTGCTCCATTTGAGATGAACAGCTGCAGATACATTCAGTGCTAAGGATGATAAGAAGACAGCTCTCCATAGGATTTGCATCCATCTCTCCCGCAGTACTGTCACCTGCGGGTTACAAGCCCCAGACACAGCATCTGTGCATGAAGATTTCGATTTAGGTCTTTAACTGTGTGTACACACGAATAAACTAAGTGCTCATTATTTCAACTTCTTTCTTATTCTTATGATGGATGTAACTAGTTCTTTCAGATGTTTGTAGAGCGATTCCACTTGTAATCCGTAATTTCTCTGGTTAGCTGTGCTTCTGTTAAGAAAGAAGAAATCCCCAGTGAGCCTTGTTATTCTATGTCACTCGTACACTCAACTGGAAAGCAAAAAGTAACAAAATACAAATAATTAAAAGAAAGAAGACCGGCAAACAAACTGTATTTTTGAACAGCAAATCCAAACATCCACCTCAAAGCCACTCTGATAAGCTTAGCTGTTTATTAAACCTAAGGGGGCTGACCAGCGTGGCTAAGGTAACACAAGTCAGCAAAGACAAATAATTCTCATGGTGTTCATACATAGTGCAATAAATCAGAACGGTTAATATCAGATTTGGCAAAATGATCAAATTGGCCATTGATCAAGGGGACAAAAATGGCATGGGTAAGCTACGAGTGAAAAATAGTAAAGTTGGTCAGTTGTGTGGGAAAAAACATCTATTGTACAGGGTTGATGAATCGCATTTTTACATGTAGATGGATCCTAAGTGATTCACAAGGGTGCAAAAAATTGCCACTGGCCTAAATGATTGATGTCCGATTTGATCAATTTGTCAAGTCAGACATGGATTGTTCAGCTTTGTCGCACCGAGTATGGCCACCATTACAGGAACCAGGAAGTGGATGCAGTCTCTCTGACAATATAAAAAGAGAAGTATAGTTTTTGTTTTTTTAGATTCATACTTACCTTGGTGGATGAAGCATCAGACCGATTCTGCAGCTGTCCCTGCACTTAGAACCGAGCCACCGAACACCGCCAATGGCTTGGTTCTCCCTCCTCCCCTAGAGGAGAGATGCTCTCCTGCTCTGCTCCTCCACGCTAATTGGAGCCCTGAGCTGTTGAGGGATGGGAAGCGGCCGTCTCAGCGGCTCGCTGAGACTGCCATCAGGAAAGGCAGCTGGGGGATCCAGATTTCGGAAGTCAGGATGACACGCTGTCTCGACTGAACCTGGTGACGTCAGCGGAGAGCGGACTTCAGACCGTTCTCCTCTGAAAACGGGTCTCAGGAGTGCAAATGTATTGCACTTCTGTGACCCAGAGGAGAAGCCCAGCCTAAAAAGCTCAGGCTGGTCTTCTCCTTTAATATCGGTTGATTCTGTACCCGCTTTATTTTACACTGGGGTATACAACCTGCAGCCCAAGATGGCTATGAATGCAGCCCAACACGAAATTGTAAACTAACTTAAAAATGTTGATTTGTTTGTGGGGGTGGGTGAAATTTTTGTAAAAATTTGTTTACCCTATGCAAACTTGTGCGGCCGAAGAAGAATTGTGACAGCGTATCTCTAATGGAATTTCATAAGTTTTATCTTCCCACTCTTCACAATCATGCTTTATTCATGTCATCAGTTTTCAGCAGCACAATATTTGTGGCCAATTATTTTCAATGGTGAAGCACATAAAGGGCAAACTTAGAACCAAAGTATCTGATGAGGACCTTGAGAATTGCTACTACACCCATCAAACCAGATATTGATGAGTTTATCAACAACTGTGTCAAATATTGCTCTAGTTTTATATGGTGCCCTCTTTTGCAATAAATAAACTTACAAAAATGATGTTTTATTACAGTGTAGGTACATTATTTATATCAGTGATTGTTAACTTGTGATCTGCCTGACTTTTTCTGCACATCAGCTCTCCTTATTGAGGGTGTATTTTATGTGTGGCCCAAGACAATTTCTCTTCTTCAAACGTGGCCCATGAAGGTCAAAGGGTTGACCACCCCTGCTTTAACAGGATGACAATAATGTTTGATGTTGCTTTGGAAGTGAAATGGAACAGTAGACCCATAGCACCTCTCAAGACTTGCACCTCCTGCCACACACGGACAACATGGGTCTCATTGCCCTTCTCCACTCTCGATAAAAAGATAAGAGCCACATTCCAATCTTAGCTTTTCTTTCTGTGTTTAAAGGGGTTGTAAAGGTTCATGTTTTTTCACCTTAATGCATCCACTTTACTTACCTGAGACCTGGATTTTCCCATGGCGGAGAAGCGCTCTCCCTTTGCCTAGGGTTCTCGGCTCTCAATTGGATAGATTGATAGCAGTGCAGCCATTGGCTCCCGCTGATGTCAATCAAATCCAATGACGCAGGCGAAGGGGGTGGGGGCTGAGTCCTACGTTCGGCGTCTTTGGATACCTGCAAGGTAACCCCGGGAGAGCTTCTCCTAGGGGGTTTTACGATGCAGGAAGGAGCCGCAAGAGCCACTGAGGGACCCCAGAAGACTATGTTTAGGGGAACACTGTGCAAAACAAACTGCACAGTGGAGGCAAGTATGACATGTTTGTTATTTAAAAAAAAAACAATGACTTTAAGTATCATCAATGTGGCTGCATACATTTCCCCACCCAAAAACCAACCTTCCTTGACACCTTTTATCACTCCCAACTTGCTCACAAGGGTAAGTGAAGTCTTCCCCTATCCTTCCGAGCAAGCCTGGGGGAATTTTTATTCTCCTGGGAGCCAACAGCATCCCTGTAGTTATGTATGCCTATGTTCTGCCACCAAAGAAAATGTCTGTATTAATCTCCAGTGTTCACATGTATGAATTTACTGAGATTTACTGACACTGAAAATTATTTTTAAGGCTGAGCTGCATGCTTACAATGGCCCAGCTTGGCACAATGTAGGGATGCAAACCTCATACCTGATGGGCAACTGAAGAGGCTTAAAATCACTCAGCACTACTACTATGATAGTCACAATCTACCTGACTCCTGCTTGGATTCTATACAAGGCCCTCTGACTACAGGGGGGCACTCACTCAGTTTTTTTTTTTCAATGAATACACTGGATTGGATGAGTTTACAATTGGGATGTTATAGTTCATTAATCCATCTCATCCAATCATAGAAAACAATGTGTATTCATTGTAAAAAAAAAAAAAACTGAGTGTTTTATGAATGGAGGCAGTGATGAACGAGGGACCCTCTAAAGTCAATGTGCAGAGACTAAGACGCTTGCACAGAACCTGAGCTCACAGCCCTTTAGGCAGCGTACACACGATCGAATATATCTGCTGAAACTGGTCATCAGACCAGTTTCAGCGGACAGATTCGATCGTGTGTACGGGCTAGCAGACAGGTTTCCAGCAGACAAAAGTTTTAAAGCATGCTTTAAAACTTGTCTGCTGGAAAGCCGTCTGTCGGATATGTCCGCTCGAAATTTCCCGCATGCGTCGAATGGATTTGACGCATGCGTGGACGTATTTTACTTCCTGGTTCGGTGACGTAGCGGCGTCAACGTCACCGCCATGTCACCGCGCTGTCTGTCCGCGGGGATTTTGGTTTGATCGTGTGTACACAGATCAAACCAAAACATCCCAGGAGACATGTCCGATGAATACGGTCCGACAGACAGTTTTCATCGGATATGTCTCCTCGTGTGTATGCGGCCTTAGTAGCAGCAACTACTACAGTGGTCTGCAGCTTCCCCAGCAGCCCAATAGGTATGAGAAATGTACTGTATAGTATTGTGCCAAGCTGGACTAATGTAAGTATGCAATACAAATAATTCCTGGAACTTTAAATGTACACATACTGAATACACGTCTTACCTAATTCAGTACAATATTTTCACAGGTCTAAGCCTGCCACGTAAAAACTTTATTTTCCTGCATCATATGCTGCAATCCATATAATAAATACATTCTGTAAATATCTTTTCTAAAATACAAGTCTAAATATAATCAAATTTTTCATAATTTTTTGCCTGGAATTGGCTCAGTCTCTGTATATTCATGCCTATATCTCAGATCCTCGGCTACAATTAAATGTGTAATTAGATACAAAAGAATCTTAATATAGAATAACAAGAGGCTGGCTAAAATCTGAACAGTATCATACAAATTTCCATAGACATAAGCAGTAAAAAAAAAAAGATGAGATAAAATATAGCAGAGATCTGACTTATAGTGCATGTCAACAACCAAGTCTTTCCTTCTGTATAATGTTTATTTATTATACAGTATCTCTACACAACATCATGACAAGATAAATGGGTTGTCTTGAGTCCTAATGATCTACATTATTGTACACTTCCTCAACACAGTACAGAGACAGGCCTGTCTACATCAAATTTGCTAGCTAGGCGACAACTTATAGGGGTTTGTGAATGCATTTAAAGCAAGAGCTTCAGGCAAAATGCAAAAACATTTTTTTTTTTAATATAGACAGTTCTAGTTGCCTTCGGATCTATAACTCAGTTCACTCGTTGTCATGATTTAGATCTTTCCCCCACTGCATGGCCACTATTTATTGGTTTTGCTTTATAACTGAACAATAGAAACAAACTCCTGTGCACAAATGTGGTGCTCGGAGGCCGATAGGTTTCCACACTTCCAGTTTGTAACTATGGATCCAACATGCTTTGCTGCCCTCTTGGAACTTCAGTTATCCCTTCATATACAGCACTGAGAAATAACAGAAAGAGGGCAGGGATGGACTGGCCATTGGGACTACAGGGAGTTTCCCGGTGGGCCGATGGCTCAGTGGGCCGGTTTCATTGACAGTCTGTCAAATTAATGGCTGCGCTACTCGCATAGTCATTAATTTGAGCACCGCTGTACTGCCCCTACCCCTTTACCTGGTCTTCCTTCTGGGTTTGCATGCTGTGTGGCTAGCTGGGCCTTGCAAGTGCACAGGATACTCTTTTTAATGCGTGTTTGCAAAATTAGAGTGGGCCGGTCTGGATGAAGTCCAGGGCCACTTTTTTGTCCCAGTCCAGCCCTGAAAGAGGGTGTACCAGCCTAGCGCATTACCTTGAAGTACTGTTTATTAATATTATACTCATAAACAGATTGGGTTAACAAGCTTATCAGTTATTTAAATGGGCCTTGCCAGAATGTGCATAAAACACAGGGCAACTAATTACTGTGAATGCAACTATTTTAGTGTACCAATGTCCCGATAATATGAAAGTGGAAATTAATCTGGACTAATAAAGTGGACTTTTGGTGGTACAAGTAATTAATGTAAAAGATCTATAGATATTTAATTATAAAAAGCACATGTGAAAAAAATTGTATACACAACTTTGTAAAACAGTATGATGTCAACATATGATCTCAGTACATATAACACAAGGTTTCAAAAAGCTTATACTTATGCAAATACACTCATAACATTAGAATGTGTAGCATCAGAGGGTGTATATAAACTTTTAGTTCAATATGCGAAATGGTAGATCTTGCTTTTACTCTCGACTTATTTCGTGTACAGGGCGCTTCCTCATGTTATTTAAATAGGCCTCCATTTATGTAGGATCACAGCCACCCTTCACTTGCTTTGATAGACTAGGGCCTATAGGATTTCTACTGTGCAGAGAGCAGTTCACATGATCACAACTTATACGCAGTGCTTGTTTCAAACAAACAAAGTTAGGGGTCAAAGGAGAGGTTTTGGGAGCTCACAGAAGACATAACAAGGAGGCAGAAAAACACAGTGAGGCGGCGTACACACGATCGAGCCGCCCGTCCGTCGAGCTGCTCGTCCGTGCAGCTCGATGGGCGGACGGAGTTCCCGATGAGCGCTCCAAAAAGCTCGTCGAGCCAAAGTCCTCATAGAACAATGAGGAAAAAAAGAGCATGCTCTCTTTTTTGGCTCGACGAGCTTCCCGACAGGACGCTCGTCGGAAGTGTACACACGACCGAGAACCTCGGCAGAATATGGATCCCAGCGAGCTTCTCGCTGGATTCTGCCGAGAAGCTCGGTCGTGTGTACGCCGCCTAAGAAACAATTTAATGAAAAATAGATTACAGGGCCATTAAAGTATATGTGAACCTAACCCATTCAGTTTAGAAATGGAAATATAGGGCAAAACATTTGTATATATACAGTTTATAAAAACATTATAAATACCTTTTGCTATCTTGTTTTATAAGCGATCAATAATCTTTGTTCTCAGCTGCATAATGGACTTAGAGAGGTGGGGGTGAATAAACAGCAATACACTGATGCTGATGTTCTCAGTAAATGGCTGTGTACTGGGGGGGGGGGGGGGGGGGGGGTTGTGTCGGCACACGCCTTTGGAGCCCCAGCTAGAAAACGGACCACATTGTGATGCATGGTCAGTTTTTGATAGGACTGGCAGGATCCCCGGTATTTCAATTAGAGGTAGCAATAGGCATTGTACATGGTACAATAGGCACATATCAGGAATATGAAATGTCAGGGTAACATATTCTTTAAAGGGTAAGTTCTTCTTTACAGAAAAATCTGTAAGGTGAACTTACACAGGACCCCCTCCTCACACCACACCCCCCAGTCCCGCTGACCTAGAATGCAGTGATCTCTCATTCTAAGCCCTAGTAAAGCCGCATCAGGGGTTCAAGGCTTAGAAATCCCTGCAGCTGAATCTCCAAAATGTACCCTGTCAGGAGTGACGTTTTGGAGCATTCTGCCCATGTGATGGCGCCGACCAATCAGAACCCGTCTTTTGTCAGCCGGAAAGATGATGTGTGAATGTTGAGGGGATTTATAAGCCACTGACCCTGACTCAGCTATACTGGGGCTCAGAACGGGAGATCAACAGGTCAAATGGACTGAGAAGGGTGTCCTGTGTAAGTTCACCTTACAGATTTTTCTGTAAAGGTCAGGTGAACTTACACTTTTAGTGGATGTGTAATGATTATGTTTGGAGGATAGGAATATCATTTAGTGTCACTTTAATTCTCATTTAGATAAACACTTAAAGCGGAGTTCCACCCTAAAAATGAACTTTCTATTAACAGCTTGCCTTTAATGTAAAAAAATTGTTTTACTCACTTCTATCTGGCTGTTACTAGGCAGATTTCGTAACAGATGGCCACCAAGCCAGGTGGGGCAGCTAAAATCTCTGGATTTTCACATCAAAAGCATGTAGATTTTGGACATATCAGGGAGAGATGTAAAAAAAAACACAGATTTTTACATACTCTCCCTCGTTTCAATGAGCCTGGCCACCATGATGGGGCCCCCTAGTGGAATGGGGCCCTCGGGCAGTGCCCGAGTTTCTCAATGGTCAGTCCGCCCCTGCCCACGGCTCATCTGTTTTTTTAGTTCCAGTAATTTCCTCTATTACTAATATCACTTTGTACCAGTATGTTTTAATTTTTGGACAAGTCCACCATAAGTGTGACATAGTTCCCAGTTCCAAACAGCCCCTCCAACAAAATCTAGAGCTTTCCCTTTGATAGTGGTGTGCTATATCCGGGGTTATATACCAGCGTGCTAGGCATTTGTAATTAATTTCTATCAAACCACAATTGGTTGATGTGATATGCGTCATCTTTAATATTTTCCCAACATCTATTTCAGTTTCACCTGTTTCCAACTCCTCTTCCCATTTTTTAATATACGGAGGTGGCCCCCGAAATTTTTAGCCCCATCAAAATTGTATAAATCGGGGAAATCCCACCCTTTCCGTTTGGCGCTGAGCACAAACGCTCTAATAGGAGCAGATTACCCTCCGGCCTAATTGGATAAGGGAGGGATTCCACAAAATTTCAGCTGTGCATATTGCCACCTGTTTAGATCAAATATTTATTTTTTTATACTTAGTTCCTGATAAGTGCAAATTTTCTATAGAGGTGCATTGTGGGCGGTATTAACCCTTTCACGGCCGCTAGCGGGGGTTAATACCGCACCGCTAGCGGCCGCAGCTCGTGGCAAATCCGACGGTATAGCGCCGCTGTTTCTGCAATGTGAAAGGGGCTTTACAGTTTTATTAGAATAGAGTAGAAAAGCCTGTCTTTTTCCAGAATGTTGTGGAGAAGGGCCTTTGTTCTCTGTGTGGAAGCAGTGGTCATTCTGCAGTGTTAGACCCTATTGGTATGCCACAAGCAAACTACATGTGCCCTGCTGAATGGAGAGCTCTAGCTCTATCTCAGCCGGAAGAGAAGAATAAGTATCAGACATCTGTAGAGAGACCACTGCTTCCGTACAAGAGTGTTTCCAAAAGCAAGTGACCTTCTCTGCAGCATACTGTTAGAAGACAGTTTTTTCAATCAGTGGCATCACTAGGGTTGGTGTCACCTGGTGTGGTAAAACATGGTGTCACCCCTCTCCTGTCTAGCCTTCCCAGTGCCCTGCAAGCAGCATATAATCATGGGGAGCACCCCAAACCAGCCCCTGTAAATTATAATATAGGTTGGAATAGTGGCAGGCTAAGGTAGTATAGTGGCAGGTTGGGGTGGTATAGTGGCAGGTTAGGGTGGCATAGTGGCAGGTTGAGGTGGTATAGTGGCAGGTTGAGGTGGTATAGGGCAGGTTGGGGTGGTGTAGTGGCAGGTTAGGGTGGCATAGTGGCAGGTTGAGGTGGTATAGTGGCAGGTTGAGGTGGTATAGGGCAGGTTGGGGTGGTATAGGGCAGGTTGGGGTGGTGTAGTGGCAGGTTAGATGGTAAAGTGGCAAGTTATAGTGGTCTAGGGGCAGGTTAGGGTGGTATAGGGCAGGTTGGGGTGGTATAGGGAAGGGTTAGGTTGTATAGTAGCAGGTTAGGGTGGTATAGGGCAGGTTGGGGTGGTAAAGGGTAGGTTAGGACTTTATGTAGTGACAGTGTGCTCATTCACTTAAAACATGCCTGGAGATAAAGACACCCGGGGCAGCTGTGTCCTTGTCTCTTTCTTTTTCTTCAGCTGAGGGATCAGAGCAAAGGAGTCCGTGGGAGGAATGGAGGAGGCAGGCACACCCCCAGCTCCACCCACCAACTCCAGCTGCCTGGGAGATATTGGAGATTCCCGAGGGTCAGCTTAACCTGATTTAATGACTGTGTAGTGTTACAGGTAGCCTCCCCTGCACGCCTAAGTGCCCTGCTCGCACTGCAGCTCTGAAAGCAATATAGTACAGTGTGTAGTGGCAGCCCAGGTGTCACTCTTTAGGCGGGTGATACCCGGTGCAGGCCGCACCCTCTGCTCCCCCATAGCGACGCCGCTATTTTCAACCCAGGCCGGGACTGCTTTCTAAAGGAGGAGAGGAAACCTATGCCTCGTTTCCACTGAACGGAACGGTTCGGATCGGTACAGTTTGGAGCGCTTAGAATGGTCCGGTCTATCCTTGTGAGCGTTTCCACTGCAAGTCGGACCGTCCCGAGCCGTTCAGGGTTTAGAAAAAATGCCTAGGGTGTCCACCAATCAGTGGAATGTATTGTAGGTCAGCCCTAACCAAACCGTTCCATTTCCTATGGCCCCACATCTGAAGCAGGACCCAGAATGGTCCAGGACGGTTCGGTTTTATGGCACACTTTCATAATGGAAACACCCAAAATAGCGTACCGAACCGATCCGCTCAGTGGAAACGAGGCATTAGAAAATGCTTCCTCCAGCTTGCAGCAGACTGATTAAATCATCTAGCCCAGGGTTCTCCAAACTTTTCAAACAAAGGGCCAGTTTATTGTTCTTCAGCCTTTAGGAGGGCCGGATAGTAGCCAGCGGGGGCAGAAAAAGCCCCGGGCCCAGCATTGGTGAGAATAAATATGGGCTCATAGTTTGTGATGAGTAGGATAAGGAGTAATTGTATCTCATCATTGGTATCAGTGGAAGAAAAAGCGCCCCCTTGTTGGAGTCAGTGGGAAGAACAGTGCCTCATATTAGTAGGAGGAATAAAGTCCTGAGGGCCGGATAAAGGCTAGCAAAGGGCCGCATCTGGCCCTCGGGCCGCAGTTTGGAGACCCCTGATCTAGCCTAAGCAAAATCACTTGACTGCAGCTTGAGGCCTGCTTCTTAATGTTAAAAAGTAGAACTATATAAATCATACCATTACTGTATATTGTAACACATTAGGGATGAATTCATGCAGACTTTAAAGTTGCTGAAAGGTCTATGTTAATTACAGCTCTGACAATATAAAGAAACAGATGCTCTGATTTAATTATACAACATATACAAGTAAGCAAAACAAAGCTATTCTGATTAATTCAGAAACAGAGGACTCTGATAACAACTGATCAGCTTAATATTTCATTTGGAAAATGCGAACAAAAAAAGAATCTCCCATTCTCCCCACTGTTTACCAAGTGGAGACCTTTAATTGCTTATGTTGGGAATGGTTGGAGGAATGGCCCCAGGCCCACTAAAGCCCGAAAGTGACTACTCCCACATTGATATCAATAATTTAAGGATTTATTAGGATTTGACAAAACTTTGTGCAGTAATTGACCAGAACTGTCAAAAAACTTTATTTTTTCTCTACTGCACTGGGAACTTTGAAAGTCCTTGACCCAGCTTCTCTCTACAGCTTCTAACTCACAATGTACAAAGAGGAACTTTTCATACCCTTGAGCGTCCAACCACCCACCTCATATCATTAATAGTGCTTTTACAAACTATAAAGGAAAGGGATTAGAGATGATCGGCTCAGGAAAATGCAGAATATTTCTGTGTAATTGTTTCATCGTGCAAGAAAACAGACATTCGCGATTGATGTATATTTGTAATAATTATAATGTTATGAATGTATGATTCTTTTCAGAGTGGACAATCTATATGCATATATTCAGACTATAATAACAAGTCACATTTCACTGTTTTCAAGCCAATTTATTTGTCACCTAAAATGAAGATTTGTTATCTTACAGAGAAAATTTTGAAACCAGATATAATGCAATCCTACATAGAATGCATTTGCGGTTTTTGGACCCAATTTGATCAGTGCCCTATCAATAATCATTATCTTATTAATGTCCTGCACATTACAAGTATTGAATTAAAGTGGTATTAAACCCAAAACCAAAAATGTAATATGTTGCGGTTTACTAATCCTTGGATGTGGTGGATGCATTTGTTTTCTTTTTTCTGGCTTTTGTTTTATTATTATTTTTCAGGCTTTTTACCTTCTGTTTTCACCTGATCTGTCCAGTAACACACCACCTGTATTACTGCACCCCACTCTGAATGAAGGAGCACAGGGAGCACAGCAGATCGCTGCATTGTCAGTCTGGAGGGAAGGGAGATGTACCAGCAGATTTGGATACACTAACAAATTGAAGCCAAACCGCAGCTAATACAGTTAGAACAAACATATTTTTTTTTCCTTTTGGGATAAAGGGTTTACACAAATAAATAAAATTGTATCCATTGTAAGCACCACTGCTAGTGTTAAAGGGGTTGTAAATCCTCCTTTTAAAAAACAAAAACAAAAAATGTCATACTTACCTCCAATGTGCAGTTTGTTTTGCACAGAGTGGCACCGATCCTCAACTTCTGGGGTCCCCCGGGGGCCCTGGTAGCTCCTCCCCGCATCTAATGTCCACGTTGGAGAAGGCGCTGCTATTAATCAATCTGCTATCAATCTATCCAATCAAAAGCCGAGACAACAGGCAAAGAGGAAGAGCCGAGGGATCGACTGGGCTCAGGTGAGTAAAACGGGGGGTGGGGGGTTGGGGTGTTAGAAGGTCAGAAGTGTCAGAAGTTTTATGCATAGGATGCATTAAGGTGAAAAAAAACACAAGGGTTTACAACCCCTTTAAATGGTTTGTCTCATCTCTGTAACTGATAAATTCTGCTAGAGAGCTTGTTCTTTTGAAAAACAACAGAATTACTGGTGGGATCACTAGATGAAAATAAAAGAAAGAAAGCCTGAAAAAATGTATGCAGCCACCACATCTAAGAAATGATAAGCTGCAATATACTAAGCGTTTGCTTTTGGGTTTATTACCGCTTTAATGAGAATATATCAGGAACTGTCTCTTCGGTGACAATGTTCAGTAATTTATGTTAGCTGAATTTATGAAAAGGAAATCAAAGCTACTGTGTATAGAATAATTAGGACAAATAAAATTACAAGAGATGATGAATGCAGCAACAGTGTTAGAATATAAAAACTGATATTATACACACACATATATATATTATATATATATATATATATATATATATATACACATACATATATATATATATATATATATATATATTATCTTTAAAGGACAACTCAGTCCCAACACCTGCACACACATTAAAGCAGATGTCCACCCTAAGGGGGAGATCTGCTTGTTTGCACCCTCCATTGCCACATTTAACACTTTTTGGGGGAGGAGGGGGTAACTGGTTTAAAAGACAACCACTTGCCTTACAGGTACCCTATAGCATTGTTTGCTGGAAAATTTGTTGGTTCTTTAGCTATGACCTTTCATTGTAACAAAACTATTGGCTAGCATAGTGATAAAAAGTCCTTAACATTGTGTTATGGTTACAGAAAAAGAAACTAAAACAAAAATGACTCAATATTAGTTGCTATTGTGTAGAGCAGTGGTTCTCAACCTGGGGTACAGGACCCCCTCAGGGGTCAAATGATTATTTGACAGGGGTCACTGAATCCTGGGCTGTTCCTAAAGCCCGCACCACTCTCCCAGCCTCTTTCTGGCTGCCCAGCAGGGCTGTCCCTGGAGCCTGTGGCCGCACACTCAGCCTCTTTGCAGCCGTTTAGTAAATGGCATGGCTGGGGGGCAGAGACTAGAGGTCAGCTGACTATAAGGGGTTTTAATACTGTACAAGTGGAAGGGACTCAGGGAGCACTAAATGTCCGTGGGTTAGGGGCGCAAATTACTTGTCTTGGGTGCTGACAATCCACGCTACAAAACACATTTTTCTGTTAGGGGTCCCCACAACTTGGGAAATTGTATTAAGGGGTCACAGGACTAGAAAGGTTGAGAGCCACTGGTGTAGAGCTTTAAAGCCAAACAGGTTGAATGTAACATTAAAAAAATTAAAACAATACAAAATACACAAGAAAGCACCATGTCCTCACATTTTGTTAACCATGTTATCTTAAAGTGGAAC
Organism: Rana kukunoris; assembly: GCA_029574335.1. Taxonomy (NCBI): domain Eukaryota; kingdom Metazoa; phylum Chordata; class Amphibia; order Anura; family Ranidae; genus Rana; species Rana kukunoris. Next base: position 536,429,124 of record CM056050.1, on the reverse strand, counting down.
TATACTCTGAAAATGAAAATTTTCAATCTTTTATGTGAACTACATCTCTTCCGATCAACAGGGCAAGGCCGGACTGGCCAACCGGGATACCGGGAAAAATCCCGGTGGGCCGGCTGCCTGGCTGCTCCTGGAGGCCGCTGTGAGGGCAGCGGCGCCAGAAAGACTTATGGCTGCGGCCGGGCTGACCAACATGCAACTGCGCGTGCGCCAGCGGCTCAGCGCAGTTCCGAAGCTAGCCGTGCTTGAGACAGCTCGTACAGGCTCGGCAAGCTTCGGAAATGCGGGCGCATGCGCAGTAACACAACGGCGCCGGGCGGGCGCCATTACTAAAATGCGCGCCGCTGACTAAGGTGAGGTGAGGTCTTGCGTGTGCTGTCACTGCTATGCCTCTGTCTTCCTACATCCCCTCCCTGCAGGCAGCATCTGCACTCCCCCCCCCTCCGACCTCTTGACCGCCCATGCATGCTTTTAACCTCCTGCCCCCCCCTCTGCAGCCTCTGACCTCCTGCCCCCCCCTCTGCAGCACCTGACCTCCTGCCCCCCCTGTTCCCCACTCCACAGCACCTGACCTCCTGCCCCCTCTGCAGCCTCTGACCTCCTGCCCCCCCCTCTGCAGCCTATGACATGTCCCCTCTCCACAGCCTCTGACGTCCTGCCCCCCCCATGCATGCCTCTGACCTCCTGTCCCCCCCTCTGCAGCTTATGACCTGTCCCCCCCATTGCAGCCTATGACCTCCTGTCCCCCCCTCTGCAGCCTATGAAATCCTGCCCCCCCCTGCAGCCTCTGACCTCCTGTCCCCCCCTCTGCAGCCTATGACCTCCTGTCCCCTACCTCTGCAGCGTATGAAATCCTGCAGCCTCTGACCTCCTGTCCCCCCCTCTGCAGCCTATGACCTGTCCCCTCCCCACAGCCTCTGACCTCCTGTCCCCCCCTCTGCAGCCTCTGACCTCCTGTTTTCCCCCCTCCACAGCATCTGACCTCCTGCCCCCCCTGCAGCCTCTGACCTCCTGTCCCCCCCTCTGCAGCCTATGACCTGTCCCCTCCCCACAGCCTCTGACCTCCTGTTCCCCCTCTGCAGCCTCTGACCTCCTGCCCCCCCTGCAGCCTCTGACCTCCTGTCCCCTCCCCACAGCCTCTGACCTCCTGTTCCCCCTCTGCAGCCTCTGACCTCATGTTCCCCCCTCCACAGCATCTGACCTCCTGCCCCCCCTGCAGCCTCTGACCTCCCGGCCCCCCCTCTGCAGCCTTTGACCTGTCCCCTCCCCACAGCCTCTGACCTCCTGCCCCCCCTGCTGCAGGCTCTGACCTCCTGTTCCCCCCTCCGCAGCCTCTGACCTCCTGTTCCCCCTCTGCAGCCTCTGACCTCCTGCCCCCTCTGACCTCCTGTTCCCTCCCCACAGCCTCTGACCTCCTGTTCCCCCTCTGCAGCCTCTGACCTCATGTTCCCCCCTCCACAGCATCTGACCTCCTGCCCCCCCTGCAGTCTCTGAACTCCTGTCCCCCCCTCTGCAGCCTTTGACCTGTCCCCTCCCCACAGCCTCTGACCTCCTGCCCCCCCTGCTGCCTCTGACCACCTGTCCCCCTCTCTGCAGCCTATGACCTGTCCCCTCCCCACAGCCTCTGACCTCCTGTTCCCCCTCCGCAGCCTCTGACCTCCTGTTCCCCCCTCCGCAGCCTCTGACCTCCTGTTCCCCCCTCCGCAGCCTCTGACCTCCTGTTCCCCCCTCCGCAGCCTCTGACCTGTTCCCCCCTCCACAGCCTCTGACCTCCTGTTCCTCCCTCCACAGCATCTGACCTTCTGCCCCCCCTGCAGCCTCTGACCTCCTGTCCCCCCCTCTGCAGCCTATGGCCTGTCCCCTCCCCACAGCCTCTGACCTCCTGTTTCCCCCCTCCGCAGCCTCTGACCTCCTGCCAACCCTGCAGCCTCTGACCTGTTCCCCCCTCCACAGCCTCTGACCTCCTGTTCCCCCCTCCACAGCATCTGACCTCCTGCCCCCCCTGCAGCCTCTGACCTCCTGTCCCCCCCTCTGCAGCCTATGACCTGTCCCCTTCCCACAGCCTCTGACCTCCTGTTTCCCCTCTGCAGCCTATGACCTGTCCCCTCCCCACAGCCTCTGACCTCCTGTTTTCCCTCTGCAGCCTCTGACTTCCTGTTCCCCCTTCCACAGCATCTGACCTCCTGCCCCCCCCCTGCAGCCTCTGACCTCCTGTCCCCCCTCTGCAGCCTATGACCTGTCCCCTCCCCACAGCCTCTGACCTCCTGCCCCCCCTGTTGCCTCTGACCACCTGTTCCCCCCTCTGCAGCCTATGACCTGTCCCCTCCCCACAGCCTCTGACCTCTTGTTCCTCCTCTGCAGCATCTGACCCCCTGCAGCCTATGACCTGTCCCCTCCCCATAGCCTCTATCCTCCTGTTCCCCCTCTGCAGCCTCTGACCTCCTGTTCCCCCCTCCACAGCCTCTGACGTCCTGCCCCCCCCCCTCTGCAGCCTCTGACCTCCTGTCCCCCCTCTGCAGCCTATGAACTGTCCCCTCCGCACAGCCTCTGACCACCTGCTCCCCCTCTGCAGCCTCTGACCTCCTGTCCCCTCCTCTGCAGCTTTTGATTTCCCCTGTACCATCCGCAGCCTCTGACCATCTCTTGTCTTATATCAGATCTGAAGAGGAGTCGAGAGTGGGAGTGCTGCCAGGATGGGGGTTCATGGGAAAAGTCAGACATGTATTGACTGTGGAGAGGAAACTATGGGACCAAGCTGGAGACGAGTGACTGAGCCACGCATGGTGCACCCGAAAGGAGGTCAGTGACAGCACCGCCAGGCCAGTCTGAGGAGGGGGGGGGGGGTGTCAATACAATATTGTAAGGGGGCACTGATCTAAAGGTTCCCCCCTTATATCAGTAAACCTCCTTACCTTAGTGTTCACTTTCTGCGTTAGGTGGTCTCTGGTCACCAGAGTCCTCCCCACATTCCCAGAGTTTCCCTTTACATCATAGTCTGCAGGATTCAACCTTACAGTGCAAGGGGGCACTCTGATGTAAAGGGGAATGCAGTGGACTCTGATATAAGTGTGGTCTCTGGTCACCCGTGCCCACCTTTATATCAGAGTTCGACCCCTTTCACACTGAGACGCTTTGCAGGTGCTATAACGCTAAAGATAGCGCCTGCAAAGTGCCCTGAAAGAGCCGCTCCTGCCCATTGAAATAAATAGGCACCGCAGCTATACTGCCGGCAAAGTGCATAATGTTATGATGTTGGGCTGGTATAATGCTATGGGGCTGGTAGAAAAAAATTTCCAGGGCTGGTTTTTATTCCCAGTCCGGCCCTGCAACAGGGGATCCATAAACAGGTCCCCTCTGTTGTCAGAGCAAACCATAAATGTCATTTATGGGACATAGGTGTTCCTTCATTATTTCTTTGAAGCTGAATAGATTAATGTTAGATTAATGAGCGGAAAGGATGTAAATGGAATGCGGCTGGTAACATCCTTTTACCTCTGATCTGTCATGTTCAGCTTTTCATACAAAAAAAAAAAAATGATGCAAACGGGACTCACATGTGGTCAGATGTAAAAGGGTGAACATCATTTTTACATCTACACTCTGAAAAGTAAAACAATGACTTTAAAGGACAATGTCCGTATACAGTGATAAATAAATCCGATATTGAAACAATATCAATTCAAGAAAGATGGGAAGATGTTCTAAATTTCCACCACCACAGGGACAAATGGGGTAAGCCTCTCCTTGGGACATATACCGGGAGAAATGAAGACTCTTACCGGATAAAGTGGACCTCCTATTTGTAGTGAGGTCTAAGCGCCTGCAGATATAACCCTCTGCGGGGTCAGAGATGGATCTAAGATGTTGAAGTTACTGGGCTCCGATCAGCGCATAGCTCCGACGTCATCACGCCCCACGTGACCCCGAAAGTACGGGTGTTCATTTGGAATTTTAAATTTTATTCCCGGCAAGCATTTTTTTTTTTTACGATGTATATTTAACTGGAACATTATTGATAACAATAAGTGTGTTATAAAACACAACTATTTGGAGCCTTTGTCCTTCTACATGCTCTATTTCAATCACGGAGATTGCACCTCGAAGCACAGCGACTGGGAGGTGACCTTTGAGTGAGGAAGGTGACCATTGGGTGAGCAGAGTGATCGGAGCCCAGTAACTTCAACATTTTGGATCCATCTCACACCCCGCAGAGGGTTATATCTGCAGGCGTTGGTGACCTCGCTACGAATAGGAGATCCAATTTATCCAGTAAGAGTCTTAATTTCTCCCGGTATATGTCCCAAGGAGAGGCTTACTCCATTTGTCCCTGTGGTGGTGGAAATTTAGAACATCTTCCCATATTTCTTGAATTTTCAATATCGGATTTATTTATCACTGTATACATACAATTTATATCCTTATTAGCGTGACTATTTTCTTTCTTAATTTATTCTGTTTTACATGATTATATCACAAGTTAGTGTCGCTGCTCTTTTTTCACAGGAATATTTTGTTTTCTTAAGGGCCAGTTTCATCGGACCAAATTGATCGTGTGTACGGCCCATCGGACCATTGTCTATCGGACCAAAGTTTTAAAACTTGCTTTAAAATCGGTCCGATGGACGCCTGACCATCGGACCAAAACGATGGTTAGTATGCAAAAGCATCAGACCAAAAACCCGTGCAAGCTCAGAATCAAGTCGACGCATGCTTGGAAGCATTGAACGTCGTTTTTTCAGCACGTCGTTGTGTTCTACGTCACCACGTTCTGACCCGATCGGATTTTGGACTGATGGTGTGTGCACATATCAGACCATCAGGCCACTTCAGCGGTGACCCGATGAAAACGGTCCGTTGGACCATTCTCATCGGACCGGTCTGATCGTGTGTACACGGCCTAAGAGGCAGATCTGATTAGAAAGCTGGGCTGAAAGACATTGGGGTTGACTTACAAAATCCACTTTGCACTACAAGTGCACTGAAAGTGCAGCCACTGTAGATCTGAAACGAGGGGAAGCTCTGCTGATTTTATTATCCAATCATGTGCAAGCAAAAATGGTGTTTTTTATTTTCCTTGCATGTCCCCTTCGGATCTACAGTGACTGCGCTTCCAAGTGCACTTGTAGTGCAAAGTGGATTTGCCTTTAGTAAATAAACCCCAGTATTTGGCACTATTTCCACGTTATCTACTATATCCATAAGTCTTTACCCCTTTCCTGACCAGGCCATTTTTGAGATACAGCACTGTGTCGCTTTTACTGACATCTGCACGGTCGTGAGCCACTATACCCAAATAAAATTGGTGTCCTTTTTTTCCCACAAATAGAACTTTCTTTTGTTGGTATTTGATCACCTCTGCGTTTTTTATGTTCTGTGCTATAAACAAAAAAAGACCAACAATTTAAAAAAATATATATATTTTTTACTTTTTGCTATAATACATATGCCCCCCCCCCCCTCCAAAAAATGCAAAAAAACAAATTTCTTCATCAATTTAGGCCAATATGTATTCTGCTACATATTTTTGGTAAAAAATCCCAATAAGCGTACATAGATTGGTTTGCGCAACAGTTATAGGGCCAGATTCAGGTAGATGGGAGCATCTTTAATCTGGAGTAACGTTTCTCATTTACGTTACTCTGCCGAAATTTTAGGAGCAAGTGCTGTTATTTATGAAGCGTGTATTATTTAAACTAGGCGCGATCCCGCGGCAAACGTACTGCGCATGCGTCGACTGTCAATGCATCCCAGTGCGCATGCTCCAAATTCTGTCAGTGAACGTTAATGACGTCAAATCCCCATTCATGGACGTTTTACGCAAGCGACGCAAATTTTTTTTTTCTCAACGCGATGACGACGGCTTTACTTAACATAGGATACTCCACTAGGGGGCTGCTTTATCTTTACGCCGCGTATCGCTTACGGAAACGTCGGAAAGTCACTGCGTCGCGCCCGAATATGATCGTGAATTGCCGATTCCCGCTGATTAACATATTTTCGGCGTTAATCAGCGGGAACACCCCCAGCGCCATTTTTAAAATTGCATTTGCGATGCAATGGCGAAATTCAATTATGCCGCTCGCATCGGAACTCCAACCCCGGCGTTTCTTGTTTTCTGGTTACAGAAAACAAAAACGCCGGCTTAAAGTGACAGTTAGGCTGGAGTATCACTGATACTCCAGCCTAACTCTACCTGAATCTGGCCCATAGTCTGCAAATTACAAGATAGATTTATGGACTTGGCAGTGATCTGATTTTTAGCGGGTCTGCGACACTGATGAACAAAACTGACACTAAGTGACACTTTTTGGGGACTAGTGACACCAATACAGTGATCAGTGCTAAAAAAAGAGGCACTGATACCCGTATAAATTACACTGGCAGGGAAGGGGTTAACTACAGGGGTGATCAAATGGTTAAATGTGTTCCCTGGAAGGTGTTTCTAACTGTGGGGGGAGTGGATTCACTGGAGGAAAAGAGATCGTAATTCAGCTTAGCGTTTCACACCGAATGTGGTGCTTAGTCAGCAGCTGTGCAGTTAGTCTGTATGATGCCCTGATATCTATTTTTACAATAAAGCTGAATTTTTGGAGTGCGGCTATCTAGCTACTTATTTTTCCATGTTATACTTACCTGCTCTGTGCAGTGGTTTTGCACAGAGCAGCCCCAGATCCTCCTCTTTTCAGGTCCCCATCGTCTCTTTGGGCTCCTCCCACCTGCTGACTGCCCCCATAACAATCACACCGCTCTGTGTGTCCAAAAGACCTTTTTAGGTGTGATTTGGCGCTTTAAGCAGCCCAATACAATTTATTGGGCTTTCTTAACGTATTATGCATTCCAAAGGTGGACAGCCTGTTCAAAGAATCGATATGTGGGGAATACAAGAAGAGACGAAACGAAACTCAATTTGAAGGCTAGTTCCAGGTCTGTGTTTACCAGGGTTCAAGATATAAGAAATCCTGGGGGGTGGCATATAGGTGGGAGGAAGGTTCCTTTTCATTTACATATTAATATATATATATATATTTACAGTATCTCACAAAAGTGAGTACACCCCTGACATTTAAAAACAATATATTTTATTATATATTTTCATGTGACAACACTAAAGAAATTTGATACAATGTAAAATAGTAAGTGTACAACTTGTATAATAGTGTAAATTTGCTGTCCCCTCAAAATAACAACACACAATCATTAATGTCTAAACCGCTGGCAACAAAAGTGAGTACACCCCTAAGTGAAAATGTCTCAATTGGGCCCAATTAGCCATTATCCCTCCCAGTGTCATGTGACTTGTTAGTGTTACAAGGTCTCAGGTGTGAATGGGAAGCAGGTGTGTTAAATGTGGTGTATCACTCTCACTCCCTCATACTGGTCACTGGAAGTTCAACATGGCACCTCATGGCAAAGAAGTCTTTGAGAATCTGAAAAAAAGAATTGCTGCTCTACATAAAGATGGCCTAGGCTATAAGAAGATTGCCAAGACCCTGAAACGTAGCTGCAACATGACCATACAGTGGTTTAACAGGACAGGTTCCACTCAGAACAGGCCTCGCCATTGTCGACCAAAGAAATTGACTGCACATGCTCAGCGTCATATCCAAAGGTTGTCTTTGGGAAATAGATGTATGAGTGCTGCAGAGGTTGAAGGGGTGGGGGGTCAGCCTGTCAGTGCTCAGACCATACGCCGCACAGTGAATCAAATTGGTCTGCATGGCTGTCTTCCCACAAGGAAGCCTCTTCTAAAGATGATGCACAAGAAAGCTGATGAGACCAAGATAAACTTATTTGGTTCAGATGGTGTCAAGCATGTGTGGTGGCAACCAGGTGAGGAGTACAAAGACAAGTGTGTCTTGCCTACAGTCAAGCATGGTGGTGGGAGTGTCATGGTCTGAGGGCACATGAGTGTAGCCAGCACTGGGGAGCTACAGTTCATTGAGGGAACCATGAATGCCAACATGTACTGTGACATACTGAAGCAGAGCATGATCCCCTCCCTTCGGAGAATGGGCTGCATCAAATAAAGATATTACGCACATTAAATAGATACCTAACATGGTGACAAACTATAGTACTTAAAAACCTCCATAGGTGATGCTTTAAAAACGTTTAGCCCCTGTACACACGATCAGACATGTCCAACGGACCGTTTTCATCGTACAAGGCTGAAGTGGTCTGTTGGTCTGATGTGCGTACACACCATCGGACCAAAATCCCCTCAGACCAGAACGCGGTGACGTAGAACACAACGACGTGATGAAAAAACAAAGTTCAATGCTTCCAAGCATGCGTCGACTTGATTCTGCGCATGCGGGGGATTTTGGTCCGATGGTTTGTGTACTAACCATCGAACCTGTCCGACGGACAGGTTTCCAGCGGACATGTTTTCAAGCATGTTTGGAAATTTTTGTTCGCTGGAAAACGGTCCGATAGGCCGTACACACGATCGAACATGTCCGCTGAAACTGGTCTGCGGACCAGTTTCAGCGGACATTTTCGATCGTGTGTACGCGGCCTTACAGCTTACCTGTTTAGAGTTACAGAGGTGGTCTAGCACTAGAATTATTGTTCTCACTCTAACGTTCGTGGCTATGCCACTTGTGTGGTGCGAACACGGTTTACATATGTGTGCACAACCTATGTATATGTTGGCTTCTAAGCACGAGCGCGGAAGGATAGGGCGCTTTCAAATTTGTATTTATTTTGATCACTTTTATTCATATTACAAGGAATGTAAACATTGTAATAGAAATCGGGTTGACAGGTTCTCTTTATGTATCATATCTCTCCTTTACCTTTAAAAACAAAAGAGGAAAAAAAATACAAATATTTCGATTTTTTGCTTAAATTGTAAATTCCAAACAGCCACACACACAGGCTGTACAATACACTTTCCCTCCATGGGACTTTCTTTGATAAAAATCAGCTCTATATGAACTTTTTCTCTCCTTTCACATGTGATATAATATTGCATATGTGTTTTATAATTTATTCCCAGTCTTTATACAATTTTTATTGTTTTCTTATATCGCTCATATATTATTGACTGCACCGATTGGAATTTAGTATATCTATTTGGATGTTTGCACATATCACGCGCAGTGTTATTCGCACAAATTGCACTTTACTTATCTAGCTCTGCACTTTTATTTTTATCTACAGTGCATGTGCACTTTATAAAGGGCAGATTATGCCATTTCTAAAGGGGTCAGGCCGTGACTAGCGGCTCCCGTCACGCTAATCTGGCCAGTCACAGAGCTGAAGTTTGCAGCCCCGGAAGGAAGAGGGGTGAAGATGGACACTCGCTGCCAGTGGGGACAACGGTGACATCGCAAGCTTCGGTTTCAGGTAAGTGACACATAATGGGCTACTTCCTGCACCGAAAACTGACTGCAAGGTGTGAACTAGAGCCATGGAATACATGGAAAACACTGTGCATGCATTTTCTACAGAAAAAAAATCACACAGAACTAAACAGAAATGCGTTTGGTGTGAACTAGCACTTAGAGAGATTTAGTTTAAGGAAGTGGTCCATGCTGATATGTCAGTTAGTAAGTTAGTAATGTGAGAGAAGACTGAAGGAGTAGAGAGATAGATTTGGGTGTCATCGGTGTATAAATGTATTGGAAGCCGTGGGCTGCCATCAGAGAGTACAGTATATCTGTTTGATGAAAGAACTGTATCGCTCATGTAAGGATAGGATAGAAAATTGTGTAGAAACATGGGACGGTTGGTTTAAACTTAAAAGGTCAGTAGTATATGCAGAGTTTATTGTAGTATAGGAGAAAAAAAAGAGAAAGATAACGTTTTTGAAATAGGGGGTTAATTATAGAACAAAAGTGTTAACAAATTCAGAATATGTGTATAATAGGGGAGGGGGTATTTTGTTCTTGTAACTAATGATTGGATATAGAATGCTAAGATAATGCGTATATTTATTGTTTGAAGCAAGAAAATTAACAAAGAAAAATAAACAAAAAAAGAGAGTCCAACTGGAAGATTCCACAACAGCCCACATGTCCAAAGAGCAGGGATAGCCAGGTACCTTGAGAGACTGCCCGGTTGTCATTTGAAGCTGTATTTGTGTAAAAAAAATTATATACAAAGCAAAAAGCAGATAAACATACAACTACAGTTTCCATTTTAAAACAGAAATACAGCCAAAGCTTGTTTAGCTGTATTTCTCCTATAGATCACATGAGTGCAGTTTGTTCTGTTCTCCCGTGACTCATTTTCAGCAGAGAGCAGGCGGAAGTCTACTCCCTGCTGACGTCAAAGTCGGTTCAGGCTCAAGGTCATCACAACAATGGAGTCATGATCCCCCCAGATCTCTGGACCGACACCCGGCTCAGCCTCTCAGCGAGCTGATGAGAGCCTAAGCCGGGTGCTCTCTCCCCCTCCACAGGCCAGTGCTCCAGTGAGTGGAGGAGGAGGCAGAGCAGAGAGCTTCCTGCTCGGGGGGCTTTGAGAACCGAGCGATCAGTGGTTTGAAGGGTATAAAAGAAAAGAGAGGAGCCTCTAAGTGTAGCAATGAAGTTACATTTAATGAAGGTACAACATTTAACAACTCACATGGTTGATGATTAAATGAGACACATCTAAGTATGCAGGGATCCGGGGTAAAGCTGTCTACATAGACTATCCTGCGCACTGCTGTCTCTCTCCGCTGTCAGTCTGCAATCGTGACCGGGAACACTACCTTGCAGTAGAGCGATCTGAAAGCGAGGTTTAAACTGCTCGTGGAAGGGATGATGTTGATAGCGGTGTGGAGGATGGTTTATGTGGACAGCTTTACCCCGGATGCCTGCATACTTAGAGCCGGTTCACACTGGGGCGGCACGACTTTGGGGCCGACTCGGCAAAGGCGTCCTGAAGACGACTTCAGAGGCGACTTGCAAAATGACTTCTGTATAGAAGTCAATGCAAGTCGCCCCCAAAGTCGTACAAGAACCTTTTTCTAAGTCGGAGAGACTTGCGTCGCTCCTATTAGAACGGTTCTAATGACTACAATGGGACGCGACTTGTCAGGTGGCTGAGTCGCCTGACAAGATGTCCCAGTGTGAACCGGCTCTTATATGTGCCTGTTTTAATCATCAACCATATGACTTGCTAAGTGTTGTACCTTCATTAAATGTAAACATATTGCTACACTTAGAGGCTCCTCTGTTCTGTATTATACTCAGTTGTGACATGATGCTACTTATCAAGACATCGCTTGTAAATCAAGTCAAAATGTATTTAAAAATGTTGATGTCTTGCAAAATGCTCTCAAACCAAGTTACTCTTAAACCAAGGTTTTACTGTATTGCCAAATGAGGATGCAACAGCCACCATTTATACATGAATACAAATCAAAAGATTCATTACATCACAAATCTATAGACAAATATACCATCCTCCCTTAAAAAAGGCATTAAAAACTTCTAACATCTCTATCTGTGGTGCTATTACATGTTGTTGTATCTCTGACTTACAGTATATTAAAATATATGTAAATGCTATATTAATATACTTGTTTTTCTATGCAGAAATTGTTGTGATCACAAAATCAAATCAAAATTAAAGTGGACATACACTATATTACCAAAAGTATTGGGACGCCTACCTTTACACTCATATGAACTTTAATGGCATCCAAGTCTTAGTCCGTAGGGTACAATATTGAGTTGGCCCACCCTTTGCAGCAATAACAGCTTCAACTCTTCTAGGAAGGCTGTCCACAAGATTTAGGAGTGTGTTTATGGGAATGTTTGACCACTCTTCCAGAAGCACATTTGTGAGGTCAGGCACTGATATTGGACGAGAAGGCCTGGCACACTGTCTCTGGTCTAATTCATCCAAAAGGTGTTCTATCTGGTTGAGGCAGGGCTGTCTTAATGAGAGGACACACCTGGGCACTGCCCAGGGGACCCAGCTGCATAGGGGGGCCCTGCACTTTCCCCAAAGCAGGTGGCCCTTGAGCCCACGCTGCCCCAATATTGGGGGCCCCATGATGGTACTGAGAGTGATAGATACACTGCCTGCACTGTCATCATTGTAGGGGCCCCAGAGCATTACTTTGCCCAGGGGCCCATGATGCTATTAAGACGGCCCTGGGTTGAAGTCAGGGCTCTGTGCAGGTCAGTCAAGTTCCTCCACCCCAAACTCACTCATCCATGTCTTTATGGGCCTTGGTTTGTGCACTGGTGCGCAGTCATGTTGGAACAGGAAGGGACCACCCCCAAACTGTTCCCACAAAGTTGGGAGCGTGAAATTGTCCAAAATGTCTTGATATGCTCACGCCTTAAGAGTTCCCTTCACTGGAACTAAGGGGCCAAGCCCCCATACAACCCCACACCATAATCCCACCTCCACCAAATGATTTGGACAAGTACACAAAGTGAGGTCCATAAAGACATGGATGAGCGAGTTTGGGGTGGAGGAACTTGACTGGCCTGAACAGAGTCCTGACCTCAACCCGATAGATTACCTTTGGGATGAATTAGAGCAGAGACTGTGAGCCAGGCCTTCTCATCCATATCAGTGCCTCGCCTCACAAATGCTCTTCTGGAAGAATGGTCAAACATTCCCATAGACACTCCTAAACCTTGTGGACAGGCTTCCCAGAAGAGTTGAAACGGTTATAGGGTGGGCCAACTCAATAATGACTAAGACGGGGATGCCATTAAAGTTCATATGCGTGTAAAGGCAGGCGTCCCAATACTTTTGATAATATAGTGTATGTTCACTTACATCCGACTACCTCTAAGGCCCCGTACACATGAGTAAATCTATCTGTTAAAATCGGTCGGACAGACCGATTTGAACAGATCTGTCTGCTGGGATGTATTGGTTTGATCGTGTACACACGATCAAACCAAAATCCCCGCCGGCAGACAGCGCGCTGACGTGGCGGTGACGTTGACGCCGCCACGTCACCGCACCAGGAAGTAAAACACTTCCGCGCATGCGTCGAAACCATTCGACGTGTGTGCGAGCAGATATGTCTGCTGGTTAGCATACTAACCAGCAGACATGTCGGGCGGACGGGTTCCCAGCCGACAGATTTGAAAGCATGCTTTTAAATCCGTCAGCTGGCCAAATCCGTCTGTTTGCCCGTACACACGATCAAATCTGTCTGCTGAAACGGTCTGGAAGACAGATTTGATCGTGTGTACGCGGCCTGATACATCAGGTGTATGTTTGAAAAGTCAAAAGTTTGCAAACCTTTACTGCTTAATTTTATCCAAATCTGAGAGCTTAGGGAAACAGGTGAAGCTCTGCTTCCTATCACCATTTAATCATGTGCATGCAAAAATGCTGCTTTTTTTTTTTTCTATGATTGGGTATTCTTTGCAAAGTTATATTTCACCACATTCACTAAGAGAAATTTCCCTAGCAAAGTCAACAGCCTATTTGCCTTTAGTAAATCAATGTGAATGTCTCCTTTTTTTGAGCAGAGAAATCTAAAATTGTGTAAAAATTACCTACTTCACCCACCAGTTACATGGTTGAAAAAAAAAAAAACATGTTGTATTTTTCTTTATTGTACAACTCAAGGATGCAACACCTGGCATTGCAACAGACAATTTTGGTAAGTGCACCATGAACAACATTATTAGCATATTATCAGTCATTAGCGTGACAGCAATTTCATTTACCTGATATTCAAGCTTCACAATCTACTAAATGCAGCTAATTTTCGGAGCAGCTGTCTTCACTGACGTCACTGTAGCTGTTCCTGTAAAATAATAAGCATAAATACATGAAAGTCATTTGGAGCTGTTGATATTTTAGGGTTAGTTTCGTTATGGCCAGAGCTTTTTTTCTCAGAAAATAGGTGCAGGAACTCAACCACGACCCCATTTAAATTTAACAAACAGTAGGAGGGTCTTAAAGGGGCATTAAATACCAGGATTTCATTACATGCAGAGTGCAGAGTTCAGGGGGTTACACACAGAGTGCAGATCTGTCACTTGTAAACACAGAAACCAGACTTCTGTGTTTACAAGTGATTGTGGTGAGTAGACACCAAAGGGTCTGAGCCAGAGGTGATGGAACTGAGTTCCCCCAAGTTCCCCCTGAAAAAAAGCCCTGGTTATGGCAAGCTTATATTAAAGAGACCCTGGGACCAAACTAAAAGTCGAATTAAATGCAGTGGCTGTAGAGCAGGAAATTTATACTTTACACCCTTCCGCCAATACTGAAGAGGAATTGACGGTGACATTTGCTTCTGAAACAGACACTTCCAATCCAAGAGTGTCAGTCTTCCTTTGTCTCTTGCATAGGGGAGATTAGCCATTTAAGCCCTGGACCATTATGCAGTCAAATGACCAGGCCACTTTTTGCAATTCGGCACTGCTTTGCTTTAACTGTCAATTGCACGGTCGTGCGATGTGGCTCCCAAACAAAATTGCCTTCCTCCTTTCCCCACATATAGAGCTTTCTTTTGGTGGTCTTTGATCACCTCTGCTTTTTTTTTTTTTTTTGCACTATAAACAAAAATAGAGCGACAATTTAAAAAATATATATATATATATATATATTTTTTACCTTTTGCTATAATAAATATCCCCAAAAAATATAAATAACATTTTTTTCTCAGTTTAGGCCGATACGTATTCTTCTACCTATTTTTGGTATAAAAAAAATAAAAAAATCGCAATAAGCGTTTATTGACCAGTTTCCGCAAAAGTTATAGCGTTTACAAATTAGGGGATAGTTAATAGTAATGGCAGCAATCAGCGATTTTTATTGTGACTGCGACATTATGGCGGACACATCGGACACTTTAACCACTAGGTGGGACTGTAGGGGTTAAGTGTGCCCTAGAGAGTGATTCTTACTGTAGGGGGGATGGACTACACGTGACAAGACAGTGATCACCGCTTCCGATTACAGGAAGCAGTGATCACTGTCATTGTCACTAGGGAGATGCTTGTTTACATCAGCATTTTCCTAATTTTCCTTAACGTGAGACGATCGCGGGTATCCCCACGGCGATCAAATCCGCAGCACTCGCGGTCGGGCTCACGGAGCACGCGGGTCCACAATGCCTCGCTCTTAAATGGGACGTATATACAAGTCCTTCTGCCTGTCTGTGCCATGCTGCCGATGAATATGGTCGTGCGCTGGTCGGCAAGCAATTAAAGGGATATTAAAGTCTTGTATTTTTTTCCTTTAGAACATGTTATACTTACGTGCTCTGTGAAATAGTTTTGCACAGAGCAGCCCAGATCCTCCTCTTTTAGGGTCCCACACTGGTGCTCCTGGTCCCTCCTTTCTGCTGGGTGGAGGCACCCAAGCAGGTGTGCTCCCAACCTGGTGCTTTGTGTATCAATTCACACAACTCAGCCCCATCCCCTCTGTCTCCTGATTGGCTCACTGGCTGTGATTGACAGCAACAGGAGCCAATGGCTCTCATGGACATCGCTGGATCGAGAGGGGGCTCAGGTAAGTATTTGGGGGTGGGGGGCTGGGGCTACTGCACACAGAAGGTTTTTTACCATCATGCATAGAATGCACAAAGGTAGAAAAAAATTGTGCCTTTACAACCACTTTTACTAATACTCGAGTGTGCAAAATTTGGTGCAGCTCTGCATAGAAACAGCTTCCAGGCTTTTTTGTCAAAGCTTAATTGAACAAATTGAAGTTAAAGGGTTTGTAGTGGCAGAAGTTTGAAGTTTTTTTTACCTTACTGCATTCTAGATTCTATGGGTGGGATTCCTAGCCCTTGATTAGGTAGTCCAGAAATGTTGTTCAGAAACTTCAGAATGAAGAATCTTGAGACAAGTTTTTGTTTAGCACCTTCTTTTACTGTGAGTATGAATGTCATAGTTACACTAGGGGTATATTTATTAAGAATTTGCAGAGCTGTGAAACTGCTTGTATATTTGTCTGTGAAGATGGGTGAACAAGCTAATGTTACTAAACTGATTTCTTTCCAGATTGACTGTTATTCATTCATACAGAAAAAGTGAATCAGGGGAATAATTCATTATGGCCAAAAGATGAAGTTGATGATCAGAATAAATAAATAATTTTCCCCTGAAATAAGCCGGGTCTTATGTTAAATTTGGCAACAAAAGAGTAGGGCTTATTTTCCAAGTAGGTCTTATGTAATATGCTGTCTTCTCTCCCCCTCTCCCTCCCTGTCTGGCAGGAATCCCCTGTGGAACCGTGTAAAGGTGCTTGTAAAATACTAGAATCCACTCAATTACAGTATTATATCATGTAACTGTGGAACAACTGTGTATTGTTCTGTAATCTAATTGTGCCACATGTGAGGGGGCGCTGTAAGAAGGTATGTGGCACAATTAGAAAATATAAACATACAGTTTACATTATATACTACTGTAATAGATTGAATTCTAGTATTTTACCGGCACTTTAAACTAGGGCTTATTTTTGGGGTAGGACTTTCCTGTTACAGCAGTTATACAAGGAGTTTAACTATGGATGTGCTGTCCAATAGGAACCAGTGTAAAGCCCCGTACACACGGTCGGACATCCAACAAAACTTCCCTTGGATTTTTGTCCTAATTGATTTGTCCGATCACACCCATAGCATACACACACTCGGACTTTTCCGGCAACCAACACGAACGTAGTGACGTTTGAACGTAATGCCGTGCATTTAAAAGAGGAAGTGAAATTCTCCGACGTCACCCGTTGCGTTCCTTCAGCTACTCTATAGTTAGTTGATGTTTCGTGTGAGTGCTTTCCACATTTCCAGTTTCGTGCGTTTCAGAACGTTTGTGTCCGTTCGCCAAATTCCGAGATGTTGCGCGATCCTGCGAGAGAGCGTGCTGTTTACGGTCTAGGAGTTCTGGCTATTGCTCAAGCTCAGTCCAGGTCCAGGAGTAGGAGGAGGACTGTTTGGACCAAAAATTGGTTGCTTCGCCGTGAAGAATTTTGTCATATGCCATTGCTCAGGGAGCTGCAGGAAAACAATCCTAATGATTTTAGGAACTATCTTAGGATGTCAGATTCCTGCTTCCAGCGTCTTTTACATTTGCTGTCTCCATATATCACCAAGAAGGACACATGTATGAGGCCTGCTATTCCTGCAGAGCAACGGCTCATAGCCACTTTGCGCTATTTGGCGACAGGGAGAAGTCTCCAGGATTTTAAATTTACTACTGGGATCTCTCCCCAGGCTCTGGGACACATAATTCCTGATACTTGCTGTGCCATTATTCAAGTCCTGCAGAAGGACTATATTCGGGTAAGTTATTTTATTTGATATCACATTATATCCATTTCCACAATGTTCAGTCCCATTCTTGTTAGAATCTGTTCAAATAATTTTTATTTGGTGGCATGCTGACTACTTTTCCTTGCCCTAAATACATATTTGCCTTCACTTACCTCCCTAGCAAGCTACCCTGGGACCCCAATTTGTAATTTGCCTTCCCTTAACAACCCTTATAAACTAGGGCATCTTAAAATGTTTATCCTTAAACTGGCAGCAGAGTGGCAGAGTAAATTTTTTGGGGTGCACAAACTGTTTATTAACCTTCCCCTTCCCAAATAGTGAATCATCTGATCCAAATATTTGTGTACTCTAGCTCAACATATCTTCATTATACCCCTTTTCTGCTTGTCATATTTGTCCCATTTTCTTTATAATTCTTTATTTTATAACATTTTCCACTCTTATTTCCTCTTTATACAAACAAAAAAGTAAATGACTACATTTTGACACTTTTCTTTAACCATTTTCTTATTGGTCATTATGCTTCTCATCATGGCTCACAGATTTTGCCATCATATCTACTGTATATAGCAATGGCATCATACACTTCCTATTCCCCATATCTACCCTTCCTTTTAAGTCGCTATCCCCCCCCCCCCCGTTTCCCCCCCCAAAAAAAAAAAAAAAAAAAAAAAAAAAAAAAAACCTCCTCTAATCCTCCTCCTTCTTCAAAGGTCTCGCTCTCTGAATCTTATATAGGGGGTCCACACTTGGCTGTACTTCCCCTCTTGTTCTCTTATTCCCATCGTCAGGTTCTCCATCTGCTGAATTTCTGTTACTCTGCCCAGCCATTGCTGTCTGGTCGGCGCAAGCGTACTTTTCCACAAAATTGGAATGCATGCCCTTGCCGCTGTCAGCAAATGTCTAAGCAGAGAATTTTTAAATTTTTCCATGGAGATTGGGAGGTCCAAAAGTAGATAGGTAGCTGGATTATCTCCCAGATCTGTCTCTGTGATTTTTTTTACCGTTTCGGTGACCATTTTCCAAAAATCTCTCAGCTTTGGACACTCCCAAAATACATGCAACATGGTACCCTCTCCTTCTCCACACCGCCAGCACCGGTCTGATAACTCGGGAGATATCCTTTTTAATGCTGCAGGGGTTTTATACCATCTAGTCAGGATCTTATAAGCACCCTCTTGATATCTAGTAGCAAGAGAAGCTTTGTGTGTAAAATTAACGATTTTTTTTCTCTGCATCTCTGAGAATTTAGTCCCCATTTCTTTTTCCCAGGCTAGAATGAATGGTAATTCTTTTGGGGCTATTGATTCTTCTAAGAGAGTATACATTGAAGACAGACCATGTCTCAGTGAGTCACCCTTCAGACATAGTTCCTCGTATTTTGAAAGGTCTCTAGTTGCTTTGCCAAGTGGATTCATTGCTCTAATAGCAGCTTTTAATTGGTTTGATCTCATTAAGTCTATTCTCTCTTCCCTTTCTCCCCCACTGCTCCTTTGATTCCCATCTTCAAAGTGTATTAGCCTACTCATTCCCGCGCGTCTAAGATTGTTAAAGTGTAGATCTGTGAGGCCTAGTTGGAATCTAGGGTTTCCCAGCACCGGGATTAATGGACTTGGATGTTCTGAGATTTTCGTTTTCTTAAATATTTTTTTTATAATTTGTAGTGTGGCTCCTATAGTGGGGTGTTTTTTCACTTCTTGTGGTATGTCTGCCTCTTGAATCCATGCCATTCCCTCTAAAGGAATGTTCGTGATTTTTTGCTCCATGTGTATCCATGGTTTTACCTTCTGTTGGGTACACCACTCTACCACCCTTGCCATATGGGACGCATCATGATATCCCATTGGGTCTGGAAGTCCCACCCCTCCTCTTTCCTTTGGCAACGTCAGAATCTCTCGCCGTATTCTAGGTGCTTTCCCTGCCCAGATAAACTTAGCGAATCTAGTTCTTAGCTCTCTCAGGGATCCTAAGGGGATCTTTACAGGTAGGGTCTGAAATATGTATAGTAATCTTGGCATCACATTCATTTTTATAATGTTAATTCTTCCGAACCATGTAAAGATTTCCTTATCCCATCGTTGGAAGTCCGCTTTAATCTGCCTTACCAGGGGTACGAAGTTTAGCTCATAGATCCTTTTTAGATTTTTCGGTATCTTTGTTCCCAGGTAAAGTATATGGGAATCTGTCCATCTCAAGGGGAAATTTGCCGCTAATTGCTGCTGCTTCTGTCTATTCACTTCTATTCCCATTGCTTCCGATTTACTATAGTTCACCTTAAAATTAGAAAGTTCTCCATATTCCTTTATCTCCTTCAATAGGGATGGTAGGGATAATTCTGGAGTCGTTAGCGAGAATAATAGGTCATCTGCAAATGCTGCGACTTTATACTCTGCTCCTTTAACCAAGAGTCCTCTTATATCTCTATTTGCCCGGATAGTTCTCAAAAAAGGTTCTAAGATGAGGATAAAGATAATGGGGGAGAGTGGGCATCCTTGTCTTGTTCCATTTCTTATTATGAAGGGATCAGACATTACATCGTTCACCTTTACCCTTGCTGTCGGACATGAGTAGAGGCCTGCAATCCAATTTTGCATTCCTCTACCCAGCCCAATATATTGTAATGTAGCTTTTAAGAAACCCCAATCTACCCTATCAAAAGCTTTTTCAGCATCAGTTGATATTAGTACTAAAGGGTTGTGGTAGAATTGGGACATGTAGATGGTGCTTAACACTCGTTGTGTGTTTTCCCTCCCTTCTCTTCCGGGGGTAAAGCCGACTTGATCCGGGTGTATAAGGGGGGGTAGATGAATTACCAATCTATTGGCAATTATTTTTGAGAAGATCTTTAAGTCTATGTTCAATAAGGATATTGGGCGATAACTGGGGCATAGTGTTGGGTCCTTCCCCTCCTTAGGGATTACAGCTATGTGTGCTCCAAGTGTTTCTTCCCGCATCGGCCGCCCTTCTTTAAGTGAATTAAAGGCCCCCAAGAATTTAGGTGCCAGTTTCTCATAAAAAGTTTTGTAGTATGTTAATGTATATCCATCTGGGCCAGGGGCTTTACCTGATTTCATTTCTTTGATTGCTGCTAGAAGTTCATCTGGAGTTATCGCCCCCTCCATACTAGCTATAGTTTCTTCTGGAATTCTGGGCATGCCTGATTCGTTTAAATACTCCTTTACTCTATTCTCTCTGAGCTGATTCTTCACTGCTGAAGATTTGTTCTCCAGTTGGTACAATTTGCCGTAATATTCTCTAAAGGCTTTTGCGATTAATTGCGATGAGTTAACCAATTTATCTCCTTGTATTTTTATTTTTTCGATATGGTTTTTAGATCTTGTTTCTCTCAATGCCTTCGCCAGCATCCTGCTTGGTTTATTCCCAAATTCATAATATGCCCTTCTGCATCTACTTAATTTAGCCTTAGCTTTATCCATAAGTATCAGATTTAGTTTATCTCGAAGGATCGTTAGTCTCTCTTCGGTGTTTATTTTTTGCGATCTCTTATGTTGATTTTCTAATATTCGGATCTCCCCAAGCAGGCGATCCAACTCAGCATTGAGAGTTCTCTTTCTATGAGCTCCTAGTGAGATGAGGATTCCTCTCAGATAACATTTATGGGCCTCCCAGTTACATAATGGTGATGTATCTTCGTCTTTATTTAATGTAAAAAACATTTCTATTTCTTGCTTTATCTTATCCTCATACTCTGGCTCTTTAATTAATGTTTCATTGATCCTCCAATTCCATTCCTTCGGGCCTGCTGTCCCCCATTCAATAACACCGCTGACTGGGGCATGGTCTGATAATGAGAATGAGCCCATTGAGGTTTCTCTTAAATTCAGCAATATACTTTGGTCCACAAATATGTAGTCGATCCTCGTGTATGTTTTATATTTTGGTGAGTAAAAACTGTAGTCTCTCTCATGTGTATGTAACGTCCTCCATATGTCTATTAGCTGTAAGTTTTGTAGTATTTCCCTTGCTTTTCTTAGTTTTATGTAGGATATATTATAGGATCCCTTGGAAGAATCAAGACTAGGATCTAGTACCATATTCATATCTCCCCCCAAAATCAAGACCCCCTCTCTACTCCGGGTCACCGTCTCCGCAAATTTTTCCAGGGCCGAGACCGGGTCTTCATTCGGGAGGTAGAGGTTTACTAGGGTAACCTTTTGCTCGTTTAATGTCCCCTTTACCATAAGAAATCTTCCTTCCTCGTCAGTTTCTACTTTTGATTCCTTCCATGTTACATTTTTGGCTAGCAGGATTGCCACTCCATTAGCCTTTGAGGTCTGAGATGCCCCCATATATACTACTGGGAATTTTTGGCTCTTCATCTTTGGGATCTTGTCTTTCCTAAAATGTGTTTCTTGCAAAAACACTATTTGTGATTTTAGTCTCCCTAATTCCAGTATTATTTTTGATCTTTTTTCTGGGATATTTAACCCTTTTACATTATAAGTGGTAATGTTTAATCTATCCATCCTGCCTCTTCCTCTTCACTCCCCTCTTGTTCTCTCCTATAGCTTCCGGTATACGTGCTGGTCTCAGGAGAACCGGAGGCGGGAATGAGACGGATTTAAAGAGTGCCCTACAAAATAAAGGCAAAAAGATGTACGAGGAGGAAAGAGAGGGAGAGAAAAAAAAAAAAAAAAAAAAAAAAAAAAAAAAAAAACCCACCCCCCCTGTAGCTCGGATTCAGGTCCTCCGTTCAAGTATCCGAGTATTCTTGGCTCCCACCTCCATGGTGGCCCAGCTCCTAGGGCCTTTCCAACGGTTGGTGTGAAAAAAAAAAAAAAAAAAAAAAAAAAAAAAAGAGGACCCCCACCACCTGAGCGTCTCCGACTTTCCTCCACCAGGAGGAGAGGCGCTCTATGGGGGAAACGTATAAAAGCATCGCGGAGAGTCACGTCTTGGCCTGGGAGTGCCCTTTGATTATTTGATTATCCTATCCCCCTCCTCAGGGTCACCCTCCCCCTACTTCCCTCCCCCATCTTAAGAACAAGACTAATCCCCAGAGACCAATAAGTATTACAAAGTCGTAATATGGCACTGAACATGTGTGTAGTCATAAAATCATATAGTCACGTCTTTCATGTACATTAAACATTAAACAAGACAAATAAACCAATTGATAAACCCTTCACCACAGTTGTCCCATAGACCCCCCACAGCTAGGGCTGTTATGCCCCCCTGTCTCCCCCTCCCTTTGTCCCCTACCCTTCCTCTTATACTCTATCTAGTCCCCTCCCTTCCTTCCCCCTTCATGTTCCTTACAATCCTGCATCTGGAACTTCTAGCGTTATCGGTCCAGGCTTCCTTCCCCTATAGCCCCTTCCCCCCTCTATCCTTATCAAATCGGGGAAAGGGAAGGCTAGGGAAATTGTGGAGTGAAGGGAAAAAAAAAAAAAAAGGGTCTTGTATGCACTCTTACCGGGCCCTATTTACCATGTGTATAAAGGTTACTCAGGTGTTGGGTGTGTGTATCTATGAGGCCCTATCAAAAAATAGGTGCCATGTGGTGTGTATAAGATGCTATAGGTGCTATAAGCACCTTTAGTTCAACGTGTTTAACTATATAAATTAAAAGTGTAATTCATATTTCATGTTCCTTCCTAATGTGAGAAAAAAAAAAAAAAAAAAAAGTGAAAAAATTGGGAAAAATAGATATATATATATCTATATATATATAAATTAAAAGTGTAATTCATAGTACATGTTCCTTCCTAAAGTGAAAAAAAAAAAAAAAAGTGAAAAAATTGGGAAAAATAGAAGATTTCCCTTCCCTTCCCCTTCCTCTTCCCCCTTACCCCTTTACCCAGCCCACAGTTCCCCCATCCACCTAAAAAAAAAAAAAAAAAAACTCTAATTAACTTCCCCATTTCAGCCCCCCAAAAAATAAATAAAAAAAGTGGAAAATATATAAAAAAAAAAAAAAAAAAATCAGCATAAAGATAGAATAATATAAATAAAAATGTGCAAAAAGATATTGCCTTCCCTCCCCCACGACCCCCCCTTCTTCACTCTACCCCTCCCCCCCTCCCCTCCCTCTGTCCAAAAAAAAAAAGTGAAAAAATTGAGAAAAATAGAAGATTTCCCTTCCCTTCCCCCGTATCCCCTTACCCAAAAAAAAAAAAAAATCAGCATGAAAATAAAATAAGTAAAATAGAAATGTGCAAACAACAAAAAAAAATAAAAAAAAAAAAAAATAAAAAAAAATATTACCTTTCCCCCCCACTACCCCTTCTTCACTCTACCCCTTCCCCCCCCCACCCTCTGTCCATCTTCCTATCCCTCCCCCCCCCCTCCCCTCCTAAGTCTAGATAGTTCTGTTTCATTCCAGGGTGTTATTGCGGACTGAATTAATATGTTAAGTCCATCTGAGCTAAAGGTAGAGAAACCAAGAAAAAAAAAAATAGATAAATTTAAAAAAAAAAATGACTCGTCCATGTCTTAATGGACCTTACTTAGTGCGAGAAGTCCCGCTACAGACAAAAAGCAAAAAGAGAATATTCCATAACCTTACTGTCCAGGTCTAAATTCCTGTTAGTGCCTGTTAGTTCAATGAGATATCAGGTCCTTCCCCAGAATAGGGGGGCACAAAAAAAAAAAAAAAAAAGGTTATAGTTGGGAGATGTCAGACGGGAGGTATCTCCCTAAGGGCAACCACTATGAGGGGTCCTTCTAGTGTCATCTCTTCTCCTTAGGGAATTCCAGTAAGGATTTCTATTCACTTGGGGGGTCCTCCCCTGGTTATAGGTAGTTCCAACCAATTAGGCACCTCTATTGGATCTGAGTTTAAAAATTCCAACAATGTGGGGAGCTGTGATGGCTCGCTCAAGTAGAAGCTCCTTCCTTCCCTTTTCACAATTACCGCTATTGGGAACCCCCAGCGATATGTGGCTCCTTTGCTTCTTATAAGGTCCAGTAGAGGTTTTAGCATACGTCTTCTGGACTTTGTTTGCCAACACAGGTCTGGGAATACCTGAATATCGGCGCCCTCCCACATCCCTGCTGAGCCCTCCTTCCATGCCGCTCTTAATATTTCTTCCTTCACTCTATAGAAATGTACTCTGCACAAAACATCTCGGGGGTTGGTCTGGTCTTGTTGTCGAAATGTAGGGACTTTGTGTAATCTGTCCAGTTCGAGCAATGTGTCGGGCGGGTTTTTTAATAACTTATTGAAAATAGCAGTGGCCGCCTCTCTTAACGCGGGACCCTCCAGCTCTTCTGGTATCCCCTTAATCCTTATATTGTTCCTTCTGCTTCTGTTGTCAGCCTCCTCTGCATTTAATTGAAGCCTAATCATGTACTGATGTTGGGCCATTACTTTTTCCTCTAAGGCTACTAATCTGTAATTTGTTGAGTTATGTTGCTTCTCCAGCCCTCCTACTTTATGTTCTATCGCCAGCACTTTTGATCGCACCTCTTCAATCTCGGTCCTCATTATTTCTGTTATGTTTAATACTATTTCCTGTATGTCCTCTTTAGTTGGTAAGGCCTGGATAAGTCTGCTAAGCTGTTGTATTTCGGGAGAAACTTCTCGTTCAGCCTCCTGGGGCATGAGCCTCTCTTTCCCTTGGTCACCTCTCTTTTGCTCCATATCTGATATATCTGATATATCTAATGACCTCTTTAAGAGCTCTGAAGACCCCCTGGTTGGATGTAGCAGTCTTAGTGCAGGATTAGAAAAAGAAAAAGACGGTACCTTTGGTGGAGGTGGTATATCGATGCCCAGGTGATTGTAGCAATTGCGGCTCTCAGCGTCTCCCAGTGTCGTTGCTAAATCTGCCGGCTCTGTCTGGGATATTTGTGGTATTAGCGGTATTGTTGGAGTTTGAGTTACACTCTCCTGCTCTGTCTCCGGTAACGCTCCTCTGGGCTGTGCTGTGTTCACCTCCAAAGGCAGGTCTCTAAGCGTATTGAGTGAGATTACCGCAGCCTTCAGGGAGCTTTCTGTAAGTGATTGTCTCCTTGTGTCTCCGGACTCCACCTGTTCTCCCCTTCTCACCGTCATATACCTAGTAATATATGCGTGGCTGGGTTGGATCGCTTCTCCTCTATTGCCTCTCCCAGCATTCCGTCCCCTCCGAGGCATCAGCTGTCCCCCCCAGCGACTGTAGTAGCTGACCTACAGTGCGATCCCACCGAGGGGAGAGGTGGATGAAGTGGATGGGAATGGGGTAGATCCGACTAGCTGGGCGCTATCCCCGCGGCAGCTGACACACGCGGAGACATTCACACGCTGACAGGCAGAGATGCGGCGCGGTCTCACTGCGTGTACGCTCTTCCAGCCTCCAGCTGGCCGGGAGGGAGGGAGGGCGGGAGGGTTTGTACTGCCGCTCTCCTTACGGGGCACTCCTCAGGCTTCACCGGACTCTCCTAGTCAGCGAGCGTGCTCACTCCGCCATGCTTCCGACACGCCCCCCTCAGCGGAAGGGGGACTCAACTTCTAACCTGTCCCATTTTCTTAAAATGATATTATTATTTTTATTTAAATTTTAGGTATATGGTATGTTATTCTGTTGCCTCTGGTGTGCCAAGCCCAAAAATCAGAATGGCTTGCAACAAACATGAACCTTCATTTGTTCACCATATTGGTCACATTGAAAAGGAGAGATTTTTTTTACCACCCCCCAAACTTTAAACATTCAACCTCATCTCCCTAACATTTTTGGAATGTGCCATCAGAGGGAGTCATGAAGCATATAAATGAGAATTATATCAAATTTTTAGTCCACAAACTGCTTGAATTGTTTCCTTGTTATGTTGCCCCTATAATGTATGTGTAAAAATAGGTTGCAATTTATTATGCTGAAGTAGTAACTAATTGTTCTTTGTTTGACTCCACAGTTTCCTTCCAACCCTCAGGAATGGCAGGATGTTGCGGCCCAGTTTGCCAATCTGTGGAATTTTCCCAATTGTGGGGGTGCCATTGATGGCAAACATGTCAGGATTGTTCCTCCGCCGGCCTCTGGCTCTTATTTTTATAATTACAAGGGCTTTAACAGCATAGTTCTTCTTGCTATAGTTTCTGCAAACTATGAGTTTATTTATGTTGATGTTGGTATGAATGGGCGTCATTCTGATGGAGGTGTGATGTCTCATACCGAATTCTATCACCGTCTTACTAATGGCACCTTAAGTTTGCCACCTGCGCAGGACAACGTGGAGGGCCTCAACTTTGTATTTGTGGCAGATGAGGCCTTTGCTCTTGGGGAACATCTGTTGAAGCCCTTTCCGATGAGGAACCTCACCCCTGAGCAACGGATCTATAATTACAGACTGTCACGTGCCAGAAGGGTGGTTGAAAACGCCTTTGGCATTATGTCAAGTCGTTTTCGGCTATTTCTTACTGCCATTCACTTGGCTGAATACAAGCTTAACCACGTGGTGTTGTGCTGCTGCATCCTCCATAATTTTCTACGGAGGAATGCTACCAACTACATTGGGTCTGGCAATACTGATGACCCCTCAGGTGGACGGGCAGCTGAAGACGCAGTAATGCCAGCCCTGCAACTTACCCGACCTGCTGTCTCCTCCCAGAATGCACGTCTTGTGCGTGAGCAGTATATGGACTACTTTGTTGGTAGAGGGGCAGTGCCTTGGCAGCAAAATGTCCTGTAGAGTTTGTTCTATCTATTTTTTTTTCCTCTTAAAAATATAAATTTGGAGCTACTGTTATCTGTGGTTTGGTTTTAAGTTTTTTATGTCCTTAGAATTTTGGTGAGAATTGTCAAAACTTTAGGGAAACAAGCAGACGTGCAAATACACCTTTCTAAACTTCAATACATCTATGTTGAGTATTATTATATTTTAGGGCTCTGCTACACCCCTTTTCGAATAATACACTGTCAATGTTCTTACCCTAAATTCTAAATATACTGGTAGTACTGATCTTATAAATAAGAAGCCACACCTTTTTTTGCAAAAACATTATTTTTTTAATAAGCACAATCCAATGTGCCATTTTTTTCTTTTACAAAAGTGCAAAACAGTGCTAGGTCATGAAGAATGCAATAATTCGTTAGTTATAATTTTGGCGAGAAACATGCATCTTTTCCAACACAGCAATATACCTTGCCAAGTGGTTACAGCAGAAATTAAAACATTTTTGGCAGAATTCTCTGCCCAAAATATTATTATAAACACACAATATGTATGACCAGATGCAGTTTTGTTTATTCTGTGGCGCTTTTTTTGTGGGTCAAAAATGCATGCACAGTGCTCTCCAATGCGCTACGGGGGTTCTGGTTGGTTGTAGCTCACAACATGCAGTCATCCTTAGCACCTGAAACTGAACTATCATGTTGTGAGCTAGAGCCGACCAGAACCTTCATGGAGTGCATGTCAAACACTGTGCCTGCATCCTTGTCGCATACAAAAATGCACCCCAAAATAAACGGAACTGTGTTTGATGCAAAATGCCCCTTAGCACAGTCTTTCTCCACTCTCCTTCTGGTGCATTGCCAGATGTTTCACTTTTGCCATAGGTACATATTTTTTTTTTGGATGTGCATATGTCAAAATTGGTCAGGTATAGCCCTTCAAAATTGTAATATACTGTTTCTGGAAAGCACCAGAAGAAGAGGAGTAAATAAAAACTCAGCTGAGACACTTAAATCACACCAAAACATTATTTTTTTCAAAAATAAAGTATTGAAATAGCCTCAAAAGTCACATTTGCTAACATCTGCGTATTGCAAAGTGAATTAGTGCCATTTCTAAACAAATAACAAAACTCAGCCTGTGCTAACAAGTCTAGTTGCATCAAGTTCACAGAAAATTTAAATAACAGGAGGTCCAAATGTAAACTATCAACCTACGTCACAAAAACAGCTAAAATTTAGCTAACAGGTCGTAATAATCCCTGATTCGTCTCTGAACACCAGTGGCAGACTCCTTTAGATTTTCAAGCTCTGTCATTGCCTGCAGCATATCAGCACTGATCCGACCAATAGTGCATCCTGGTAGTTGGTGGCCTTGGAAGAAGATAATAAATTAGAATGTGTTTGATGGTCAAGTGACTGAGGCAAAAAACATAGGGACACATTATTAATCAGGGCTACTTTATGAAAATACTTACCTAAACATAGACACTCAATTGGTGCTTGCAAAATGCTTGATCTTCTAAATACAGCTACACTACTAGGTAATGTACACACTACAGATATACTCCGAAAATCTTGGACCAGGTGCATATGCATGTGTCTTCACGTGCAGCTACCTAAACAACACTGCCACCTCTCCCTTCTACATGCTCAAATGTTGAATGCACTACATAATTTGCTAGTGTGTTGTGGGCGTGTTTGTAGTGGACATATAATCAGTAACCATGTATTGATTATGGAAAGCACATGTTAAAAAAACTTACTGGGGCAAACAACAGCCTCCAAAGGGTCATCTTGGATTTCTTGCACTCCTTCACCCTCAGCAGATCTGGTGTCTGGGGATGTGCTGTCCACTGGTGGCTCTTTGCTGGGTCCGGGACTATCATCAATATCCTGCAAAGGTTGGTGCTGACCACACTCCTGATCCTCTAAAATTAAAGAATAAAACATCCATGAAGCCGCCCCTAAATGACATTATCTTACCAGAATCACATTTGCTGCTTTTTTAATATATACCAACCTTGCCCTGGTGACAAAGTTTGCTCGAGACTAGTGCACTACACTAGGCATTATTATAATATACAAAATTTTATGGAACAGGAGTATGATGTCATTTAAAAAGTGGGTACAAATCTCTTTAGTGGCCACATTCAAAAAATCAGACAGATGACACGCATCACTCTTGTTTGCCATGGCAAGATGGGATATATGATGTGAAATCTAGCAGGCGTGACTCTCTGTGACTCTGATCCACAGGGCCTCTCCTCTACCCATGTCTATCATTCAAATGCATCATTAATGGTCAGTGATGAGCCACACATCTAACATAAAGTTGATTTTACCCCTTAAGATATGGCCTGAGCCCATGGTCTTTGTCCTACCTAGAAACACCCCTGTCGCTGTGAAAATGCTCATTATATAATTTTGTCCTTACGTTTTGGGGGTGATTTTGGGCATGTTGTCTCCCCTGTTGGAGCCCGGCCAATGGAAGCCTCCTTTTGTCCCCTGTGGTGTTTTTCTCTTTGCCTTTTTTCTGTGGAAAACATTAAAATACAGTATATTATTTAGTACAGAAAAGTAGCCAAGACAGAAAGAACAACTTTCACATTATAATGAACTACATTTAAACTTGCATTATCTTCTTCTGGAGCCCTCACAATAACAAATCACCATTAAATGGAATCCATCTCTAATGTACAGACACATATTGACATAATTACATGTACTTACTTTTTTTGATAATGGTGCGGTGAATGGAGTCCAAATGTTCTTGCTCTCTGTGCTTCAAATCTGACCATCGTTTTCTGATTTGGTCTTTCGTTCGTTTTATCCCATAATCTTCTTCCAATACTGCAAGGACCTTCTCCAGAACCCAGTCTTTATGGCTGTTGGGTCTATCATAGTTCTCCATTTTGCAATCGTAATCGTATTTCTCAAAGATGCGCACCATCTCCACCATCTCCCCCTTGCTCATGGGGGTGGCCTTGTGCTTAATATAAACTCCTCCACTGCGGGGCCTGTTCGTATTCGTTGATTGCGCCATCATCTTCTCCCTCACACATGTACCTCACAGAATGGCGCAGGAAGAAAAAATAATGTGGTCACGCCCCAGCGTCATGACGCACGTAGAGCGGAGCTTCACGCATGCGTAGGCTATATAAATCAAAAACGAGCGGTCGAGGTCCCGCGCGCATGAACGAATCCATTGTTGCGACTCCACGTTAAGGCAAAGGAATACACTGAACGAAGGTAGGTGAATACATTGTGACACTAGTGGTTACTGCATGATTTAGCTTAGGGAACCAAACACACATTGTATAAGCATGTTAGGAACTCAAAGCAAGCACTTATTGGTTGTATTGTAACCTTTGTTGCAGAGATCTGATCAAAAACATGCCAAAAACTAAGGGTGGAAAACTAAATTCACGTCAATTCGTCAGTGCTTTTATCGAACTCTACAGATCGCATACCTGTCTGTGGCAGTCGAAACATAAAGATTATTCACATAAAAATAAAAGACAGGCAGCAATAGCTACATTGGTGGCAGAAGCAAAGACTATGTACCCCAGGGCCAACGCAACACAAATTAAAGCTAAAATTGGGAGCCTGAGGAGCACGTTTCTCAGAGAGCTAAAGAAGGTCGAGGGATCGAAAAGATCGGGAGCTGCAGCAGATGACGTGTATGTACCCAAACTGTGGTACTTCAACAGCCTGATGTTTTTAAAGGACCAAACTGAGCCAAGAAAACATCTATCCACACTACCCTCCCTATCAGCAGAGGCCACAGATACTGAGGCAGAACCAACAGAGGAGGAGGAGGAGGAGGAGGAGGAGATCAGCTTTACCCAGGTCTAGTATTTTTCAACAACTGGCCATTCAAATATACTATGATGTTAATGTGTTGTTATGATGGCAACAAAACTGAAATGATGCTCCTTTTTCACACACAGGACCTTGGCAGCCAAGAAGAGGCTGGGCCCAGCAGCCTGTCAACCCAATGCCAAATCCCTACACTAAACCCTCCTCGAAAAAGGGCCAAGAAGAGGCAACAGCTAGATGACGCCACTGCTGAATTTTTAAGTAGGGCCACATCGGTCATCACCTCAGCACCCGATAGTGCAGAAGGGTTTGGCTGTTTCATTGCCAACAAGCTCCGAGAAATAGAGGCAGATCAAAGGGAGCTGTGTGAGGGGATGATGGTCCAGCTCCTTAGCAAGGCCAGGAAACGGGAGCTAACCCCTAATTCCCATGTCTGTGATTTAGATCACACACCTCCAGCTAATCAACAACAGGCCTACCAACCACAGGCAGCCTACCAAACCCAGACAAGTTACCAAGCCCACCCAGCCTACCCACACCAGCCAACCTACCCACACCAGCCAACCTACCCACAACCGCCAACCTTCCCACCCCAGCAAGCCCAACCACCCCAGCAGCATGGGGGTCAGTGGCCAACTCAGAGCCCAGATTTTAGGGGCTACTAATTTGGCCACCAACATAATGGTTTGGTACATATTTTGATGTGTTATTATTTTTTTGAAATTTTTTTTACCATTTAGATCCATTTTAGGGATAATTTTATGTTTAGCTTCAAAAATGGAACGACAAATGTGCGAAAACATGTTTCTTTCTTTTTTTATTGATTTTGTATTATTGTGATGGGAGTGACAAAGAAAAAAAATGGCCTCTGCTGATGGGGAGAGAAGTGTGGATAGTGTTGTTCTTGGTTCAGTTTGGTCGGCAAAAAATATCAGCCTGTTGAAGTACCACAGCCTGGAGACAGACATGTCTTCTGCTGCTGCTCCCCATCTTTTGGAGTCCATGATCTTCTGGTGCTCCCTATATTGTAATTCTCAGGTCCCCAAGTTTGGATATTTACCAAAAAATTGTTAGGTATGCCCTGGGGTACAGAGGCTTTGCAAAGTCCACCATTTGTTCTATTGCTGCCTTCCTTATGTTTTGGATTTGTCCTATTTTAGGAGAATTTTTTTGAATAAATGGATGATGTGAAGGTGTCTTGAATTATTTGTGTAAAGTCAAATGTCAGTTTGTGAGTAGGCAGGTCCTTTGCTCAAATTAAAGGGAGACAAATAGAGTAGTTGGTACTTTAACCATCAGAAATAATAAGGGATAATGGTGTTTTTAGAAGTTGACACAAAATAATCTTGAAATTTGCTTGATTCATCTAAACAAAATACACTAATCAAAAGTAAATTAATTTGTTTTTAATCCATCCGTATCACCAGCAAAGCAGGTTTTAAGATTATTGTCATTACAAAGAAAAGGATAATGTGCGCTGTTTTTCGAGATTTCGAAACTAGCCGCGTCACGAATGTTCTTTTTCTAATACAAACGCTAGTTTTACTAGACAGAAGGCTTCCGGCTGCTCTTTACTTCGGAGCATGCGCATTTTAACTTTGGACAATAGTCCGATGGTTTGCTGTACACACGATCGGATTTTGCACCATCGGACTTTTGTTGCCTGAAAGTTGGTCCGTTCGCAGACCAAACTTTTTGTCCGATGAAAGCCAAAAAAGTTGGTCCGATGGAACGTACACACGGTCGGACAAATGAGAAAAGTGTCGGATTTTGATGTTGGTTGGGCAAAAGTCCGACCGTGTGTACGGGGCTTTAGCCCCAGTGCTCTTAGTAACCAGCACACAGTAACTGACCTGATCTGACAACTATGAAACCTTTATAATATAAATGATGTGCAGCTCAAAAAATAATGAATAAAAAGTGAAAATGGTTTGTAGCATAAGTGGGGATTAATGAAATCCTCATTCATGTACAGTCATGGCCACCCCATGGCACCCCATTTTTTTTCTCCAGAAAATCAAGTCTTACTCACAGAAAAGTATTGCAGTAAGGCCCCTTTCACATGTGCGGACCGTAGGTACGCATTTTAATCCATCAGCTGCGGATGAAAACGGGACATATATTGGTCCCTATGTGATTGCGGGTGTCAGCGGATGAACATCCGCTGACACCCGTAATCATCCACCTCTGCAAACATATGCTTTTGTGGACGGAAGAAAACCCTATTTTTTCTTCCGTCTGCAGAGCGTATCGGATGAACAGGAATATACAGTCCGTGTCCATAGGGGAAAGCGGAGAAAAAACAGGGCGGTCCCTGCACAGTGTGCGGGGACCGCCCTGTCAGCCGACAGCTCAGCGGGGATTTACAGAGGATCCCCGCTGAGCAGACGTGCATACACGGGGCGGATCAATACTGATCTGCCCCGTGTAAAAGGGCCCTAAGACCTCGTACACAGGACCATTTTCCTTACCAAAATCCATCAAGAAACTTGGTGGCAGAGCTTTTTTGCCGAGGAAAACGGTCGTGTGTATGTTTTTTGTTGAGAAAACTGTCGTGGTTCTCGACGAGAACAAGTTTTTTTTTTCTCGTCGGGAGCCTCAATTTCCTCGTCGTGTTTCTCGTCGGGCTGGTTTACAACGAGAAACACGTTCGTGTGTATGCTTAGAAACCCGCACATGCTCAGAATAAAGTATGAGACGGGAGAGCACCTTCGGTAAAAGTAGCGTTCGTAATGGAGGTAGCACATTCGTCGCGCTGTAACAGACTGAAAAGCGCGAATCGTCTCTTACCAAACTTTTACTTAACGCACAGTAACATGAGATTAGCAAAAGCAGCCCCAAGGGTTGTGCCAGTGGAATCAAACTTCCCATTTATAGTGCCGTCGTACGTGTTGTATGTCACCGCGTTTGAGAACGACGAGATTTTGTCTTGACAGTGTGTACGCAAAGAAAGCTTGACAAGATTCTCAACAAGCCTGACAAGGAACTCGTCGAGGAAAATGATGTTTCCTTTACGACGAGTTTCTCGTTCGTGTGTACGAGGACTAACACATGTTTTGCTATACACATGTTTATTCCCTTTGTGTCTATTGGAACAAAACAAAAAAAGTGAGGAAAAAAAAGCAAATTGGACATAATGTCACACAAAACTCCAAAAATGGGCTGGTCAAAATTCTTGGCACCCTTTCAAAATTGTGTATAATAAGATTGTTTCAAGCATGTGATGCTCCTTTAAACTCACCTGGGGCAAGTAATAGGTGTGGGCAATATAAAAATCGCACCTGAAAAGAAGAGACGTCCACTTAGTCTTTGCATTGTGTGTCTGTGTGTGCCACACTAAGCATGGACAACAGAAAGAGGAAAAGAGAACTGTCTGAGGACTTGAGAACCAAAATTGTGGAAAAATATCAACAATCTCAAGGTTACAAGTCCATCTCCAGAGATCTAGATTTGCCTTTGTCTACAGTGCGCAACATTATAAAGAAGTTTGCAACCCATGGCACTGTAGCTAATCTCTCTGGGTGTTGACGGAAGAGAACAATTAATGAAAGTTTGCAAAGCACGATAGTACGGAAGGTGGATAAGCAGCCTCAAACAGGTTCCAAAGAAATTCCTTCAGGCTCAGAGAGCATCAGTGTCTGCACCAACTATCCGTCGATATTTAAATGGAACACTATGGCAGGAGACCCAGGGGGAGCCCACTGCTGACACAGAGACATAAAAAAACAAGACTACAGTTTGCCAAAATGTACTAGAGTAAGCCAAAATCCTTCTGGGAAAATGTCTTGTGGATAGATGAGACCAAGATAGAGCTTTTTGGAAAAGCACATCATTCTACTGTTTACCGAAAACAGAATGAGGCCTACAAAAAAAAGTACCTACAATGAAATATGGTGGAGGTTCAAAGATGTTTTGGGGTTGTTTTGCTGCCTCCCAGAAATGGATGGCAACAAAGCACTGGAGAGTTCAAAAGTGACCAGCAATAAGTCCAAATCTAAATCCCATTGAACACCTGTGGAGAGATCTTAAAATTGCTGTTGGGAAAAGGCATCCTTCCAATAAGAGAGACCCAGAGCAGTTTGCAAAGGAAGAGTGGTCCAAAATTTCAGGTGAGAGGTGTAAGAAGCTTAGTGATGGTTATAGGAAGCGACTGATTTCAAAGGGAATAAACATGTCTATAGCAAAACATGTGTTACTGCAATACTTTTCTGTGAGACATACTTGATTTTCTGGAAAAAAATTCTGGGGTGCCAACAATTAAGGCCATGACTGTGAATCGTAAGCACAAATGGTGAAAACAATAATGAAAATGAAAAAAAGGCCATAAAGAAAAATCCAACAATCAAAGAATGTTCTCCTCTGTGATACCGTGTTTCCCCGAAAATAAGACACCGTCTTATATTTTTTTTTCCTCAAGAAATCACACTATGGCTTATTTTCGGGGGGTGTCTTATTTTTATTACAGAAAATAAAGGTTGCCTACCTGAACCACACTTGCGCTTCTTAGCATTTCCTCTGTCCACCTGTAGACTGAGATTATCGTATTCTGCACGCCATTTTTGGACCATTCGGATATCCAACTTCTTCTCTTTGCAAAAAGCCGTAAGATTCTTGCCTCGGGAGTCCTCCACAATTCCTTTCTTGTACTCAACAGAATAACTCTTTCTTTTTGCACTCATCTTGTCTGGTTGTACCACTACAAGATATCACTACAAGATTCGACACTACATCTTATTTTCGGAGATTCGACACTACATCTTATTTTCGGAGATTCGACACTACATCTTATTTTCGGAGATTCGACACTACATCTTATTTTCGGAGATTCGACACTACATCGCTACGTCTTATTTTCGGAGGGGTGTCTTATATTTCTATCTTGCGTCGAAATCCCGCTACGGCTTATTTTCGGAGTACGTCTTATTTTCGGGGAAACACGGTAGATGACAGACAGGTGAAGAAAACTGTAATGCTGATCCAGATTGGTAACCAAGAGAAATCATAATCCACAAGCCAGACAGATTATTGAAGATACTTACTTGAATACACTGACCACTAAATCTGGTCAGAACAAGCATGTGGAATTAAGGTCTCCCTCCAACTATAAATGGTTCATGATGTTCCAACGGCACTCAAAGGTAAAAATAAGAGAAGCACTCTTATAGTGCAGTATGATATAAAATGCTTTATCGGCAAGGTAAAAAGAGGCATTTACAAGGTTCCAGGATGAAAAAGCGCAACAAGTGTCCAAAAACTGCATTTGTGCAGTGTTCCTATGGGCTCCCCTCTAGGCACAGATTTAGCTGACCAATCAGGTATGAACAGTGATGACGTCACCGTCGTAGGCCCCACCCTACGTGTTTCATTATAGATGACATAGTTTGGGGGTGGGCCTTCTATGACAAAACGTATAGGATGGGGCCTAAGATGGTGGCGTTTTCACGTTGTTCATCCTTGATGCTGTTTTTGGACACTTGCTGAGCTTTTTAATCCTGGAATCTTGAAAGTGCCTCTTTTTACCTTGCCAATAAAACATTTTATATCATACTGTATTATAAGAGCGCTTCTCTTGTTTTTAACTTTGAGTGCCGTTGGAACATCACAAACCATTTATGCTTGGAGAGAGACCTTAATACCCTGTGCTTGTTCTGACCAGCTGTGATTTAGTGGTCAGTGTTATCTGGTAAGCAGCTTCAAAAATCTGTCTGGCTTGTAGATTATGGTATCTCTTTGCTGCCAATCTGGATCAGCATCACAGTTTTCTACACCTGTGTCACCTATCAAGGAGCACAGAGGAGAACATTCTTTGATGATTGTTGGATTTTGCTTTATGGACCTTTGTTTCATTTTTATACATAAACATCATTTGTGTTTACTTGTATACATGAATGAGGGTTTCATTATTTTCCTCTCTTATGCTACTAACCATTGTCACTTTTTATTAATTATTTTTAGCGCTGCGCCTTATTTATAATATTTTGAATGGACTTTTTTTGTATCTTGACTCTTGGTGCTGGTGGCTTTAAATTATCATTTTTGAATGCAGTGTTTTTCTCCTTTTTTTTTTTTTACCTACGAAACCTTTGCTGAATCCTAGTTGCAAGGAATTAAAGCACATAAAAGAAAGATTAATGGTAATTTGGGTAGACCTTCTGACACAGCTACAGTGTTTCCTAGATAGCTTTTGTAGTTCACAGATTGATTTGACTTGTTGCCTGGCCAATGCCTAGCTAAATTCAAAGCATTCTCAAACAATTAAGGTAAAAACCACAAATGTATGCTTATATTGCTTTCCTTATTGATCGCTGTAACATTCTTTCTCTATTAGCTCTTTAGTGGATTTTCTTTTTTTTTGCTATCTATACATTTTTAGGTCTTGATTTCTTTTTCCTGAACACACTTCTCTTACTTAGAGAAGTCATTAAATGTGAATTTCGTGGCACTTTTCTTTTCTCCATTTCAAAGAATTTATCAACCTTCATCTACAACTTAGAAGCCTTTATGAGGTCCATTAACCTCCCTGGCGGTATAATTATGTCTGATTTTTGAATGTCAAAGCGGTACATTGTTTTGCATGGAAATTTGTTGTTTTGTATTGTAGGGCTGTAATTCTTAGAAATAACTCTTAAATCTGTCCAAACAAAAGTCTAGTAGACATCCCGGGTATGATAAAGTTTGAAACACAAAATCATAAATTATAATATAATAAATAACTATAAATAATTATAAGGGTCCTTTCACACGGAGCGGACCGTTTTTCGATCCGCCCCGTGTGTGTCTGTCGGCTCAGCGGGGATCCCTGCTGAGCTGTGGGCGGACAGGGCAGTCCCCGCACACTGTGCAGGGACCGCCCTGTCTCTCCTCCACTCTCCACTATGGGGAATCGAATGAATATGGACCGTGTGTCCGTATTCATCCGATCCGATCCTTCAGACGGAAGAAAAATAGGATTTTCTTCTGTCTGAAAAACCGGATCTTTGCAGAGGCGGGTCATTACGTACATTAGCGGATGCTCATCCACTAACGGCCGTGATCACATAAGGCAGGGCTCAAAATTTCAAGTCCTGAGCTACTAGCCAGGCCTCAAGAGTTACTCGCCACCAGTTGCCCCCCCTAATTCATACACTGCCCTGCGCCTAATTGGACCCGTAAACACAAACACAAATTTTGAGGGCTGACAGAGTACAATTACAAGTCCGTAAACGGACTTGTAATAAACGAACGAACGGTCCGCCCGTGTGAAAGGACCCTAACAAATAATAAAATAAAAATAAATTTTATTCAATAGTGTAATCAAATCAAAAACACTGAAATTTGTCCAAACAAGGGTGCAATATTACTAGTCACTGTAATACTAGACACTGCATATTGGTTCAGTAAACATCCCGGGTATGAACATTTTTGAAACATGGGACTGCACAAAGTCCGACATCCCAATAGGGACCATGGAACCTGGTTGCCTTTCGGATTTTTCCCACTGTCATTTTGCTTTGAGCGACAAACCACGCACATCCTTGTAGGTGCTGACTTTTTCTCGGTTGGTGGGATGTTGTCCATGAAGTGAGGACCAGTCAGGTGTTCTCAGGTTGACAACGTCAACAGCACGACGTCCAGCTTTATTCACAGCCATTGATGGTGTTTGGTAGTTCACAAAGTCACGTTCGGCAACTTTGCAAATTAAATCAGAATGAATATTGTCACTCTTTTTTTTGAGCAGAATGTCGGCGTTCTACAAGCATTGCTCAAGAAAATGCCTGAAGATCTTTTTTTGTAGTACGTCTTTTGCTGTTTCCTCATTGCTGAGTAGAATGTCATTGCTCTGTCAACACCTCCCATGGTGTTATCGTAGTATCACTACTTCTGGCTTCATGATTTTTTCCCACCTTTCATGTGTACCAGAACAGTGAAGGTATTTTAAACTGCACTCATTAGGCACACATCTTTCTCGTCATGCCATCATTTTGCCTTTCTGCCAGGTAACCATTCTCCAGCTTTATATTGCCAAACTTTGGCGGCATGTCGCACCGGTTAGCCCTAACAGTTTCATAGGCATCAGTTTTGTTTTGCAGAAGAAACTCATAAAGTTCAGGAGACGTATAAAAGTTGTCACTTGTTACGCAATATACCTGATTTAGCAATGGCTCAATGCGTGAAAGAACAGAAGATGTTGCCATTCCATAGTTGCTGTCTTTTGAATCTAATTGTGTTCCTTTTCCAGTGTATAGGACTGAATTACAAATATAGCCAGTAGGGGTGCGCATCTTCACTGGCCTCACGATTCGATTTGATTACGATTATCATGTCAACGATTCGATTCGATTCCACGATGCATCACGAAGCATCACGATTTCTGCGCAAGTGCGCATGGTTTTCATCAAAAATATTCAGCACAGCATTACAGCGCTCTGGGTGACCATGTCGATTAATTGTACATAAAGATACATAAATAGAAATAATAATCTGGTCCATTGGGTATGAGTCCAAAAGAGGGGCTTGATCGTAACAATATCCAATGTAGGGATAGCTGTAGACACTCAGGGCTGCTCTCTCCAGGAGCGAAGTCAGCTCAAACCATACAAGAGAAAAACAAGAACAAGAAAGCGCCGCTGAGTGATCTGATTTTATTATCAACAACAATAGTATTCCAACACTTACATCTAGAGGCACTCTGATGCAGTCTGGGATGCTGGTGTCAAGGGCTTCAGTGCGGTCCGGGAACCATGTGAGAAGCTGGAAGAGCCGTTCGATGGAGGAGAGTCAGCCGTTCTTAACCAGAAAGGGGCCGACTTGCAAGTCCATGTGTAGATGTTGCTATATTCTCAGCTGATCCGCCGCGCCGCTGGTCCGTGACGTCACTGAGACGGTGGCCGAGGAGGGACACAACGCGTTTCAGAGCCTGCGCTAGGTCAGCCAACATGAACATGCTAATAACTGTAAGGCCTCGTACACACGATCGGACATATCCGATGAAAACGGTCCGCGGACCATTTCCATCGGATATGTCCGATCTGGAGTTTGATCCGATGGCGTGTACACACCATCGGATCAAATTCCCCGCCGGCGGATGGCGCGGTGACGTGTCGGTGACGCGGCGGTGACGTTGACGCCGCCACGTCACCACTACGTCACGCACCAGGAAGTAAACACTTCCACGCGCATGCGTCGGATCCATTCACAGGATACGACGCATGTGTGGGAGGATATGTCCGCTGGTTTCCCGTACTAACCAGCGGACATATCCGACGGACAGGTTTGTAGCAGATAAATTTCAAAGCATGCTTTGAAATTTGTCCGATGGACAAATCTGTCCGCTAGCCCATACACACGATCGGAGATGTCTGCTGAAACGGTCCATCGGACCGTTATCAGCGGACATATCCCCTCGTGTGTACGAGGCTTAACAGTTACAGTGCCTTCCGAAAGTATTCGGCCCCCTTTGAACTTTGCGACCTTTTGTCACATTTCAGGCTTCAAAACATAAAGATATAAAACTGTAATTTTTTGTGAAGAATCAACAACAAGTGGGACACAATCATGAAGTGGAACGAAATTTATTGGATATTTCAAACTTTTTTAACAAATAAAAAACTGAAAAATTGGGCGTGCAAAATTATTCAGCCCCCCTAAAGTTAATACTTTGTAGCGCCACCTTTTGCTGCAATTACAGCTGTAAGTCGCTTGGGGTATGTCTCTATAAGTTTTGTACATCGAGAGACTGACATTTTTGCCCATTGCTCCTTGCAATACAGCTCGAGCTCAGTGAGGTTGGATGGGGAGTGTTTGTGAACAGCAGTTTTCAGTTCTTTCCACAGATTCTCGATTGCATTCAGGTCTGGACTTTGACTTGGCCATTCTAACACCTGGATATGTTTATTTGTGAACCATTCCATTGTAGATTTTGCTTTATGTTTTGGATCATTGTCTTGTTGGAAGACAAATCTCCGTCCCAGTCTCAGGTCTTTTGCAGACTCCATCAGGTTTTCTTCCAGAATGGTTCTGTATTTGGCTCCATCCATCTTCTCATCAATTTTAACCATCTTCCCTGTCCCTGCTGAAGAAAAGCAGGCCCAAACCATGATGCTGCCACCACCATGTTTCACAGTGGGGATGGTGTGTTCAGGGTGATGAGCTGTGTTGCTTTTATGCCAAACATAACGTTTTGCATTGTTGCCAAAAAGTTTGATTTTGGTTTCATCTGACCAGAGCACCTTCTTTCACATGTTTGGTGTGTCTCCCAGGTGGCTTGTGGCAAACTTTAAACGACACTTTTTATGGATATCTTTAAGAAATGGCTTTCTTCTTGCCACTTTTCCATAAACGCCAGATTTGTGCAGTATACGACTGATTGTTGTCCTATGGACAGAGTCCCCCACCTCAGCTGTAGATCTCTGCAGTTCATCCAGAGTGATCATGGGCCTCTTGGCTGCATTTCTGATCAGTCTTCTCTTGTATGAGCTGAAAGTTTAGAGGGAAGTACAGGTGTTCGTAGATTTGCAGTGGTCTGATACTCCTTCCATTTCAATATTATCGCTTGCACAGTGCTCCTTGGGATGTTTAAAGCTTGGAAAATCTTTTTGTATCCCAATCCGGCTTTAAAATTCTCCACAACAGTATCTCAGACCTGCCTGGTGTGTTCCTTGTTCTTCATGATGCTCTCTGCGCATTAAACGGACCTCTGAGACTATCACAGTGCAGGTGCATTTATACGGAGACTTGATTACACACAGGTGGATTCTATTTATCATCATTAGTCATTTAGGTCAACATTGGATCATTTAGAGATCCTCACTGAACTTCCGGAGAGAGTTGCACTGAAAGTAAAGGGGCTGAATAATTTTGCACGCCCAATTTTTCAGTTTTTTATTTGTTAAAAAAGTTTGAAATATCCAATAAATTTCTTTCCACTTCATGATTGGTCCCACTTGTTGTTGATTCTTCACAAACAATTACAGTTTTATATCTTCATGTTTGAAGCCTGAAATGTGGCAAAAGGTCTCAAAGTTCAAGGGGGCCGAATACTTTCGCAAGGCACTGTAGCATTCATGGCATGACTTAAACCACTTGCCGACCTCCCCATAGCGGCCTGCTCCTGCTGTGATTCACTGTCAAAGCACCTCCCCCACTGTTAAGAAACACATTTAAGGCACACAGTTAACCTTTGGATTGCCTCTGGTGCTAACCCCCTTCCCAGCCAGTACAGTGACAGTGCATATGTTTATCACTGATCTAGGAAACAGTTAAATCCGAAATACTTACCTTACCAGCAATGGCCCACACCCACAAAGCGCTGGAATCTTCTTTCAAGGCTCCTCCTTCGGCCATCTTGATTGGTTATTGCAGGCTGGTGTTTCTCTTACAAATGCACCGGAGTGCAGTAATCTTAGCACTCTTTATTTTAGAATTTAGTTCAACTTGAAATCAGTGGGTTCAGTTCTGCTTTTTCAGCAAAATATTCACCTCATCATCACTTATCAGCTGCTATCATCTTCTACCCAGACTGCTTCTGGGTTCCAGCTTTGCAGCCTCAGGCAACAATGTAATCCCATGCAGTCTGTCATTACAGCACAGGCAGAGTAAGCCAGGAATGCATGCAGAGCTGCACATGCACACCTAACACTGTAATTTTATCTTTTTCCTGGCCAGCTCCTGTATATATACCGCGGCAGATTGGCTCTCCTGTGCAAATCACCATATATATAAGGCAGCTCCTTTAAGAGATATAGCAGGCGCACGCTGCATGGCAGGAGACCCGATGCACGGCAGAATACCCGATGCACGTAGCCGGTGGGCGTGATCACCCGCCGTCTACACGTGATCGTAGGCAGGAGAGCAGGAACGGGGATTTGTGTGTGTAAACACACAAATCTCCATTCTCACAAGGGAGGAGAAACAGATCATCTGTTTACATCCCACTCAATATTAGGTTGAGAAGGGTAAAAAACGCGCAAATCAAATATTCAACTGGACGTAAGTCTAGATATGCCCCTTTTGACATAACTACCCCTCTATTGGGGATCATATTTATAATTCCTAAAAAGAGGATCCCAGGTGGGCTCTTATTATGGTACAGTACATCATTTTAGATACCCTATGCCCTCTGTACCTCCTTTAAAGATTTCCAATATGTTTCTTCAATCTCATCTGCAGTGCCCTCATGGTCCTCGCTACATACTGTAAACCACAAGGGCACTGCAGAAAGTAAGAAACATAGTGACACAGAGGATAAATGTCCCCACATCACATTCCAGAAGTATTGGACTGAAATGACAGAATATTCCAATCCTTAAAGGATCACTAAATGAAAAAAATGTTTTTCCTGAAATGACTGTTTACAAGGTATAGAGACATACAAGTTAACTGGTCCCCTTTAAAAATGATT
The DNA here is from genome assembly GCA_029574335.1 of Rana kukunoris. Taxonomy (NCBI): domain Eukaryota; kingdom Metazoa; phylum Chordata; class Amphibia; order Anura; family Ranidae; genus Rana; species Rana kukunoris. Next base: position 536,386,115 of record CM056050.1, on the reverse strand, counting down.
AAAAATAGATAAAAATCAATCATATAATATGCCTCTAGTTTCACTTTTGTTTTTAACCACTTCCCTACGGCCGTACGAGTATATACGGCCGCAGGGTGGCTCTAAATCTCCGGGCTGCCGTGTTTTCACGGCAGCCCCTTTCCTCGTTCCCAGCGCGCGCTCCAGAGCGCGCAGCGGGGAACTTGTGTACTGGCCGTGTCCCTTGGACACAGCCAATCACAGATCGCCGCGAACGGCCAATCAGAGTGGCCGTTTGCGATGCGATCTGATGGGCCAATGAGAGATGATCTCATATGTAAACATATGAGATCATCTCTCATTGCCGGCTCTCACAATGACAGCGTCCTGTCATAGAGAGAGCATACCGATCTGTGTTCCTAGTACATAGGGACACAGATCGGTCACCCCCCCCCTCCCCCTACAGTTAGAACACAATGCAGGAAACACATTAACCCCTTCCTCACCCCCTAGTGTTAACCCCTTCCCTGCCAGTCACATTTATACAGTAATTAGTGCATATTTATAGCACTGATTGCAGTATAAATGTGAATGGTGCCAAAAATGTGTCAAAAGTGTCCGATGTGTCCGCCATAACGTCGCAGTCGCAATAAAAATCGCAGATCGCCGCCATTACTAGTAAACAAAATAAATAATAAAAAATAACAATTCTGTCCCTTATTTTGTAGGCGCTATAACTTTTACGCAAACCAGTCGCTTATTGCGATTTTTTTTTTTTTTTAACCAAAAATATGTAGAAGAATACGTATCGCCCTAAACTGATTTTTTTTTAAAATTGGGCTATTTTTTATAGCAACAAGTAAAAAATATTGTATTTTTTTTCAAAATTGTCGTCCTTTTTTGTTTATAGCGCAAAAAATAAAAATCGCAGAGGTGACCAAATACCACCAAAAGAAAGCTCTACTTGTGGGAAAAAAAGGACGCCAATTTTGTTTGGGAGCCATATCGCACGACCGCGCAATTGTCAGTTAAAGCGACGCAGTGCCGCAAGCTGAAATTTCACCTGGTCAGGAAGGGGGTTTACATGCCCAGTAGGGAAGTGGTTAAACTGGTTTTGTGTTTATGTGAAGTAGAGAGAGAGACAGAACAAAAACAAACAAATCCAGGGCAGTGTTTTGTTTTTAAATTGAATCCCAGGGCAGTGTTTTGTTTTTAAATGAATCTGGTTGGTTCTGAGGAGTTTTAGACACACAGCTTGGACCACAGTGAAAAGCTGCCATGAGATTTTTCATAAGGAGCCAGACAAGCAGGAAGTGTGGAGATCAGAGCAGAATTACAGTAACTTCAAAGCAAAAACGAACAATGAGAACATGAAAACAGCACTGCATTAAGGTAAAGGAAGCTATTTAGCAAAAAAAAAATTTCCTTTAGTGATCCTTTAACTAAATTATGTTTACCGTTTTTACATGGATGGAATCCCCAGAGATTGTGAAAAACCATGGGTTTAATCAGTGGTTCTATAACATTCAGCACAATTTGATTACTAATACAAGGGGCTCCTATAAAAATCACCCTCCGATGGTTAGGTAAAACAGACCCAAGGATCTTATTATTCATCATGGTGAATGATGATGATCCTTGGGCCTGTTTTACCTGACTATATGAATTGCACCGAATGTTATTCAGATGGGCTGATGTTTGTCTTGTTTTTTCAACCCTCCTTCTCCAAATACTAGATCTGTACTTGACTAACAACCTTTGGGTGGTCTCCGGATAAGGTCACAATTTGACGAAAAGTGGCTTGATTGCAATGAGATTACATACAGCAGTTCTTGCTGGAAGGCAGCCAGACTAATGAGATGTGTTCTTTTCATTATTTTCTATTTGAGTGTTTTTAACATTTAGGCCTCATTTCCACTGGCGTTTTTACAGCCACTTTTCTGAGCGTTTTTTGCAGCTTAAAAACGCCTGTCCATGTTAGTCTATGGCCTCATGCCCACCATGACGTTTTTGAGCTGTAGATGGCTGAGACGTTTTTAAGCTGCAAAAAAAACGCGGGACCAGTGCATTCTGAAGCTCCAGCAATAGAGCTGTAAAAACGCCAGACATTAAAAAACGCTCAAAAACGCGCATAAAATAAACATGGACAGGCGTTTTTAAGCTGTAAAAAACGTGGCTGTAAAAACGCCAGTGGAAATGAGGCCTAATAATACGATTTACGATTTGTGGGCACATTTGTTTTTATGCATATGCGTCTTGGACATTATTTTGGAGCAGAACTGATAGGCCGTGTACACACGACCGAGGTTCTCGCTGGAAACCAGCGAGAACCTCGCTGGAAGCTGAATTCCAGCGAGGACCTCGGCCGTGTGTACACTCTCGGCGAGCTTCCCGTCGGGAAGTCCGTCGAGCAGAAATAGAGAGCACGCTCTCTATTTGCTCGACGGCCCACCTGGAAGAATGGCTGGTTGCCATTCCCGACGGGCGGGTCGCCGATTTCGACGGCCGGCAGGGAACCTCGACGGGCGGAACGATGTGTTCTGCCCGTCGAGGTTCCCTGCCGTGTGTACGCGGCCATAGAGTGTTTGAATACTGGAGAAAAGCCAAGCAAGCTGCTTTACATATACATGCTTACCATGAACACTCGATTACAGAGGGTCATGAAGTTTGCACAGTGGAGGAGTATGGTGTAAACACATAGAAAAGTTGAGCATGGTAATTAGAAGCTTTATATCTAAATACTGGACTCTTTTTGGGGGTGTGAGACTTCTTTATATACAGAGATGCACACTTGTCGGATTTAAAGGCACATGGACTTTGTGTACGATCAGCTAGATTCACGTACCTCGGCGCATCTTTCTGCCAGCGTAGCGTATCTTTTTTACGCTACGCCGGCGCAACGTTGAGAGGCAAGCATGGTATTCACAAAGCAAATGCTCTCAACGTTGCGCCGGTGTAGCGTATAGTTGTTGGCGTAAGCCGACGTAAGTCAAAGTAGGTATAAGTTGACAGGAAGTGGGCGTGATATATTTAAATGAAGCGTGACCCCATGCAAATGATGGGCTAAGCTTCAAAAAACGAACTGTGCATGCGTCGTATCTTGGACACATCCCAGTGCGCATGCAGTTACGTCGAGATAACTGCCTAAGATACGTCAAAACACTGCCTACGATGTGAACGTAACCTACGCACAGCCCTATTCACGTACTATGTAAACGACGTAAAAATCGACGGCGTTCATTCCCTGGTCTATGCCTTTGAATGGGTTGCGCCTCCTGAGGAATAACTTTACGCCGGACATAACCCTTGCGCAAATCGCTTAAAACATGCGCCGGGCGCAAGTACGTTTGTGAATCGGCGTATCTTACTCACTTGCATATTTCAAATGGGTACGCCGAATGCGTCCAGCGTAACTATGCGCCCACGATACGCCGGTGTAGAAAACTTACGCCGGGCGGTTGAAGACTATTTTTCCGACGTATCTAGCTTGGGGAATCGGCGCAGAGATACGACGGCGTACATTTGTACTTACGACGGTGTATCTATAGATGCGTCGGCGTAACTGCAATGTGAATCCGGCTGAACATGTACAGTATGTCACATTTCTATATGGCACGCATATTTTCATATTGGAATCATAAAGATAATATATTTATATTTACTTTATTGGTCTATTGGCACAGTGGGTGAGATTAATGCCCCGTACACACGACCGGTTTTCCAGTCGGATAAAAAAAACGACGATTTTCCCGACGGAATTCCTCTCAAGCGTGCTTTGCATACACACAGTCACACAAAAGTCCGATGAACTTTTGACTGCCAAGAACACGGTGATGTAAAGGACTACAATGAGCCGACAAAATTAAGTTCTATGCTTCCGAGCATGCGTCAAATTGTTTCCGAGCACGCACGTTTTTTTTTCTCGTCGGAAAAGCATAGAGAGGAATGGTTTTCCTGCTAGGATTTTTTCCTGACGGGAAAAAGGAGATCCTGCTCTCCTTTTTTACCGTCAGTTTTCCCGTCGGAAAAATTGCCATGGAGCATACACACGATTGGAATTCCCGGCCAAAAGCTCTCATCGCAGTTTTTCCGACGGGAAAACCAGTCATGTGTACGGGCCATGAGTGTAGGACGTTTCTTTGTGTCTGACATACCAGAACATAAGGCTAGCAACTTTGTCTCTTTTTGTAGTGGTAGAGTAGTTAGCAAAGCCCTTTCATAAGATAGTGTAAACAGCAATGATCAAGTTCAGTAACACAAAGCAATGAATCAGAGAAGTTAACATGTAGTCAGATTAGTAAAATAGTTTCTGATTGGTGGTTATGGGTTACATTATTTCACAAGTTATCCCAATTCATGTTTTTTTTGGTTGACAGATTGTGTATATCTTGTCAGTAAAAAAAAAAAGCTCCTTTCCTTTTCTAACACATTTTTTCGAACATTGCCTGGAACACATGTTTAGGGCTAGCATTTGTCATATCTGTCATATTCTGAAGTGTGGAGCCAAGTGCTGGGATGGTGCACTTCATCATTCAAGCACAGGAGTTGTATCATCACTGGCTGCCCTATAGCCTCAGGAGCAAGGTGTCAGCAGTGAAAAAAGCTTTCGAGTAAAGAGCACAGAACTGTCATTGCTTGAGCATAGCAAATTCTAAGGTGAATATAGAAAATTTGTGGAGAACATTTTAATTTTAATACATTTTTTCTGACACATGCATAGCTAGCTGTTCATCCATGGAAACTGCATGCAAATTCCATCTCTGCAAACAAGACAACAATGAATGTTCTCTGTATTCTCTGCAGTTTGAATGAGTGAATGGGGAAAATACTGAATTTATGGCCACTAGATGGAGCTGAGGAGCATACTTTTTTCTAACGCTAGTTAGCAGCAGCTAGTGACCACAATAGAGGGCCAGATTCTCAGCGGCGTTATGACGGAGTATCTCAGATACCCCGTCGTATCGCCGTTTTTTTTGCCTCGTATCTATGCGAGTGATGCTTAGCATCACTTTGGCATAGATACGCTTCTACATCCGACAAGTGTAAAACCATTACACTTGCGGATCGTAGGTGTAATGACAACTCCGGCCACTAGGTGGCCTTTACGTTGTTTTCGCATTTGCATATGCAAATGAGGTAGTACGCCGATTCTCGATCGCTTTTACGCCGCCCCGTCGTCGCGTACGTCGTTTTTGTTTGCGTAAGGTTACCCCAGCTTCTATGTGGAGTAACCTTACGAAGTACCGTCGGATGCCGTCGGGTCCCGTCGGATGCCATGTTAAGTATGTTGTCGGGTCAGCGTCGGCTTTTTCCGTCGCTTACGTCGTTTTACTAACTCCTTCGCGAATAGGGAGTTGCGTAAATGACGCTCACGTCGTTTTGACGTCGGTTTCAACTACGCTTTCCGACGTGAGCTGGAGCATGCGCACTGGGCTTTTTCCCCGGCCGGCGCATGCGCAGTTCATTCGACGCGGGGGCGTGCTTAATTTAAATACAAGCCGCCCCATTTGAATTGCGCGGGTTTACGCTGCGCGATTTACGTGACGCAGGCGAAACCTACGGAGCAAGTGCTTAGAGAATAAAGCACTTGCTCTAGTACGATGCGGCGGCGTAGTGTAACTGGCTTACGCTACGCCGCCGGAATTCTTAGAGAATCTGGCCCAGAGTATTTTACCCATTGATACAATTGATGTACAGAGACTATAGCCTGGGAGCATTCGATTTTGCACCATTCATACAGAACAATTGACCTATTAAACTGCGGAAATCAATAGTAATTGGATGAAAAAATCCAACATATGTGATTTTTATCTCCCCTCTCCCCTAAATCGGGTACCAAAGGGTGCCTTAAGTGGTTTTCTAGTAATACGCACAAACACATACAATTGTCATCCTATCTTTTTAATGCTTTGCTTATTCTGCGTACTGCTAAAACACATACAAATGAGCTTAAAAAAAAAAAATCAATAACAAAGTCAATGGAAAGGATAGATTTTATGTGTATGTAGAATGGAATGAATATGTCCTTATGTCTCTAAAGACATTGAAGGCCTCTTTTGTGTTCCAGAGATATGCACGGATCTAACACATAACATGCCCACGCATCAAAGAAACCTTTATTTTCTTTAACAGCATTCCACAACATAATGCACTTACCAAGATGGCACATCTCACTGGAAGGTCACTATTTAAACATTGACATGTCCTGATGACTACATTGGATTTCCTGTCCATTTTTCATTATTATTCATATATTTGTTACTTATGTACGTTTCAGGAAAATACCAACCACCACACATAAAATACATTTATTATCTAACAGAACTGTGCTGGTGCAGAGATATTTGGTGTTAGGGTTGGCACAATAAAGGTTTCTTAGGGGCATACAGTTGAAATCACACTTTACAATCAATAACTAAGAAATGTTAAGTATGACTTTTTTTTTTAATTTAGCTTATTTAGAAGTTTTGCACATCGGTCTCCAGCAAAGGCGCTGTAACATGTAGTCATTTAACCACTTCAGCCATGGAAGAATTGGCTGCTCAATGACTGGGCCATTGTTTGCGATTCGACACTGCGTCACTTTAACCGACAATTGCGCAGTCGTGCGACGCTATACCCAAACAAAATTGGTGTCCTTTTTCTATCCACAAATAGAGTTTTCTTTTGGTGGTTAATGATCATCTCTGCGATTTTTTTTTTTTGCGCTATAAACAAAAAAGTGCGACAAATTCGAAAAAACAAAATATTTTGTACTTTTTGCTATAATAAAAATCCCCAAATATTTTTTTTTTTAAAGTACATTTTTTCTCAGTTTAGACCGATATGTATCCTTCTACATATTTTTGGTAAAAAAAAAAAAAAATCGCAATAAGCATATATATTGATTGGTTTGCGCAAAAGTTATAGAGTTTCCAAAATAGGGGATAGATTTATAGCATTTTTATTATTACCGTATATACTCGAGTATTGGCCAACCCGAATTTTAGTCGAGGCACCTAATTTTACCACAAAAGAATGGGAAAACGTATTAATTCAAGTATAAGCCTAGGGTGGGAAATGCAGCAGCTACTGTAAGTGGAAAAGAGGGTCAACAATGCCCATCTGCAGCGTCACTGTGCTCATTTGCATGCTTCACTGTGCCCATTTGAAGCCTCACTGTGCCCATTGCATGCTTCGCTGTGCCCATTTGCAGTGTGACTGTGCCCATTGCTTGCCTCACTGTGACCAATGCATGCCTTACTGTGCCAATCTGCATACCTGATCTCCCGCTGTCTCACGCAGTCAGTCGGCGGCCGTCAAGTGTAACAAAGCCCCGCCTCCTCCTCGTCCGGGATAGGCGGAACGCTCAGTTTCCTATCACAGGCGAGGACGAGGCAAAGCTTTGTTACACTGGATGGCCACCGACTAACTGCCTAAAACAGAGGGAGATCAGGTATGCAGATCGGAGAGACTCGAGTATAAGCTGAGGGGGCTTTTTCAGCACAAAAGAAATTGCTGAAAAACTCGACTTATACTCGAGTATATAAAGTATTTTTTTTTTTTACTAGTATTGGCGGTAAACTGCGATTTTTATCGGGACTGCGACATTATGAGACACATCGGACACTTTTGCTAGCCCACTTAAAGCATCCGACGTACAGCTATGACGGTTTGCGCAGCGGGGCCAACCTGCTGCAGTACAACTGTGTCGGCTGGTCCACAAGCGGTTAAAAAGTAGATATACATTACATGCTGTATTTACCCCCAAAATGTACAATCTGACTGTACAATCTCCTTTAGATCTACCAAAAACGATATAGGCCAAGGAGATATACTGTAGACAAATCTGACTAATCAAATGTACATTATTACAAACTAAGGGCATTGCATCCTGGAGCACCAGATACCCAATTTACCTTCACAACCTCTTTAACTAGTTGCCATTCGCCCACCATCAAATGGCGGTGGGGCGGTGTGGCTCTCGTTCTGGGATGCCGTCATATGACCGTGTCCCAGAACGGCGGCTCTTTTGCGCCCACAAGTGCGCGCTGCGTGGCAATCGCGGCTGCACCGTGTTTCTAGGATACGGCGCGACCCCGATCTCTGTTTATAGCCACGTCTGTAGCTCTTTAACCATGTGATCAGCTGTGTGTAATCGCCGCTCCTCGCCTCACACTGACAGAGTGTGTGGCAAGGAGAGCCGATCATCAGCATCTCCACGCAAGGGGACATCTACACATGTAATTTAGGGCACTGATCATCAGTGCCCTGGTTACAATATAGCAATATAGTGTCACCAATCAGTGCCCACCATTGCCAGCAATCAGTGCTTATTACCAATTCCAGTCAGTGCTGGCTATCAGTGCTGCACATCAATTCCCATCAGTACAGCTTATCTGTACTGCCTATCAGTGCCCACCAGTGCCACCTAACTGTGCCCACCATTACTACCTAACAGTGCCGCCTATCAGTGCTACCTATCAGTGCCCATAAGTGCTGCATATTAGTGCCTCCTCATCAGTGCCACCTAATCAGTGCCCATCAGTGAGGAGGAAAATGACATTAATGCCCACCAGTTCAGCCTATCAGTGCCACCTCATCAGCGCACATCAGTGAAGCAGAAAAATGACTTAGTCACAAAATTTACTGACAGAAACTAAGTAAAAAACTTTTTTTTTTCAAAATTTTAATTTTTTTTAATAAAAAACCCAGCAGTGATTAAATACCACCAAAAGAAAGCTCTATTTGTATGAAGAAAATTATAAAAAATGTGTTTGGGTACAGTGTAGCATGACCACGCAATTGTCATTCAAAGTGCAACAGTGCTGAAAGCTGAAAAATGGCCTGGGCAGAAAGGGGGTCTAGGGGCCCCTGTAGGCAAGTGGTTAAGGGCATCCATAACATTTTACGCTGGGATATATTACATTTTTCGGTGTCGGTTTATTACTGCTTTAGGAACCATTTACTAGCGTAGAAAAGTGCAGCTATGAACTGTAACATAATGATATTCATTTGGATGGAAAAAAAAAACACATGCCAGAACTGTAGCATGCCAGAATTGTTCCAATTTAAAAAGCCTTCCATAAGCGAGGTGGACCATAACTCTTTCTTTACCATAAAATACATTTATTTCAGGAAATTCTATACACAGCATTGAGGTTACACATTGCAATGTAGGGTGACCAGAGTGCAAAACACCTACAATCATGTGGCATACTTGTTATCTACTATTATACACTTTTTGAAGGTCAGGAAGGTGAGAAGAGATCAGCATTAAAGGGGTTGTAAAGGAAAACAATTGTTTTCATAATAAGCATCCTTTACCTGCAGACATTCCCATTTTCACTTCCTCAGTGTTCATTTTTGCTCAGAAGTTGCTCTATTTCTTCTCCGTTCTGTTCACTTCCTGCTTGTCTGATTGTTACTCACCACCGTGAAGGGAGACTTTACTGCGGTGGTCAGTGACGTGCTCGCCCCCTCCTGGGAACTACATCTGTGTGGCAGGACGCTCTTTACGTGTTAGAGACTTCAAGGAGGTGTGAATTACTGGGCGTGTCGCAATTCATAATGGGAAATGTAGTTCTTACATGAACAAGTGATGCAAACCAGGTAGTGAATGAGAAAACAGAAACTAGAACGCCGGAGGTGATATAGATGAAGGAATTTAATAGGTATTTACTCGTTTTTTTTAACAGAATCATTACACTATTTTGTCTGTCTACCTTACAGACATTGGGCCAGATTCACAGATCGATTACGCCGGCGTAACAGGAGATGCGCGGCGTAAGTCTAAATTTGCGCATGCGTTTCGATACTCCGCATCCCCAAAACGAGATACGCAAGAAATCTACTTTTTTTGTCCAGCGTAATTTCGATAGACAGGCACACCCGTCCGCGCAAAACTGCGCTAGACACACCATTGATTTGCTATTCAAATATGCTAATGAGGGAGTTACGGGGATCCACAAAATAACGTTGGTGCAGCGCAGGCTACGCGCTGTGCGCAACAGCTGCACGGCCTGTCTAAAATTAGACCATATAAAAGGTGGTATAAAATTAGACAATTCGTCTACATGTCAGAGAAAGCAACACAGTTAGTGAGGAGCTGAGCAGTCACACGTGTTGCACAACAATCTGTATGCCAACATGCCAGTGGCATCCATGCTCATAGCTATACTACTGACTTTAGATGAGCAAAGAAGGAGGAGGGCACGGAGGAGGGCACGCACGGGAGAGGATTTTTTTTTTTTACAAATTTTTTTTCTTTGCTTTAACCTCCCTGGCGGTATGATTCTGTGTGGAATTACGTACCAAAAGCGGTACAATTATTTTGCATAGAAATTCTGCGTTTTATACTGTAGGCCTGTAATTCTTAGGAATAACTCACTTAAATTTGTCCAAACAATAGTCTAGTAGACATCTCTGGTATGATAAAGTTTGAAACACAAAATCATAAAATTATAATATAATAAATAACTATAAATAATTATAACAAATAATAATGTAATTATAATAAAAATTATTCACTAATGTAATCAAATCAAAATCACTGAAATTTGCTCAGTTGCAGAATTGTCGCTGTCATTATTTTTTTTTTTTTATGACGAATTTTCCCACAAATCGCTATCGCTCAATTCTGCAAGTGATTATAATTTATTATCGCTGTTTTTTAGCTGCTCTAAAATCACTTTTGACATAAAGGGACACTTTTGGTTGCTATGGACAATCAACAGTTTGCAGGCACAAAAAGAATGTTTTTATTATGTAAAAGAACATGCAGGGCACTGGGCAGACCACTAGGGACAAGGGGGGTGTGTATTTTTTACATACAGTACTGTAATCTATAAGATTACAGTATTCTGTATGTAATGTGTTTGTTTACTTTTTTGAATTTGGCGCCGGTCTCCGCCCCCGTGCACCGTTACGTCGCAGGGAACGGAGATCGGCGGTGCGCGGGCACTGTGTAAATCGAGCGAGGACGCCGCTCACTCACACAGCATGGATGCATCGCTGGATCCAGGGACAAGGTAAGTACAGTAACCCTGCCTGGATACAAGGTAAGCCAGCGTGCTGCAGGCTCTGCATATATTTACCCCGAGCGTGACTCGGGGATACCGATTTTTGCATAAAAAATCCAACCCGAGTCACGCTCGGGGATACCGCCAGGGGGGTTAAAGAAACATTTTTACAAAAAATATACATACATATATACATCAATACATAACATACATACATACAAATTACAAACACGGTCTCACTATCTTTCAATAGCCCTTTAAAACCTTGATAGATATAATAATCTAATCTGATACAAGCCCCTCACTCTTCACTTGATATATCACACACGCATAGATGAGGTGTCTCGCATTTTCAGATTCACCCCTCATGCCATCATGGAATTAACCACAACCCTGCAGGAGCCCAACACATGACACCACCCATGACACCCATGACAGCTACATATACAATCATAGCCCCATCCCCACAGATTTGGAACAGAACATGTATGGGGACAGCTGGCTGGTTGGTGAGTGACATGGGTGGCAGGCATAACTGTCCCCCCCATGATGCTGAAATCACAAGGGGCACATGCACTACTAACATCCTCCTGTCTTATCCCTTCAGGGTGACTCTGCATATGCACTGGGACCCCATCTCATGACTCCTATACGAAACCCCCCTAACCAAGGCTACCCCATCTTCTGAGGGAAGAGCAGCTAGGAGCCAGCTCACATTAGGCATCTTTGCACATTAAAAACACACATTAATCATGGCACAATGAGAATGCATGCATGCACACCACTGTGGTCCCTAAGCACAGACACATCACATCCTCATCACATTGGATTGGCACAAGCCCACCATGCAGGACTTGTGAGCAGCAACGCCATGCCACGGCTCCAATTATGTCACTGTACATTCATACACCATTCACACGGACCTGGAGATCACTTCTCCACCACAAATGAGGGTGACAAAATATAAAAGTTGATGTTATGTGTTATAGTAAGTATATAGAAACCTAACATGCCACACTTTAAAATTGCCTACACCTGGTACCCTAAAAAATGAGGGTGACACCCCTTTTCCCGCAGGAATGTCACCCCCACATTCCAAAATCATACACAAACAGAACCAAAAAAAAAAAAAAATGACAAGCAAAAATAAAAAATGCACAGCAAAAATATAATTTAAACAAAATAACAACAAAGAAAACACATAAAAGACAAAAATCACTCTGCAAAACAGTCCCCAAATATCCCCTGTAGAGTGTATTCAGAAAAAACTCAGACCCAATCATACACTCATACCACGTACACACGATCACTTTTCGGCATGAAAAAAAAAACGTTGTTTTTCAGCATGTAGAAAAAACGAAGTTTTTCCAACTTCATTGTTAAAAACGATGTTGCCCACACATCATCATTTAAAAAAAAATGATGAGCAAAGTGCGGTGACGTACAACACGTACGATGGCACTCTAAAGGGGAAGTTCCATTCAAACTCCCATCTCATAACTTGCTTCTGAGCATGCGCGGGTTTAAAACGTCGTTTTACAACCCGAAAAATTTCATTTTTAAAAACGACGTTAACAAATGCAGGATGTTCGAATTTTTTTTTTGTTATTTTTCAGAAGATGAAAAATGATGTGAAGCCCAGACACGGTCATTTTAAATGACGTTTTAAAAAAACGTTTTTTTTTTTTTTATGTCGAAAAGTGATCGTGTGTACGCGGCATAACAGTGCCAAAATGACATTCAGGTGTTCTGTCTTCCCTCTGAGACAATTTTCAATGTATTTGAGATCTCTGCACAGCTAAAGTATGTGTTTTAATGTATTACACGTATCTAATACTGTAGCTCCAACAATTTATGCAGGACTTTACATATTGTACATTCACATCAGCCCTTCCTCCAAGGTTCCATATACATTCACATGCTAGGGCCGATTTAGACTGAAGCCAATTAATGCCTACTAGCATATTCTTTTGAATGTGTGTATAACCTGGAGAATTGTACCTAGATGAACTTGTGTCTTTTTTCAACCTGACTAACTAGGTAATTGGAGGAAACGGCAACATGCACAGGGAGAACATGCGTTCTTTATGCAGGTAGTTTTCTGATTGGGATTGGAACTAAGGTCCCTAGTGCTGCCACACTATTATTTCCACAAAAATAGGCACATAGTTTTAACAAAAGCGTGATTATGTTATAATAATGTGTTACTATCCCAAACAACTTGGCATATACAGTATAAGTATGGTGCACAAAACCCATGCAGAAAAAAAAGAAGAAACTAGGAACCCAAATGTACTTTACCTTCTTCAAGGACATCCGATGGAAGCATTAAAATACAGGTAAAAACAAATTAGACAGTTCGATACTTGCAATCAAACAGCTACATTAAGCCTGCCATATAGAGTATATCTCTAGAATTCATTATATGGGAATTTACAGCATTTACAGTAAAAAACAGAATGCAATGTGAAATGGAAAACGTAAGTACCTTATAGTAAAGAGCAATACAATCAATACCTGTGACTAGAAAGGGTATTATAAATACAAAACAGACTAAAAGCATGAGAAAAAGGAATATGTGGATTCATGAACTGATACATCTTCACAGCTTCTTTGAATTGTATTGAGTTGTCCTTTTAACTCTGCTAATGGAGTCTTTGTAGTATTTTATCCTGTCCATTGCAAGTATGCTGGCAATCATCTCATTCAGCAGGGACGAACAATCCTCATCATTTTAAAAGCATTAGTGCCGCTGGCTTTTTAATTACTGTAAAACTTTACAGTATGATATGGGAAAAGCCTAATGGAAAAACTCACATGCATAACTATGTTATAGGCATTTTTCAATGCCAATTTTATCTGAAATAGGGAAATATTTTACTATATGCTTTTCTTTAACCACTTTACCCCCAGGCCAACTTTGACATTTCTGTCATACATGTAAAATTTGGCTGTTTTTTTTTATTTTTGCTAGAAAGTTACTGAGAACCCCCCTAACATTATATATTTTTTGAAAGCAGAGACGCTGGAGAACAAAATGGTGCTTGCTGCAATTTTTTATGTCCATCATATTTGCACAGCCATTTTTAAAATCTCTTCTTTTTAGGAAAAATACACTGTAATGAATTTCAGTTCACCCAAATACAAAATAATAATAAAAAAATAAAAAAATGGTAAAATATAAAAGTTGATGTTATGTGTTATAGTAAGTATATAGAAACCTAACATGCCACACTTTAAAATTGCCTACACCTGGTACCCTAAAAATCTCCATGCTTTAAAAATCTTTACAGGTGGTCTAGAATGATTGCTCTCGCTCTGATGTTCGTGATGATGCTCCACTTGTGTGCATCATTTACATATGCCTGCAAAACTTTTTTACATTGTCCCTTTAATTTTTTTATCAACTTTATTGCTATCACAAGAAATGAACAACATTCCTTGTGATTGCAGTAAGGACGGCAGGTTCTCTTCTGCCCTCAATCAAATTGAGATCAGTTTGGTCAGATGTTGTAAAAGTCAGTAACGGTTTGTAAACATCAAACTAAAACTGGAAGTGACTAAATCCCTGTTCATTTCGGTTTGATCTCACAGAGGGAAGGGCCCCCCTTCTACACCCTGTAGAAGTGATCAAGCAGCTGTATATCCGCTTGGATCACTTCTACAAGAAAGGCCATTGCCTGCTGAAATTTTTTATATTTGGATGATTCTGCAGGTGTAGTCATAATCCCTATATATCCACTTAAACTCAATCATGTATGGGTACAATCTAAGGGGTTGAAGTGGTTAATTAAACAATATCAACAGACATGTAATTCCAATCAACAAAGCAACACATACATGTCAAGTAAAGACGCCTAAAGGCACACTGCTGGGATAAACATACAGTATATTTGTATTATAGTGCTGTGTGTTAAGTGTTCAGAATTAATTTCACTGCAAGAGAAAAACCAGTGCATGACTTGGACAGGAAAAAAGGACACATTTTCTGGTGGCCTCCAACCCTTGTGTCTCTGGGTTTTCCTTTATGCTGGAGGTAAAGCTTAACTTTACAAACACCCAATCACATGCAAGAAAAGAAAAACAGCATTTTTGCTTGCACATGATTGGATGATACAGTCTATTTAATAAGTCAACGCCTATGTGTGCATGGACACATAGAATAACATTGAGGGGCAATTAGATACCCCTAAAAGCAGTGTTTTCAATGCTCAGTGTGCATGAGTGACCTCAGCACACCAGTAGGTGCATAGCTGTATACCAGTGTAAAGAATATCAAATCCAAAGGAATCCACAGACAAAAGACGCTCAGGTTCACGTCTGAATATCTGAGATCAATGGAATAAGACATTTGATGGATAAGACTAGCCATAGCCTCACTGCTAGTTCTAGGTCACTAAATCCAAGAGATGTAAAACAGTCAGTATAACAGCCAGGTACTTAGCATTTAAAAAAAAGCAAGAGTGAGCAATGGCAGCCATGTGTCTCTTGTGACAGGCTTACTTCAAGCAACTAAAGCTGTAATGAGATCACAAAAAATATAGAGGTAGTGGAGCTGCTGTGACATTAGTATGGAATCTGCTGCATCATTAGTACATACTGTACAATCAGACAGATTATTAATCTTTAGGGAAATCCTTGATTATATTTCAGCCCTGGTTTACACTGATGCCATGCGGGAAACACACAAGATTCGCTGCAGTTTCCCCACATGGCACAATGTCCATGCCATCTGTTGCGGCTGTCAATGTTAGATTAACGACACCCTGAAACAGATCGAAAAATGCAGTGCGATTGCCAGAATAGCATTGCACGAGTGTGAACACCCATGTGATGAGATCAAGGTACAGGGGAAAAAAATTATCCTGCACCATTTTGGTGCGGATGCGATGTAAAATGTATGGCTCAAATCGCACTGCACAGACATCGCATGTGATGTGCATAGGAATGTGTTGCGATTTCTGTGATTCACATGTGGTCTTCGGCACACACCAGTGTGAACCTTGGCTCAAACAGTAAACAAGGCATTTAATCATCATTACAGATTTTAAGACTCTCTACATCGTATTTGTCTAGTACAGGGACCCCCAAACTTTCTAAACAAAGAGCCAGTTTACTGGCCTTCAGATTTTAGGCTGGCTGGACTAAGGCCAGTGGAAGTAGAGAATTTCTTGGTGTCCAGTGGGAGTAAACAAAGCCCTATCTTGTTGTGTCAGTGGGAGGACCAGTGCTTCATATTTGATGTCATTGGTAGAAACAGTGCCCTTCTTTTGTGTCAGTGGGAGGAGGACTGATGCCCTTTCTTTGGTGTCAGTGGGAGGAATTGTGCCACCATTGTTGGTGTCAGTGGGAGTAAAAGTGGCCCATCACTGGTGTCAGTGGGAGAAATTGTGCTCTTTTGATGGTATCAGTGAGAGGAATAGTTCCCCATTGTTGGTGATTGAGACAGGAACTATGCCCCATTGTTGGTGTCAGTGACTGGATTGGTGCCCTAAGGGCTGGATAAAGGCAAGCAAAGGGCTGCATTTGGCTCCAAGGAGACCACTTTTGGAAACTTCTGATCTAGCAAAATCTCCTTCAGAAATCTGTCCTATTGATGGGTCTAAAGTAACCTAAAGCAACTGAATTCACCAAAGACCTACAATATGGAACTACAAGTCTTTCCAAAAGATAACATAATTATTATAAAGGTGTTTTAATTGCTAAAATCTCAGAAATGTATATAACACCACAATGCAGGAACACATAAACACTAGGAGAAGGCTCTATTAGTCAGCATAAGGATCTTTGGTCCAAAGATCACTGTTTATTTTTCTATAGATGTCACATTTATTAAGCTTCGTACACATGGTCGGAATTCCTGACAGAAAAGGTCAGATGGGAGCTTTTTGTTAGGAATTCTGACAGAAATAGATTGAGAGCTGGTTCTCAACTTTCCCGCCGAAATTTCCGACTGACTTTTCCCATTGGAAATCCTAATCGTGTGTACGGGGCTTAAAAGGGATAAACATGGGGACTTGTAAAAGTTTTGAAGCGATTTACTGCATATGTTTTCTCTATTTTTCCCAGACATACAATTTAATCTTACATGACTCATGAAGTTCAAGAGGTGACCGTGTAACTCTTCACATAAATTGGTAATTTCCCTTAACGTTAGTACACAACAAGATGTACTCAAAACAGGAATTACAAAGCAGCGTGACAATTAAGTGGGAGCATGGCATTGGTTCCATAAAACTAAATTTGTACAATAAAAGGCCCTGTCATTATGCATTTGTTTCAGCAGTTTACGAGCAGTTAATGAAGCCGGCAATATTTAGATCCTAATAATATGGCTCATCTCCCAAGTCTGCAATGCTGCACATAAATCTGTATGTGTAGGTCTACTGGGAAGGCAGCAACTTTAATGCTGTATCTTAAAAAGGAAAAAAAAAAAGCTCCTGGCAATGATGGCCTCATTTATAAGTAACAAGACAAAATAAAGCAAATGTACAGTACATTGCTGTTTGCTGAGCTTTCAGACTAAACGTGAATGATCTGCCCCATGCTGATAAAGAATTTCAATTCATCACAAACTGAATGTCTTTCCTTTATCATGAACAGGTATGAACAGGTATGAAAATGCAGTGTTTACATACAGACAAAGAACAAACTGTTATCAATTTGGAAAAAAAAAAAGTCTAAAGAGTAATGGAATAATCTGTGGCTTATTCTCATACATATGGAGGAAACTTCAGCTTTTCCGTATCAAAGGAGCCAAAGGAAGAGTCATTCACTGCTTCTTTATCCAAGCACAGGGACAGAATTAAAGTAGATTTATAGTCACATCATACACTTTAGAACCCAGATGCCCAACGTATGGCCCCACCAGCACTCTACATGCGACCCACGGGCTATTGGGCACCAGTCAGAAAGCAGAGTGGCTGCGGGGTGCTGGGCTCTCAAAGGTTCTCTGTGTTCCAGCACCTGCCACTGAAACACAGGCTGTACTGTGAACTATTTCTGGAGTTATCTCCAGTCACGGTACAAGTAAATTCACAGCCTGGGAAGAGAGGGGAACACTTTCACGGCCATGATCACCAGTGAATAAGGTGGGGTGGGGGTTAAAAGTTTCACTGCCTTATGGAGGACAATGTGTTTTGACTTTTGGTGGCCAGCTAGCTAGGGAGCCATCCCACATCTATTTGGAGACTTGCTTCCATTCTTTTGTAGTTTACTACTTTTGTTGGAACGATGCCTCTATAGGGGCCTTTAACCTCATGACTTGTCCTTGACTAGAATCACAAGTGGATACTTTTCTGTTTGTTATTTTTATATACCCCTCAGCTGTTTCCAGGTTCCCTTATCTGATAAAGCTTTGGACATTGTGATTGTTAACCTTTCTGTTTCTTTAAATAAAGTTTAACTGCCATGACCACAAATACGGGTGGAAAGCATAGGGGATAATACTTTTAAAGCCATGACCACCAATGCAGAGGGGAAGGGGATTACCTGTTATTGTTGACTACCAATACGGGGAGAATGGAAGGGTTAACTTGCTATGACCCACAATGCTAGGGGGGAGAAGGTGGTTAAGGTTCATTGCCACTGGCCACCATGTGTGTAAATGTTAATTTGTGTTAATGTTAGTAGTGACGACACCAATGGAGGGCAGTTATGATTGTGTGTACTCAAACTTTTCAGTGTGCGCTGTGAAAAACTGCAAACAAGTGCAGTAGGACAGATTTTTTTTGGGTCATTGGAGCCAAGAAAAGGCTGACATTTTGTGGCCTTCTGGAAGTATTGGGGCTGCACTTGGGACCCTCTATAATTTTCCAGTTGATCACCACTGCTTTAGAACATGATCACCGTAATACAAGCAATAGTTATTATTGACAATCTAATATAAGCTTACTTGAAAATGTACTTTAATGTTGTGAGTGTTTGTCTGCTGGCCATCTCTTTCCCCAACTTCCTGGATTCCCTGCATGCTTTGCAGCTTCTCCTCTGTTGTTTACTTTCAATGTTTAAGGACTATATACCCCATGGTACCTTGCTGCCTGCAAGCAGAGATCCCTGTACTAACTTCCCCTCCTGAACCTCCTCCTCTCAGCACCTCGGTAGTTCAGAAGTCAGGTTCTGTGAAATGTGTGACACAGCAGTGCCTACTCACAGGGCATAGTGAATACAGGCATACCCCGCTTTACAGACACTCACTTTACATACACTTGCGAGTACGGACACACCCGCGAGTGTATGTAAAGTGTCTTACAAGTATGGGCAGTAGCGTCGGGGTGTGGCCTGTACCCCGCTGTCACCAGGCTTGCATGTCCTAACTCCTAGCTCCACACAGGGCAGGAACCAGCATTAGGCAGCTGCTATTCAGTGTCACAATCTCCAAATCTCCATCAACATCCACGGCTGGCCCCTCTGTCCTGCCCCATAAATTGGCACTCAGTCCAGTGTCCGCCCTTTGCACAGAGCCCTCCGATGCATACTTCTGCTGGACAAACTTTCTGCACACTGGTGCAGCCTATGAGAGCCGGGTTCAAGGAACGACTGAGGACACTTGTGTCCCAGCCCTGCCCCTTCACGGAGATCTTCCTCAGAGAGCCCTGAGTGGAGATGTGGCCTCCAATGCTGATCATCTGCTCTGTGCTGCTGCTGAAGGGAACTGAAGCAACAATAAACAAGTGCTGGGAGGGCAGCTAGCCGCAGCACTCTATGCTTTTTCACGAATTATAACAGTCGTCGGACACAAGTGCCATAGCCAGACCATGCAGACTGGAATCTACATCAACCTAGAAATTACTGAAATACAATGTAAAGATTAATATATGATTTTACATTTTGACAATAAATATGTTCTAAATCTCAGCTGTTGTTTTGGGCATAGTATATATGAGCAAATTAACCTCTTTATGTCAGCACTTAAAATGAGCTGGACTGCCCTAGGCTGGTAGGAGGGGTTCACAATTGAGCCACACTGTGACTGGCTGCACAGTGCTGACGCCATCCTCGTAGGAGGAGTTAAGTAACAACTATGGTCAAAATCATAAATTTGGTAAGCAAGTCAATCATCCATAAGGTTTCTGATGCCACACATTCCAAACATGGTAGCCAGCTGATTTTTCTAGACATGTGTGACCTATATAAATGTAGCTTACAACTTTTTTTTTTTTTTTTCACTCGACATTCACAACGATTATGGCAAAATTATTTCTATCTAGTCCTGATGTCTGTTTTTACTGGACATTACCAAATGCCCATTCCCTAAAAGATATGTCCTTGGCATGAACACGCACATCTTTGCCAAGGCAGACACATTGGCAGCAGCATAATCACCAAGGAGGGACTTTTCCAATTGGAATCATAAGAACCTCTAGTAAAAGGTAAATGGTCTGTTAACAATTCACTTACTTGTGAGTTGTCGCCATTTATTTAATTATTTTGTGACAAAGGTTATGATTAGCTCTGGCACAATGCCAGTGCTGCATGGCAAGTGTAGGATTTATAAATCACGGGTGTTGCTAAGGACACTGGTTGAAGTGGGAAGTTCATTATAGGTAAACAGATAATTATGCAGGTGTGTACATAAAGAGCAACCAAATCACCAAAAAAACTCAAAGACAGCTGAGCTCTACTGAGCACTTAAAGGGTCACTAAAGGAATTTTTTTTTTTTTAAATAACAAACATGTTATACTTACCTCCACTGTGCAGTTCGTTTTGCACAGAGTGTCCCCGATCCATGTCTTCTGGGGTCCCTCGGAGGCTGTCTCTGTCCTCCCCGCAATTAGTAACCACAGTCATGCGAGAGCTTGCATGGTGGTCACTAAATGCGGGCAAGCTACCGTGATACAGCGAGTGGCCATAGCCTCGGCATGCTGCATCACTGGATGTGATTGACAGCAGTGCCAGCCAATGGCTACGCTGCTCTCAATCCATCTAGCCAATCAGCGGCCAGGCTGAGCGGTGAAGAGGATATCGCGCAGGACTTTGGAGGGGTCAGGTAAGTATAAGGGGGCTCGGGGGGGGGGGGGGGCCGGCAGCAGCAGATGTTTTTTCACTTTAATGCATAGATTGCATTAAGATGAAAAAACATTTTCCTTTACAACTCCTTTAAAATGCACCATTATTATTTTTTACTATGCACCACACACATACCCTTATCTACTCTCATTAGTGGACTTTGAAGTAAAACCAAAACTTCAAGAATGCGCCTCATCTAACTTTTAAAGCTTTTGATTATGTATGTGTTTACACCAAGCTTGTCTGTGCCTTTTATCGTCGGACTGTTCACTCTGCTATTGGCAATCTGTGTTCTGTCTTCTAGACCAGAATCTGGACTCTGTGGGGTAGATTTACTAAAGCCAAATGGACTGATAATTTTGCAAGAGACATTAGGGGTTATTTACTAAAGTCAACTCGACTTTGCACTACAAGTGGAAAGTGCACTTGAAATTGCACTAAAAGTGCACTTGGAAGCGCAGTCGCTGTAAATCTGATGCCCTGTACACACGATCGGTTCGTCTGATGAAAACGAACCGATGGACTGTTTTCATCGAACGAACCGATCGTGTGTGGGCCCCATCAGTTTTTTTTTCCCATCGATGAAAAAAAATAAAAGCTGTTTTAAAATTTTTGTATGTTAAAAAACCGATAGAAAAAAATGATCGTCTGTGGGGAAATCCATCGGTCAAAAATCCACGCATGCTCAGCACGTCATAGGGCCAGATTCAACAAGACTTGCGCTGGAGTATTTCGATATGCGCCGCGTAACTGTGAAGATGCGCCGTAGTATCTATGTGGCCGTACCCACCAAACTAGATGCCACAGAAAACGGACCATTTTCGATCGGCTTAACTTTCCGACGCCAGAGTCTCGTCAGCGCATAATTTCGCTTGGCATCAGTCGCCCCTATTGATTTCCCCTGCAAATATGCAAATGAGGGAGATTTCCCGATTCGCGAACGGATTAGCACCATACGCTGGCTACATGCGCCGCGCGTATCTCGTCCGTCCGGCGCAAAGTTATTTCTACAAATAGCTGCTTTATCTTTACTCCAGACAGCCACAGGTCAGCAGGAGAGCAGCTACAGCAGCGTTACTGACGATAAGAGCTAGCTGAGCACCCCCACTTGCAGGACAACACCTCTGTCCCTGCTTGTCTGTCAACTTTTACAGCCATGGAGGAAGACATCATAGGTCTCCATAGCCGAGATGACGGCTGACAGCTCCTGGCCTTTAGAGTTCAGCTTTCTCCTGTGTGTTTGCGGGGAACGGGAGCAGCCATCTCAGAACAAAAGTAACTTCACTGCGGGGAGGGGGAACAGGATATACTTTAGTGCCGGAATGGCGCATCTACGGGCGCATTTAAACGTCCAACGGAACACATTGCGCTGACGTTTCCCATGAAGTGGTGCCGACGGAAGTTGTGAGCATGCGCACAAGGGGGCGAGTGGAGCCTCACTCACTGCGCATGCTCCGTGGTTGATGCGCTGAACATAAGCCTCTGCGCTGGGCTCCGCCCATCATTTACATATGATCAGACCCACTTCCACTTGCGTCGGGTTACGCCAGCGCATTTTCGTTACTCCGGCGCAAGTTTAGGAGTAAGTGCTATGTGAATAACAGTACTTGCGCCGAAAGTGTCGGCGGAGTAACGTAAATGAGAAACGTTACTCCAAAGTAAAGAAGCACCCATCTACCTGAAACTGGCCCATAGTGTTTAACTTCACTGTGTTGGACACGATTGGATTTTTAACCGATGGTGTGTAGGCAAGACTGATGAAAGTCAACTTCATTGGTTATCTGATGAAAAAATCCATTGGTTCGTTTTCATCAGATGAACCGATCGTGTGTACAGGGCATTAGGGATAGATCTGAAATGAAGGGAAGCTCTGCTGATTTTTTTATCCTCCCTGCAAGAGCTAACCCCTTCTGGGAAGCTCTCTCCCAAGGGGGTTACCTTGTGGGCGCGCACCCGTGTCATACAATCGGCGTCCATAGCTGCCATTTGTATGACTCATCCCCACCCCCGGCGGCCGCGTCATTGGGTTTGATTGACAGCAGCAGTAGCCAATGGCTGCTCTGCTATCAATCTATGTAATGAAGAGACAATCAGTCATGGGGAGAATGACGCGGAATCACACACTTGGAAATTCGGGGCTCAGGTAAGTAAAACAGAGGCCAAACACTGCATGGTGTTTTTTCACCTTAATGTATAGAATGCATTAAGGTAAAAAAAATGGACGGTTTACAACCCCTTAAAAAGTACTTTTGTAAATGTTTCTTTATTGCAAAAAATATTAATAACAGGAACACAAATAAAATACATATACATACTGTAGGTGAAAGTTAATAAAACTAATATTTGACCAACAAGTGGTCTAGAGTCCTGGACAGGACTACATTTAATAATGTAAATGAACTTCAGATCATCCCTAGGTTAGGTTGTTGCCCCAAAATAGTAGCATAAATGATAACCTGTTTAGGTAATATTTTGACGAAGATGCCAGGGGGTAAACAGGAACCAGCTAATTCTAGCTCCCTTGTTACCGCCTCCCATGTTTGCCTCCAAGACTTCCCTAGAGCCCTTCCCATCCTCTGGAACTCCCTGCCCCAGTTTGTCCGGTCAGCCCCATACGCTGTCCACCTTTATGAGATCCCTGAAAACTCATTTATTCAGGGATTCCAATCCCACACCAATCCTATGAACTGTACCTGAGCCATCCCCATCAGACCATCCCCCACAGTTATTGCCTTTCATACCACCTCCCCCCTACCTTTAGAATATAAGATCTACAAGCAGGGCTCTCCTGTCCCTTCTTTATTGAACTGTATTGTAATTGTGCCATCCCCCCTCTACATTGTTAAAGCGGAGCTCCACCCTAAAGTGGAACTCACGCTGATCGGAACCCTCCCCCCCTCCGGTGTCACATTTGACACCTTTCAGGGGGAGGGGGGTGCAGATACCTGTCTAAAGACAGGTATTTGCACCCACGACCGGCCACAACAGTCTCGGGCAGACTGTGGACATGATGTCAGTAGTATGCTCCAAACAATATGTACTGATCAATTCCAAACCCAATCAGTGCCAGTGTGCATAGGTATATTTGCATTGCAAAAATAATCTTCTTTAATGTTGGGTGTCCTACATGTGTGGATGTCCCTGCATTATGTAAAATTATTAGTTTTTGTTTTTTACATTTTGAAATGTGGCCTTGTGCATAGTTTTTGAAGGGTGTCTTGATTTATAAATGGTTAAGAAACACTGATCTAAACAAATCAATGAAAATAACTACTT
The DNA here is from genome assembly GCA_029574335.1 of Rana kukunoris. Taxonomy (NCBI): domain Eukaryota; kingdom Metazoa; phylum Chordata; class Amphibia; order Anura; family Ranidae; genus Rana; species Rana kukunoris. Next base: position 536,361,872 of record CM056050.1, on the reverse strand, counting down.
TTTAATTAAAATAATAAATCCCAGTAACACAAGTAAACATAGTTAAACACAAGTAAGCAAGTAAATATTGCTTCAGATTCCTCTTGTGTATTATATGGTTTTTATGATCACAAATTACAAATTACTTGAAGAACACCCACTCATTTTCATTTGTAATATATTGCTATGATGCAAATGTTGTGGTTGAACAAGTAACACAAAAGCACTTCACCGTTTTTATGATGTACTGAACACACAGCTTCTACTGCAGTGCTATAAAAAACACATTAGATGTCCAAAAATCATTTGAGTTCTTACCTGGGAGATATTTTGCAGCCATTCTGTATGAAAGTACCAAGTTTTCCAGAGGCAGCTAGCATTAGTCCCAGGTATGGGGGAGAAGGCTTCATAGGTCTGGAGGAGAATTCTGGATGGAACTGCACACCTACAAAGTACGGGTGATCTGCGGGAAAAAAAAACTCAGTTATCAAAACAGTATGTTTTTCCGTACATGACAGGGTAAGCAAACTAAAGATACCCAAAGACATAGACAAAATAGGATTTAACGCTTTTTCTGTTAATGATTCAGAAGCAGTATGTTTAGCCAAAAAATTTGCTGTTTATTAACCACCTAAGTCCTGGACCAATGTGCTGCTAAATGCCCAGAGACGTTTTTACAATTCGGCACTGCGTCGCTTTGACAGACAATTGCGCGGTCATGCGACGTGGCTCCCAAACAAAATTTGCATCCTTTTCTTCCCACAAATAGTGATTTCTTTTGATGGTATTTGATTGCCTCTGCGATTTTTATTTTTTACGCTATAAACAAAAATAGAGCGACATTTTTGAAAAAAAAAACAATGGGCCAGATTCAGAGAGCCGTAACTCCTGTCTAACTGGTGTTAGACTGGAGTACTTTCAAATTACGCGCGTTTTTTAGCTAGTCTGAAATCTCAAACCATGAATAGACGGCTGCGGGCTTCAATTCGACTGGATTACGTGTTCGTACGCCTTCGGATCTACGCTGCAATAAAATTGCGGCCACTGGGTGGACTTCCCGTCGTTTTCCGCGACGGGGTATGCTAATGAGCTTTTGCCGGCGATCCCCGAAATTATGATCTTCAATCGCAATCTCTTACGGCATCTTTAGTCATCTTTTTTTTGCGTAACACTATACCAGCTTTTTGCTGCTCTAATATTAGACAGCCCATGTTAAGTATGGCCGTCGTTCCCGCGTCGAATTTCAACGTTTTCCGACGTCTTTTATTATTTTTCACGTAAGTCGTCCGGGAATAGGAATGTTCGTAAACGACGCTACTCAAAAAAAAATGACGTAACGACGTGATTTTGCGCAATGCACGGCGGGAAATTTCTGAACGGAGCATGCGCAGTTCGATCGCCGCGGGGACGCGCCTAATTTAAATGCTTCACGCCCCCTAGTCGCGTATTTCGATTATGCGGCAAGAAATAGACTACGCCGCCGTATCATACGGGCAAAAATCTACCAGAATTCGATGTAGAGCCTGGTAAAATACGGCAGCGTAGAGTATTTCGATTACGCTGCGCAAATTAAAGTGTACCTGAATCTGGCCCAATATTTTTTAATTTTTGTTATAAGAGAAATAGAATAAACTAAATTTTAGTCAAACATTTATGCCAAAATGTATTTAGCCACATGTCTTTAGTAAAAAAAAAAAAATTGCAATAAAAAAAAACTAGCTACCTAGCGGCAACAGTGACACTAATACAGCGATCAGAAAAATGATCGCTTAGTTACACTGGCAATAGGGGGTGAAAGGGTTAACTAGGGCGGTGATCAAGGGGTTAAAACTTTATTAGGGGGGGTACGGGGCTACCCTGGACCTAACACTAACTGCCTGTCACAGTAACTGTCACACTGACACTAAATCGGAAGGGGTTAATGTGCCTATGTGTGTGGTGTCAGTGCAGTGTTGGTGTGACTTAATATGTGATGTCTTCTCTCCTCTCGGCGGATTGAAAATACCGCCAAGAGCAGAGCTGACATCACTTCCTCTGCCTGTGTTTACAATACATAGGCAGAGGAAGGGAGGACGCGGATTGGCTGGGAGCGATCCGGAGGGGGCGGACAAAAACGAACAGCCGCCCCCTCACTCCTGCAGCCACGGGGACCGCCGCAAGTACCGGGGGGGGGTCCGATCGGACCCCCGACCCACGTCTAGGCAGGGACGTACAGGTACGCCAATGTGCCTGTCCGTACCATTCTGACTACGTAAATGTACATGCGGCGGTCCCCAAGCAGTTAAGCAAGGAATCTTGTGAGCTGACAAAATCCTGTACTCTCTGACTCTGGACTGTTATCGATTAACGATCTCCATGGACTACAAAACACCTCTTCCTTGTTATGAAGAAGACAGGGAAGAGTTATGTAGTCAAAACACAGTGTAACGTAGTCCTAACCAGGGCTTTTTTTCTCAAACAATAGGTGCTGGGAGTCAACAACGAACTCCCCCCAAACCCCTCCACCCACCCACACCCTTCAAATCACATCAAAGAGTGGGTGCGGCCAGTCAAATTTCACGAACAGTAGGAGGGTCTTAAATGGCTATTAAATACCAGGTTTGCATTACATACAGAGTGCAGAGTTCAGGAAGGTTACACACAGAGTGCAGAGCTGTCACTTGTAAACACAGAAACCACTTCTGTGTTTACAAGTGATTGTAGTGAGCAGCCCCCCCCCAAGGGTCTAAGCCAAAGGTGGTGGAACTGAGTTCCACCAAGTTTGCCCTGAAAAAGAGCCCTAGTCCTAACACAGTATGCTCAGTATAGTTGTCACCCTAGGACAGGATGTGAGTAAATGGCAGGATTACCAGGTTAAAATAAAGTGTATAAAAAAAGAAAATGAATACAGCCACCACATCTAAGGACCGAAGCTGCAGTCAGTTTCTGTTCTTGGATGTAGATGAAGATTAAGGCTGTGTTCACACTACAGCACGGTGCGGCACCACAGCAGGGGTCTGGTGCTCCCCCACTGTTTCAGGTCTAATTTCAGCCCAAATTTTTGGCTGATTTGACTCTGGTGGGGTCTATCTGTTCCGGTAAGAGTCCTTATCTCACAGGTGGTGATGGTCCACGTGGTGATTGCAAGATTTAAATGAACACAATTGTTTGTCTATCGACACAGCGGTGACTCTGAAAACATTAATTTGGGATTTTCATCACATATTTTTTTATTACACACATTACGTGGACTTTATAATGAAATGTTTTGGACTTTATATAATTGATTCACCATTTGTGTTTGCACAGTATCATATTCAGCGCAGCAAGTCATTTATTATGTTTGTTAAATAGTTTATCTTGCTATTTCTTGTCAGCAGCTAGTGCTCTATACCTGGATAATTGGGAAGAATTACAGCGCTTGCAAATAATAAAATAGTATAACAGTATAATAGTATAATAAAATAAATGACAGACAATAAATGCAATAATTCATAAACAATTTGTGAGAGTCCAAAAATTGTAATATGTGATGCGCTCCAATATTAAAGTGCAGTTGTGCTCCAAAACTCAGGGTTCGCCACACTCCCTCCTGTGTCCCCACTCATCGGATGGAATGGACGTAATTTCTGGTTCCGAATCCACGAGACGTCACTTCTGGTCTTTTGCTTGAACGCACGTTGACGGCGTTCACCCGCTGTTGTATTATTTTACTGGATTCAGTACTTGTCCACTTGCGCAATAAATTTCTTGGTCAACAGTACTTCACTATGGCACTTTTTATTTTTATTTCTGGTATCGTGGTCCACATTTAATGTTTCCAAATTTCCGAGATCTTCTTGATACACCGATGTGATTTAGCCATCCCTGGCTAATTTTTCAAAGCCTGAACGACCCCCAGACTGAAAAGCTAAGGGGTCCATTCCATCCGATGAGTGGGGACACAGAAGGGAGTGTGGCGCACCCTGAGTTTTGGAGCACGACTACACTTTAATATTGAAGCACATCACATATTAAAATTTTTGGACTGTTGTGAATTGTTTAAGAATTATTGCATTTATTGTCTAATTTATTTCATTATACTTATTTGCAAGCGCTGTAATTCTTTCCAATTATGCATTTTTTCAAGTGTTAGCACTTATGTACAGCAGCTGCAATTTCACTTGTTATACCTGAATTATTTTATTTTATTCTAGTTTATTTTTTTCAGCGCAAGATATATATTTTGTTCGCAAGCGATCTATACCTGCCAGCGCAATTTCTACTATGGGTTTGTGCAGATAAAGTAAGTAAACAGGAACTGGCTTTTCCATGATTGGATGACTGAATATTCACATAATTTTGTGCGTAAAGATGCTTAGCTCCATCAGTAAATCAGTGCAAATGTTCTTCACTTGTTGTCACATTTTGTAATGGAGCACAGAGGGGGTTAGCTTTGCTTCTGGATAAGGCTGAATAAATCCCAGGTAACCTTAACATTATAGAAACATTAAATATTAACCTTTAAGTTCAACGACTTCCATTCTCTGTCCCTCTGTGTCGTGCCCGACAAATCTTAAGCCTTTTTCTTCAAACTGCTGTGTTAGCTCTGGGTTTACCTGTGCAGAATGATGGAGATTTGTCACAGTCTATCAAAGCTTCTCTCTCCTTGACTGCAAGTATGAAGCACATAAAGTGTGATAATGCAATGCTTACACCATGAAGGTGACTTTCACAAATCACAAACTAGTTACATTTCAGCACAGTACATGGTGATAAGACAGCTTTACAACAGACAAGAATGAGCAAGACCCTAAAGAAAAGGTAAAGTTTTCTATTCCTGGGTCAGTCTGACACATTTGCATTTGTCCTATTAGGTTTCCATTATGTCCTTGTTACCGCACCTCTTCACGATACACCTCTCCTTCTGCCGGAGATCCTTAAAAATAATCATCTATTCCTATGTCATTTTGGGAGTAATCAATAGACATAGCTTACAAAAGTGCAAAGTACAATGGAGTACCAGGAGCTGTAATTTTTGCCACTTAGAAATGTTCTGCGCTGTTATGACTGCTGTACCTAAAATGCAAGGTCAGCTTTTTAAATGTGCCTCCTCCTCCTCCTGAAGTGCAGCATAAAAGTTAAATAATTACCTGTAGGGGGAACAAATTAAATAGCAAACCTTTCACAAAGCTTCCTAAGTGAGGGTGAAGTCATCTTTCTTATGGAAAGATTTGGGGAATGTAGAGTTCACCCTGAAAAGTATCTTCAAGAACTGTGATACAGCATCTTCTCACAAGATTTAGAGAGCTTACTATTCGCAGGAATTCATGGCTAGGAGGATTATGACACCCTCTCCAATATGGAGGAGGAAAGCTAAGCATACTATCTAACTTTTTGTCCCCAAGTGTTTTTTTTTTTAACTTTTACTCTGCAATTTAACAAGTGTGGGGGCATTGAAAAAATAAACGGTGCACAGAGAATTTTAACAAAAGCTGCTTAGCTTGGACTACTGCCCTGCACCATTAAGCCTGTCCATACTTTGCACTTCATACTGTAGACAAGTACTATAATGAAGCCCTTATATTACATCAGGGCTCAACATTTTAAGTCCTGAGCTACTAGCTAGGCCTTAAGAGTTACTCGCCACCAGTTGCCCCGTCCAACCTCTACCCTGCCCTCACAAATTATGACACTGTTAAATGTTTTATACTAAGAACCAAGTTACAAAAATAGCATACAGTGCAGCTTATCAGTGCAGCCTCATCAGTGCCCATCAATGCAGCCTCACCAGTTTCCATCGATGCAGCCTCACCAGTGCCCATTGATGCAGCCTCACCAGTGCCCATTGATGCAGCCTTACCAGTGCCCACTGATGCAGCCTCACCAGTGCCCACTGATCAGTGCCCATCAATGCATTCTGATCAGTGTCCATCAATGCAGACTCACCAGTGCTCATCAGAGCAGCCTAAACAGTTCCCATCAATGCAGCCTGATCAGTGTCCATCAATGCAGCCTGATCAGTGCCCATCAGAGCAGCATAAACAGTGCCCATCAATGCAGCCTGATCAGTGCCCATCAATGCATGCAGCCTGATCAGTGCCCATCAATGGAGCGTCACCAGTGCACGAGGATTGGAGAGAGGAGAGATGGCCAGATCACACAGAGCGGAAATCTTTTGCTGCGACACTGCTTTGATTTGAATTGCCCCAATGGTTGCATAGTCCCACCTTCTGGACCGGCTCCTATGATAGACTTCACACTACGTCTACTTCCTGGCATTGGACCAGTGTGCTGTCTATCATAGGAACTGTTCCAGGAGCCGGGCAATTCAAATCCAAGCTGTGTCACAATGGAAGTCCCGACTCTGTAATCCGGCAGCGCTCGCCCCACCCCCCAATCTGAGGCAGCCCCACATTCGCCCTTACTTTTTTTTCCAGATTGGAAGATTTGAGGGCTGTATTACATAATGTACATTTTCAACACGTTTTTGCCTTGTTTAAAAAATGTTTCATAATTTTTATGATCTGTATTTATTAAGAAACAAAAGTATTATATACAGTTATTTTTTGTCTGACAATTCATATCTTTAGGTTTTACTGAGCTGACTTTCTCTTTTGCACTCAAACATGAGCAAGTTCTAAAACACATGGCACTGAAGCACAGTAATGTGAAATACATTCATTGACTTCTGCTTATTTTACGTGTTTCCTGTAATTTACCTACAGCAAGGTATTTATTAATCTATAATATTATAGATTAATGTCCATAAATCCAAGGAAGAGAGAATATGATAGAATAATCCTATAGAGAATCCTTGTGCCGAGAATCCCGGAAGGACAAAACACACCAGATCCTTAGTGAGAGTGAGCCTACCATCGACATTAATAGTAATTTGCTAACCTCAGGATGTTGCTCTCTGTCACCACAGAAAGGTCAAACAAGCAGTTTCCCACTATCAAGGGGATAATATGCAAGGATATTGCAGGGACGCGCAGAAGGTGACAGCTGATTTCTAGTTTAAACTCACTCGGGTGGAATCAAGTCGATCGGATGGCAGCGGGTGATGTCAAAAGAACATGGCTCCTCCCTTGCGCATTACATCCTACTGGACTTCGTCAGCGGGAGGAGGAGTCAATGCATTTTGAGGGTTACATACATAATTACATAATAGGTAAAGTCGAAGACAATAGTCCATCCAGTTCAACCTGTGTGGGTGCACATGTGTCAGTGTCTATAATTATTTCCCATATCCCTGTATGTTGTGTTCTTTAAGCTGCACATCCAAGAGTCTCTTAAAAATATCTATACTCCCCCCCCCCAGCCACCACCAACTGTGGAAGAGAGTTCCACATCCTTATTGCCCCGGAAAAAAACTGCGCAGTTTAAGGTTAAACTGCTTCTCCTGCAATCTCATTGTGTGGCCCAGTGTCCTCTTACACTCATTGAGACTGAATAGATTTTTTCCTATGCTGGAATTGCCATTGAGGTATTTGTAAATCGCTATCCAAGAGCCCCATTTGTCAGGGCTTGATGATGCCTTACTGGACAAAAGGTCTAGGCAAAAAGTTTGTTACCAAAGCAGACCTTATATCTTCCTCAGAACCCTCAAGAGCCTTGAATGTTTGATGATGAATATATATATGAATATATTTCATCTGAACTGTTAACAGAATCTTGGAAGTCTTCTCTTGTACTCATGTAATGTACACTGGTGTCCAACGCTCCACCACATCACCTCTTCATCTATGAAATATTAAGTCATAGACAGTTCACAATGGAGGAACTTGACAGCCATGATGTGAGAAAACATGGATACATTAAAATGTCCCAATATTTCTTCACTTTCCACACTCAGCAAAGCTTTGGTTTCAGCCACCATACTCTATCCAGCATTTATCTACAAAAATCCCAGAAATGTCCCTTATGGCTTCTTTACTCATGCCTTTTTTTTAGCAACAGTGAACAAATAGAATCACTTGATTTACAGGGCTTGTAACAAAGAAAAACTCAGTTTTCTGTCTAGTGATAGCAAGGAAACAGGTTCCTTTCATATATTCAATGGCACTTGAAGCTTATGAAAGGTAAAATGTATCTCACAATTACTTCAGCTATCCTATGGTAATTATCACTGCCAGAATTCCCCCTTGGTTTTCAGTCTCAACAAACAAAGTCAGGCTATCCAGTGACCAGTGACCATGGACACTTAAAGCCCTGTACAGACGATCGGATATCTGATGGAATCGAATCCGATGGATTTTTTCGACGAATATCCGATGAAGCTGACTTTCATCAGTCTTGCCTACACACCATCGGTCAAAAATCCGACCGTGTCCAAACATGGTGACGTAAAACACTACGACGTGCTGAGAAAAATTAAGTTCAATGCTTCCGAGCGTCGACTTGATTCTGAGCATGCGTGCATTTTTGACCGATGGACTTTCTCACAGACGATCGTTGTTTTCTATTGTTTTTTTATCCATAGGAAAATTTTAAAACATGTTCTATTTCTTTCACCAATGGAAAACAAACTGATGGGGTCCACACACGATCGGTTTGTCCGATGAAAGCAGTCCATCGGTCCGTTTTCCTCAGACAAACCAATCGTGTGTACAGGGCTTAAAAATGTCCTACCTTATTTCAAAGCTTTGTATTTTTGTACATTTATTTTTATTTATTTCAGTCAGAATGAAAAAAATTTTTTTTAGTGGCAAATCCAAAAACATTTTAGAAATTAAGGTTGTTTTTACTACTATCACTTTAAGAAACTGTTGCTATTGCAGTGACAAATTCTTAACCACTTCCCGCTAATTCTATTGTCAAATGATGGCTGGGCGGGACATTTGTTGTTCCAGGTGGACGTCATATGACGTCCTCCCAAAAAACGCCACAGGCTGCACTCTGGCCCGATCTGTCAGTAACTGTGCCCTCCGGACACAGGCGATGACTGATCAGTGTATCAGACTGCTGCCGCCACCATGTGATTGCTGTGACCAACCACATCAGATCACATGGAAACTGTAAATAATGAATGGCTTCTTTTCATGCAATTCATTGTGTACAATTGTGTTGCTAGCTGTGATTGGACACAGTGATCACATGGTACAGACAGGGCCAATCACAGCCCATCTGTAACATGTGATTAGTTCCAAAACAAAACACACTGAATGAATCAGTTTCATTCAGTAAAAATAGTTGCTTATACCAGGGAAATTGACTTGCCCAGAGTAGTATAATGTTACTATGGTAACACTGTAGTGTCCTTGTCACAGTGTGTTAAAAGAAAAATTTGGAAAAATAAATGTAATAAAAAAGAAAAAGAAAATTGAAAAGAAAATGTAATTTCTTAATTTTCCAAAAAATTGTAACAACAAAAAAATTAGAATGTTAAAAAACTTGCCATGCCTCTTACTAAATACCTTGGACTGTCTACTTTCCAAAAAGGGGTCATTTCAGGGATATTTGTGTACTGTCCTGGCATTTTCGGGCCTCAAGAAATGAAAGGCTGTCAGTACATCAGGATCAATTTTCAGATATACACAGTATATACCAAACTTGTGGACTCTATAGCTTTCCTACAGACTAAATAATAAACACTCATTTGGGTTATTTCCACCAAAGAAATGTAGCAGAATACAGTTTGGCCTAAGTTTATGAAGAAAGATTATTTATTTGAAAAATATTATAACAGAAATTATGAAAAAAAAAACATTTCAAACTTTTTGGTATTTTGTTCATTTATTTTGCACAAAAAAAAAAAAAAAACACAGTGGCGATTAAATATCACCAAAAATAAAGTTCTATTTGTGTGAAAAAAAAAATGATAAAAATGTCATATTGGTACAGTGTTGCGTGACCACTGTCATTGAAAGTGCGACAGCTGAAAGTTGAAAATTGGCCTGGGCATAAAGGTGGTGAAAGTGCCCGGTATTTGAAGAGGTTAAAGAGAATGTTCAGCGTGGACACTCCTTCCTCAGTGCAGACACAGATAAATTAATGTAAAATTGGGGCAAGCGCTGAGATGTTCCGTGTTGTGCCTGAAGAAATACTTATTTCTAAATTTCCCTTCTATTCAGAAGTATCAAATTTCCTTCAGACAGAAAGCTAAAAGGCCTTTGTTGTGCTTGTTATTTACGAGAGAAAGAAAACAGTGTTCTGTGAATCTTGGGTCTTGGCCAGGTGCACCTTGTATTAAATATGTATTCGTAAAAAACTTTTATAAAACTTTTATAAAAAAAGATTTTATATACAGTAAGTAGTAAAAAAATAAAAAGTCAGTTAAAATGTAATTTAATTTAAAAAGTGAAATAAAACTGATCCAAAATTATAAGTTTTCTTTTAATCATATTATTGTAAGTAATGAAGAATATGAATACTATCTGCACAGAATAGAACGTGACTCCAGAGAGCTCAGCATCGGCATAGCAGAATATATATATTTTGTAATTTTTCTTAACAATCTGTAGTCTGTTCAAAGATGTTAAAGACATCTGGGAATGTATTAGCACAGTGGAATAAAGGGCTTTGACTAAGCAGATTTTATTCACAGCCCCAGAAAGAAAAAATGTTTTTAGCAGTCATCAGTTCAACAACTTTCTTATTGAAAAAAGAAAATCAATTGGTTAGAACATGTATTCATCTTAACGTCACATTTATGCCTAATTAATCAGCTTTTTCTACACGTAACATGGACATTCCGATGTTATATTATGTTTCTAACAGATATTTGGCCTTTTTATCTTCTACTACTGCTTGTGGACTGGGAGCTGAACATTGAATAATTAAAGCCCAACATAGACAAGTTAGAAGGGTAGAATAGTAGGGTTGCTGATATCTCTATACCTGTGGTGACAAAATCTCCAAACTTTACTTTTGACTACAGTCTGGCTCTGAAAAAAATCAATCGCTTTAAACCAAAATAAAAAAGACCTAACGTCAGACCCCCTGCTATGAGAAGCGCCAGGAAAAAGGAAGGATGGAGAGGTTGGGCGGTAGCTTACAGGGCTGGCTCTCAGCTGGGATCCAGGCTAACTATTGCACTGGATATCAAGAAAAGTTTAAAGCAGATGTGAAAATAAATCTACACAGCATGCTTTCCAATCAAAGTATACAAAATTAATAAAAAAATTCAATGTTATGAATTGGGAATTATCCAAATTCCCAGATCTTTGATGGAGTAAAGATGACTATAAATGGTTCACATTTCAGATGATCCCTGCTGAATCAAGCTGTAAGTGGACCTGACAGCACCATCTGGCTTGACAAAATAGATTTAAAAATCAACTGAGCCATGTGGAAAATGATTGGCCAAACTGTGACTGCATCCAATCAAGTTCTACTCAATCTTTGATAACAAACCCATCAGGTGTGAAATGCTTTTGCAGAGTGTGGTTTCTAATGCCGCGCACACACGACCAAAACTTCCTGGGCACCAGACTTTTCCGTCGGTGTTTAGAAATAGAACATGTTTTATTTTTTTCCAATGGAAAAAAAAAAACGATCGGAAATTTCTATCATCTGTGTGCAACTCTGACTGAGAAAAAACCCATGCATTCTCGGAATCAAGTCGACGCATGCTCAGAAGCATTGAACTTTATTTTTCTCGGCTCGTCGTAGTGTTTTACGTCACCGCATTTTGGATGGTCAGAATTTGGTCTGACAGTGTGTATGAAAGACAGCTTGAATGGAAATAAAAAAATTCCATCGGATTTTAGGCCATCGGAAATTCCGATCGTGTGTACAGGGCATAAGGCTTGATTTGCACCTATGCAGTTTTAGTCCTTTTTTAATTTTGCAGATTTCCACTACAGAACGTGTTCCATGCATGCAACCACTGCAATCGGAATAAAGTAACAAGATGAGCAGGTCACAGAGTGTGACTCATCTTCTTGCATCCTAACAGATGCAATTGCTGTTTGGTGATTCAAGGCAACTGTGGGTGCTACAGCTACCTAAAAACAATAGCCAACAAAGGTGAGTCCTCCATTCTTCTTAAAGCGGAGTTCCAACCACAATTAGCATTTTTTTAAATGTCCTTTCATCATGCGTTTTTATAAAATAAATCCGGTCACTTACTATTTTACAATCCGCCACCGCTCTGCATAGTTATTCAAAAAAGATAGTTTATAAAACTATGTCCACACTGTTGTCATTTTGCTTGTGGGCATTGTGAAGCCTACAAGCACTTCCTGGAAGTCTTGGATGGGGAGTGATAATTGGACAGCACACTGCATCCTGGGAAATTATGACACACATTTCCCAGGAGCATTAGAGGGAGATGATGTCAGAATCTTAGGTAATTTTAAAGGGGTAATTCCCCCAAAAACCTTTTTTTACCATTGATTGAGGCTCGTTATGTCAAGGGGAATCGGGTGGTTTTTTATTAGAAACGAAGCAATACTTACCGTTTTACAGATGCATCGTCTCCGTCGCTTCCGGGTATGATCGTCTGGTCTGGGCGTGCCTATTTGATTGACAGGCTTCCGACGGTCGCATACATCGCATCACGAGTAGCCGAAAGAAGCCGAGCGACGGTGCGGCTCTATACTGCGCCTGCGCACCGTCGTTCGGCTACTTTCGGAAAATCGTGACGCGATGTATGCGACCTCGGAAGCCTGTCAATCAAATAGGCACGCCTATAGTCGGAGCCCATACCCGGAAGCGTCGGAGACGATGCATCTCTAAAACGGTAAGTACTGCTTCATTTCTAAAAAAAAAAAAACTGATTCCCCTTGACATAACGAGCCTGAATAAATGTTAAAAAAAAAGGTTTTTGGGGGAACTACCCCTTTAAAGGCAGATTTCGTGGGACCAGCATAGCAACAGGCATTTCCAGATGAGTAAAAAAAAAAATTTTTGGGATGGAAACTCCACTTTAAGAGCCTGGAAGGAGGAATCTGTTGAATTTTTCTCATTTAGCATGCAGACTAAACAAGAGAAATTCGACATGCATGACTGACTGAATATAAGTTTTTTATCCACTTAAGGCCCGAGCCTCTTTCTGAGATTTGTTGTCTAGAAGTTAAAATATTTCTTTTTGCTAGAAAATTACTTAGAACCCGCCAACATTATATCTTTTTATTTCTAATAATCTAGAGAATAAAATGGCGGTTGTTGCAATACTTTCTGTCACACCATATTTGCGTAGCGATCTTACAAGTGCACTTTTTTGGGGAAAAAAATAAAAAATTTGCATTTAAAAAATAAAACAGTAAAAATTAGCCCATTTTTTTTTTATATTGTGAATGATAGTGTTATGCAGAGTAAATTGATACTCAACATGTCACGCTTAAAAATTGCGCCCGCTCGTGGAATGATGACAGACTTTTACCCTTAAAAATCTCCATAAACTACGTTTAAAAAAAATCTACAGGTTGCATGTTTTGAGTTATAGAGGAAGTCTAGGGCTAGAATTATTGCTCTCCCTCTAACGATTGCGGCGATACCTCACATGTGTGATTTGAACACTGTTTTCATATGCGGGCGCTGCTCAGGTATGCGTTCGCTTCTGCAAGCGAGCTCGGCAGGATGGGAGCGTGTTAATTTATTTTTCTTATTTCTTTTTATACTGCTCATTTTTAAAAATATTTGTCACTTTTATTCCTATTACAAGGAATGTAAACATGCCTTTTAATAGAAAAAGAGCATGACAGGACCTCTTAAATATAAGATCTGGGGACAAAAAGACCTAAAGTCTCATATTTACAAAAAAATGTTGTCGTTTAAAAAAAATAAAATAAGAAAGTCCCTTTAAGGCCGCGTACACACGACCAAATACATCTGTTCAAATCGGTCTGGCAGACCGATTTGAACAGATTTGTCTGCTGGGCTGTTTTGGTTTGATCGCTGTACACACGATGAAACCAAAATCCCCACCGGCAGACAGCGCGGTGACGTGGCGATGACGTTGACGCCGCCACGTCACCGCACTAGGAAGTAAAACACTTCCGCGCATGCGTCGAATCCATTCGACGCATGTGCGGGCAGATATGTCTGCTGGTTAGCGTACTAACCAGCAGACATGTCGGACGGACGGATTCCCAGCAGACAGATTTTAAAGCATGCTTTAAAATCTGTCTGCTGGCAAAATCTGTCTGTCCGCCCGTACACACGATCGAATCTGTCTGCTGAAACGGTCTGTCAGACCGTTTTCAGCAGATAGATTTGATCGTGTGTACGTGGCCTAAGAACTATGGGTGGAAGTGATGTTTTGACATCGCTTCCGCCCTGAAATGGTATGGAGATGGATGGGGGCCATCTTCCCCTCACTCATCTCCATACCCAACAGGGAGAAGGATCCAATCGCCTCCGCCGCTGCCAGCAGGTCCAGTAAGCGGTGGAGGGCAATGTAGAGCGGCGGGGCCCTCTCCTGCAAGCCAATAAAAGTGATTGCGCTTTTCTCTGAAACCGGACCACTCACTGAAGAAGGGGATACCAGTGTTATGGTAGCTAGCTGCTGCCATAACAACAATATCCCTCTTCAAAGGGCACAAGCCGGTCTGAAAGTGGTTAATTGGAAACTTTTTTTTAGCAAATTATGGAGCTACCTGCAATTTCAGTATCCCTGCCTGTTTAACGTGTTCAAGGATAAGGGTGGGGGAACTCAGATTTGTCATGATTACTGTTGGAAGAGCATAACATAAGTGAACAGAAATAAAAGTGGATAAAAAAATAGAGGGAGGGTGAGGTTTTGGGAAAAGGGTAAAAAGAAAAAATGAGTGGCGGTAGAAAGTGGACAAAATTCTAAAGGAAAGAAGGGGATGTGGCTTTAAATATCCTCCAAGGTAAGTTGTCTTCTATTGTTTACGCCAGTATCCAGTACTTCACAGAGTATTAAAAAGTCTTCCACCCCAGTTCCTCCCAGCTCAGTGCTTTGATACACTAAATGAAAATAAACTAAAGGAGGTCATAGACAAGTGGAAAATAGAATGAAAATTCTTGTTGATCAGCAGGTTGTTCAGTTTTCGTATCATTGGTCTGCCAGTTGCGATTTTTGTGCCGCAATCAAAAGTGCCTGATCCAACATGATGGATTCTTTATTAGAAATATAAAAAAATTATGGCACAATCGTATGCGTCATTTACATTTTTCAATCAACAAAACGTACGTTTTTTGACACGTCTATGGGCAACTTTATTCCATAGAATAGCAGAACTTTACTTTCTCAATCATTACTAATTTTAACCACTTGACCTCCGGAAGATTTACCCCCCTTCGTGACCAGGCCATTTTTGATACGGCACTGCGTTACTTTAACTGAAAATTGCGTGGTCATGCAACGCTGCACCAAAACAAAATGTATGCTTTTTTTCCCCCACAAATAGAGCTTTCTTTTGATGGAAGACCTCTGTGTTTTTTTATTTTTTGAGCTAAAAACAAAAAAATACAGACAATCTTATATATAATATTATATATATATATATATATATATATATATATATATATATATATATATATATATATATATATTTACTTTCTGCTATAAAACCAATCAAATAAAATAATTTTAAAAATCTAATTGTTTTATCACAAATTTAGGCCAATATGTTTATCTGCTACATACTTTTGGTAAATAAAATCCCAATAAGCACATACAGTATTAATTGGTTTATGCAAAAGTTATAGCTTCTACAAACCATGGGATATTTTTATTTTATTTTGTTTTTTTTATTAACCGCTTAAGGACCGCCTCCTGCACATATACGTCGGCAGAATGGCACGGCTGGGCACATCCACGTATATTTACGTCAGTAAATAGTACCCAGTCGTGGATCACGGGCGCTATTTGTGGGGAAAAAAGGACGCTAATTTTGTTTGGGAGCCACTTTGCACGACTGCGCAATTGTCAGTTAAAACAACGCAGTGCCGAATCGCAAAAAGGGGCAAGGTCCTTTACCTGCATTTTGGTCCGGGTCTTAAGTGGTGAATAATGTCGGCGATCAGCAACTTTTAGCGGGACTGCGATATTGCAGTGAACATTCTGACACTAACTTAAATTTTTGACACATTTTGAGGACCAGTGACACTAATACCGTGATCAGTGCTAAAAATGTGCACTGTCACTGTACTAATGGGAAGTGGTTAACATCAGGGGCAATCAAAGGGTTAACTGTGTGGTTATCAAGTGCTTTACTATACTGTGTGAGGTGCTTTTACTAGGGGAAGAGATGGAATTTATTCTTTGCAGGGACACAAACGCCATCCCTTTCCCTCAGCCAGAAATGAGATTTGCCTTGTTTACATAGGCAGATCTCAGTTCTGTCTCTTTGCCTGACTATTGTCTGACAGCGAGTATCTGGCACCCGCCGATTGGCTTCCAATGTAATCACGGCGGTGGCGTGCATACATTCTTAGCTAAGCACACCCTCCTGCCTACTAACCTGACCTTGCAAAAATGTATCAGCTGCCTATGCATATTGTACTGTGCATGCCCAACATTTTCTTCGACATCATCAAAGTAAGGGCTGATAGATTCCAGAAAACAAATGCTACATGAATTATCTGCCATTATTCAGGATGGCCTTGGCTAGAAATGCTAGATGGAGGTGTTTTTTTAAAGCGGAGGTTTACCCAAAAATCAACTTTCTGACATTAGATCCAGCCCACTGCTAACATCTGCAGTATGCTGGGGTTTTTAATATTTTTTTGTACTTATCGTTTTATGAGCCGTTGTTATCCGGCTCCGAGCGGGGAATCCTGCGGGGAATGGGCGTTCCTAAGCCAAGAGGAGTTGATTGATGGGCTGCTAAGGCGTGCCACGTCTTCCGAAAATACCCGAAGTGACACTCGGGTATTTTCGGAAGGCGTGACACGCCTTAGCAGCCCGTCAATTAACTCCTCTTGGCTTAGGAACGCCCATTCCCCGCACGATTCCCCGCTCGGAGACGGATTACAACGGCTCATAAAACGATAAGTACAATTTTTTTTTTTTTTTAAATGTCAGAAAGTTGATGTTTGGGTGAAAAGTTGTTTCTCATCAATATAAAACATGGAGCTATGGATGGGTGAGTTTGCTTTGAATATTAAAAAAAATATGAAATTGTGTTTTTGGTTTGTGGTGCTCAGATACAGTTATTAGTTCACAGTTTGATAGTTATGTTTTCTTTATATCACTAGCCAGTTAAATCATATAAAGTTATATACTTGTAGCCTATCCTGTCTGGTAAGCAGTACTTTTCCTATTTCTAATATGCATTTAACCTGTTTAATTCATTATTTCTCTTCTAGTGTATGGAGAAATATCTGTGCTGCCCCAGATCTTAAAAAAAAAAATTCTATAAAAATAGTGTTAACGTTTAAAAAAAAAAAAAAGATGGTTGAAATATAGATGATGAAATCAAATGTGTCCGTGTGCTAGGTGCTGCAACTTAAATAGCCTGAATATTCAGCTAATTTATTTCTCTTCTGAAGTAATACAAGAGGATCTCCAGTGTCTGCGAATGAAGCTTTGTGCTAAGTTATATTTCTAGGGAGATCCTTTATGGGTATGTAAAACACAGCATTCAGGTTTGTATTAACATGCAGAGTCTTTTACTTGGGAAATTAGAGAGCGAGCTTCTTTCCAACACCTCTGAGTATTAGGATATGTTGAAAAAATATGCAGCAATGTGCCAGGTTTAGTATTTCAGTGTCACCAGAACGAAGGTCGTAAAAGATATATTTTGCTGAGAACCACCAGTGTGCCAACATCTATCTACAAAGTACATAACACACCTTAAGATTATCTTCCCATTTAGCTTTCAATTTGACAGACATTTTGTATTTTTATTTCCGCAAAGCTAAAGAAATGTGTCAATACATGTAGGACCGCCAATTCCTGGAAAATCGCCAAACAAGTAATTTAGTATGACACCAGAATAGCAAAAACCCGGAAAAGTTGACATTTCATGGTTCTGTATCATTGTGATTCCAGGATCACTGGTATGCATATTCTCCCAAATCCCACACAAGTGTTAATAACTTCTCTAGTGTTAAAGTGGAGTTCCACCCATTTTTTAATGTTTGTCTGTGCTGCATGCCCTAATCTCATAGGGCCAGATTCAGGAAAGGTTACGCTGGCGGATCGAGTGATCCGCCAGCCTAACTGTGGCTTTGAGCCGGCGTTTCTGTTTTCTGTAACCAGAAAACAAGAAACGCCGGGTTGAAGTTCCGATGCGAGCAGCGTAACTGAGTTTCGCCATCGCATCGTTACTTCAACTTAAAAATGGCGCCGGGGGCGTTCCCGCCGATTTCCGCTCAAAAAATATGTTAATGAGCGGAAATCGGCAATTCACGATCGAAATCCGGCGCGACGCAATGACGATACGACGTTTCCGGACGGGATACGCGGCGCATAGATATACCTACATGGGGTTGGAGTATCCTATGTTAGGTATAGGCGTCGTCATCGCGTCGGAAAAAAAAAAAAACGTCGCTTGCGTAAAACGGTCATGAATGGGAATGTGACGTCATTGACGTTCATTCACAGATTTTGGAGCATGCGCACGGGGATGTTTTGACACTCGACGCATGCGCAGTACGTTGGCGGCGGGATCGCGCGTAGTTAGCATACTACACGCCCCGTACCCGCGACATTTGAATTCCGCCGGCTCATTTGTGATGCGCTGCCGCAACTTTAGGAGCAAGTGCTTCGTGAATGACAGCACTTGCTCCTAAAATTTCGGCAGCGCAACGCAAATCAGAAGCGTTACTCCAGAGCAAAGATGCTCTGGAATACGTGAATCTGGCCCATAGTGTTTAGAATGGACAGCTTTTATTTATTTTGTTGCTTGTAAATACCTTTATTTTGTAGTCCTTCATTACTTCCTCCTCCTTATTAGCCTAGGCTATTAAGTGACAAGGCTATTTGCAAGGGTTTCTGGTAGGGTTGTCCAGATACTAGTATCGGTATCGGTATCGGGACCGATACCAAGTATTTGCGGGAGTACTTGTACTCGCACAAATGCTCCCGATACCTAAATAGAATACTTTTTTTGTATTTATCAACATGTTCTGTGAAAATTCTTTGAGTTATTTACTACTGCGTGACAAGCAAATAAAACATTTTTATTCATTTTTATTCTTTTATAATGTCTTGAGTTAGAGTTCTTCATAATTCTAAAGAAAATATCCCTAGTCTGTATTGTGGATTGAAAACTGTCAGGCCCCGTACACACGGCCGAGGTTCTCGCTGAAAATCAGCGAGAACCTCGCTGGAATGCACATTCCAGCGAGGACCTCGGCCGTGTGTACGGTCTCAGCGAGCTTCCCGTCGGGAAGCCCGTCGAGCCGAAATAGAGAGCACGCTCTCTATTTCCTCGACGGCCCGCCTGGAAGAATGGCTGGTTGCCATTCCCGACGGGCGGGTCGCCGAATTCGACAGCCGGGAGAGAACCTCGACGGGCGGAACGATGTGTTCTGCCCGTTGAGGTTCTCTGCCGTGTGTACGGCACCTCACATGACATTTAAAAAAAGTATCGGTATTCGGTATCGGCGAGTACATGAAAAAAAGTATCGGTACTCGTACTCGGTCCTAAAAAAGTGGTATCGGGACAACCCTAGTTTCTGGGATAGGCATCATGTTTCCCAGTAGTCCTTGCAAACCTGACTGAAACCTATTACATTGCTTGTGCAGCACTGAGCATCTGCGAGATATGCAAAGCTGAAATCCAGGAAGTCATACAGTCTGGCTTCATGACGCCCATGACGCATCTAAATGCTGTAACAACCTAACAAAACGGACCTTAGTTTACAGACTAACTTTACTAGAATACATTAGGCTTGTGTATTACAGGGGTATTTATATTTAAAAAGTGAAATTGTGGGTGGAACTCCCCTTTAACCACTTCAGCCCCGGACCATATTGCTGTCCAAAGACCAGAGCACTTTTTGAGATTCGGCGCTGCGTCGCTTTAACTGACAATTGCGCGGTCGTGCGACGTGGCTCCCAAACAAAATTGGCGTCCTTTTTTTCCCACAAATAGAGCTTTCTTTTGGTGGTATTTGATCATCTCTGCGGTTTTTATTTTTTGCGCTATAAACAAAAACAGAGCGACTATTTTGAAAAAAATGCAATATTTTTTACATTTTTCTATAATAAATATCCCCAAAAATATATTAAAAAAAAATATTTTTCCCTCAGTTTAGGCCGATACGTATTCTTCTACATATTTTTCGTAAAAAAAAATCGCAATTAGCGTTTATTGATTGGTTTGCGCAAAAGTTATAGCGTTTACAAAATAGGGGGTAGTTTTATGGCATTTTTATTATTATTTTTTTTTTACTAGTAATGGCGGCGATCAGCGTTTTTTTTCGGTACTGCGATATTATGGCGGGCACTTCGGACACTTTTGACACATTTTTGGAACTATTGGCATTTTTTTAGCGATCAATGCTATAAAAATGCATTGGATTACTATAAAAATGCCATTGGCAGTGAAGGGGTTAACACTAGGGGGCAGGGAAGGGGTTAAGTGTGTTCCTAGTGTGTTCTAACTGTATGGGGGGGGTGGCCTCACTAGGGGAATCACTGATCTTCTGTTCATACATTGTATGAACAGAAAATCAGCGTTTCCCCCGCTGACAGGAACGAGCGCTGTGTGTTTTCACACACAGCTCCCGTTCCCCGCTCTGTAACGAGCGATCGCGTGTGCCCGGCGGCGATCGCGCCCGCCGGGCACACGCACGGGACTCGGGGGCGAGCGGGGGGCGCGCGCGCGGGCCGCCGGCGGCGCGCACGCGCCCCCTAGTGGCCGCGAAAGGCGCGACGTAGAGCTACGGGCTCTCGCGCACCCGTGCCGACCTGCCGCCGTATTACTGCGGCGGCTGGTCGGCAAGCGGTTAATGTATATCTTCCAATGAAGGGAAATACAAAAAAATTAATAAAAATGGGATGAATAACTTTTCGTAAAGACTCTAACATTATAAAAACACCTGGACATTCCAACATAAAGCCAATCAATTTAAGTATTGTATCAATTTTCTTCCCCTTAAAATGGGTCCAGATTATCTTATGCTTTTAACTCTCCTAAACACAGTGGTGGCTGGTGCTCAAAATTTTTTTTTTGGGGGGGGGGGGGGGGCGCAAACAAACTGAAAAAAAAAAAACATCAATTGCAGCCACTGTGCCCATCAAACACAGCTACTGTGCCATCAAATGCAGCCGATGTACCCATAAATTGCCGTCACTGTGCTATCAAACGCAGCCACTGTACCCATACATTTTCGCAACTGTGCCATCAAACGCAGCCACTGTACCCATAAATTGCCCCCACTGTGCCCATCAATTGCCGCCAGTGTGCCCCATCAAATGCTGTCAGTATGCCCCGTCAAATGCAGCCGTGTGCCCATCAATTGCCGCTACTGTGCCCCATTAGATGCTGCCAGTGTGCCCATCAATTGCCGCTACTGTGCCCCATCAGATGCTGCCAGTGTGCCCATTAATTGCCACTACTGTGCCCCATCAGATGCTGCCAGTATGACCATCAATTGCTGCTACTGTGCCCCATCAGATGCTGCCTGCACTTACCTCGGAGTGGGTCAGCGGCGGTCTCCTGCACCTCCTCCATGTCTTTTTCCATCCTAACCTAGGCATCCAATCACAGTGCCGTTTAAGCCAATCAGGTGATCGGTAAGAGACCCAGCAACCTGACTGGCTGAGAGGCAGATTCAGTGTTAGCAAAGCAAATTCCTTCACTTTGCATGGTGCCCGCTGTTCAAATTTTTGGGCACCTATTAGAGCCTACGGCTCTTAATCAGGCGCTTCAAAAAAAAAAAACGCCACTGTAATTAGGGCTGCCTAAACATCTAATGACAACATTGATGTTTTTATGTTCTCAGAACCAGTTCTGTTTAGATGTGATAATTTTCGGTCTGTAAGCTGCCGCTCAGGAGTGAACCAGGTGTATAGATTTATAGATGAGAACGGAATGAATATTTAAATCACCTGGTGATTTTTATAATATATGTAGCAATAAGGGGACGTGCTCCATCGGCAAAGCTAAAATGATGATGGAATATATTTATTTTATCATTATGTTCCCAGTTCTAAATGGAGGGACCTAGTGTCCAGACAATACAAGGAAATATTTCTTAGAAAAGCAGAGCTTATCAGCTCCTACAGGCATTCAGCTCCTGAAACCCACAGTTAAATGCATGTATGAACAAATGTAAATGAAGCAACATCCAACATTTTTCATGTATAGAAAAATCACATTCTATTTTTTTTTTTCAGTTTTGCATTGGCTCTAATGAGTCATGTGACATTGTATCACTTCAGCTCTCACACCAGTACACCTCCAATGCACCAGAGACATTTTTAAAAACGTTAGTAATATTTTTTTCATCTTTTCACCTATTAAATTCTATGCCCTTGTTGTTTTAACTTTGGATAGTACTGTAAAACATTATTTTTCTGCCAGTAAATACCTTATACAGCCCACTTCCTATTTATTGTCTGGTCATTAGCCTAGGCACAGTTTCTCTCTCACTATTGTAAGGGTTTGTCAGGAAGGGAGCAGGGATGCATCATAAGAGGGCCAATGAGAGCTGCAGAGCTGGAGGTGTGTGTCTGAATAAATTCAGGAAGTGAACAGGCAGCAGCTTCAGCTGCCCACAGTTAACCCCCTTAGCGGTAAACCCGAGCGTGACTCGGGGTGGATTTTCAATGTTAAAATCGGTAACCCCGAGTCATGCTCGGGGTGGATGTGCAGAGTTTGCAGCGCGTGCTGGCTTACCTTTTTCCAGGTAGGGTATTACTGTACTTACCTTGTCCCTGGATCCAGCGATGCATCCGCACTGTGTGAGCGAGTGGTGTCCTCCATTCGAATCCCACAGAGCCCGCGCGCCGCCGATCTCTGTTCCCTGCGACGTTACGACGCACGGGGGCGGAGACCGGCGGCAAATTCAAAAATGTAAACAAACACATTACATACAGTATACTGCAATCTTATAGATTACAGTACTGTATGTAAAAAATACACCCCCCCTTGTCCCTAGTGGTCTGCCCAGTGCCCTACATGTACTTTTATATAATAAAAAAAAAAAATTGTGCCTGAAAACTGTAGATTGTTCATAGCAACCAAAAGTGTCCCTTTATGTTAATAGTGATTTTAGAGCAGCTAGAAAACAGGGGATAATAAAATTATAATCACTTGCAGAATTGAGCGATAGCGATTTGTTGGGAAATCCGTCATAAAAAAATAAAAGTAATGACAGCAACAATTCTGCAACTGAGCAAATTTCAGTGATTTTGATTTGATTACATTATTGAATAATTTTTATTATAATTACATTATCATTTGTTATAATTATTTATAGTTATTTATTATATTATAATTTTGTGTTTCAAACTTTATCATACCCGGGATGTCTACTAGACTACAAACCTACAGTATAAAATGGCAAATTTTCATGCAAAATAATTGTACAGCTTTTGGTACGTAATTCCAGACAGAATCATACCGCCAGGGAGGTTAAAATAAGATGCAGCCAGACTCAGTGAAGGGAGAATTCTGCAACATATTTGGCAAGTACCGAATCACAGTATATATAAAATGATATGCAAAGTGGTTGGAGGGAAGCTTCAGAATGACAAAGATGTTTTTATTCCATTATGTGAGCAGACTGCAGTTCCTCTTTAAGATAACAAAGGAATACATATATTTTAAAGCGGAGGTTCACCCTCAAAATGAACTTTTTTGCTAACCTATCTGCAGCCTTAATAAAGGCTTGTAGTGTTGTCATTTTTTTTTTTTAATGTATACACTTACCTGTCTTCAGCCGCACTTCCGGGTCTTCTTCCTTGCGGGGAGTGGGCGTGTCGCTCCTTTTCCCCGACGGGGAGCTCTGCGCAATGATAATCCTCCCAGGAGACGATTGACGTGCGGGTAAAGCGCGTCATCGCCTTCCGAAAATATCCGACGGGGACTCGGCTCTTTACTAGGCTATACGGCGCCTGTGCCTGCCGTGTAGAGCTGACTGCGCAGGCGCCGTAAAGTGCAGAGTCCCTGTCGGATATTTTCGGAAGGCGATGACGCGCTTTACCCGTACGTCAATCATTTATGCGACGCCTACTCCCCGGGGGGGGGGGGATAGAGAACCCGGAAGTCGGGTGAAAACAAGAAAAAAAGGTGAGTACAGCCCGGAAAAAAAAAAAAAAAACAGCAAATCCAGCATACTGTTGATGTCAGCAGTATGCTGGATATAACAGTATATCTAGATTTAAGGGTGAACCTCCGCTTTAAGGACAAACCACTTTAATTTTGAAAAGATTTTTTAATTATTTACTCCATAGAAGAATTTGTAGATAATATACCTTTTTATACTGTGATTACTGTTATTTAAAACAAATAAAAGTTACGGTGTATAAAAATTCTAAGCATTATTTTATCATTCGTCCAAATGACGCATGCAGACGATCGGACATTCCGACAACAAAACCGTGGATTTTTTTTCGACGTTTTTTTGCTCAAACTTGTGTTGCATAAACATGGTCACACAAATGTTGTCGGAAATTCTGAACATGCACTCAAACACTTGTTGTGGGAAATTCCGACAGTGTGCGTGAAATTTTGTGCGCCAGATATGTGTACACATGATCAGAATTTTCAACAAAAAAACTTGTTGAAAAATTTGAGAACCATCTTAAAAAATTTGTTGTCGGAATGTCCAACCATGTGTACACGGCATTACACGTTGATTCTGGTACAAAGCATTCAAAGTTATCTACAAATTAAATGACTTTGCAATTTTGCACTTTATAATAACACTAAAAAAATTCACAAAAAAACTGTATAAAACCAAAAAAGTATAAATATTGATGAATAAAAAAGGTAGAAATAAAAAGAATCAGCAGTAAAATGTCTAAGGCCGCGTACACACGATCGGTTTTGTCCGAGGAAACTGGCCTTAAGGCCAGTTTCATCAGTCCAAACCGAGCGCGTGTACGGCCCATCGGACCGTCGTCCGTCGGACCAAAGTTTTAAAACTTTCTTTAAAATCGGACCAATGGATGCCTGACCATCGGACCAAACCGATGGTAAGTACGCAAAAGCATCGGACCAAAAACCTGTGCATGCTCAGAATCGAGTCGACGCATGCTTGGAAGCATTGAACTTCGTTTTTTTAGCATGTTGTTGTGTTCTACGTCACCGCGTTCTGACCTGATCGGATTTTGGACTGATGGTGTGTACGCACATCAGACCATCAGGCCACTTCAGCGGTGAACCGATGAAAACTGTCCGTCGGACCATTCTCATCGGGCGGGACCGATCGTGTGTATGCGGCCTAAGGGGAGGAGAATAATGTGTTTATTAGGGCTAAATAAGGCAAACTTAAAGAGGAGTTCCACCCAAATTTGGAACTTCCTCTTATCCCACTCCTTACCCCCTTACATGCCACATTTGGCATGTAATTTTTTTGGGGGGGGAGTGGGGGCTTCAGTAGGAGTGGGACTTCCTGTCCCACTTCCTGCTTCCGCCGAGGGGCTGGTTAGGCGATTAAGCCTTAATCGCCTACACCAGCCCCTCCCTGTAGGCGATCACATGGGACACTGACAGGTCCCATGCGATCGCCTCTCCAATCAGAGGCGAGCCGCGTCGCGCGCGCATGCGCAGTGCGGCTCGCGCATGCGCAGTGGGTGCCCGGCCGTGAAGCCGAAGGCTGTCACGGCTGGGTGCCCACAGTCAGGATGGAGACGCCGGCCGGGGAGGGGGGGAGAGGAGCGGAGCCCCGGTCGGCGCATCGCTGGAACGCAGGAGCAGGTAAGTGAGTGTTTATTAAAAGCCAGCAGCTACACTTTTTGTAGCTGCTGACTTTTAATAAACACATTTTTGGGCTGGAACACCCCTTTAAGCCCTGTACACACGATTGGTTTGTCCGATGGACTGTTTTCATCGGACAAACCGATCATGTGTGGCCCCCATCGGTCTGTTTTCCATCAGTAAAAAATAAATAAAACATGTTTTAAATTTTTCCTATGGATAAAAAAACGATAGTAAAAAACGATTGTCTGTGTGGAAATCCATCAGTCAAAAATCCATGCATGCTCAGAATCAAGTTTTGGCACGGTCGGATTTTTTACTGATGGTGTGTAGGTAAGACTGATGAAAGTCAGCTTCAACGGATATCGGACAAAAAAATCCATCGGATTAGATTCCAACAGATATCCGATCGTGTGTACAAGGCTTAAGTGTAAATAAGGGGATACATGATAACATTTTTATATAATAAAAGAAAAATAAAGCCACCTAGACTTGGGGGGTGATGTTCATTCCCTTGCTAACGATTGCTAGCCGATATTAAAGTCTATACCAATGGAGAAGGAAGGAGAAGGGAGTGGTGAGCAGGAAGCTGGTGTCAGTGTGTAGGAAGGAATATAATTTAAGAGAAGACTTCTAACTGACCATTTTAGGTGAATTAGCCTTAAAAAAATGCCAGCACAGAAGAAGCTGAATTAACTGGAGTTTATCTTTACCCTTACCTTTACCTTATCTCAGTATCACACTAACATGATCCTCTCCCACAGCCACAAAAGGTACATGGGTGAAGAGGTTAAAGCAGACATTTCGCTCTGTGTCTCTACACCTAGGACCAATGACTAGAAGAGAAAGGCAAGATGTCGCCCTACTCTGCTAGCACTTCAATTCTAGTTCACAGCACACTATTCTACCAACAAAATATAATAACATTATATAACAAAATATAATGACAACAATAAGTACCATTCTGCTGGCACTGGTAGGCAGGATGGCAGTCTGGAAACTTATATTATACAAGGCAAAAGTCCTGCTCACACTACATTCTTTGTAGATCAAAGCTACAGTCTTTACATATTTGACACCCCTAATTGAGCTTTCAGCTTAAGCTAAACACATTCTAGATGCATCAAAACTAAAGCTGTGCAAAGTCCTACCATTATTTTTTTTATAAAAAAACAGCCACAGAGTAGAAACGCCTTCCCCCTGCCAGCATTTTATACCGGTAAGTAGGACCCTTAATCTCTGTATGGAAACAGTGGTCTCTCTGCAGAAGTCTGGCACACCCCTTGCTAAGAAAAGCATATCACTCACTGATCACACACTGTATTCATTTGGGAAAAGGGGCCAGTAAATATGATATATTTTCTGGCTTCTTCCCTGCTCTCCATTCTGGAACATCCCCCTGTGTCGAGCACTCTGTGTACAGCTGGCAGGATAGCAGGGAACCTGACAGTGCTACAGGGGAGGGGGGCACACAGCAGGAAGCACACAGTGAAGGGCATGGGAAAGAGGGTGATCAGAGCGCCAGGGGGGCAAAATTACTGGAACCGATTCCTCTGCAGCAGCTGAAATCTGGCTTCTCCTCTTCTCCCTCGTGACGCTTTCATCTACTGCAGAGGGAACGGCTCCAGTAATTCCTCCCTACACACAGCACCGATCACCATCTCTGTCCACATCTTTTTCCACCTGTCACAGCCAGCAGGATGACATCAATTATCTTTTTAGCAGTCTGTAAGGATGGCATTTTGACCACCACTGCAAGGGTTTTTCACGGACCACCAATATAGTGGGCATTTTTTCTCCCTGTGTCAGGATGAGAAAGGCTGACACAGGGAGTGCATTTTTATTTGGAAGACCAATTCAGACATTTGCAGAGTGAGAAGTAAAGCACAACTAATGCATAGCAATGGAAAACGGACTGAGCAATATAGCTGTATTTTGTACATATATAACTCATATAACAAAAAGAAAGAAGGTTATTCAGAACAATATCAAAAACTGATACAATTAGTAAACGTTTATCTTTTTGCAAGGCTTATTGAATAAATATATAAAGTATAGTATACTCACTTTAGACAGAACAAAGTATGTCACATAACTGGGGCTAAAAGGGACCCTAGAAAGTTTTATATGGGATAAGAGGTGGCCCCCTTAAGATTTTGCACCAGGATTCCAAGGAATTTCAAACTTTGTTTCATTTATTATCCTATTTGTTATTCATTTGCACATATTAAAGCCTCAAAAATGTGCCTTTTAGGAATACTTGCCTCATACCGGTGCCTATGGCGCTCTTCTATAAACTCAGCATTATTGTAGAGTTTCTCTAAAAATAGAAATTTATAGTGATAATAAATCAGTGCAAACAACTATACACAATAAAGTCTAATGCAAATATTACATTTCAGGTTAATTGTATTTGAGAAGATCCTTTTCACCCCCGTGGCTTACTATACTAAATCACCATATGTGGTTTCAGGGTATATCCTGCAAAAACTTGGGGCGACTTATAATAACTTCCTAACCCAGGGATGCAACAGCAAGTGAGAAGAAATCTCTACAAAGTGAGGGGAAGTCTCCTCCAGTCACCAGTACCAGGGTCCCCATGGGAAAATTGACCCGCAATACTTCAGGTGACAGCATTTCCCTTTACTTTCTGGCTTTGAGCTTTTGTTTGAAACATAGAAAAGTGACGGCAGAAAAAGGTTGAGTAGTCCATTGAGTCTGCCCATTTCTTTGGGGGGGGGGGGGTTTATTTTTATCGTTGCGTTTTTTTCCCCGTTAATATTGTTGTCTGGCAATAGATCTACAGTATGTTCATCCCAAGCATGTTTGAAGCCTTTTACTATTGACTGCCTCACTACCTCTGCTTGTAGTCTACTTCAAGCATCAACTACCGTTTCAGTAAAAAAAATACTTTCTAATGCCCCGTACACACGATCGGTTTTGCCGGCGGTAAAAAGTCCTCCGGGAAAACCGAGGTGAAAGCCAAGAACTGGCTCGGCAGCTTTTTTCCCCTACACACGCCCGGTTTTCCTGGCAGGAAAGCTGCCAGTAGAGCTTTGGCAGGGGATCCTGGCCTTGTGTATGCTCCACCGCAGTGTTTCCGATAGTAAAATTGCCGGGAAAAAGACCACCGGGAATCCCTGCAGGGAAAAAGAAAACGTGTTCTCATTTTTCCTGCCAGGATTCCTGTCGGGAAAACTGCCATGGAGCATACACACAGCCAGTTTTCCCGGCCAAAAGCTGTCATGGCAGTTTTCCAGATGGGAAAACTGGTCATGTGTACGAGGCAAAGCATTCGTTTTGAACTTTCCTCCAGTTAGTTTGAGGCCATGTCCCTGTTTTCTTGATTTTGGTTTCATAAAAAAAAACAGCCTTCCTGAACCTTATACACCCCCCTTGATGTATTTAAAGGTTTCAATCATGTCTCCCCTTTCCCTTTATTTCCTCCAGTTTGCTTTAGGAGGGTTTTGCATTCCTATACAAGTCTATAGCAGTGCAAAACCATCTTAAAGTAGGTCAATGCAGTTCAGAAGGAGGTCAACCACAGGACAAATGCACTTGTTAACCACTTGCATACTGGGCACTTACACCCCCCTCCTGCCCAGGTGAAATTTCAGCTTCCGGCACTGCGTCGCTTTAACTGACAATTGCGCGGTCGTGCGACGTGGCTCCCAAACAAAATTTACATCCTTTTTTTCCCCACAAGTAGAGCTTTCTTTTGGTGGTATTTGATCGCCTGTGCGATTTTTATTTTTTGCGCTATAAACAAAAAAGAGCGACAATTTTGAAGAAAAATACAATATTTTTTACTTGTTGCTATAATAAATATCCCAATTAAAAAAAAAAAACACATTTTTTTTTCTCAGTTTAGGGCGATATGTATTCTTCTACATATTTTTGGTAAAAAAAATCGCAATAAGCGACTGGTTTGCGCAAAAGTTATAGCGCTTACAAAATAGGGGAGAGAATTATTATTTTTTATTATTTTTTTTTTACTAGAAATGGCGGCGATCTGCGATTTTTATTGGTACTGCGACGTTATGGCGGACACATCGGACACTTTTGACACATTTTTGGCGCCATTCACATTTATACTGCGATCAGTGCTATAAATATGCACTAATTACAGTATAAATGTGACTGGCATTGAAGGGGTTAACACTAGGGGGTGAGGAAGGGGTTAAATGTGTATGCTAGGTGTGTTCTAACTGTAGGGGGAGGGGGGGGTGACCGATCTGTGTCCCTATGTAGGAAGGAACACAGATCGGGCTCCTCCCCTCCAGAGACAGGACATTGTCTCTGTGTGAGCCGGCAATGAGAGATGATCTATGAGAGATCATCTCTCATTCGCCCACAGATCGCATTGCAAACGGCCGCTCTGATTGGCCGTTTGCCGCGATCTGTGATTGGCCGTGTCCAAGGGACACGGACAACACAGGGCTTCCCCGCAGCGCGCACTACAGCGCGCGCTGGGAACGCCAGAAAGACATGCCGTCAAATGACGGCATGTTGGATATTGAGGCCCGCGCTGTTGCCGTCATCCGACGGTAGCGCGGGCCTCAAGTGGTTAATAAATTCTAAATGATCTTAAGTGTCTCAAACGTTTGCCACTGCCCAAATCCTGTGGACACAGGCCCTAACAATGGTTACCAGGACATATTGAGAGAGTGGATCCCCCAAAGCAAAAAAAAATTGACAAGGGTTTTAATCCTTTCCTACATTATACAAGACGTATGCGTGTTTTTTTACACATCGTTAAAGCCCACACACAACCATTTTTTACAACCTTAACCACTTAAGGACCGCCGCATGTACATTTACGTCGGCAGAATGGCACCGACAGGCACATCAACGTATATATACGTTGGTGCCTTGGGGGGGATCGGGGGTCCGATCGGACCCCCCCCCGTACATGCGGCGGTCCGCGCGGCTGCAGGAGCGATCCGACAAGTGGGGGCGGCTATCCGTTTTCACCCGCCCCCTCCGGATCGCTCCCAGCCAATGCGCGCGCCCGCCCGCCCTGTCACTTCCTCCTCCTGTGTAAACACAGGAAGGAGGAAGCGACGTGATCTCTCCCTCGGCGTTTGTTTCAAGCGCCGCTGAGGAGAGATCACAACACAACAAGTAAGTCTGCACCAACAGCACACTTACACACACACACAAACACATTTAACCCCCGCGATCGCCCCCCCCTCCCCCCTGTCACAGTGTCACTGAATGCAGTAATCATACATGTATGATTACTGTATTTAGTGTCAGTGTGACAGACAGTGTGACAGTCAGTCAGTGTTAGTGTCAGGGTAGCCCCCCCACCCCCCCCAATAAAGTTTTAACCCCTTGATCACTGCCCTAGTTAACCCTTTCACTCCCTATTGCCAGCATCACTAAGCGATCATTTTTCTGATCGCAGTATTAGTGTCGCTGTTCCCGCTAGGTAGCTAATTTTTTTTTAATGCGATTTTTTTTTTACTAAAGACATGTGGCTAAATAAATTTTGGCCTAAATGTTTGACTAAAATTTAGTTTATTGGTTTTTTATTATAACAAAAAGTAAAAAATATTGATTTTTTTTTTCAAAAATGTCGCTCTATTTTTGTATATAGCGCAAAAAATAAAAATCGCAGAGGCGATCAAATACCACCAAAAGAAAGCTCTATTTGTGGGAAAAAAAGGACGCGAATTTTGTTTGGGAGCCCCGTCGCACGACCGCGCAATTGTCTGTTAAAGCGACGCAGTGCCGAATCGCAAAAACCCCTTGGGTCATTTGCCAGCGTATTGGTCCGGGTCTTAAGTGGTTAAAAACGACAAAGTTAAAAACGTCGTGAAAAATAGAGCATGTTCGATATTTTTAATACCCATTTTTTAGATCGTGAAAAATGCTCTGAAGCCCACACACAATTGTTTTTAACCACTTCCATACAGGGCTTTAATACCCACATCCATACCGGGCCTATTCTGGCAATAATTTTTCAAACGCCTTTTTTTTGTAAAAAAAATGGTTTAAAACGGAGCTCCACAATGAATTTAACCTAATCTCAATATTACTAATGCTCCAAAACAATGCTTAATCCGATAGTTTTATATAAAAAAGTTTTACAGTACCATCTGAACACGATAGGCTTCCGGTCTGCAGCCCGTCGGGTTTTCTGTCGTTTCCTGTCCCGCGCTGTGTCTTCTGGGAGCTTGTGTCATAGCTCCCTAATTATCATATTTGGCCCTGTGACAGCAAACATCGCGCGACTTCGTTAAGCAGGAAGTGACAGACGCCAAAGCTGCTGCTCCCCGTTGCTCGTGCGCATGCGCGAGATTGAGCGGTGGATGCTGGGACATCAGCATCCACCGAAACAGGGAAGTGCCGGGTTGTGGGCTTATGCCCACAGTTAAAATGGAGACAAAACCGTAAGGAGGAAGAAAAGTTATTATTTGAGACTGGATAGTAGCGGAGCGGCCGGGGGAGACAGGAAACGTGAGTCCCGCAAATTAGGGTCATTTAGCTTTTAAATAGCAATTAAGAAAAAAAAGTTTTTGGCGTGGGAGATCTGCTTTAATGAATTAAAAAATAACAAAACAGTAAAGTTAGCCCATTTTTTTTGTAAAATATGAAAGCTGATGTTGTGCCGAGTAAATAGATACCTAACATGTCATGCTTTAAAATTGCGCACACTCATGGACTACGTTACTTAACCACTTAAGGACCAATATGCTGCTAAATGCCCAGAGGCGTTTTTACAATTCGGCACTGCGTCGCTTTAACAGACAATTGCGCGGTCGTGCGACGTGGCTCCCAAACAAAATTTAAGTCCTTTTCTTCCCACAAATAGAGCGTTCTTTTGATGGTATTTGATCGCCTCTGCGATTTTATTTTTTTGCGCTACAAACAAAAATAGAGCGTAATTTTTGAAAAAAAACAATACTTTTTACTTTTTGTTATAAGAAAAATCGAATAAACTAAATTTTAGTCAAACATTTAGGCTACAATGTATTCAACCACAAGTCTTTAGTAAAAAAAAAATCGCAATAAAAAAAAAATTAGCTACCTATCGGCAACAGTGACACTAATACAGCGATCAGAAAAATGATCGCTTAGTGACACTGGCAATAGGGGGTGAAAGGGTTAACTAGGGTGGTGATCAAGGGGTTAAAACTTTATTAGGGGGGCACGGGGCTACCCTGAACCTAACACTAACTGCCTGTCACACTGACACTAAATGCAGTGATCAGTAAATATATGATCACTGCAATCAGTGACACTGTGACAGGGGGTGGGGGGGGGGTTGGGGGAGATCGGAAGGGGTTAAATGTGCCCATGTGTACTGTGTCAATTTAGTGTTGGTGCGACTTACTGTGAGTCTTCTCTCCTCTCGGCGGATTGAAAATACCGCCGAGAGGAGAGCTCACATCACTTCCTCTGCCAGTGTTTACATTACACAGGCAGAGGAAGTGACACTGCAGGGAGGACGCACATTGGCTGGGAGCGATCCGAAAGGGGCGGACAAAAACTAACAGCCGCCCCCTCGTCCCGGATCGCTCGCACAGCCGGGACCGCCGCAAGTACCGGGGGGTCCCGATCGGACCCCTGACCCACGTCTAGGCAGGGACCTACAGGTACGCCAATGTGCCTGTACGTGCCATTCTTCCGACGTATATGTACATGCGGCGGTCCTTAACCGGTTAAAAATCTCCATAGGCGAAGCTTTGAAATTTTTTACAGGTTACCAGTTTAGAGTTACAGAGGAGGTCTAACGCACACGGCGATACCTCACATGTGTGGTTTGAACAATGTTTACATACGTGGGCGGGACTTGCGCGTGCGTTCTCTTCTGAGCACGAGCTACCGGGGACAGGGGCGTTTTAATTTTTCTTATTTATTTTTTATTTTACTTATTTATAAAAAAAAATTATCGCTTTTATTCCTATTACAAGGAATGTAAACATCCCTTGTAATAGGAATAGTGTGTGACAGGCACTCTTTAAGGAGAGATGCGGGGTCAATAAGACCCCACATCTCTCCTCCAGGCTGGAAAGCATGAGATCGTGAAAAAAATTCACAGATCTCTTGCTTACTAGCCGCAATTGCGGCTTTGTTTACTTACGGTACCCGGGCGTGACGTCATCACAACCCGCCCGGGCCTCCGACAGTCATAGAGACCATCTGGTCACCAGTCATCTCTATGCTTCCTATCCGTCGCAGGCGATCCTTTCTCCGGGCCCCCGATGGCACGGGGGAGTCCGGAGAAGCACCGGATGGCGGCGGGAGGGGGGATCTCCCCTCCCGCTGCCTATAAGAACGATCAAGCGGTGGAACCACACCTATGATCGTTCTTATGGTGCACAGGATCGCTGCCGGAACACAATGATATCTGAATGCTGCCTCTAGCTGCAGGCATCATTCAGATATCACCGCACAAAGTCCAGGACGTCATATGACGTCCACCCAGGATAGGAGATCCCCTTTGTGGACGTCATATGATGGTGTGCGGTATTGAAGTGGTTAATGACATAAAAACTAATTTTTTATAACCTGATAAACGGTCGTGTGTATGCGGCATAACAAAAAAAAAAGTTGGGCTATACATATACCCTTACCCGCTACACCTATTAGGAGTGTCTTTGTTCCTGGGATAAAACCAAACACAAGGCACAGAACAGACCTAAAAAATGTTTCATTGTTTCATACTCAAAAGAAAGCAGGGAACAAAGCTCAGATTTCCCATGGGTGACACCGATTGTTGTCACAGTGAATAAGATTTTGTGCACTGCAGGATTCTTCTTTTTATGTCAATACTGAAACACATTTAAAATATGCAAAGTATAACTAACATGCAGGTATGGCAATTTATGTGCAGCATTGGATGAGAACAGAACACTACAAAGAGGACAGCCACCAGAGCATTTAAAGCTAGACTCCAGGCATATAAAAACACATAGAATAATTCATGTATTTATTCATTATAAATCATGGAATAGTGTTTTAAAAGTAACTAGTACCTTAATTTGACTTGGCACCAGCCACTGGTAATCTGAGTATGGGTTTGATTTATCAAAGGAAAAAACAATGCTCACGTTGCAAAGAATATCCAATCTCATGCATGGAAAATAGCAAAATAATATATTTTTCAGTATCACAGAGGAGGGGGTGGAGAGCTGCAGTTAGAGGCCTGTGTGAGAACTGATTGGAGGAGGGGAACACAGAAGAAATGTGTTCTGAGTAGACAAGCTGTTTGCTGAGCTCTCCTCCCCATCACAAATTTTATCTCATGTGTCGGAAAACTTATCAGAAGTGATGCTAATAACAGAGTAACAGAGCACCATAGAGAAATGGCACTTAGAGCTTTGGAGAGACACACGTAAACACTGCAGGTATATGCAATTTGTTCCGATTCCATGTTGGAGGTTTACAATGACTTTAAGCTAAAGGCAAATTCCCTTGCAAAGTGAACATCCTCTTTGCCTGACTCTGGTATCTGTAAATGTTGGGATTTAGAAATATAAATCCTTTAGCAAGTAAATTTCTGCTATATGAATTTTCTGTGAATTTTTATGGCTATCTTTCTTTCTGTCCCCAGTGATGCATACTGAAAAGAGAGGAAATGAAGCAGGTCACATACAGCACAGTAGATCTTTTAACACTTCCTTACTTTGTAAAAGACTAAAAAAGTATGGGCTACAAATGAGCTTTAACAAAATCGTACCAAATTTTGGTAACATGGTTACATACTTAGGACAGAATCGGTGGCTGTAAAAACAGTCTTTCTCTTCCCCAACCGCATTGTTCCACCCATGTCACCTGGGTTGTGTTCAGGCATATCAATGATCTAAAAAGAGCCATAAAAAGAAAACATGATGAACAAAAATGCATTATACTAAGACTATTATAAAATAACAGCATTTTCATATTAACTTAGCTTGAATATATGATATAACATGTACTTTCATGGTCAGCCTTGATCAGCATTGAATAATCTTCAGAATAAACAGTCATAGTGAGTGAGTGAGAAACTTATATAGGGCAGCAAATGCGAACTGAATCGCCTCTGGGCGCTCGTTGTCCATTTCTCCTTTGTCCTCAAAAGAGATGGGTTTTGATCTTTCTCCTGAAGGCCAAGTGATACTCCTCCAACCGAATGCTGGTTGGTAAAGCATTCCATAGTCTGGGGCCTTGGACAGCAAATCTTCTTTCTCCTTTGGACTTGTATCTGGCTTTGGGTATCTGGAGTAGATTTTGGTTGGTGGATCGCAGAATGCGATTGGGGTTGTGGGCTTTTAGTTTTTCGCATAGATATTGGGGGGCATTTCCTTGAATACACTTATGCGTCAGACAGAGTGCTTTAAAAATAATTCTGTCTTTTACTGGCAACCAATGAAGGCTTCTCAGTGAAGATTGATTCCCAGGGTTTTTTCCCAGTCACAAGTCTAACGGCCGTGTTTTTAAACGACTTGCAGCCGAGTGATCTGGTACTTTGGTAGTCCGAGGTAAAGGGCATTTGCATAGTCAAGTCTGGAGTTAACAATTGTTCCCACCACGACTGATATGTCTTCTTTAGGAATAAATGGAATAAGTCTGCGTAGTAGGCGCAGCAGATGGTGCGATCCTCTGACTACTGAACCTTTTTGTGCATCCATTGTCATGTAGGTGTCAAAGATGATTTTGCCCAGAATGGGCGGGGTGTCCAAGCTATTGCAAGTTGATTATTTCGATTGGCGTGACCATCTCCTGTAGCATGTCTGCAGTGAAACAAGAGAAGTTCTGTTTTCGAACCGTTAAGTTTAAGATAACTCTTTGTCATCCAGTTTTCTATCAAAGAGAGGCATTTCTCTAGACCGAGATGATGATCCTTTTTGTTGCAGATGCGAAAGTACAGTTGTGTGTCATCTGCATAAGAGTGGTAAAGTAACTTTTGGCTACTGATGATTTCAAAGAGAGGGTGGAGATAGATATTGAACAGCACCGGCGACAGAGGGGATCCTTGAGGGACTCCGCATGACACCATGCGTTTTTCAGAAGTGAAAGGTCCCAATTTCACTATTTGTGATTGGTTTTCCAAAAAGGAGGATAACCAGGATAGATCACATTCCGCGACTCTG
Source organism: Rana kukunoris (assembly GCA_029574335.1). Lineage (NCBI taxonomy): Eukaryota > Metazoa > Chordata > Amphibia > Anura > Ranidae > Rana > Rana kukunoris. Next base: position 536,325,112 of record CM056050.1, on the reverse strand, counting down.
GCTACTTCAGCTAGCCGAGTCAGTAAGAGTTTGTGGTCTACTGTGTCAAAAGCTGCGCTTAGGTCCAACAGTACTAGAAGACAAGATTCTCCTTCGTCTGCGGCCTCGAGGGCGTCATCCCATATTTTGAGCAGTGCTGTTTCTGTCCCTTGCCCGGGACGGAAACCCGATTGAAATGGATTGAGCAAATTATGGGTATCTAAATGCTGTTGCAGCTGTTGTACCACTACTTTCTCCATTACCTTGGAGAAGATGTTTAGGCCTGTTATGGGACGACAGTGTTTTGGGTCTTTGGGGTCGAGGGTGGGTTTCTTTAAAATAGGTTTGATTATGCCTTGTTTCAACTGGGTGGGCACTATGCCTTCCTTGATGACTGGTTTATAAGCTGCGTGATAGGCGGTGCCAGAATATCGGCACATTCCTTGAGCTATGAATAAGCACTGTATGATAGTGTGAAACACGTCAGCTTTTTCATCTGATTTTTTGCTGTGACATGTTTGTTTTGTGACCAGTTTTATTAAAAAGGAACAACATTGTTTTGGGACTGCAGCCGTCCTAGTTTTTCTCTACAAATCTTGCACATTCCTTCAGCAGTTTGGTGGGGATGATATCATTAGGTGCTGCGCTATTTCACAGGGTACCGATTACATTTTTAGTGGCATTGATGGAGATGAGTTTAAGAGTGAACTTGGTTGATTGCAGCGAATTTATGTGGGTATTAGGCGTATAATTGAGGGGGGGTACTGTTTCGCTGAATGCTTTCACAGATTTTTTCAATTTTGTTAACAAAATAATCCGATAATTCATTGCAAAATTCTTGGGTATCAGAATTGGGGGCTTCAAGACAGACTGGATTCATGGTCTGGGTGACTAAATTGAAGCGTTCCCGGGGGCGGTTTAGGGCATTAGTGATGACATTGGAAAAATGATTTTTTTTTAGGCTTTAAATATTTCTTTGTGGTATTTTTTTGTCATTACCTTATAGATGGTGTGGTTTTCCTCTGAAGAGCTTCTTTTCCAGGCTGCTTCCACTCTTCTGCGTTCTTGCTTTAGCAACAACAGCTGGTCATTAAACCAGCTGGAGTTGTTTTTCCGGATGCAGGTTTTGCGTTTGGGTGCTACTAAGTCGGCTGACTGTAGTAGAGCTGTGTTTATGGCATCCAGTGTTTCTGTGGCTGTTTGATGTAGTTGGATTGTTTTTATTTTGTTCCCTAATGTAGTTTTGAAGAGTTGTGAATGGAGCTTCTTCTGAGATCTAGTCCAGTGCGTTGTGACTAGTTTTAGCATTTTTGTTAAGGGGGAATTTTTGGTAATTATGAATTTAATTGCATGGTGGTCTGTCCATGGTAACGGCTCATTTTCCAGAATGTTCATTTCCAGATCTTGTCTGAAAATGAGATTGAGCGTGTGGCCTGAAGCATGTGTGGGGCTGGGCCCACATACTAGTTGCTGCAGACCTAATCCTTCCAAGTGGTCGATGCAGGCGTCGGCAATGGGATCCTGTGAGGAGTTGGCCCAGAGGTTAAAATCCCCGAGCAGCAGAAGGTGTTTGCAGTTTAGGGTATAAGTAGAGATGAATTCTGTTAATGATGTGAGAAGCTGCGATTTTGCACCAGCAACTCCTAGAATGGCGTTACAGTCGGCTGTAAGCCAGCTTTCTGTGATAAAGAGGCAGTTTTGTTTTGTAGAATGAAATCATGGATTTCTTGTCGGTGTTTTACTGCCGATCTCGTGTTGACCAAATCGCATGATATGCGCTTGTGCTGGGGTAAATGCTTATGATTTTTGACTGTCGGTCGTCGATTGATTCTTAAGAGTTGCTCATTCCTTAGAGCTTTTTTCGTGACAACTGGTAAATTTGAGGCAAATAGTTTTTGTTCTTAGATGGTTTCTGCAGAGTATCTCAGGTTACCCATGGTCGCAGAAAAACGCAGGAAAAGTAATGTTGATTGGGGGGGTCTTTGATGGTGATGGGAGGAAGAAATTCCAAGTGGGCCGCCACTCGTCAAGTCTTCCCTCCCCGTTTGATCCAGAGGAAGGCAAAAAAAAACAGGCGTGCTGGCCAATCTGCAACGACCGGGGAAAAAATTCCTTCCTGACCCCTCAAAGGCGATCGGCAAAACCCTGGATCAAATGCTAAATGATTGAAGTGGCTGTTTAGTGCTAAGTGGAGGGGGGGCGTGGGGGGGATACGTCCCCACCTGTGTTAACAGGTGGGAGCCAATTCTAGTAAACAGGCTGTGGAAGGGAAGTGGGGGTGAGTGATATTGATGTTTTTACAATTGCTTGGGTGTAGCAAGATGGCCGCCGACCGGGACTAGGCCCGAGTCCTGGAGGGGCTGGGGGCTTTAGTAGAGTTTGACAGGGGAGGGGTTGATCAGTTTAATCGCCAACGCGAGCGCGCCGCTAGGCCTCGGCTGAAGCCGCAGGCTTTCCTAAATGCGGCTGCCGCGATCTCGTAAAGGAATTGTCTGTGGGCGGTGGCGGGGAAGTGCCGGTGGGATCCTTTGAACGCGATGGGGGTGTAGTGGAGTGTTCGGTCAGCCGTTACTTCGACCGTTACTGCCGTTAGCCCGGGGCAGAAAGCCGCAGCTTATCCTGAAAAGGATGGCCGCAAACCGTCCCTGGGTAGGAGGCAGGAGGATGGACCGGAGGCCAGATAATGCCGGGCCTTACCTGTAGGAAGGAACCTGTGGGGGTGGCGAAAGAGGGAGGCCAACGGGGAAGGAGAATCGGTTGGTTATCCTGGGTGCTGTGGTTTGTGCTTCTGCCACAGGGGGTTAGGAGGAAAACCTGCCTGACTGTCTGAGCTTGTCCCTGGGTGAGAGCAGACTTGTCGGGAAGTGTCCTACTCCACCGCTGAAATTGGGATCTTTCACGTCAGAAATGCGTACGGTATCATGCGGAGTCCCTCAGGGATCTCCCTTGTCCCTGGTACTGTTCAATATCTATCTCCGTCCCCTGTTTGAGATCATCAGCAACCAGAAGTTACTTTACCATTCCTACGCAGACGACACTCAACTGTATCTCTGCGTCAGTGATGGAAAGGATCACTCCCCTGGATTAGAGAGATCCCTCACTCTTATAGATAACTGGATTTCATCCAGTTATCTAAAACTCAATGGTTCAAAAACAGAGCTTCTCCTGTTTCACGCGAACAGGAAAAGTCTCCTCACCTCAACTTGGACCCCACCGCCCATCCTGGGAAAAATTATCGCCCCGAGCACAAGTCAAAAGTCTCTGAATCATTTTTGACTCCAACATGACAATGGATGCACAAATTGGGTCGGTAGTCAGCGGATCCCATCATCTGCTGCGCCTGCTACGCCGACTTACCCCTTTTATCCCTAAAAAGGACATTGCAGTCGTGGTGGGAACAATCATCAATTCCAGACTCGACTATGCAAATGCCCTCTATTTAGGACTCCCCAAATACCAAATCACTCGTCTGCAAGTCGTCCAAAATACGGCTGCTCGATTAGTGACTGGTAAAAAAACGTGGGAGTCGATCTCCCTTTCGCTTAGATCCCTTCACTGGCTACCAGTGAAAGACAGAATCACTTTTAAGGCACTCTGCCTTACACACAAGTGTATTCAAGGAACCGCTCCCCAATATCTATGCGAAAAAATAAAAGCCCATAACCCCAATCGCACTTTGCGATCCACAAATCAAAATCTACTGCACATACCCAAGGCAAGATACAAGTCCAAAGGAGATCAGAGATTTGCTGTCCAGGGACCTCGACTGTGGAATGTACTACCAACCATCATCCGACTGGAATCAGACCACTTGGCCTTCAGGAGAATGATTAAAACTCATCTCTTCTGAGACAAAGCGTTTTCTCATCGAAGGAATGGAAACAGCGCCCAGAGGCGATTCAGTTTGCAAGTGTTTGCGCTTTATAAGTTTTTCACTCACTCACCGCTGACTAGTGCTGAATGAGAAATCCAGTACCAGTTCTACTGGCACCAGTGATATAAGTCTGCCATTTCATTCTTGTGCTTAATCTCCTCTGCTGCTGTCTGCATAGTAGCTCTTTATTAAATAGAATAGGAGCGTACTATCAGCATCTCTACTATAGAAGTACAGCTCAATCTAAAGTGGTTGTAAAGGCAGAAGGTTTTTTTTTGTTTTGCTAGAATTTTTTTAGAAGTAATGGAAGATTCACAGAAGTGTATAAAAGGTATAGAAATATTATTTTCAAGAGCGTACAGAGTTACCAGATATATAATAAACACTGTAGGCAATAAATGTAGAGATTACATCATATTCTATAAATGCACAATAGGTAATGCATTCTATGCATTAAGAAAAAAAAACTTTCAGTGTGCAGCAGCCTCACCCCCCTAATACTTACCTGAGCCGCTTCATGATCCAGGGGTATACAAAAGAGCCTAGGCTCTCCAGCCTAATTGGCTGAGACAGAAACAGGCACCATTGCTGTCAATCAAACCAGTGAGCCGAAGAGACGAGAGGGGGCAGGGTCAAGCCCAGTTCGGTGTCTGAATGGACAGACAGAACAGCGACTTGAGAGCGAGCCTGCTCGGGGGCCCCCATAGCAAGCTACTTGCTATGGGGGCACTTGGCAGGAAGGAAGGGCCAGGAGCACTGGTGGGCAACTAGAGGAGAGAAGGATTGGGGCTGCTCTGTGCAAAACCACTGCACAGAACAAGTATGACATGTTTGTCCCTCCTTTAATATCACTTTAAGTCTATGGGGAGTTATTGCACAGGAGTGGGAGTCACCAAATGAGATGTTTGCACTGAGGATACAAATATATCAGGCTATCACAGTGATTGAGAGGTTATTATGCAATGGGTTAGGGAGGGGGTGGCAACTTATATTAAAGGGGTTGTAAAGGTAAATTTTTTTCACCTTAATGCATCCTAAGCATTAAGGTGAAAAAACATCCGCTGGTACCGCCCCCCCCCCCCGAGCCCCCGTTTTACTTACCTGACCTTTCGAAATTCCCGGGCGCGTCCACGTCATCCTCTTCGGTTCCCAGCCTGGCGCTGCTGTCAATCACAGCGGATGACACGGCGCGCCGGGGGCGGGGCCGAGTGATACAGTCGGCGGCTATGGCAGCCGCTGTATCACGGGAGCGCGCTCGCAAAAGCTTTCCACCACTCGCTCGCATTAAGGTGGAATGCTTTTGCGAGCAGGACCTGAGACAGCCGCTGAGGGACCCCAGAAGACAGGGTTAGAGGACACTCTGTGCAAAACGAGCTGCACAGTGGAGGTAAGTATAACATGTTTGTTATTTTAATAAAATAAAAAAATTTGACTTTAGTGTTCCTTTAAGGCCCCATACACACGAGCAGACAGATTTGTTCAAATCGTTCGGACAGACCGATTTGAACAAATCTGTCTGCTGGGGACGTATTGGTTTGATCGTGTACCCACGATCAAACCAAAATCCCCACCGGCAGACGGCGCGCTGACGTGGCAGTGACGTTGACGCCGCCACGTCACCGCACCAGGAAGTAAAACACTTCCGCGCATGCGTCAAAACCATTCGACGCGTGTGCGAGAAGACATGTCTGCTGGTTAGCGTACTAACCAGCAGACATGTCGGGCGGACGGGTTCCCAGCCGACAGATTTGAAAGCATACTTTCAAATCTGTCGGCTGGCCAAATCTGTCGGCTCACCCGTACACACGATCAAATCTGTCTGCTGGGACGGTCTGGCAGACCGTTTCCAGCAGACAGATTTGATCGTGTGTACGCGGCCTAAGAGGTTCAGAATGGGGGGCAGGGGTGAAGATTTTTTTTTCTCTGTCAAAGTGTAGCTGTCTATTTAAAGAGAATCTACCATGACAAAATCATGGAGGCTAGCATTGCTGACTACTACTTCTGAACATGCTAGTTGTCATGTTAAAGAATTGTCTTCAGTACTACCTGAATTACCCGCCTGGAATTCGTATAGAGATAAATAATTCTGCCAATTCTCTGACACTTATTTACGATATGCTTATTCTGGGTCAATGAGTTAACACGTAATGATGGCAGACAGACAGCAAGCATGTTTACAAGAAGACCAGCAATGACAGCCTCCATACTTCTCTTATGACAGGCTCACTTTAAAGTCAGAAACTCACTAAGTGGGAAATCCAGTAAGAAGGACTTTAAATGCAAGTCAACAGTTACAGTTTTCAAATTTTGGGTCCCCAGAACAGTAAAAGAGGGGAAATCTTTCAATGGGGACACTAGTTTTGGAGACCTGGGGGACCCCAAGGGATTCCCTTAATTTGCAGGGATTTCCTCTCACTTCCTATTTTGACTATGGGACAGGTAGTGAAGGGAAATCTCCCACCAATAGGACACAGATGGCAAAAATAAATGGACAGGAGTTATGACCCTGCCTTACTTATTCCAAAATGATTTTTTTTTTTTGCATACAGTTCTACTTTAAAGTGGCTGTAAAGGCAGAAGGATTTGATCTTACTGCATTCTATGCAGGAAGGTAAAACAAACTTCTGCATGCAGCTCTCCCCACAGCCCTCACTTAATACATACAGGCATGATTTCCCACATAGCAAGTGGTGGGGGGCAGGAGCGCCGGAGGGGGACCTGAGACGAGGAGGATTGGGGTTGCTCTGTGCAATTGCATTACATTACACAGTAAGCTGTAAGCTGGTAAGTATAACATGTTTGTTATTTTATAAAAAAAGAAAAAAAAAATTACAATCACTTAAAGGCGTTGTAATCTATTTTTTCATGAAGTCATTACTAACTGTGTTTTTTCAGCATCCTTGTAACATCTTCTGTGAGCTTCAGGACCTCTTATATACTTCTTACTTTTAATTTGCTTGAAACAAGAAGTGTGCTAGTAATGTACACTTCTCTATGCAGACTACAAATCATATAGTCCATAGTCTATCTCGGGAAAAAGCAAGAGAGGGTGGCTACGTTCCCACATACAGTGGGACCATGGAGAACGTTTGTTGCTACCATCTAACAGGATAACAGATCAGAGCAGGAAAAAAGGAAATTGGAGATTTGGAAGAGGCTGAGAGCAATAGAAGGCACTTTATGAGTTATGCCCTGTACACACGATCGGGCTTTAGCCAGATCAAACTCACATCGGAATTCCATCGGAGGAAAAGAGAACATGTTCTCTACATAATCTCCAATGTAATTCATCGGAATTTCCAATGGGGCATACACACGGTCGGAATTTCCAACTGACTTTTTCCATCGTAAATTCCGATCATGTGTACGAGGCCTTAGGAATACATATTTGAATAACATTTATCTATCTCTATATATATATATATATATATATATATATATATATATATATATATATATATATATATATATAATATTTATATATATTTTTTTAAACCATTCCATAGTCACTGTAAAGCGGAGTTCCAGCTGTTTATTAAAAGTAAGTAGCTACAAAAACTGTAAGCTGCTGACTTTTAATAAACACCCACTTACCTGTCCCACGGTCCAGCGATGTGGCTGCTCGAGGTCTCAGGTTCTCTTTCCCACCTCTCCCTGGTATCACTAGTGTGGGCACCCAGCTGTGACAGTTTGCGGCTTTACAGCCGGGTGCGCACTGCGAATGCGTGAGTTACACTGCGCATCCTGAATGGCAAGGCAATCTTCTGGGACCTGTGTCCCAGAAGATTGCAGGGAGGGTGGGGAAAAGGAGAACTTCTGCTCAGGGCGCAACGGCGCTCTGAGTAGAAGTGGGTACTGTACCTTAAAAAAAAAATGACATGCCAAATGTGACATGTCAGGGGTTCTTAAAGGGGAAGTTTCAGTTTTGGGTGGCACTCCGCATTAAATATGCTTTCTGTATTGCCCTACATAGCAGAGCTTAGAGAAAAAAAGAGAGGGACAGCAAAGACAGCCAACCAGAGTCTGTTGTATTGCCCAATGCAGACAGACATTCTTAGGCCCTGTACACACAATTAGACATGTCCGAGGAAACATGTCCGACGGACCGTTTTCATCGGACAAGGCTGAATTGTCTGTTGGTCTGATGTGTGTACACATCATCGTACCAAAATCCCCTTGGACCAGAACGCGGTGACGTAGAACACAACAACGTGATGAAAAAACAAAGTTCAATGCTTCCAAGCATGCGTCGACTTGATTCTGCGCATGCGGGGGATTTTGGTCCGATGGTTTGTGTACTAACCATGGAACCTGTCCAACGGACAGGTTTCCAGCGGACATGTTTTCAAGCATGTTTGGAAATTTTTGTCCGCTGGAAAACGGTCCGATAGGCCGTACACACGATCGAACATGTCCGCTGAAACTGGTCTGCGGACCAGTTTCAGCGGACATGTTCGATCGTGTGTACGCGGCCTAATACGTACACTTAACTTGTTTACAATAAGGACCAGCATTACTATGCTGTCAATTCTTCATTATCCAATTTTAGGTGTATATTTAACATATTGTTGCGGCTCAGCTTTCCATTTATTGTTTTTGTTTTTTTTACCAGTATATCTGTGATCTTATTTGAACATATTTACTTTTTTTTTTGTTCTCAGATCTCTCCAGAAACACAAATAACTACGAAGCTACCAGGATGCTGTTTAGCTTCAAAGGCAGGGAAATATCTACAAGTATTTGTGAAAGCAACGCATTTCACTAGAATTACTTTGGTGCTCAAGTATCCAACAACGTCCCATTTATGTCACATCTTAAGCACTGCGAGGATTAAACACGGTTCCAGCCATGTAAATTGCAAAGGTCTCAGATCAGAGTTGTAGATCATTCTGCTTGAACTGTGCTGGCAGGCTGTATCACTTTTATGGATCACTTGTCAATTAAAATGCCCTGGATGCTTCTTTTCTTTGCTGAGGAAGATGTGACGTCTTATGGGATTTAGAACTTATATTTGAAAAAAGGTATTTCTATACAAAAATACTCAACTGAGATCCTTTCGTAACTCCCTGTACACAACTGGTGTCAGACAGCTAATTTATTTATCTTTCTATCTCTGGAATACTGAGAAGCTGCAAGTGCCATCTGCTAATAGTAGAGTTCAATTATATTTTTGTTGAATATTTAATGAATTATGGCTTAGTTTACTGCTTGGTATGCAGAATATTATTTTGGCTATCTGGTCAAACTAACAGATGTCCTGTGGTTGCGGATAAAACAGCATCATTTACAATGTCAAATGTTATTAATGTATTATGGGTTTCGCGGAAGAAAATTGCTTAACTAATTCCATACCGGGCCTATTCTGACACTTCTCTCCTACATGTAAAAATCATCTTTTTTTTTGCTAGAAAATTACTCAGAACCTCCAAACATTATTTTTTTTTATTTTTTTTTTTAGCAAACACCGTAGGGAATAAAGTGGCAGTCATTGCAACTTTTTATCTTGCACGGTATTTGCGCAATAATTTTTCAAACGCCTTTTTTGGGGGGAAAAAACGGTTTTGTGACTTAAAAAATAACAATACAGTAAAGTTAGCCCAATTTTTTTGTATAAGGTGAAAGATTAATGTACGCCGAGTAAATAGATACCTAACATGTCACGCTTTAAAATTGCGCACACTCATGGAATATCGACAAACTTTGGTGCTTAAAAATCTCCATAGGCGGCGCTTATTTTTTTTTTTTACAGGTTACCAGTTTAGAGTTACAGAGAAGGTCTAGCACTAGAATTGTTGCTTGCGCTCTAACGCACGTGGCGATACCTCACATGTGTGGTTTGAATGGTGTTTACATATGTGGGCGGGACTTGCGTGTGTGTTCACTTCTGAGCGTGAGCTACAGTAGACAGGGGCGTTTTAAATATGTATTTATTTAAAATGTTTTACTTAATTTTCTCTTATTTTTGCACTTTTAAAAATACTTTTTTGATCACTTTTTGATGTAAACATCCCTTGTAATAGAAATCTATCGTGACAGGACCTCTTTATGGAGAGATGCAGGGTCTCTCCTCCAGGCTGGAAAGCATGAGATCGAGAAAACAAAATTCACTGATCTCATGCTGACAACCGCGATCGCGACTTTGTTTACGTCCGGGAATGTCACGCTCGCGCTCGGGCCTCCGACATCATAACGTTGCGCTCTGGCCTCCGACGGCCATAGAGATGACTGGTGACTATGTGGTCACCAGAAATCCCAATGGAAAAGGGAGAGCCTGGAGAAGCACCGGATGGTGGAGGGAGGGGGGAGTCGCCTATAAGAACGGTCAAGCGACGAAACTGACGATATGATTGAGCACAGAATCGCTGACTAGAAATAATTATATCTGAATGATGCCTGTAGCTGCAGGCATCATTCAGATATCCCCGCTGAAAATCCAGGACGTGATATGACGTCCTTGGGCTGGAAGTGGTTAAAAAGCCACTATAATAAAAAAAATTGGTTTACGATGACTATATTTAATTCATGCACATATTTATGGTATTCAGTATAGAGATTCCCTTTTTGTTGCACATATCTTTATTAATAGTTTTCTTCACATTTACATGCAGACCAAGCTGTAAGCAAAAAGTAACAGTAACAAGGGCTGTGACCTTGCCAGGCAACTCCTATCCTAATACTGATCATTGATCACAATTTGATAATGACTACTGCAGAGGGAACAGACACAGAAGGATACACTCAGCATTTTTGCCAGGTTTGCATTTGCTCCAGTATACGACTAACCATGAAGGTAATAAACCTTTATTTGGCAGCTTCCCCCTCAGCCCCCCCCCCCCTTATACTCACCTGAGCCTGATCCAGCAATGTGCACAAGTGCAGCTCTCCCAGGTCTCTCCCTCCTCATTGGCTGGGACAATGCTGTTAATCACAGCCAGTGAGGAGGGAGTGGGGGGGGGAAGGGCCAAGCTGTGCTCTGTGCGTTTCAGACACACAGAGGCAGCTCAGAAGCAAGCACGCACAAGTCCCCCCAGAGCAAAGCAAGCAGTTCGCTCTGGGGCACACGTCAAGGAGGAGGGGACAGGAGAGCTGGCAGGGGACCTGAGAAGATAAGGATCGGGGCTACTCTGTGCAAAACCATTGCACAAAGCAGGTAAGTATGACATGTTTGTTATTTTCATTTTTTTTATCAAATATTTACAAACCCTTGAATGTTAGTTCATATAAGGTAATGGGATAAAAAAAAAAAAAACATTCAGAGTTCACTGGCTTGGGTTATGCTGCTCACAACAGACAGGGCTACCCTCCAGTGGGTACCCAGGAGGTTACTAGTAAAAAACATGTATTAATAGGAGTGCCAGACTAAATGATAGAAGAGTCACAATTAATGTATTGGTTTGCACAAGAAAAACACGTTTCGGGATCCAGAAAACACTGCCACATCATCAGTTAAAGTAAGAAGTTTGATTGAAATAAAATAGGGGTTTCCTTTGTAAATCTATATAAGGAAGTTACCGTATATACTTGAGTATAAGCCGACCTGAATATAAGCCAAGGCACCTAATTTTACCACCAAAAAAATGGGAAAATGTATTGACTCGAGTATAAGCCTAGGGTGTACATCTGCATGCCTCACTGTGTCTCACTTTGCCGGAGAAATTACTGTTTAACATGGGAGTCTATGAAAGGGGTGCCTGGTTTGAAAAATCGGTGCTCCCCAGCCGTAGGTTCCCTGGACAACAAACTTTGCATACTTATAGAGGAAGAGTGGGGCTGCATGTGTGCCAAGTTTGGAGTCCAGGGGACCTACGGCCCGTACCGGGTCCCCAAAGTCCGGGAGATCAGGCGCAAAAAAGGTGACTTGAATATAAGCCGAGGGGGGCATTTTCAGCACAAAAAAGTGCTGAAAAACTTGGCTTATACTCAAGTATATACAGTACTTGCTAAACCAGGTCAGTTACTAGCCAGTGGCATCTGCTTGAATGGCAGTAAAGATAAGAAAATGTTACTTTCTTACATAGATTAACACAGATAAGCCCTATTTTGAGTCCAATCACGTTTCCTAGTTTAACTGAAGCCCTGATGAAGGGGAAGTATTTTCTGGCTCCTGAAATGTGTTTTTTTTTTTTTTTCTTGTGCAAACCAATAAATCAGATTGAACCCATCATTTTCTATTAGTGAATGTTTTTTTTCCAGTCTTGTCAATGAGACTACACTGGACCCAGTGGCAGGTTATATGAAAGCATTAGCAGCACAGAGCCCCATCCACCTTCATGCTTGCTCATGAACCAATAATCCTTAACAATAAGAATACCAGTTGCTACATCTCCCCTAATGAAAAGGTGGAGTGAACCAGGGAACACTTTGACTTGCATTTTGCTATCTCACATTTGGACCACTCTAAAAATGAGCATGCTGAAATGCAAAAATATTCAGCTAATATTACTACCATATTGGGAAGATGTATGCCAGGATGAAGCGAAAAGTCAATCAGCCGGTGGTCTGTCTCTGCTGTTCCAGTGCCATGTTTTTATTTTGCACATATATACTAAATTATAACTTTATTTACATGAAAACACACTATGGGCCAGATTCAGAAAGACTGGCGTATTTTTAGGCGGGCGTAACTCATCTCATATGCGCTACGCCGCTGTAACTTAGAGAGGCGAGTACTGTATTCAGAAACAACTTGCGCCCTAAGTTACGGCGGCTTAGCGTATATGGGCCAGCGTAAGCCCGCGTAATTTAAATTATCAAGTGGGCGTGTTGTATTGAAATGAGCCGTGACCCCATGCAAATGAGGGGCCGAACGAACGGCGCATGCGCCGTCCGTGGACGTATCCCTGTGCGCATGCTAAAAAAAATCACATCGAATAGAATGCCTAAGATATGTCAAACACTGCATACGACATGAACGTAACTTACACCCAGCCCCATTCACGTACGACTGAGGTAAACGACGTAAAATTCGACGGCTGTTCCGACGTCCATACTTAACATTGGCTTTGCCTCATATAGCAGGGGTAATTTTACGCCGGTCATACGCCTTACGTAAACGACGTATATCAATGCGTCGGGCGCAAGTACGTTCGTGAATCGGTGTATCTAGCTCATTTGCATATTCTACGCGTAAATCTACGGAAGCGCCCCTAGGGCAGCATAAATATGCAACTATGATACGACGGCGTAAGAGACTTACTTTGGTCGTTTCAAGCTAGAATTCAGGCGTATCTTGGTTCCTGAATACAGGGCATAGATACGACGGCCCATCTTTTAACTTACGCGGCGTATCAATAGATACGCCAGCGTAAAGTGTTTCTGAATCTGGCCCAATGTATTTTCTGTAAGCAAACACCCAGCCATAGCTGATCTGCAGCACGAGCCTTGCATCCCATTCAGGATGATCCCGCTGTCACAATCTCAGAGGATAGGCAGCAAGGCTCACACTGTATATCAGCTATAGCGGCGAATATGAATGATTGGTTTGTGTTAAAGGTGGCGGCACATGGCTGATTTTGCCTTTGCAGATTAAATTGTTTGACTGCTGAAGAATATTGAGGAGCACAAAGCACTGTATAAGTCTATGGACACCAATGATGGACATTTTCTTATTTTGGAATAAGTAATAACCAAGTGATTTTCCTAGTTCAACTGGGAGTGTGATGCCGCGTACACACGATCATTTTTTGTGATGAAAAAAAACGACGTTTCAAGTGATGAAACAAAACGACGTTTTTCAAACTTCATTTTCCAAAACGACGTTGCATACACACCATCGTTTTTCCAAAATGCTCTAGCAAAGCGTGGTGACGTACACCACGTTTGACGGCACTCTGTTCCATTGAAGCTCCGTCTCATAACTTGGTTCTGAGCATGCGCGGCTTCAAAAACGTCGTTTTCAACATCGTTTTGCCCACACACCATCACTTTTTATGACACAAAAAACAAGTTTTGAAAAACGACACAAAAAATTCAAGCATGTTCAAATTTTTTTTTGGTCGTTTTTTTCAAGACATAAAACGACGTTTTGCCCACACACGGTGATTTTAAATGACGTTTTTGAAAACGTCGTTTTTTTTCATCACAAAAAGTGATCGTGTGTACGCGGCATGAGGGTTGCAGCAGCTGGGATACACATTTTCATTGTTTTTTGTTTGAGGCATGGGTTTATTGGTTCATTAATATAATATTGATGATCTATTGTCAAGCTATTGTGCTGATCTAAAGAATTTTACACTTTTGGTGTCACTGACCTAGAACAAGTATGCAAATCAGCAATATTGACTTTGCTTGCTCTATGCTTGTTTCTAGTCAATTATTTAAGGAGGTACTTCACCCTGTTTAAAAAATGTATATAAAATTAGCAGCTATAAATACTATAGCTGCTGACTTTTAAGAAACAGACACTTAACAGGCCGTGAAGTCCAGCAATCAGTATGTCTTTGGTTATTAATTAGAGATTTCAATAAGTGTTTGACTCCATCAATAGATACATTTAGTCCATCAGATAAACAATAGGGCCCCACGGTCTTTGTCAAATATATAAAGGAGATGGGTTTGAATGACCTGTGGAGACTGCGAAACCCGATGAACACAGTTCTCATGTTATTCAAGTACACATAAAACTCTTTCCAAGAACAGATCTGGAATTGGGAACACAGTCTATACTGCCTTACCTTAGTGAGATAAAATACAGTATGAGGCTAGAGGAATATCAGACCACTCCCCTTTGATCCTATCTTTCTCCTTTAAGACCAATAAGGGGGATAAGCTATGGAAAGTTAATCTGTATTGGGTGTCATCTCTTCCTTCAGGTGACATTAAACTACAGATTAATATTTTTCAGCTAATTAATAGATCTACAGTGTCACCCCTAATATATTGGGATGCACAAAAAGCTCATCTCAGAGGACTCTTTATTTCACAAATATAAAAAAAAAAAGAAGCAGTTTAGAAAATGGGAAAGAACATTGGTTGATGACATGATGCAAGCAGAGGCATCTTATATCATTAACCCTACTAAAGATACTCCGATTCAATGGATACATAGTCAAGAAAAATATGCACAAGTAGCTATAAAGAGAGCAGAAAATAAAATTGTTTTTTTACAGCAACCTAATTTGGAGAAGGGAGAAGGAACGGGACATATATTGGCCTCTGTGGTCAAGATGCAGCAGTCCACTACTTTTATAACTGAAATTCAGACAGGAAGGTTAATAATACACCTGAGATTCTTGAGGTGTTCCGGGCGTTCTATCAGGAACTATATAAAAGTTGGAAGAAAGATCAGGAAGGGGATATGGAACTCTTTCTACAGATGATTAATTTGCCAAAGTTACTAGAAGAGGAAAAATAGGTATTAGAGAGACCACTAACATTGGAGGAACTGAGAGAGGCAGCAGCAAATTTAACTAATAATAAATCACCTGGATCAGATGGTCTACCAGGGGAAGCTTATAAAATTAATGGAGAGATGCTGCTACCCGATTTACTTTCAGTTTTCAACCATGCTTTCGAAGAGGGGTCTTTGCCCCCCTCGATGAATGAAGCAGTGATCATCTCTATTCTGAAAACTGGAAAACATCCAACTAAGCCTGATGCATATCGTCCAATTTCGCTGTGGACAGCCGTGAAGCCTTTGGTGGAGGCCATCCGAGATTGATCCGGATATTGTAGGATTCCGTAGAAGTAGGGTGGAGGAAAAAATAGCTCTCTTTGCTGATGATGCTTTATTATTCTTAGGAGATATATATATATATATATATATATATATGACTACAGCCATCTTACTTATTGATACCTTTGGAACATTCTCAGGGTTTGAAATAAACTAGGACAAATCAGTATTTATCCCTATTGATACCATCGACCCATTACAAATCACCAGATGAAGTATGTTGCATCATTTAAATATCTAGGGGTGATAATAACCCCACAGGTTAATAATTGGCAAGATTCAGGCAACAAGGTAAAACCTGGTGTAGATTTCCATTGACAATGATTGGAAGGGCAAACCTGGTGAAAATGGTGTGGCTGCCCCAATTGTTATATTTACTACATAACTGCCCAGTTTGGTTGACATCAAAACTATTTAGAACAATTGATTCGACCATTAGAGATCTTATATGGAAATATGGTAAACCAAGAATTAAATTGGAAACTCTGCAACAGGCAAAAGATAGAGGAGGAATAGCGGTTCCTAATACAAGATTCTATTACATGGCAGCACAACTTCAGCATTGGAGTGGATGGGAGGAGATAGACAACCAAGACCCTATACAGAATATCCTAATTACTCAATTTAAACCACTTCCGTTGGTACAACAAAAAGTATCCCATCAATTTTACAAGAAGAGAAAAATACCAACTTTTTTCTTAATTCATAGGCTCTGGGAAACATGCCAATATGGGACAATTATTGTCTATCTGAGTTAAACAAATTGCCAGAATTGCTAGAAAGGAAAAGTGCAGGACTAATGTTTTCACGCCAATTGTTTGAGGGAGATGTGTTTTTATCTTTCGATATATTGAAAAAAACTTTTTTGATTGTCAAATAAGAATTTCTATCAGTATATTCAAATATGACACGCTTTACAAAGTCAGACTTCAACTTTCCATCTACAATATAAACCATCAGAGATATTGATGAAGGCAACTTCATCACGATCTACGAAACGAGGATTAATAGGGGATCTCTACCTGATGCTCCTAAATGTGGAGAGAGTAGACATACAGGTGAATAGTTTTGTACGTTGGCAAAAAGATCTGGTAGATCTTAGTGAGGAGGAATGGAAGGAGGCTATGAAGGTTTTACCTAAAGTATCTATCTTATTATCGCAGCAATTAACACAGCTTTTTTATAATACATAGAACACATTATACCCCGCAAAAATGATATGCTTGGGGAAAATATACATCGCCTCTATGTCTGCGATGCTCCGTATCGAATGGATCTATAATCCATATGCTTTTGCGCTGTCCTAAGCTCCATAAGTACTGGGAGGAAGTATTCCAGACCTTGAATACACTATGCCGTACAGAAATACCATGTGTACCCAAAATAGCAATATTGAGGATAGTCCCAGACAGAGTTTTGCCTATAGAGATGAAAATGATGTGTACTAGAGCCCTTTACTTAGCTCGTAAGATTATTTTACAGAAATGGATTGATACAACACCACCAACCCACAAACAATGGTGTAATAAGGTTAATTTTATATTAAAAAGAGTAAAACTGGCTTATAAACACAGGGGAGTTACCCATAAATTTAATAGAATATGGTCCTATTGGCTTGCTTCTGGTAATTTGTTTTACAATGGTATGTGCAGGAAGTTGGAAGAGTAGGAGGAGTGGGGGAACAGAGGTAGGAGATAGATCTGAAATAAATCTAGAAGTAGAGATTGAAATGAAAATAAACTATATATAGAGGTGTATGTTCATTGTTGTATTGTCTTGTTAGATGTTTTATGTTCTTGAGTTATTTTTTTTCCCCCTACCCTGATAGAATAGATAACTATTGCAATGTTGGACTGCATTAAGATTTTTGTATTTTTTTTATCATAGAAAGCAAATGGAACGTTTTTTTTTATTACTGTTACTATTACGTTTTTAAAAACCTTTTCTAAGTGGGAGATTCACGTAGAACGGCGCATCTTTATGCCGCCGTAGCGTAGCTTCTTTACGCTACGCCGGCGCAATGTTGAGAGGCAAGCCTGCTATTCACAAAGAATATACGCTTAACGTTGCGCCGGCGTAGGGTATATTTATCAGCGTAAGCCAACATAAGTCAAATTAGCTGGAAGTGGGCGTGATATATTATAATGAAGCGTGACCCCATGCAAATGATGGCTGAGCTTCAAAAAACAAACTGCACATGCGTCAGCTCTTGGACGCATCCCAGTACGCATGCGCAGAATCACGTCGGGACAAACGCCTAAGATACATCTAATCACTGAACGTAACCTACGCACAGCCCTGAAACTGGAGAATCACAGGCACTGAAGCAAAGGCATAGACCCTGTGGAACCTCCATTGATTTGTGAGGGCATCGTAGGCTTTTGGGGGTCTCCTAAATGTTCCAACAATCTAAATTTAGGAGGAGTCGGAGTTGGAGTCGGTGCATTGTTTGCCGACTCCGACTCCAGGTACCCAAAATTTCCTCTGACTCCGACTCCACAGCACTGCTCAGAACCTCCAGTAGTACATTGCCAACTTGTTGTTGCATGGAGAGGCAAAGAGGTTAACTTTTAGAGTCACTCTCCGGGTCAAGAGCCACTCGAATACCTCTTTGTGGAGAGCCCACTTGTTGTTGTTCATCTGAACTCGGGAAAGAAAATCTGACTGAACATTCTGGATCCCGGGTATGTAGACTGCTGAAATGTTGGACAAGTTCTTCTGAGCCTAACCCATGATTGGCTCTACCTCCGGTAACAGGGAGCTGCTGCGGATTCCACCCTGTTTCCTTATGTAGGCCACAGCGGTTGTGTTGTCCAACTTGAGCATCACAGAAGCTTTCCTCGTCAGATGATAAAGGGGTACTAGTTTTTGGAACACAGCCCAGAGTTCTAGAATGTTGGACACCAAGAAGAGGAGTTCCATCTGCCCCTTGCCACTTCTGCCAGGCAACGAGCACCCAGCCCTTGTTGCTAGTGTCTGATGTTATAGTGACCCATGTGATGGAAATGACCGAGTGACAATTGTGAAAAATTTCCTGTTGGAGCCACCAAAGGAGGGACGCCCTCATAACCAGAGTAAGATAGATGCGCTGGTTCTTTCTGTCTGACCTCCACTCCATTGTTGGAGAAAACCTTTCTGGAAAGGACACATCCACCACTGTGCCCACTTCACCATAGGAATTGTGGACGCCATTGTGCCAATCACCTTCAGGCACTGGAGGGCAGGAAAATGAGATGAAGCAAGCGCTAGGCGAATTCTGTCTCAGGCCATGGAAACCTTCTCTTTGGGAAGGGAAATGGTGCCCTTCGCTTTTTGAAGTGGGCACCGAGAAAAAAAGGAACTGTGAAGGCTCCAGATGACTCTTCTCTAGATTCAAAAGCCACCCGCAATCTTGAAGGGTGGAGATGACCAGGCCTCTGTGCTCTAGAAGTTGATTCTTGTCTTGTGCCATGAGAAGGAGATCACCCAAATAGTGATGAAGATGAATCCCCTTGACCCACCACAGAGACACGACAGCCCAACAGGACCTTGGAGAAAACACAAGGAGACGTTGTTAGTCCAAACGGGAGACAGGGGAACTGTAAGTGCAGCTGACCTATAGCAAACCAGAGAAATTGTTGAAAATCTGCTGCTACCGGAACATGGAAATAAGCATCCTTTAGATCGATAGACACTTGGACTGACTGTTGGAACGTATACAGAGACAGCATCTTGAATTTTTCCTTTTTGATGAAGCGGTTGAGATAGGTCAAATCTATGACCGGCCGTTCTTCTTCTGGACCATGAACAAGGGAGAATACATGCCTTGGCCTCGCTCACCTTCTGGAACAGGGATAGCCGTGTCTTGTTCCAACAAAAAGTTTATGTAAGCTAATGGGGCTGCTTTTTTTCTTCTGAGGGAGGAAGAGACATAAAGATGAATCTGAGCCTGGGAGTCCTGCTGAAGATCCAAGTATGGCCTGAGGAGATGGTTCTTTTGGTCCAGAAGTCCTGGATTGAGGCCGCCCAGACATGCCGAAAGTGAAGAAGACGAGCCCCCACCTGGCCTTCCTGAGTGGGCCCAATCTCAAAAAGACTTTGCAGGTTCCCGGGTGTTGGAGGAACCTCCTTTTTAGGGTTCCTTGAACGATGACTGCATTGCTTTCCAGGATCTCGTGAATTCCTGGCCAGGCCTGTAGCTGTGTGCCTCTCTGGCCCGATCAACATTTAGTTTCCTTGGAAAGGCACGTCTTTGGTTCTGTAAACTCCGATCTTGAGGGAGGAACACTGACTTGCCACCTGTGGCCCAGAATATGGCGCTGTCTAGTTTGTTGCCAAAAAGGGAGGGACCCTCTTGGAAGCAGGATCAGCCAGCCATGGTCGGAGCCATAGGGCACGCTTGGCGGTAACCACCAACAATATAACCTGAGCCACTAGGCGGATGACTTCAATGGAAGCCTCCCCCAGGAAGGCTGAAGCCAGTCTGAGCTTCTGGATAGGCGAGCTCCTGGCTACTTTACTGGTGATACCTCTGAGAGTCTCATCGACCCTTGTCCGCCAAGAGCTCCATGGCTTTAGAGACTGTGGCTAAGGCTAAGGCCAGCTTGCAGTCTATGCCCGCCATTAGGCAAATCCGTCTTAGGTCAGAATCGATCCGTCTTCCTAAGGGATCCTTGCAGGAGACCGTGTCCTTCACAAGAAGGTCACATATCTGACCGGCCCTCATCAGCACTGCATCCACTGAAGGTGCTGACTCCAGGTGCTTGACCTCTTCCTCTTTAAAGCGGGGGTTCACCCTAAAAAAAAATTCTAACATTACATTGATCCGACTTATCCGACCGACAGTATGCTGGTGGTTTATTTATTTTTTCCGTACTTACCTTTTTAGGGCTATTTTCACCCCCGGCTTCCGGGTAGTGAATCCCGCGGGACTGGGCGTTCCTATTCACAGGCTGTGATTGACGTTCCTCCGACCAGCGCATACAGCGCGTCAGTCACGACTTGCCGAAAGAAGCCGAACGTCAGTGCGGCTCTATACGGCGCATGTGCACCGACGTTCGGCTTCTTTCGGCAACTCGTGATGCGCAGTATGCGCCGGTTGGAAGAACGTCAATCACAGCCTGAGAATAGGAAGGCCCAGTCCCGCGGGATTACCTACCTGGAAGCCGGGGGTAAAAATAGCCCTAAAAAGGTTTTTACGGAAAAAATAAATAAACCACCAGCATACTTTTGGTCGGATAAGTCGGATCAATGTAATGTTAGAATTTTTTTTTTAGGGTGAACCCCCGCTTTAAAGGGATAAAGTTTTAGAATTTTAGGTAGCATAGAGCTCTTCTTCTCCATCTTGCTCCATTACACTCGGTGAGAAAGGGAAAAAACTGGCGCTCCTTACTGAGTTGCTTAAATCATTTTTTCTCTGTTGGAGGGGGAACCTCTCGGTCCTCCCAATTTAAGGCTTCTCTCACCGCTTTCACCATGGAGGGAATTGGGGTGTGTTTGAACCCCATCCCAGGGTCTTCTATGTCTGACTTGCTGTCCAAGGGAGCTGCGGGAGGACGGCTTTACTGGGAAGATTCCCATATATCATGTACCTGCCCCTTCCCGTTGGTGAGCACAATGGCTCTGGCGGTAGTACATGAGACGGATGGTCCTTCCTTTACTGCAGAGATTCTCTTATGACTCGTTTGACTAGGGATATCAAGTGCTCGTCTGCACCCTCCCTCTCATCTGCTGCTTTAGAGTAACAGTGATCAGAGAGGGATCTGCCAGCAGGAACTTGGGCCCTACACCCCCAGCAAGACCTCTCATTCCCCCTGTTGGGGCGGGATGAGGGTGGGTGAGTGTATCTTTGCAGCGATGCCTCGAGCTAGAAGATGATCCGTGGTGCCTGGATCTAGAGGAGGAGTGCCGGCGGTGTGACTTTGATTAACCGCTTTTTTTGCTGGGAAACGTGCTGAGAATCGGACCTGGAAGGGCTGAAAAGGAACGACAAAGAGAGAAAGACATGAGAATCCGTGCCACTGTACCACTTATACTCTTACCCCCTAGCAGCAATACCAAGGGGAATAGCCCAGCACACAATACCTGTTGTGAGAGGGCTGGCCACCAGGGAGCAGCGAGGTCATGATCCACAAGGAGCATGAGACTGCAGGGAGAAACATCACAGTCAGCACCAAAGCAGGCTACCTGTGCCATTACAGAGCATATACCCATCTGTAAGACCTGGACCAGAAGCCCAGGGAAGTCACTGCATTAGCCTGCAAGCATTGCCGAGGCTTGCAGGCTGCCACAGGCTTTTTAAAAACGGTGCCTCATGACGTTGCTGCCAGCGTCGGGTCAGGCGTCAAGATAATGTTACCTATTAGGCCGCGTACACATGACCAAATAAATTTGATCAAATCGGTCTGTCAGACCGATTTGATCGGATTTGTCTGCTGGGAGAAATTGGTTTGATCGTGTACACACGATCAAACCAAAATCCCCGCCGGCAGACAGCGCGGTGACGTAGCGGTGACGTTGACGCCGCCACGTCACCGCACCAGGAAGTAAAACACTTCCGCGCATGCGTCGAATCCATTCGACGCATGTGCGGGCAGATATGTCTGCTGGTTAGCGTACTAACCAGCAGACATGTCGGACGGACAGGTTCCCAGCAGACAGATTTTAAAGCATGCTTTAAAATCTGTCTGCTGGCAAAATCTGTCTGTCCGCCCGTACACACGATCGAATTTGTCTGCTGAAACGGTCCGTCTGACCGTTTCCAGCAGATGAATTCGAACGTGTGTACGTGCCCTTAGTCTTTTAGTCTGCTGTTTAAATTTGCAATATATATATAGATTACATCATTTTAGTACTACTGGCCCTGCCTAATTAAATCCACTTAATTAACTTTAATTACCTCTGTTTATTCCTACCACGGATTTAAGTAAAAAAAACATTAACACATTAGCTCTGCAGTCAGCAGCATTTCAACATTGCTACTTGCTATCTCAGCCTCTTGCAGTGAAAGAGCAAATGCAAAGAATCACACTGACAAGATAACAAAAGCACAATGTTCTGACATAAAAATAGTATATGGAACACCATAACTTGGGAACAGGATGCGTCATGGATGAAAAACCAAAAGGCCAAAAGGTGACAAGGAAATTGCTACAATAGCAAGAAGAATGAATATTAAAACCTATAATGATATTATTGTCTTTTTCAACTGATATTAGCAGTGGCTATAGAAAATAGCCACAAAATAGAGTGTTGGTATAATCATAAAAGCTAATATTTCCAAAACCAACGTAAAAAAAAAAAAAAAAACTATCCCAAATTTTTTTCTCAACACTCAACATTATATGTGCTATAACAAGCATAAAAACCATGTAAAGTTATTGTATACAGTACATGTTACAATTCACACAAATACATATATTGGGCCAGATTCAGGAACAGTTAGGCTGGCGGATCCAGTGATCCGCCAGCCTAACTGTGACTTTGAGCCGGCGTTTTTGTTTTCTGTAACCAGAAAACAAGAAACGCCGGGTTGAAGCTCCGATGCGATCAGCGTAACTGAGTTTCGCCATGGCATCGTTACTTCAACTTAAAAATGGCGCCGGGGGCGTTCCCGCCGATTTCCGCTCAAAAAATATGTTAATGAGCGGAAATCGGCAATTCACGAGCGAATTCCGGCGCGACGCAATGACGGTACGACGTTTCCGGACGGGATACGCGGCGCGAAGATATACCTACATGGGGTTGGAGTATCCTATGTTAGGTATAGGCGTCGTCATCGCGTCGGGAAAAAAAAAAAATCACGTCGCTTGCGTAAAAAGTTCATGAATGGGAATGTGACGTCATTGACGTTCATTCACAGAATTTGGAGCATGCGCACGGGGATGTTTTAACACTCGACGCATGCGCAGTACGTTCGCGGCGGGGTCGCGCTTCGTTTAAATACTACACGCCCCGTACCCGCCCAATTTGAATTCCGCCGGCTCATTTGCGATGCGCTGCCGCAACTTTAGGAGCAAGTGCTTCTTGAATAACAGCACTTGCTCCTAAAATTTCTGCAGCGTAACGCAAATGAGAAGCGTTACTCTGGAGCAAAGATGCTCCCATCTACCTGAATCTGGCCCATAGTGCTTTGTGTAAACAATCAGTTAATATACAGTATTACAGTGCATTCGTAAAGTATTCACAGCGCTTTACTTTTTTCCAATTTTGTTATGTTAAAGCCTTATTCTATAATCGATTAAATTCATTATTTTCCTCAAAATTCTACAAATAATACCCAATAATGTCAATGTGAAAGAAGATTGTTTGAAATCTTTGCAAATTTATTAAAAGTAAAAAAAAATCACATGTACATAAAGTATTCACAGCCTTTGCTCAATACTATGTTGAAGCACCTTTGGCACCAATTACAGCCTCAAGTATTTTTAAGTATGATGCTACAAGCTTGGTCTCACTTATTTTTCAGCAGTTTCTCCAATTCTTCTTTGCAGGACTCTTAAGTTCCATCAGGTTAGATGGGGAGCGTCAGTGCACAGCCATTTTCAGAGTGTGGACTCTGGCTGAGGCACTCAAGGAGATTCACAAAGTTGTCCCGTAGCTACTCCTTTGTTATAAGGGCCATTGTCCTGTTATTAGATGAACCTCCGCCCTAGTTTGAGGTCCAGAGCGCTCTGGAGCAGGTTTTCATCAAAGATGTCTCTGTACATTGCTGCATCCATCTTTCCATCAATCTTGACTAGTCTCCCAATTCCTGCAGCTGAAAAACATCCCCACAGCATGATGCCTCCACGACAATGCTTCACTGTAGGGATGGTATTGGCTAGGTGATGAGCGGTGCCTGGTTTCCTCCAGACATGATGCTTGCCATTCAGGCCAATAAGTTCAATCTTTGTTTCATCAGACCAGAAAATGTTGTTTCTCATGGTCTGAGAGTCCTTTAGGTGCCTTTTGGCGAACTTTCATTTGCCTTTTACTGAGGAGTGGCTTCCGTCTGGCCCCTCTACCATACAGGTCTGATTGGTGGAGTGCTGTAGAGATAGTTGTTATTCTGGAAGATTCTCTGCTCTCCACAGAGAAACGCTGGAGCTCTATCAGAGTGACCATTGGGTTATTGGTCACCTTCCAGACTAAGACCCCTCTCCCCCGTTTGAAGATTTTGGTCTGGCAGCCCGCTCTAGGAAGAGTCCTGGTGATTCCAAACTTTTTCCATTTACGGATGATGGAGGCCACTGTGCTCATTGGGGCCTTCAATGTTGCAGAAATTTTTCTGTACCCTACAATCATGTCTCTACTGTCTCCAGTCCCTGAGGTCTACAGACGATTCTTTGGACTTCATGGCTTGGTTTGTATTCATGGTATAAGAGAGAAGGATTAATGTGGCATCTAGAGTTCATTGACCTTTTCATAAAATAAAAGGTCACAGGTTTTCTGAGTCTGCTTTCAGAGTCACATGGTGGATTGCAAATCACAAGAGGAAGTTTCAAGTGACTAGTGGGGCTCATTGGGCACACATGGAATGTGGATATAATATATGAACTGATTGTTTACACTAAGCACGACGTATGCATTTTTTATTTTTTATTATACATGTATTGTATACAATGCTTTTGCATGTTTTTATGCTCGTTAGAGCACATATAATAGTGAGTGTTGGAAACATTTTTTTGGACTGTGTTTTACATGTTTGTTTTAGAAATATTAGAGTCATAATTATAAGAATGCACAAGTGTAACTAGGGAAGCACTTTAGTAATGAAAAAAGTGACAAGTGCTTCAAAGAAGACTGGTAGAGAGAAAATACACAGGCTGCTATTGCTAAACTCTTCTTTTGAAAATGTTAGCTAACTTCAGTTCAGCAGTTTTAAGTTTTAATAAAGTTTATTAATTTAATGATTGGTCCAGATCAGTGACCCAGAAAACACAAGCCAAAGGCAGTCAAGAAACTAGCATTCTCATAAGGAGGCCCCCAATGGCAGCTCTTGTATTACTCTCTGGGTAGGTTTCCCTTCCAGAGGCTGCGATTTTTTTATGCCCTGTACACACGAGCAGAATTTCCGTCGGAAAAAAGTTGGATGGTTTTTCCGACGGAATTCCACTCAAGCTTGGCTTGCATATACACGGTCACACAAAAGTTTGAAGTGAACTTTCGAGCGTTGAGAATGCGGTAATGTACAACACTATGACGAGGCAAGAAAAAGAAGTTCAATGCTTCCGAGCATGCGTCAAATTGTTTCTGAGCATGCATGGGTTTTTTTCGGTCGGAATTCCATACAGACGAACTATTTTCCGATAGGAATTTTTTCCGTCTGAAAAATTGAGAACTTTTGCTGGTGGAAATTCTGACAGCAAAAGTCTGATGGAGCATACACATGGTCGGAATTTCCGATGAACAGCTTACATCAG
Source organism: Rana kukunoris (assembly GCA_029574335.1). Taxonomy (NCBI): domain Eukaryota; kingdom Metazoa; phylum Chordata; class Amphibia; order Anura; family Ranidae; genus Rana; species Rana kukunoris. Next base: position 536,299,203 of record CM056050.1, on the reverse strand, counting down.
ACTTTTGCTGGCAGAAATTCCACTTGTGTGTATTGGGGAAAAGTTAGCTTTTACTGCTCGCTCCTAAAAGACAATCTTCTGTGAAGTCTGAGTGACATCACTCTGGTTTCAGATTTGGGCCTTTCAGTGGTAAAGGGAGGAGATGTCTGTAAGGCAAGTTGCATCTGTAACACCTGCAGAACTAGGGGTGCACATTTAGAAACTCAGTCAACCAGTACACAGATATCTGTTTGGAGTGTCCAGTCTCCTTAACAGAAAATGCACAATTAGCAGGCAGCATTTCCTGATGATTTTGGGCAAGAAAATTAAAAAAGGGTAAATGATAAAGACTGCGGCACCTGCTCCATTTCATTTTTAAAAAGTGTGCCTGGAGAACCGTTTAGATAACTACCAAGCAGTTACTGACCTGGCATACACATTGAAGATATGAGTTTAGAGCAGAGCTTTTTTTCTCAGAAAATAGGTGCAGGAACTCAACCACGACCCCGTTCAGATTTCACAAACAGTAGAAGGGTCTTAAAGGGGCATTAAATACCAGAATTGCACTAATACAGAGTGCAGAGTTCAGGGGGGTTACACACAGAGTGAAGAGCTGGCACTTGTAAACACAGAAACCAGACTTCTGTGTTTACAAGTGATTGTGGTGAGCAGGCACCAAAGGGTCTGAGCCAAAGGTGGTGGAACCGAGTTCCACCAAGTTCCCCAAGAAAAAAAGCCCTGGTTTAGAGTGTTTAACCCAGAAACCTAGGGCCCAGTGCATATTCTGGCCCAGGTACAACCTTCATGTCTTTTCAGCACACCATGGGCATAGCCAGTTGTCTTGAGAGCCATCAGGAGACCTAAGTCATCATCAAGCCTTAACACAGGTCCTTAGTGCATTCTGTGGAGATTTTGTTTAACATCAAACTGAAAACCTGAAGGAGGAAGAAGCTTTTCCCCCTGAAACGCATTTGATGCTCTTAACCATTAAATGTTTTAAAAAGGCCTTTAAGGAGGCGCATGTGCGGAGGCGTCCAAGATGGCCGCTTAAGCCGGGAGCTCCGCTCCACCTCAGCTATGCATCAGCCATAAAACCGGATGCGCGGCGGTGACACGTCCCATTCCAGGAGAATCTTGAGGGGGAAGTTCTGGTGATCACCCCGATGTACAGCAGTGCGGTCCGGAGGGGCCTGGAACCGGTATTTCTAGCGCTGGAAACTCAGGCCGAATCCAAGATGGCGGCCGCGCCTCAGCCGTTGGCATCTTATGCTGAAGGAGACACTGTAGTGAGGCAAGTACTGTCTCCCACCACGCTGCACTACCCCTCACAATCAGCTCAGGGCACCTCAGGCATTGTGTCAGAAACGTTATCAGCTTCAGTAAATCAACTGGCAGCTACTAAGCCCCATTCTGCTGATTCACCTCAGGATTTTTCACCTGTTCACCTCAATACCATTGTCCCCTCAGGAAACACTGATCCTATGATCCCTCAGAATGCAGGGGAGCTTTTTCAGAAATTCTCAGAATTACTTGAAAGGGGTCTTGCACAAACTGCATTGCAAATTACTAAAGATATACGCTCTGATTTCCAGAATTTAGGCTCCAGGATGGAAATAATAGAAAATAAACTGGACATTACAGTCTCTAGAGCCAACCAAAACACGGACCAAATACAATCTCTTCAAGAGCAATTGGATGTGGCCCTTGGCAGAATAGACGACCTTGAGAACCGTTCCAGAAGGGACAATTTTAGGGTTAGAGGTCTTTCTGAGTCCATATCAGATGTCCCAAAAGCCATTCAGGACCTCATCAGGAGCTTACTCCCATCTATTGCACCTCATAAGCTAGAGCTGGATAGAGCTCACAGATCTCTGGGCCCTTTGAGAAAGGATGGCTTACCCAGAGACATAATTGTGAAACCACATTATTACTCTGTGCGTGAGGAGATTATGAGAGTCTCTCGTCAGCAATCCCACATCTCTTTCCAGGGACATGATATTCAAATATTTGCCGACATCTCTCCCATGACTATACAACGGCGCAGAACACTAAAACCTCTGCTGGTGGTCCTGACGCAGAAAGAAATCAAATATTGGTGGGCATTCCCCTTTGCTCTAAAATTCACTTACAAAGGCAAGACCCACACCTTCACCTCCCTTGCTGAGGGAGAAAAAATCCTGCGAACCCTACGATTCATTTCATTGGAGTCAGCAATGGACACTTCAAATTCGCAACCAGGGTCATCCAAAAGACCCACCCCGACCAGCCCTATCTCCCCTACATGGAAGGCGACCAAAAGTAGACGCACCAAGGACCCTGCAAAAACCTGATTTGAGGATTGATATTGCTCCACTTCACTTATCTCATTATTAAATACCCTTGGGGTATTTCTGACTCTGGTCTTCTATCTGTGGTTGGAGGCGCTAATGTCTCTTCATTTCATCCACAAAATTATTATTTTTTTCCTAAAATTAACAGGCTTTTCCTGTCACACCTTCTCTCTCCCTTTCCCCTCCCCCCTTTTTTTATTTTATTTTTTGAAGGGGGGTGGGGGGAATTGGGAGAAATTTGTCTCTCCTTTAGTGCTATTGGGTCTGCACCGACCGTGTACCGTGTTATTCTTATTTATGTACTATTATAGTATTAGATTAAGTGTGTTTTTCTTTAAAATAATTGTTACTATTCACTTGCTTAGTCTGAAGGCTGATGGAGGCTGGGGTGGTTGTCGTGTGCCTCCGACCATTTCTTGACGGTGGATTTCTCACTGTCGGGGGGTGGTCTTGTAGCCCCTTTTGAGGGCTACGTTAGTGGTCTGAATGACGGGAGTGGGGGAAGCTGTTTTTTCTCCTACTCTTGTTGGATCATACTGGTTCATTTCTTAAAATGTTTCATCTCTATATGTCTTGCTTATCTGTTTTTTTCATGCTTAACCTATTCTCTTTGATTGTCAGCCAGTCTCAGCAATACCTTACTCGCCACACTCTGGACTCACCCAGGGTTTGCAGTCTGTACCTCCCTCTCTCATGCCTCACGATGTTCAGGGTAAGTGATGTGTTGGTTGCTTTGTCTCTCCACCATTTCGGCTGCATTCCGAATCTTTTAAAAGTAGCCTCACATAATGTACAGGGATTGAACTCTCCTATTAAGAGAAGGAAGATTTTTCAATCTTACCACTCCCAGAAGATTTCAGTGATTCTTTTACAACAGACCCATTTTCCTACCAGTTTCACCCCCACATTTTTGCATGCTCAATATCCTCAATTCTTCCTAGCAAATGCGGAGGACAAAACTAGAGGGGTAGCGATTCTTTTTGCAAAGACTTGCAAATTTAACCCTCTATTAATACACAGAGATCCGGACGGCAGGTTTCTACTAGTGAAGGGAATGGTGAATGAACATTTAATGTCATTCGTCTCATATTATGCCCCCAATAGAGGCCAGACAAACTTTTTTCAATCTATGTTTACTATTTTGGACCCCCTTCTAGAGGGAATGATAATCTGCTGCGGTGACTCAAATATAGCTTTTGACCAGAGTTTAGACAAGTCAAGGCCTTTGGGGGGTAGGCTCACCCGTCCGATCAAAGCCAGCTCACACATAGCAAAATTGATTTTCCAACAAAATCTTGTAGATATTTGGAGGGAACTCAATCCGACGAAAAGAGATTATACCCACTATTCGAACCCGCATCTTTCCTACTCCAGGATCGATCATATTTTCATTTCTGCTAGACATGTCCCACTGGTGAATAAAGCTGTGATAAATGAAACATCGCTCTCAGATCATTCATTAGTGATCTGCTCGATACAAACGCAAAATCTAGGATCCCACAAATCACACTGGAGATTGAATGAGACCCTTCTTGATGACCCTAATGTGGTCTCGGAGATTAATAAAACAATAGAGGAATATTTTACGTTGAATGATGTTGATGGAACCTCGGCTGAGATTTTATGGGCCGCTCACAAGACGGTTGTTCGCGGGAAGCTAATTCAAATAGCGTCTAAACGAAAAAGGGAGAAAAACGCAGAGATAGCTAAACTCGAAAGGGAGTTTACATTTATATGTAAGGAACATAAGAAGGATCAGAACTTCTCTCCCAAAGATTAGGTCACGAGATGGGACCACCACTCTTAATCCTATGCGCATATTACACGAATTTGAAACCTTTTACTCGTCTCTTTATCAAAGGTCGGGGACATCCAGACACTCTGATATCAATTCTTTCTTAGATCAGCTAGAGATCCCGCAATTACAAAAGTGCCATACTGACTTAATGGATGCCCCAATCTCAGTGGATGAAACACTAGAGGTAATCAAAAAACTTAAAAGGGGTTCAGCACCAGGACCTGACGGCTTCTCGTCACCTTATTATAACATTTTTGCGGAAGCCTTGGGTCCTCATCTCACAACATTTTTTAATTCAAAACGAGGGGGGGGGGGCTTACATCCACACTTGAATGAGGCATACATTACGGTCATACCCAAACCGGATAAGGATCCGGAACTAGTGGAGAACTATAGTCCCATCTCTTTAATTAATAATGACTTAAAAATACTAACCAAGATCCTGGCTAACAGAATGAATTCTTTTATACACCTCTACATTCATAAAGATCAGGTTGGCTTCATTCCAGGGAGGCAGGGTCCAGACCAGGTGAGGAGAGCAGTGGACGTCCTCTCGTTGCTTCAGTCGGGTTGGTCCGGGGATCCCTCTCAGGAAGGTATCTTCCTATCGTTGGATCTCCGGAAGGCCTTCGACTCCCTATCTTGGGAGTACCTTTTTGAGATCCTACAGCGGTGGGGCTTCGGGGCGAGCTTCCAGGGCCTTCTTAAATCCCTTTATTCGGAACCCAAGGCTAGGGTTAAGTTGCAGGGATATTTTTCGGATCCCATTAGCATCTCAAGGGGTACGAGGCAGGGTTGTCCCCTCTCCCCTTTGATCTTTGCCGTAGCGATCGAAACATTGGCCATAGCCATTCGATCTGAGCCTGATATAAAGGGGGTGACCTGTGGGCCTCAAACCCACAAATGCGCACTTTTCGCAGATGATCTCCTCCTCTTTGTCACCTCCCCTGTTACTTCTTTACCTATCATTTGTAATTTACTCAGGTCGTTTGGAAAGATTTCGGGACTTAGGGTCAACTTTGATAAATCCCAGGCTCTAAATGTTTCTACACGAACCTCAATTATCGAAGCCCTGAAGCCTCATTTTGACTTCAAATGGGCAAATACGTCTATTCGCTATTTGGGGATTTCCCTGACCCCTAAGATTGAACAGCTTTATCAGGTTAACTTCCCCCCCATGTTTCGTAGATTGGAAAATGACCTTCAGATGTGGGCTCGACATAAAATCTCCTGGGTGGGCAGGATCAATTCGATTAAAATTACCCTTTTACCCAGATTGCTTTATTTATTTAGATCCCTTCCAATTCCCATCAAAAAAGATCAACTGAGATCATTCCAGAGTAAAATTATTAAATTCATTTGGGAAGGTAAAGGCTATAGATTAGCTCAAAACGTCCTGTATGGTCTTAAGACGCAGGGGGGTCTTGGACTACCTAATCTGTTTAAATACTACCAAGCAGCCAGATTGGCTCAACTGTCCTCCATCTACTCTAAATGTGAAAAGCCTGAATGGCTAGACATAGAGGGAATGGCGGTCCCGGATCTCTCATTGGAGAACTTACTTTGGATGCCCCAAAAATCTAGGCCTGCAATAATGTCCCCAACGCTGTCCCAATCACTGAGAATCTGGGATGACATGAGACGTCTTCCCTCTCTGGTTTCAAGTACTAAGCCCCTAACCTGTATTTTCCACAACCCTCAATTCGCAGCAGGAATGGACACTAAAGCATTCCAATGGTGGTTGGACAAAGGGATTTATAGAATAGGAGACTTTCTCCTGAACACGGGTCCTCCTTCTCTGGAGCATTGTATGAAGAAATTAGGTATGCCTGACCTAGAAAAGTCCCGATACTCTTTGATTTTCAACTTTGTATCATTATTTTGGAATAACAGTACTGGCCCGCCGGCTTTCACTAATTACGAACGTTGGTGTTTCCGGATTAGAGAACACAGAGGAGGAATTTCCATAATATACGCTGCTTTGTCTGAAGTTTTCTCTAAGTTTGCTTATATGGAGGCATGGGAGAGGGATCTACGGATGTCCTGGAACCTGGAGGAGTGGCATAGGGTAGGTACGAGAACCTTTAAAGGTTTAGTCAATACCTCTTTAATAGAAGCCAATCTTAAGGTTCTGATGAGGTGGTATTTGGTTCCTAGTAGGCTTGCGTTGATGTTCCCAAATGCTTCCCCGCTATGCTTTCGAAATTGTCAAGCTCAGGGCACTATGCTTCATATCTGGTGGGAGTGTCCCAGAATTAGAGGATTTTGGAATAGGATTTTTAGTCTCATCAGAAAAGTTACAGAGGTGCCGGTGGAGAAATTCCCACAGGTCGCGCTATTAGGGACTTCTATTCCCCAGGCCTCAAAACACAGACAAAGATTGATAAATGTTATACTTCTGGGAGCAAAAACCACTCTAGCAGGGGCGTGGAAGCAACCTAGAGTCTCTTTTTTGGCAGCCAAAAGAAAGATTTTGTGGGTTTTGACTCAGGAAAAAATGATCAGCTCTATCTCAAACACCTCCGACCTTTTTGAGGCTGTTTGGGAGCCCTGGGCAAGATATGTGGGAATCTCCCTTTCGGCTGGCAATGTAACGCCCTCAACGAGCACGGGGTAGACAGGCTGACAATCAACTCAAATCTAGACCTCTCTTTCTTCTTTTCTCTCTCTTTCTTCTTTCTCTCCATTTCTTTTCCCACCTTTATTTTTCTAGCTCTCTATGTTCAAGGTTATCGTTCCAGTTCTCTAGTTCACTTTTGGTCTTTTTTATTATATTATTTAGTTATTTATTTATTTCTTCTAGTTTGATATGTCATTTTTGATAGAATTGCTCTGAAGGGAGAACGTATTCCTTTCGCAATCGGTATATAGGAAGGATGGGGATTCTCTGTCTTCCTATTAATCTTAGTAAGAGGATCCTGGTCTTTTTTCCAGTCACTGTGACTGATTGCTACTATTCTTTGCCTTGACCTTTTTTTTTATTTTTGACTCTGGCTATTCGCACGGCACATGGATCTCTGGTCCTTCTGGATAGCCGTGCGGATACTCCAAGAAGTTTGAGGTCATGGTATAGGACTTAGATATCAGTTCTCTTTCGCCACAGTTTGTTCCCAATAGGGGTGTCGAGACAGAACTTCAGGTTTATGGCTTGTTTCAGGCTTCCTCTCTCCTATAGATATATATATACATGATAGGGCAGGTTTACCTGTCTCATGCTGACTGATGGCTGAGGTCTTTGTCCCCTGCTTACCCTCTCCCTCAATAGTTAAGTATGTGTACAATCTTATGTTTTAGCTACTATTTATATGACGCTATTCCTCTTTTTTTCATATGAGTCCAAGGAAGAATACTCTATTTTATTGTTTGGGATAAATTGCACTGTATGTACTCTACCAGTAATTTTCTTCTTTTTTTTTATTGTTTTCTCGCTCCAAGAATGATATGGGAGCTTTTTCTGTATTTCTTTGACATTTATTCAAATAAAAATCTTAAATCTGAAAAAAAAAAAAAAAAAAAAAAGGCCTTTAAGTGAGATGAGTGTTTGTGCCAGGTGCTCCTCCGTACACATCCAAGGCTTTGCAAATCACAGGAATCTTATTATGGTGGTGACAAAAGGTAAAGTTGTCATCTAAAGTCAAAAAAAATCTTCAGTTTTGTAACGGTATGGCCCGTGGGAACCAGAGACCTTTGAAGGATGCGGGGTACTCTTGTGCCAACTTCACCAATGACTCTTGGGTCTAGGGTCATCCTATGTCCGATAGGGGTATATGATGACTGAGAAATGATAATTCATGTATTGCAGGATATCTTGAAATATTACAAGTTGTTTGTTTATTCTGAGACCAACAGGTCAATAGAGTGACTCATTAAATGTGTAACATAGACTGTTGAGATACTAATTAAGTCTGCTCCTTGATCTATATTGACCCTTGCAGATTGTCGTTTGCTGCCTACAGTTTGCCAGACCATCGCTCAGTTGCTGATAGATTCCAAATTGAGTCACATAATTACCTTAAACTTTCTAAAAATTATACCCTATTACACCCTATATATATACTATATATACTTATATCATGGTAAAAACTAACCCATCTTCAGTCTCGCGATCACAGAGCATCCCGGACATGTTCAGATCCCGTTCAACTGCCCACAACACAGACGCACCCAGCGCTGTTGGTAGTCCAGGCCCCCTGGATATTCCAGGGACTTTAGGCACCTTGAGTCGCCATGACAGTCCAGACTTCTTCAAGATGGCATCAGAAAATCAGAAGCATGTCCAGGACCAGGAGGATAAGGAGGACAATGATGACTCACAAGTTGTACTGGATGAAACGGTGAGACAGTCCCCCCCCCCCCCCTGACCACTTGCTGACCCATGCTGATATGAAAGTGTTTGTGGACGATATTAAGCATACTTTTGTCTCTGCCATCACTAAACTTAAAGCAGACATGCTAGTGTTGAATGAGAAGGCCCGCAAAGCTGAATGCCAGGGTCAGTAAAGAGACAATGCAATCTCTCGGTTGGAATCAGCTTCAAATGCCCATACTGCACAATTAATTGCCATAAACCGACACCTGGAAAACTTAGAAAATAGGGGGAGGAGACATAATATCAGGATCAGGGGGTACCCGAATCAGTCATTCCTGAACAAATCAGCCCCGTACTGTCCTTTATCTTCAATAATATACTGGAGAAACCGGCAGATACTGTGATCGATTTTGATAGAGCTCATCGGGCACTTCGCTTGCGTCCGAGTGAATCAGCACCTCCTAGGGATATTATTTGCTGTATTCAGAATTATAAGCTTAAGGAAGAAATTATGGCACACGCACGTCAAAATGACTCGATTCTCTTCAATGAGCATAAGATTTCTTTATTTCAAGATCTCTCACCAATTACTTTGGGCAATCGTAGAGCCTTGCACCCTTTTTGGAAATTCTTAGAGAACAAAATCTTATTTATAGATGGAAGTTTTCCTTTGCCCTTTCAGTTTCTGTGGACGGGGTACCTCATACCTCGTACCAAGACTCCAGATGATCTACCGTCATTTTGCGAGGCTCTTAATTTACCATTGCTGGATCTACCTGATTGGTACAAGGAATTTAGGTACCCACATGACTCCCCAGAGACTGTTAGCATACCAGCCACACAGCAATCAACCCTGACTAAACAGATATTGAAGAAGGGGAAAACTTAAAAGACTCAGGGTGCTGGCCCAGAAAGACCGGCCCAGGTGACCAGAAGCATGAGGGCAAGAGAATACAATTAAGAACTTCCACATTCTCATTAAAGACTCTTAATAATGGGCTGCCCCCCCTTGCATCCCTTGGGGGATGCTGTAGATGAAGAGGGGTTGGTCCTCTCTCCCTTCATTCCCCCGTATTAATTCATGTTCCTTATGATATAACTATAATAAGTGAGGGTTCCCTTATTCTGTTGACATTTGGGCAGATATTTGATCGGTGACTGGTCTATCCCCCCTTAAATATAGCTCTCGGTCTGTATCAGATGTATTATTTATTTATTTTCTCTCTTTTCAACTGGTCCCCTTTTGGGTAAAGGAATAATTATAGCTCTCTGTCTGGACCAGATTGATTGAAGGGAGGAAGAAAAGAAAAGGTAGACATTTTTTTTTTCTCTCGGGTCCTGGAAATGTAGTATATTATGAAATATTTTGGGTCAGTATTTGTGGTTTGTGTCTTTCAGTTTTTTTTCTTTTTTCTTTCAGGGAGCTGCGGGTGGGAATAGTTGGTCCTTTACTTTTGTTTTTTTTTGTAATAAATATACATACAAATAAATATCGTTCGGTTTATTGTACATATCTTGCCTGTTGATTCAGGAACCCCCCCCCCTTTTTTTCTTCTTTTTTTTTTTTCCTTTTCTCCCTTCGGGTTAGTTGGCACTGTACTAAAATGGCCTATTCTTCTCCCAGCAAACACCCCACCCGAATTTCTCATAATTTAAGGGGCCTTAATATTCCGGAAAAAAGGATATCCTTGCTAAGAGAACTGAAGAAGTCTCAACCTGTTTTTGGGTTCATTCAGGAAACCCATTTCCAGTCTTCTTCAGTTCCTAGATTATTTGATAGACACTTTCCTGAGGTATACAATGCGCCAAATCCTAAGTCTAAGTCTAAAGGTGTGTCCATTCTGTTGAATGAAAATGCAAATTTCAAAGTAATTCAGCAACTCAGGGACCCCATGGGATGATTTTTTGTTCCTAAAGGGATTGTGGCACAATAGAGAGGTCACATTGGAAAATGCCTATTTTCCTGACTCAGGCCATCTTGCATTTTGCCGTCATTTAATAGACAAATTAAAGGGCTTTGGCTCAGGCTGCATTATTTTTTTTTGGGGGGGGGGGGGTTTAATATCCCTCTGTCACCCTTACAGGACACCTCAAATGGCAGGTCTAGCATTTCATACGCTATTATAAAGAAAATTAAAGCACAACTGAATTCTTTGGCCTTAGTGGACGCTTGGCGCCTGGAATACCCAAAGCATAGAGATTACACGTATTATTCTGTGCTGCATAAAAAGCACTCGCCTATAGATTATGTGTTTATCTCACAATGTGACCTACCCCTGCTTCAGACAGCTAGTATAGGCATACAATCCCTTTCAGACCATTGTCCGGTATCGATCTCCCTTTTACAATCATATATACGCCATAGATCATACAGCTGGAGGCTTAACTCCTCCTTACTGACAGACCCCTCTATTTGCCAACATATTCATGAGGCGATTAAAGTATATTTTCAACTTAACACTACAGTAGATATGTCATCTTTGATGATCTGGGAAGCCCATAAATGCGTCCTACGTGGCGACCTTATGCACCTTGGCTCCATTAAGAAAAAAAGAGACTGAAAAAGTGATCCTGGCATTGGCGGAAAAAATTGCGTCTTTGGAAAGCCAACATAAAACAGTCACTTATGGAAACGCATTTGGTATAATTGTTAAAGACGCAGGAAAACTCAACTCCATACTCAATCTCAAAGCAAAACATATTCTCTATTTTAAGAAAGGCTTCCACTACGAACATGGAGATAAATGTGGGAAATTCCTTGCAAAAACCCTTAAAACAATCTCTCATGCGCATTCTATTTTGTCTATTAAGACCCCGGAGGGCCAACTTTTACAAAAACCAGACCAGATTGCGTCACAATTCCATGCCTTTTACACTAAGCTTTACAAACTCCCTGCGGTACATAAACCCGCGGAGGTTGGGGGGAATAGAGAATCCGTCTTGCGAGAATATATCGAGGAGAGTGGTATGCCTACTTTATCTTCGGCTGAGAGTGATTCTTTGTAATCGCCCATCTCTGAAGAAGAACTCCCTGGGGCAATAAGGACCTTAAAACCGGGTAAAAGCCTAGGCCCGGGCGGGTTTTCGGCCCATTATCATAAAACCTTTATAGACATCCTGAAAGCACCCCTTCTACGGGCCCTTGAACATATACGAACTTCATCATCAGCCTCGACCACGTTTACGACGGCATATGTAACCTTGATTCCTAAACTGGCGAAAGAGCCCACTGATTGTACAAGTTATAGGCCGATTTCATTGCTGAATCTGGACCTTAAAATATTGGCTAAATTATTGTCAGCCAGATTGACATCCTTCCTTCCAAAACTTATAGGTCCAGACCAGGTGGGATTTATGCCGGGGAGGGAAGCACGGGACAATGTCATAAAAACCCTTAATTTGGTTCACTATGCACATACCCGGGGAATCAAAGGTCTTCTATCAACTGATGCGGAGAAGGCCTTTGATCGTGTGGCTTGGGACAATCTGTTTGCTACTTGCAGACATATAGGGTTAGGACCGCACATGATGGCGTGGATGGCGTGGCCTTATACCACAAACCACGGGCTCAGCTTAAAATTAACCCTTTCGGAAGCGGTGGACATAAATAATTGCTACAAGGCAGGGATGTCCCCTTTCCCCTCTTATTTATCCTATCATTAGAACCTTTTATTCGCACTGTTAATGCAAACCCAGAGGTACAAGGTTTTCTGATAGGTGAGCATGAATATAAAATAGCAGCATATGCAGACGATCTTTTATTCTTTCTAACACGGCCTCAGCTTTCATTTTCGAATCTTTCCAAAGCCTTTAAAATATTCAGCTACATTTCCAATATGAAAATCAACTATTCTAAGTCAGAAGCTCTTAACCTTACACTGACAAACGACTCCCTAGAGAGCGCACGTCTCTCTGTCTCGTTTAAGTGGGTAACTTCATCTATTACCTACCTAGGAATAAAACTTGGGGATATTTATAACATTAATTTTCCCCCTTTGTTAAACAAAATTCAAGCAGATCTTAAAAGTTGGACCTCTAGACCCTTTTCCTGGTTTGGCAGAGCCGCTATCCTGAAGATGTTAATTTTACCCAGAATTCTATATCACTTTCACACTCTTCCGATATCACTTCCAGGTTTTTTCTTAAACGTCTTCATCTATTATACGCACGTTTATCTGGAAGGGGCAAAAACAAAACCTAAGGAAGAGGGGGTATAGGTCTACCTGATTTTAAACTTTATCATTCCAGGATACATATAGCTAGAATTATGGATTGGAATTGTCACAGGGGACAGAAAGATTGGGTCACATTGGAGGAAGCGTCCTTCACATTTCATCTTAGATTCCTACAGTACCTGTCACTGAGAATGAGTTTCCAGCACGACAGCATCACGCTGATTCTCGGCGACAGGGTGCCGACACCTCGCACTCGCTGGAATAAACAAAGCACATTCCAGCGAGTGCGTCATAGAAGCGAAGGGGATCCAACTTGGATTCCCGCCAAATCTACACGTGGCGTTTGGTATGTATCATGAGGGGGAACTCCACACCGGATTTTTAAATAAAAATCCGGCATGGGTACCCCCCAGGGGACATACTAGGCCCTTAGGTCTGCTATCGATTGTAAGGAGAACCCCCCCTACGCCGAAAAAAACGGCATGGGGGTTCCCCCACAAACCATACCAGACCCGTATCCAAAGCTCTCCCCCCCTCCTGAGCCGTACCAGGCAGCATGCCCTCAACATGGGGGGGTCAGGTGCTCTGGGGCAGGGGGGTGCACTGCGGCCCCCCCACCCCAGAGCACCCTGTCCCCATGTTGATAAGGACAGGGCCTCTTCCCGACAACCCTGGCCAGTGCTTGTCGGGGTCTGCGGGTTGGCGGCTTATCGGAATCTGGGAGCCCCCTTTAATAACACTTTGCCTCCAGGTTAATGGGTAGGGGTACGATGTATGCTACGCCGGATATTCCATCGTTCATCCATTCACTTACAAGTTTTTTTGATGGACTTTCTTTGCTATTTTGGATTGTGTGTTTATAGCACTTGTTTATTCATTCACCCTGCCACTGTTGTGATTTGTCACGTTATCGCTGCTTCGGTACAGTGATTACCCATTTGTTTTCATTCAGAGAAATATTTTGTCTTTATGTCACTTTAGCGCTACATTTCTTTCTTCACATCTACTGTATAAAGCCTGAGTTTTACCATTAAAAGTATTCATTAATTTTGGAACCAGAAACAGAGCTTGTGTCTCGTTTATTCTGGGGAATGTAATGGGTCGTGTCTGCTGGATTGTGTGAGTGTCGGATAAGCTGTCTTGGGTTGGTGGAATGGAAATCGTGAACGGTGTTAACACCTGACCGTTACAAGCTTCAAACAGCTACATATTGTACATCCCAGTTGTATCAAATCAAAAGCTAATTTACTTTTTAAAGCAGCCATAGCTTTAGTAGAAAAACCTGCCCACTATCTGCAGCTGCACAATGGAACCCTTGTTGTCTGTGGGGAAGCTCTATTCTCATTGCATAGGTCTGACACACCCCTTACTGAGTCCGACCCATAGCAAGTTCATGCCCCCCACTGATTGGTAAGCTCAAGTTTTGAATCCGCAGGGGCATGTCAGACTTCGACATAGATCGTATTCTGAAGAATCCTACGTAGATCGTACTTTGGAGAATTCTGCTTTGAAGCTGCTTGCAGGTTACCATTTCTTGTTTAGAAAACAAACTAAGACTGTACACCTTTTGTTTTAATGCATTTAACACATATTTAGCCAACTTAAACAATGGATTCCATTGGACTCTAGCATTAAATGGCACCTAGAATGTATTTGGCAGGTTTAAACTAAGGGTTCCATTGGGACCAGCCGGTATCTAATTACAACTGATCTAGTTGACAACTAAATACAGGGCTAGAGTAAATAGAGGGGATACAAATGACAAATTAAGTAAGTAGTTGCAGTGAACAGTTGGAAAATCCTCCAACGCTGTCTTTTTTTCACTATATGTAAAGCGTACAACTCACTGGACAGAGATGCTGTATAACATATACTGTTATACAGCATCTCTGCCTAGTAAGTTGTCATTCTTTATGAATTGAGGAGGCAAGACACAGTGGTATGTGGCCTCTTGCCCTCCCCTTTTTTTCAATTTAAATTGGGATGTGGTGTCTATATCTATAAATGCTAATTTTTACCACTTTAAACCTTCAATTCAGGGCATTTCCACCCCCTTCCTGCCCAGACCAATTTTTAGTTTTCAGCGCTGTTGCACTTTGAATGACAATTGCACGGTCCCGCGCCATGGCTCCCAAACAAAAGTGACGTCTTTTTTCCCCACAAATAGAGCTTTCATTTGGTGGTATTTAATCACCTCTGCGGTTTTTATTTTTTGCGCTATAAACAAAAGAAGAGAGACAATAAAAAAAAAAAAATCGCAATAAGCGTATATTAATTGGTTCGCGCAGAAGTGATAGCATCTACAAAATAGGGGATAGCTTTATTGCGATTTTTTTTTTACTAGTAATGGTGGTGATCTGCGATTTTGATTATGACCGTGACACTTTTGACAAATTTCTGGGACCATTCACATTTATAAAGCGATTAGTGTACTGCACTGTACTGCACTGATTAGTGTATAAATGTGACTGGCAGGGAAGGAGTTAACACTAGGGGCCGCTGAAGCGGTTAAATATGTTCCCTAGTGAGTGATTCTAACTGTAGGGGGAGGGGACTCACAAGGTGAGGAGACCAATCTGTGTTTCTCTGTACTGGGAACATACATCTCCTCACCTCTGACAGGAGGTGGATCTGTGTGTTTACACACACAGATCCACGAACCTGCCATGATCACGGGCAATCGCAGGTGCCCAGTGGACATCGCGGACACACCGGGTCCTGAGCGATGCCACGGCGCGTGCCCCCTAAATGGCCGGGAAGCCCAGGATGTCATATGACGTCCACCCAGGATGGGAGATCCCATCTGTGGACGTCATTTGACTAGGGGCGGGTAGGGAAGTGGTTAAGGACTTTCACTATAGTGTCACTTTATTATTGAATATTGTTTGAAATACACTTCATACACCTATTATGTGATTTAATATTCATTTTTTTTGTTCACAACTAACATGTGGTATCGTGCGATCGTCAAGAGCAGGATAATTTATTTTGGGTTGCTCTTCGGCAGAAGGCTATGATAGTAGTAAGATACACTGGAGATCAAAAAAGAACAATCTATAATTTCCTAAATTTTAAGGGCACTGCTTACTGCTTAGTCCTATTTGAAATGATCTAAACAGAAGTAAAAGAGCAGTTTTGTTAAGCATATTTCATGAGTTACATATATTTTGAAGAACAGAATAAAAAAACTTCAATGAAATTATCTGACAAGCTCTATTTAACCACTTACGGACCAAGCCTATTTTTGACACTTGTTGTTTATAAGTTAAAGGCAGTTTTTTATTGCTAGAAAAATACTTACAACCCCCAAACATTATATATATTTTCAGGCACCCTAAAAAATATAAAATGGAGATTGTTGCAATACTATGTCACACCATATTTGCGAAGTGGTCTTACAAACCCAATTTTTGGGGGAAAAATTCACTTTTTGAATTAAAAAAAAGCAAACAGTAAATGTAGCCCTATACTGTGAAAGATAATGTCATGCAGAGTAAATTGATACCCAACATGTCATGCTTCAAAATTGCTCCTGCTCGTGGAATGGAGACAAACCTAATCGACTTTTATATTTTATTACAGGTTTTTACGTTTTGAGTTACAGAGGAGGTCTTGGGCTAGCATTATTGCTCTCACGCTAATCATTGCAGCGATACCTCACATGTGTGGTTTGAACACCGTTTACACACGTGGGTGGGACTTTCGTTTGTGCTCGCTTTTGCGCACAAAAACAGGGTAAGGGACGCTTATAAAAAATTAGATCACTTTTATTCCTATTACAAGGAATGTAAACATCACTTGTAATAGAAAAAAGCATGACAGGACCTCTTTAATGTTAGATCTGGGGTCAAAAAGACCCCCCCTTTAAGGCCATTGGGTGGAAGTGACATTTGACATCGCTCCAGTCCTCTAGGGGCATAGAGTCGAGTCGGGGCCATCATGCCCTCACTCGACTTCCTGTCCATCAGGCTACAGGATTAGATCGTCTCCACCGATTCCAAAGGCTCTCGTAAACTGGCAGAGATGCCCAGGATGGGGCAGCAGGGGGGGCACCTCTACCGCCGCCCATAAAAGTGATTTTGCAGCGAATCCGCTGCCGAGACCACTTTCATTTTAAAGCAGACCGCCCGTCGTGTATAAAAATATCGGGGTTATGGCAGTTATCTGCTGCCATAACAATGGTATTTAACGTCAAAGTGGTGACGTACATCCACGGTGGGCGGTCCGGATGTGGTTCTGGCAGGCTAACTTTTCAGCCGTTCTAAAAGGACTGAAAACCTCCAGCAGCAGACTGTTCAAATGAAGGTCAAAGGGATAACCCTTTCAGTCATAGCAAGAGAAGTTTGCCTTTCAAAATCTGCAATTTCTAGAATATTGCATCTTTACAATGTCACAAATTCATCCAAGTTCACCAAGAAGGCTGGTCATCCACGTAAGACAAATGCAAGAGAGAACAGGATAATGCGGAGAATCTCAATGGGCAACCGGTTCAACACTGCAGCTGCAATTGCTCGCCAGTTCAGCAGCAATGCGTAGACAACGGTGCATGGTGCACTGAGCGTGCCATCAGTGAATGGGATCATGCCATTAGTGGCGGCTACCACGCGCATGTGCTGCAGTGACATTATTGCAGCTCTGGCCAGTCACAGCGTTGGAGCCGCGATACCAGGAAGTCACTTCAGGAGACATGGCGGTGATGGAGGAGGCGAATGAGAGCGGCTGTGGGGGCTTCAATTTCAGGTAAGTATTTCATAATGAGCTAGTATGTTATGCATACTAGCTCATTATGCCTTTGTCTTACAGGGTGTTTTTTTTTCTTTTTTTAAGGAAGCTTTACTTCCTCTCTAAGTAACCCAAAAGGAGTAAGTCAGGTACATAAAGCAAACAGATGCATATAAACAACAGGTTAACAAAAACAAGTCACTAGAGCTCAAAGAGTCTCCTGAAGAACCTTACAACTTAAAGGGGTAGTTCCCCCAAAAACCCTTTTTTTAACATTGATTGAGGCTCGTTTTGTCAAGGGGAATCGGGTGCTTTTTTTTTTTAGAAACGACGCAGTACTTACCGTTTTAGAGATGCATCGTCTCCGACGCTTCCGGGTATGGTCTTCGGGTCTGGGCGTTCCTATTTGATTGACAGGCTTCCGACGGTCGAATACATCGCGTCACGATTTTCCGAAAGTAGCCGAACGACGGTGCGCAGGCGCAGTATAGAGCCGCACCGGCGCTCGGCTTCTTTTGGCTACTAGTGACGCGATGTATGCGACCGTCGGAAGCCTGTCGGAAGCCCAGACCAGACGAACATACCCGGAAGCGACGGAGACGATGCATCTCTAAAACGGTAAGTACTGCTTCGTTTCTAAAAAAAAAACACCCGATTCCCCTTGACATAACGAGCCTCAATCAATGTTAAAAAAAGGTTTTTGGGGGAATTACCCCTTTAAGCTGGCAAAAAATGAGGCCTGAACAGCCACCTGGTAATTTGATGAACATGTGAACATAAGACCAGCTTGCAGCTATTCAAACCTAAAAACAGATGCTAATAATGAAAAGCCTATGAAGCACTAACTAATTTAATAGAGTGTGATTTGACAGGAAAAGGTGTAACGTTGTCCCTTAACCCCCTTAATACAGGGCCTTTATACCGATCTCATGCTTACTAGCCGCAATTGCAGCTTTGTTTACTTCCAGGTACCTGGGCGTGATGTCATCACATCGCACCCGGGCCTCCGACGGTCATAGAGATGACTGGTGACCATCTACAGATGCCAGAAAGTCCCCCGGATGGAGGAAAGCAAAGATTGAAAGCTCCTTGAGGGCAGGGACTGATATGAATGTACAATATATATACAGTATATAAAAGTACTGTGTAAATTATTGGCACTATATACGTAATTGTCATTTACCACTTCAATACTGGGCACTTTCGTCCCCTTCCTTTCCCAGGCCAATTTCCAGCATTCAGCGCACTTTCAATGACAATTGTGCGGTCATGCAACACTGTACCCGAATTAATTTTTTTATCATTTTGTTCACACAAATAGAGCTTTCTTTTGGTAGTATTTATTCCCAAAAGAATTCACAAAATCAGTTATTTCTCTTTTGCGATATAAGCGGAAAAAAGAGCAACTTCTGTGTGAAGAGAGGAGAGCCGATCGCCTAGCAATTTACATCACATGACGACATGACTGGACACAGCCGTCATGTGATCAGGAGGATCAATCACAGAGCCCTCCTGCTGATTGGAGACGGACCGTGTCCAGATGACACGAGCATATCGGGATCAAGCCGCTGCGTGGGCACTTATGCAGCGCAACCCCCCTCCTTCTGATGGATGTTTCTGAAGTCCACTCAGAAGAAGCAAACACCCACACGGTCGTATATGTGCAGTGGCTGGGTGGGGGGTTGTTAATAAATAATTAATAAAATATTAGGTTACCAATATCCACTAATCCATCAACCTAGTAGAATAGGGTCACAGGAATTAGCTCCAGTTGTTGGTAGTCAGAGGAATCTGAGAAGATAGATCCAGGTTCCTATAACTAGACCAGGGCCTGCAAGGAAAAATAAGGCCTTGGAAAGGGCTTATAGCCTTTTATTCTCATGGACTTTTAAACACTGGGATGCCTTATACAGACACAGTCAAAAATATGACACAGCTGAATCCACTATGGGAACAGCCCACTTTTTAAGGAACCCCTCCTCAATTGGATATTACTGAGCAAAGCTGTTGGTAGTAATAAGGCCCCTTTCACATTGAGGCGTTTTTTCATGCGGTACAGCGCTAAAAATAGCGCTGCTATACTGCATGAAAAATCATGCCCTGTAGTGTTCAATGTGAAAACTCTAAGGCTTTCACACTGAAGCGGTGCTCTAGCAGGAGCGCTCCAAAAGTCCTGCTAGCCGCATCTTTATCGCGGTATAGGAGCGGTGTGTTCACCGCTCCTATACCGCGCCTTCCCATTGAAATCGGGTGGTTTTAACCCTTTTTCGGCCGCTAGCGGGGGTTAAAACTTCACCGCTAGCGCCCGAATATCGCGGTAAATGTGAAAGAGGTCTAAAGAATTTTTCTGGATTAGACCAGTTACTACAAAAAAACTGTTTTATCGGTGAGAGTAGACTGGAGGCTTTAAACGCTGATCTCCGGGTTTCCAGTAACATTAAATTGGTGGTTTGGACCAAGTTGGTCCAACAAATTAAGTGCTGTATGAATTGTATGTAGCTTCAACTACATACAATACACAGTGCTGGGTTCCAGCTGTAAGAAGACACATCTCAGACCCGGAAAAAAACAGAGTCGGTCTGAGCGGTGCTCAGCCATTCAGAGGTAGTTTTGTATTCTGTGAATCTATACAAAACTCCCTCTGATTGTCCAAGTTAGAGATCGTGATGTTATCAGTCCACCTCTCTGCCTCAGCTTCTTCCTCATAGTTAAGTCCAGGTATGGCCTACAAGGCTATTACCAAGAGGAGCTAATCTGGAGAGCTGCAGATGAGCCTAGCTGGCTCTGCAGCAACTGAAGGAACAGGAATCTTTATTAAAAAGCAGAAACAGTAGAAAAGGGTTGGCTTTATACCGAGGAGAGACAATGTCTCTTCTCCAAGGACACTAGCAATAAATTGGAGTATGAAGAGAATAGGAGGAGTTATATTAGGCTGTCTGTACAGCTTTGTTTGCCTGTGTTCACCTCTAGAGGGCAGCAGAATAACCCTATGTATCTGAATTACTCATCCTGTCATTAAACCTACATCATTTAAACTAAATGGGATTAATTTTCTGTATTCTCCAAAATAAACTGGTTGATGTTGCTGTTCAGTCACTCTTCCTCCTAGTCTGTGTCCCCAATGTAGCCGAAGATTGTGGACACTAGCCATTGTCTCATCTGCTGAGCATACTCTAGTTTCAGTTAACTTCTAAGCTGTTCATTTCCTCCTTTTTGCCTTCTTTGTGCAGCCCACGTGACTATAAAATCATACATGTGGACATGGGCATCCGCTCCATAGGGCAAGGGGGGCATTTGACCCCCCCTGGGAAAATCGAGAAGGTGTTGAAGAGTTTTGCGGCCGTGGGCTGTCTGAGCGGTCCCGGCCGGATGTCACACAGGCACAGCGAGCAGAGTGAAGCCGCTGTGCCTGTGCAGCGCTGATGGCTGACCTGAGGTACTGAATAGGATAGGGGGAGGGGGGGTCCGTCGGTGCTGAATGGGGGGGTCCATCTGTGCTGAAGGGGGGTCTGTACTGAAGGGGGAGTATGTGCTGATGGGCGGGTTCATCTGTGCTGAAAGGGGGGTCTGTGCTTAATGGAGGTCCATCTGTGCTGAAGGGGGGTTTGTGCAGAATGGATGGGTCTGTGTGGAATGGGGGGGCTGTGCTGAAAGGGGGTCCATCTGTGCTGAATGGAGGGGTTTATGCAGAATGGGGGGTCTGTGCTGAATGGAGGTGTCTGTGCTGAAGGGGAGGTCCATCTGTGCTGAAGAGGGGTCTGTACATTCTCTAGGCTATATTTATATGGGCATAGAGTGAAGCTGAATTATCTCAAGAGCTATTTCACACTGCCAGCTGGCCGCATTATCGGTAAAGCGGCGCTAAAAAGCGGTGCTTTACAATCGTTTTAGCTGCGGTATTCGGTTGCACTTTTAACCCCGCTAGCATTTGAAGAAAGGGTTAAATGTGACTGTATCGCTGCTGCTAAAGCGCTCCCTTCTCTGAAAAAATTTCAGTGAATGCCCATGCATGTGGAACACTCTGGATAAATGACAGCCCACTTCCTCCATGCCAACTAAACAAGTTCACACTTTTGGGGTGAGATATTACATGTTGATTGACGCTGGGGGGGCATGAAACAGACTGTGATTGGCAGAACCTCCCCTAGATAGTCCACGCCATGTTTTTGCACAACAATAGTTAAGATTCATTAATTATGTATTTTTCCTTTGTATTTTGAAAGGTGTTTTTTTTACAAATTTTTTTGGTGACTGACAGCAAAGGACTAGAAGCTTCTCCTGCTGATATTTCCTGGGAATGGGAGAAAGCTGGATCACATGACAGCTGTATATCTATTATGAATAAATGGTACTTAGATATTTTTTTTCCAAATTAAAATAAATACAGTGCCATCAACAATTTATATAGCGTAAGGATAAGTAACCAGTGTGGGATTCATTTACTAAAACTGGAGAGCGCAGAATCCGGTGCAGCTGTGCATGGTAGCCAATCAGCTTCTAACTTCAGCTTGTTCAATTAAGCGTTGACAATAAAACCTGGAAGCTGATTGGTTTCTATGCAGAGCTGCACCAGATTTCGCACTCTCCAGTTTTAGTAAATCCACCCCTGTGTGTTTAGTACCACTTTAAGGAAAATATATTAAATGGGCCAAAAAATCTGCTTGAATACTGCCTCTTTTTTGTAACTAGACTGTAATGAGGTAGAATTAAGTTTACTTACTGGAGGCTGCTGTTCTGTGCAGCCCGGACCTACACCCTGACACTTTTTAATAAAGGAAATCAGCTCTGACTGAGAATGATTTGCTTCAGTTGGACTTTTCAATATGCAGAAGGCAGAGGCAGAAAATTGGACACATCTGAGTAAGTTACTACCATGTATCTATACGTGACATACATTTCACACAGTAAACTCCTAAGTCTGCTAGATAATCAATAAGTAATAGGCACAAAAAAAAAACATTTCTATTTGAACCCATATTTATAGAGCATGCAGGTCCTGCAAGAGAAATTATCAGTGAAAATGAAGCAATATCTTATCTCACACATCCACTAACAGATGAAAAGCCATTTCATAGCTCCTGCCAATTCTCAGTTTCTAATTTACTGCAGAGGAAATTAAATATATTATTCTCCAAGGTGGAAGAGAAAATGACATTACGGTAAAGGGGATTGGCTTCTTGCAATTTATTTCTTAAAGATTTGTATATTTGTTTAATGATTGGATTGCGTCTCACACACTACATCATGATGCAATGAATTTTATAATAGCGTGTACTAACATAACTGATTCTTGGACCTCTCTTTAAGGAGATGATAATATTATAGCTGAATAATAATGTAGTTCTGCATTTAGTACGTCATGCAATGTATTTACAAGACAGCAGCAACCTGTAATTTACAGCATTTAGATTGGAAGAGGGAAAGGCAGAACTAGGAGCCATCATGCCCTGCCTGATGAATTGCACACATGTTGCCAAGAGGAAAGTAATCTCATTAGTAAAAAAAAAAAAAAAGTGTTTTTCTTTGTTTCTGTTATAAAATTTTGCAAGCAAATAATCTTTCTTCAAAAATTCAGGTCAAAATGTGTTTTGCTACATTTCCTTGGTGAAAAGAACCCAAATCAGTGTTTATTATTTAGGGCAGTGGCGGCCCGCCCATATGGGCGCACGGGCGCCGCCCCCCCTCCCGCAGTCACAAAAAAAAAAAGAATTAAAAAAAACAAAAAAACGGGCCCTTTAAGAACTTTTATTCGGCTAAAATGTCATTTTGACATTTTAGCCGAAGTTCTGGCGGCCGTCTATAGAGGGCGCTGCAGCGCCACCCCCTCTCGCAAGTAACACACGTTCAATGCTATGCATTGGACGTGTGTTACTGTTGCCAGCTGCCTGGTCTATTCGTATAACCGGACATGGGACGCCGGTTACCCGAATAGCGACAGCTGGTTGGCTGAGGGGAACTGCCTATCAAAGCCAGTGGCTCTGATAGGCTTTTCCAGTCCCGCCCTCCGGCTCTCGGAAGTCTATGCTCGGAGCGCAGACAATCTGCGGTCCTTGCATTAGACTGACAGCCGTTTCAGCCAATCAGGTTCCCGGATTCTGGTTTTCAGGAACCTGATTGGCTGAAGCTTCTCCAGGGCGGCAGAAGACATCGAGGGAGGACATGGAAGCGTCAGGTAAGTGATTTTTTTACAGGGAAAGGGGCAGCATGGGGCACAGTGGCAGCATGGGGCACAGTGGCAGCATGGGGCACAGTAGAAGCATGGGGCACAGTGGCATCATGGGGCACAGAGGCAACAATGAGCACAGGCCGGGCACAGTGGTGACAATTGATGGCACAGTGACTGAATATGATGGCATGGCAGAGAGGTGACAATTGATGGCACAGTGACTGCATTTGATGGCATGGCAGAGAGGTGACAATTGATGGCACAGTGACTGCGTTTGATGGCATGGCACAGTGGTGACAATTGATGGCACAGTGGTGGCGTTTGATGGCATGGCACAGTGGTGACAATTGATTGCACAGTGACTGCATTTGATGGCATGGCACAGTGGTGACAATTGATGGGCACAGTAGCTGCTTTTGATGGCATGGCACATTGGTGACAATTGATGGCACAGTGGTGGCGTTTGATGGCATGGCACAATTAGTGACACAAGTGGTGACAATTGATGGCACAGTGACTGCAAATGATGGCATAGCACATTGGTGACAATTGATGGCACAGTGACTGCATATGATGGCATGGCACATTGGTGACAATTGATGGGCACAGTAGCTGCATTTGATGGCATGGCACAGTGGTGACAATTGATGGCACAGTGGCTGCATTTGATGGCATGGCACAGTGGTGACAATTGATGGCACAGTGGCTGCATTTGGTGGCATGGCACAGTGGCTACATTTGGTGGCATGGCACAGTGGCTGCATGTGATGGGCACAGTGAGGCTGCAATATTTTTTTTTTCGTTTGCGCCCCCCCAAAAATTTTGAGCACCAGCCGCCACTAAATGGTTATTTACTAAAGGCAAATCCACTTTGCACTACAGGTGCAAACTACAAGTGCAAAGTGCAGTCGCTGTAGATCTGAGGGGGGACATGCAATGAAAAAAAAAACAGCATTTTAGCTTGCACATTATTGGATAATAAAATCAGCAGAGCTTCCCCTCATTTCAGATCTACCCCTCAGATTTACAGCGACTGCACTTCCAAGTGCACTTTCAGTGCAATTTTAAGTGCACTTTGCACTTGTACTTGTAGTGCAAAGTGGATTTGCCTTTCGTAAATAACCTCTTTAGTCTGTAGGAAAGTTATAGAGTCCACAAACTATGGAATATATCTGAAAATCAATCAATACTGATGGCCTATTTTATATCTTGAGGCCAGAAAAATACCAGGACAGTACAAATAACCCTCAAATTATCTCTTTTTTGGAAAGTTGACAGTCCATTGTATTTTGTAAGAGGCATGGCAAATTTTTTATCACAATTTTTGGGACAAATTAAGAAATTAAAAATTAAAATGTTTTCATTTTTTTTTTTTTTTAACATACGGTCAACCAGTGCAGTACAGCATTATCATATAACTGGCATGGCAGTGATCAGGCACACTGACTGGAGACAGTTTATTAAAAAAAAAACACACTTTGCTAGATTCACGTAGAGCGGTGTAATTTTATGCGGGCGTAACGTATCTCAGATACGCTACGCCGCCGTAAATTAGAGAGGCAAGTATTGTATTCACCAAGCTAAGTTACGGCGGCGTAGCGTAAATGGGCCGCCCTAAGCCCACCGAATTCAAATGTGTTTGATGTGGGTGTTTTTTTTTTTAATTAAGTGTGACCCCACGTAATTGACGTTTTTTACTAACGGCATATGCGCCGTCCGTGGACGTATCCCAGTGCGCATGCTCCAAATGATGCCGCTATGACTCATTGGTTTCGACGTGAACGTAATTTACGTCCAGCCCCATTCACGGACGAGTTACGCAAACAACGTAATATTTATAAAATTTGACGCAGTCTCGACGTCCATACTTAACATTGGCTGTGCCATCTTTTTGTTGGAATATATTCACGCCTGAAAACGCCTTACGTAAATGGCGTATCTGTACTGCGACGGCTGGGCGTACGTTCGTGAATAGGCGTATCTCGCGGATTTACATGTTCTAAGCGTAAATCAGCGTACACGCCCCTAGTGGCCAGCGTAAATAGGCAGCTAAGATACGACGGCATAGGAGACTTAGCCACTTTTCAGAGTATCTCACTTTGAGTACTGCAGAGTGTTGCGCAGGGAGTATTGCGCAGGGGTATTGCAGAGTATTGTGCCGGGGGTATTGCAAAGTATTGTGCCGGGGGTATTGCAGAGTATTGTGCCAGGGGTATTGCAGAGTATTGTGCCGGGGGTATTGCAGAGTATTGTGCCAGGGGTATTGCAGAGTATTGTGCGGGGGTATTGCGCAGGGGTATTGCGCAGGGGGTACTGCAGAGTATTGTGCGGGGGTACTGCAGAGCATTGTGCGGGGTACTGCAGAGTATTGTGCGGGGGTATTGCAGAGTATTGAGCGGGTGTACTGCAGAGTATTGTGCGGGTGTACTGCAGAGTATTGTGCGGGGGTACTGCAGAGTATTGTGCGGGGGTACTGCAGAGTACTGTCTGGGGTATTGCGCGGGGGTATTGCAGGGTATTGCGCGGGGGTATTGCAGAGTATTGCGCGGGGGGTATTGCAGAGTATGGCGCAGGGGGTATTGCAGAGTATGGCGCAGGGGGTATTGCAGAGTATTGCGCAGGGAAGGAAGAGTATTGCAGGGGTTAATGCACAGTATTGCAGGGGTTAATGCAGGGATGGCTGAGCAGGGATGGATGGATCTGTGACTGCAATAGTCACAGATCCATCCCACAGTGCTGCTGCCATCTGCGCTCCCCCTCTCACACTGTACCGTTCGGTACAGAGAGAGGAGGGAGGAACCGGCGTCATCAAATGACGCCGGTTTGTTTACGTGTGATCGCTCCGTCATTGGACGGAGCGATCACGTGGTAAACGCCCGCTATCAGCGGCAATTTACCGCGATCCGTGATCCGCCGGGTCACGGACATTCCCGGGTGCGCGCCCCAGGGGGCGCGATTCTGGGATCACGTTATAGAACGTGATCCCAGAGTTAAGCAACCACCTGGTGGTTAAGTGGTTAATGGAAGCTGTGGATTTAAAAGGTCTGAAAACTATGTCTAAATTCATATTAAAGGGTAATTAAAGGGGAAAAAAATTGCAAATAAAAATAATACAGCGTTTACAATTGTGACACAAGTCATAATTGTGTGGCAAATGTAATATGGCTACCTGGAAGCGTTTTCAGTGCAATTATGGCCACCTTTACTACTAAATGAGTCCCCTAAATTCTTATTTTACACTACAGAACAATTATGCCGCGTACACACGATCATTTTTCAGCATGAAAAAAACTTTGTTTTTTAGCATGTAGAAAAAACGACGTTTTTCCAACTTCATCATTAAAACAATGTTGCCCACACACCATCGTTTTAAAAAAATGATCTAGCAAAGCGCGGTGACGTACAACATCAGCTAAAGCACGCCTTTGGGCTGCTTTAGCTGATTCCCTGTTAGTAAAAGACGATTCGCGCTTTTTTGTCTGTTACAGCGTGATGAATGTTCTTACTCCATTATAAACGGTAGTTTTACCAGAACGAGCGTTCCCGTCTTATAACTTGATTCTAAGCATGTGTGGGTTTTCAACATCGTTTTAGCCCACACACGATCATTTTTTACAACCCGAAAAACGAGATTGTTTAAAACGACGTTAAAAAATGCAGCATGTTCGAATTTTTTTTTTTTCGTTTTTCAGAACCTGAAAAATGATGTGAAGCCCACACACGATCATTTTAAATGACCTTTTTTTAAAAAACACATTTTTTTTCATGCCGAAAAATGATCGTGTGTACGCGGCATCAGTCCCTATGATGTGGATGTTATGAAAATTGGTGGGACTCAACAGGTATTGGATGAATTAAAAATAAAAAAATGGGGGAGAAACTGCGCTAAGATGGAAATTATGAAGTGGGTAAACTTGTCGAACCACAAATTTACTATAGATGGAAAAGAAAAAAAAAGTAGTGGAAAGCAGCAAACCTTCTGCAAAACATACAGTGAACAAAATATAGGAAAAATATGGTTGTGCTAACCCTATAGTGATTGCAGAACTAAGTGTAAAACTAAAAATAACATTGTGAATACATCAACACTTAGGGCTCTTTCACACAGGGCTGGATCAGTAATGATCCGCCCCGTGAACCTCCGCTTGCTCAGCGAGGATCGCTCCGCTGATCCCCGCTGAGCCGTCGGACGACAGGGCGGTCCCTGCACACTGTGCGGGGACCGCCCTGTCTTTTCTTCGCTCTCCCCTATGGGGGGGATCGGATGAACACGGACCGTCTGTCCGTGTTCACCCGATCGACGGATGGAAAAGTAGAATCGGGTCGGATGTCAGCGGGCATGTCACTGCTGACATCCGCGGCTCCATAGAGGAGCATTGAGCGCCCGTTTAGGTCCGCATAAAAAACTGGCAGGCGGACCTGAACGGGCCGCCCGTGTGAAAGAGCCCTTACACGAAAAATGAGAATAATCTATATGAACAGCAAATAAATGTGAACCGTAAATATATGAAAGAAAAAATATCTTTTAGATTTCATTGACCTTTTATGGTTTTACTGGGTATTAAACACATTTTTATTGATCTCCTTCATTGGGCCATCATGGTAACATTATTCCCAGTATTTTTGGATAGATTTTCTCCTCCTTTTTCTCTTTTTTTGAAATTTTTTCATTGCAATATCTTGCTGTCCACTAGGGATCGTGGAGCTCGATCGTTGGAGGTGACACCTGTGTGGACAAGTAACACACTTCCAGTTGTAAATGTAGGAGGCTGTGTTTTTTGTTAACCATTGCCATCTCTTTTTTGTGCCCATATTTAATTACCTGGCCACTTATGTAATGTTCGACAAATTGCTATTTACTGACTTTACAGATTTTTATCATAATTTTTACCACTATATGATTAGAGGTCCTTTTTTAGTTTTTTAATCTTTTGTTCTGTATATGTAATGCCAGAGACCGTAGGGTTCCCGGTGCTGCTAGGCTGATCCTGGGTGTCCGATGTCTACCTGCATCGCATTCCAATTACAATAATCACTGACTTCCGTGTGACCGTGATGTTGGTGTTGCTTTAATGAGCTTGTGGACAGCGGCTCAGAAGGAGGCTTGGCTAAATTGTTCCTGTATTTAGGGAGGTGACGCGCCGCCCGTGCCCCTGGAAGACACAATTCTATTGCGAAATGACGTAGGGTGGAGCAGCGCACTGACGTCATCATCCATCACAGGCTTAAGGCCTTTTTAACGCTGTTTAATTTCTGAGTGTGCTACTTTTTTATTCTAATAAACATATAGGCTTTTTTACACTATGGAGGCATTATGTCTTTTGCATGGCATACACACACAAGTGAGATCCATTGAGTGTCTACGGAGTGTGCTGACTGAGATTGCTGTCCATTTTGGGTGTCTTTGGAGCAAACCGTGCTTTTCAATTCAAGCTTCTCCGGATCCTCTGTCATGGGGGGTCATGGAGCTCTGGTAAGGAGGCAATTTATTCACCTTTTTCCTAAACTTTTGAAGAGGTTATATTTATGGATCAATTTCACTTCTGCACGGGTGCAAGGACTATTATGAACTTTGATAGTGAGAGAAATGGGGTAGTGGCGCTACCTAAAAGCGCATTTAGAACCATATGTGCTCAAACAATAGAACAGTATAAAAATGTATGTCGAGTACAGTATGGGGCGTGAGTTCAGTCTATGACTAGATGTGCCTCAAACAGGCTACGTAGCAGTATGTCGTGGTGTGATATGCCCAATGGGGCTGGTAGTGGAATAGGCGAGAGACTGAGAGCCTAGCCTCTATCGCCTGTGATCCCACTAGATATGTATAGTAGGTGTGTGGGGTTTAAAGATACACCCAAAAATAAATGTCAGAACCCAAGATTATATGACAAGATTATATGACAATCACCATACATTAGTACCACACCAGTGTGGTACTAATGTATGGTGATTGTCATATAATCTTGGGTTCTGACATTTATTTTTGGGTGTATCTTTAAACCCCACACACCTACTATACATATCTAGTGGGATCACAGGCGATAGAGGCTAGGCTCTCAGTCTCTCGCCTATTCCACTACCAGCCCCATTGGGCATATCACACCACGACATACTGCTACGTAGCCTGTTTGAGGCACATCTAGTCATAGACTGAACTCACGCCCCATACTGTACTCGACATACATTTTTATACTGTTCTATTGTTTGAGCACATATGGTTCTAAATGCGCTTTTAGGTAGCGCCACTACCCCATTTCTCTCACTATCTACTTTCACCTACCTCCTCTTTGAGGGGTTAGGTTTTTAGGGGGGCAGCAGCCTTTACCTGTAGTTCTAGCGCAGGTTCTCATCTTATAATTATTATGAACTTTGACCCACAGAATATTCATTTGATTGACATTTTTTTTTTCCACTCATTAATCTTTCACTTTAATATATGATCTATTAGTCTCTTTTGATTTATTTTCTAGCCAGTTATTTTTATTGGATGAATTAAATTCTGCTGAAGACTGAAGATAGCAAAGTTCAGGCTTACTGCTCACCAGACCGGTAGGTATTAAAGTGTTTTCTTTTGCAGGGATTTTATTTTTTCTTCTTAGAAACAGAGCCACTTCAAAGTTAGATTAAACATACGTTCTTGTTACTATTATTTTTTTTAAATAACAAACTTGTCATACTTACCTGCTCTGTGTAATGGTTTTGCACAGAGCAGCCCGATCCTCCTTTTCTCCCGGCCCCCACCTGTGCTCTTAGCTCGTCCTCTTCTCTGCCCGCATATCAAGCGGCTTGCTATGAGGGTACTGGTGCATGCTGGCTCCCAAGCCCTGCTCTGTGCATCTTATGGACTCGCCCCCACTCTCTCCTCATTGGCTGTGATTGACAGCAGTGGAAGTCCAATGGCTCCCACTGCTGTCTCTTAGCCAATGAGGAGGCAGAGACCCAGGAGAGCACCCGCTCTCATGGACATCGCCAGATCGCGATGGAGCTCAGTTAAGTATTGAGTGGCTGCTGGGGGAACCTGCATACAGTTTTTTTGCCTTTATGCATAGAATGCACGATGATAAAAAGCCTTTAGAACCACTTTAATTTGAAACTTCTGGTACAACACTTCATGGCAAACTATTGTGACATTCGGACTTCAAAGAAAGATGACTTATGCCTCTTTATTTCCATGTATTATGAGACCAGTAAAGCAGAAGTTTGAATTTTGAATGGGGTTAGGATTAATTATTACATCTTCAGCTGGAGAATGGCTTCTACATCACTAATGTGTCTCTCATCAGCGACAGAAAATTGATGTTGAAGATTGGAGTCACTGCTAGTGCAACTAGTAAGTATAATAATGTTCTTTTACAGGCATTTTCTTCTTTGTTTCATTTTTTCAATTACATGTAATTAGTTTGATGACCGTAGCTTGGTCACATATTCACTATAAAGCAGCTTAATAGAGTCACCTACTCTCTGTATTAATGGGAGAAGTGGTGGAACACCTGCTGTTCTAAAAGCTCAAAAAAATAAACTATTTTTTTCTAACTTTGTACAGACAGTGAGATAATCATCAATCCTTTGGGTTTCAAGGGTGACTTCTCCTCAAGTCAATTATAACATTGGTATAAAATGTAAAACACATCTCTGCAACCATCTAACTTTATTTCCAGAAATGTCACTGGGTGACAAGGTTTTATCTACTTACTGCTACCATTATCTACACGGTTCAATCAAATCAAAACATGACCATTTAGAGCATATGTACAAAATTAGAAGCTGAAAATCACCCGTGTTGCAACCATCTGCATTGCATGTGGTTGCACATGGTTGCAGGGCCCTGGCAAAACGGCCCCAATTACTTAAGTGCGACAGGGGGTATAATTCCACAACTAATGCACAGGCCACTTTACATTGAACAGGCAAAATGACCCCCTCCGCCCAGTACAAATCCCCCCCCCCCCCCAAAGCCCATATCCCCCCTAACATCCCTTACTCCCTAGCATAAACCACCCAGTGCAGACTCCAAAGACCAACCCCCTCCAACACAGACTGACTCTCCCCTCCAACACAAACTCCTAAGTACAGACTACCCCCCCTTCTCACAGGAGAGACCCTACAGCACAACTCGACTTCCCCAGCACTGATGACCTCCCCAGCAAAGATCGCCTGCCGCCAGCACAGACTGACCTCCCCAGCACAGACTGACCTCCCCAGTACAGAAACAACCCCCCACTCAGTTTGGATCTCACAGTACAGACAATAACCCTCCCCTCACCCACACTCCCCAGTACATAAACCCCCTCACCTTCCCAGTACAAACAACAAGAAAAACTGGAGATGACAAGACCGGAAGTGACATTCCAGACCCGACTCAAAACCGGAAATTACGTTCCGATCTGTACTCTAATCCTTCCTAATGTATAATTACACCCTTACAGGTCAACTCATTCCCTTAACTGTAATGTAAATATAAATTAACTGACATTATGCAAATCTACTCTACTCTGAGTGTCTCTCACCTACTGAAGGACACCAGAGACAGGGAAATATATTGCTAATGTTATGAACATACTAGCCCATAAGCTGAGCTCACATGATGTCCGCACCCCTTGGAGTGATTCACAAAAATTATAAAATAAACAATAAAATACAAAATTAAATCTATTAGCTAAAAATCTAAATCTATTAACTAAAATATTATTTGATATCTCCCACCATTATACAGAATCTCAAAACCGCTCACCATATTACTGTAATGCCTACAAGTATATACCTCTAAATACCACTCCTTATTGAAACTATAATAGTTATTTTGCACTGATAAAACAATTAAGATCAAATTCTGTATTAATACAGAAATAATACAAAAGGAGCTATGACCTCATAGATCCAGAATGATTCACGTTGGCTGATCTGTCTAATGTAGTTACCGCCTTGCCAGTGTTTGGTGACCAGAGCAGTGGTCATCAACCTTGTCCTGCAGGGCCCACTAGTGATTGCAGTATTCTAGTCTGCATCTCCCCAAGGTAATACATAAAACCTGGCCTGTTACTGGGCCCTGCAGGAATGGTTGATGACCACTGATTTAGAGAATGCTTTGCATTTTTTAAATTAATGGAAAGCCTCCTCTGATTGGTGGAGGTGGAGAGTATGACATTACCATCCACCTCTCCACCTCGTCCGATCAGAGAATGCTTTGCATTTTTTTAATTAATGGAAAGCCTCCTCTGATTGGTGGAGGTGGAGAGTATGACATTACCATCCACCTCTCCACCTCATCCAATCAGAGAATGCTTTGCATTCTTTCAATGCAAAGCATTCTCTGAATGGTGCCCATGCTGAGCAGCCAACCTCATGTGTTTAGAATGCAGCAGCACAGCCACTTGGCAAAGGATCCGGAAGCAAGTGGAGATCACTGGAGTAGCTGTGTCTACTACAGTGATTTCCAGTATCTAGAGGGATCCCACAGTTCTCATACTGTATGGACATAGTTATATGTACCTATGTAAAAATTGTAAACACAAAGGGGTAGATTCACGTAGTGAGGTGTAATTTTGTGCGGGCGTAGCGTATCTCAGATACGCTAAGCCGCCGTAAATTAGAGAGGCAAGTGCTGTATTCACCAAGCTAAGTTACAGCGGCGTAGCGTAAATGGGCCTGCATAAGCCCGCCGAATTCAAATGTGTTTGATGTGGGCATGTTTTATTCAAATTAAGTGTGACCCCACGTA
Source organism: Rana kukunoris (assembly GCA_029574335.1). Lineage (NCBI taxonomy): Eukaryota > Metazoa > Chordata > Amphibia > Anura > Ranidae > Rana > Rana kukunoris. The sequence continues at coordinate 536,266,006 of CM056050.1, read as the reverse complement.
AATGAAGTTTTTTTCTAACGGCGCATGCACTGTCCTAAGACTCATTGGTTTCGAGCCGCAATAGGAGGAACAATCTCCGTGTAGTGGGGCTGGCGGAGGGGGTGGAGAGCATGAATCCTGCGGTGTTTGTGGAGGATCTGCTACGTTCCCTGCTGCCTGACCCTCACTTCTCCCCCTACTTCACAGTTGAGAGAGCGCACCGAGTCCTGCCCAGGCCTGGGCCCCAGGGGGCTGCTCCACGGACTCTCATCCTTAGGCTCCTCAACTTCAGGGACAGGGATGAGGTGCTCCGCGCCGCCAGAGCCCAGGGAGAAATCCGCTATCAAAATGGCAAACTGTTAATTTTTCCGGATTATTCCATTGAGACGCAGAAACTCCGAAAATCCTTTGATCATGTGAAGGCTGCACTGCGTGCTCGCAATATCCGGTACAGTGTCCTTTTCCCTGCTCGGCTCCGGGTCCAGGATGGAGAGACCGTTCGGTTTTTTACCTCCCCGCGAGAGGCCTCGGCGTGGATAGATACCCTGCCACCCCACCACTGATGATGAGGTACTCTGTGCTTCTAAGCCGCCTTCTGGATCATTGCAGTTTCTTCTGCTTAGGGGGTCCCCCCAGTTTTTGTCTCCTGTATATGGTGTGATGGGGGGGGGTCGCCCTCCTTGCCCTTGGCACTGTTGTGCCAATCCTTAATCTAATTGCAACAAGTTTAAGTACGTGCCCCTGCTTGCAGGTGTTTGAAGTAGCGCATGGATGTACTAGCCTCCCCGTTGGGACGCTTATCTCCTGGACCTCTACAGATTATCTGTTCCTGTGTTGACTTTGAAAAACATTCTCTTTTTTCAAATGCCATTTTTATGCTCTTTTTTTTTTTTTTTTTCTCTTCTTGGTCACTACTTCAATTGCTCAGAGGAACATATGCTGTTATGGGTACACTTGCGTGCTTACTGGCTGCCGGCATCTCAACTGTTCTGAAGGTGCTTCTATACACGGGCCAATCCATCTGGCTCGCGTCCCTCTAGGTTAACCTTTACTGACTGGTTGTTCTGGGACTCATGTTCTCCATGATTGGGATGGGGTGGCAGGGAGGGAGTGGGATTGGGTGCTCCATGTTGGTTGGGAAGGGATGGGAGCAGTGTTGTATTCTGTTTTACACTTTTTTGTTTGTCTGTTTGGTTTAGTGCTTTATGATCATATGTATGCTGAGGGTCCAGGGGAACTGCTGTGCTTATCGCATGTTAAAATGTCTGCGCTATCTGCATCCATGCTTTTACTATGTTTTTATAGCCTCCTATGTCGCAAATTACTGTGATTTCATGGAATGTCCGTGGCCTGAACTCAGCAGTAAAGCGTTCCCTGGTTTTCAAGTTTCTTCACAAGTATAGCCCCCATGTCTGCATTCTGCAAGAGACGCACCTCCAGGGTTCTAGACTCAACGGTCTCCGGCGACCCTGGGTGGGTGCGCATTACCATGCCACCTACTCTAACTACTCCAGGGGAGTCAGTATTCTGATTCGCAGATCGTTGCCTTTTCGGATACTGGAGGTGCGTACAGACCCAGATGGGAAATATGTTATACTGCATGCTAGTATATATGAAAAGGATGTGGTTATAGTGGGATTGTACCTACCTCCCCCAGCTTCTGTTGCCATGCTCAATAACATTATGCCTTTGATCTTGGGGCTTGATACCCCCGAGGTGTTTTTGTTGGGTGACTTTAACATGACTCCGTGCCCTGAAATGGACAGGTTGCGGGGGGAGGGGCGGGAGGTGCCTCGTTGCTTTCCCAATGGGCGTCCACATTTGCCTTGGTGGATGTGTGGCGATACCTACACCCGACCGTCAGGGAGTTTACGTGCCATTCTGCTGCGTCCAAATCCCTGTCGCGTATTGACCTGGCCTATGCTTCCGACGCCGCCCTTCGCTGGGTGACGGATGCAAGTATACTCCCAAGGGGTGTGTCGGATCATGCCCCTCTCAGCCTGACCCTCTCTATCTCGTCCTGCTCTGGCTCTAGCTATCCCTTCTTCGGGTAGATAATACTAAAAAAGCTTTGTTTTACACCCAACAGCGGGTTTTCGAGTATGGGGACAAAAATGGTCGCCTGTTGGCCTGGCTGGCAAAGAGCCAGAACCCTACTACCCATATTACTAGTATTAGGGGGGAAGATGGCCAAATTATTGTGGCCCCAGACCTCATTAATTCACGCTTTGCACAGTTCTTTGAGGACCTATATGGCTCCAGGGCCAATTACACCCAGACTGAGCTGACAGACTTTTTGGGGACGATTGGGTTGCCCACGCTGGACGGGGTAGACAGGGAACGCCTAGAGGCAGATATATCACTGGAGGAGATACAGGGGGCCATTGGGTCATTGCAGGCGGGTAAAACACCAGGGTCGGATGGGCTCCCAGCCGAATTATATTCAAACTTTGCGGACATTGTGGCACCTAAATTAAAGGCCCTTCTGACTGACATACCTTCTATTGGCAGTCTTCCTGACTCCATGGAGGAGGCGATTATTGTGCTGATTCCCAAACCCGGTAAGGACACCCAGGATTGCGCTTCTTATAGGCCTATTTCGCTTTTGAACGTTGATGCCAAAATTCTAGCGAAAGTTCTGGCGTGTCGACTTTCGACTGTCATTGAAGCGCTGATTCATGTGGACCAGACGGGGTTCATGCCGGGTAAGGGAACAGACATAAACTTAAGACGCCTTTTTCTTAACCTCTCACTCCCGCATGACAACCAGGGTACTAGGGTCATCGCTTCCCTGGACGCCGAAAAGGCGTTTGACTCTGTGGAATGGGTCTATCTCTGGGAGGTTCTGCGACGGTATGGGTTTGGTCCCAAATTCCTTGGTTGGTTGCAACTTCTATACAGAGCTCCCAGGGCACATGTTCGTACCAATGAATGTCTATCGCAGACATTTTCCCTAAATAGGGGTACGCGGCAGGGGTGCCCCCTGTCTCCCTCCTTGTTTGCCTTGGCCTTGGAACCCCTGGCTATTCTGATCAGGGATTCTACTGAGGTCAGGGGACTGAGGGTGGGACGCCTGGAGGAGAAGTTGTCCTTGTACGCGGACGATGCCCTTCTCTACCTCAATGATGCGGGTCCATCACTCACTGCCGCCCTTAATATTTTTGATACGTTTGGCGTATTTTCGGGTATACGGATCAATTGGTACAAGTCTGTGCTTTTTCCAATTAATGAGCGGGCGACCACCTCGGCCTCTTCCTCCCCATTAAAATGGGTTGTGGAGTTTCGGTATTTGGGAGTGCAGGTGACTAGAAAGGTGGCCGATTTTTTTGACAAAAACCTACAACCGCTTTTAACGCTACTTAAAACGTGTTGCTCTTCGTGGTCTGGGCTCCCACTAAATCTGCTAGGCCGCATCAACCTAATAAAAATGATGATTCTCCCCAAATGTAACTATATATTTTGAAACTGTCCTGTCTGGGTACCGAATTCTTTCTTTCAAGAAATAGACAAATGCATACTCTCTTTTATATGGAATGGGGCCTCTCCCCGTCTGGCCAAAATTACGTTGTACCTTCCTCCTCAGTTGGGTGGCCTGGCGCTGCCTAATTTTAAGGTCTACTTCTGGGCGGCAATGCTGGTATCCGCCTACTGGTGGTTTCAGAGTTCTAGAGCAAATGCGGCCGCCTGCTTGGAGGCTGCCTTCCTGGGGTCCCTGTTGGATCTCCGGAACTTTATTTATAGGGGGCCGGGGGCGTACCGAGTCCTTCCGGGTCCGACGAGGGTCACGTGGCGAATCTGGAGGGCTGCGACGCGTCGCTTTTCCGTCCTGGGCCAGTTATCCCCTGCTCAGCCTCTGTGGGGTAACCCTGCCCTTTCCCATTTCCGCACTATTCCAGATCCCCAGCTGTGGGCGAGATATGGGGTTAAAATTATTAGTGACATTATGCCCATGGGTACTCTCCTGACCTCAGCGGTTCCAGCTGCCGGGCTGGATGTTATTTCGATACTTCCAGCTGCGGCATGCTGCTGCGGCTCAGTTTCCTCAGAATCCTATTCTTAAAATGGATCCTATAGAAGATATATTAATGCCTGGGGACCTGGACAAGCCATTGTCAACGCTGTATGGAGCTCTCCTAGGCACTGACATACCCAGTATGGAGAAACTTTGGGAATATTGGAAGGAGGATATTCCCTCCTTGGATAGGGAGGATTGGGAGGATAGTTTAGAACGGGGACCCAAGATTGTAATATCATCCCGAGATAAGTTGATTCAGGTTAAGTTTTTACACCGGGTTTACTACACTCCTGTAAGGTTGCAGAGGATGTACCCTGATCGGGACCCTGTGTGTCCTAGATGCAAACTTCACCAGGGGTCGTACACACATATGTTCTGGGAATGCCCCGTCATTTTGGCATACTGGAGAGCGGTCTTTGATGAAATCAACCTTCGGATGCAGCTTGACCTGGTCCCTACGCCCTCCCTGGCCTTGTTGGGCATTCCTGATGACGATCAGCGCTCTCATCATTCCAAGCTTCTCATTGCCCACCTCCTCTATTATGCCAAAAAAGAAATTCTGATGAAGTAGGTGTCCCCGGATCAGCCGGCATTGTCCGCCTGGGAGGCTATGATAAATGCATCCCTGCCATTGTATAAAATTACCTATTCCAACAGGGGATGTCATTGGAAATTCGAAAAGGTGTGGGGCCCTTGGATGTTGACTTGACAAGTGTTGGAGGGTGGGGTCTAGATGTTAGATATACCTACTGCTGTTATTATCAGGTTTTTTATTTTATTTTATTTTTTATTTTTTGGGGGAATCTTTAATGGGTTTGGTTCACAGACTTTGTGCAACGTTTATTGCCCGCAATGATTCATGTAGGATGTACTGCACTAGCCTACTATGACATTTGTTTGCTTATCTGGTTTGTGATACGCATCTGTCTCTCTGCATATGTTGTCTAATGCATAATTTTCAATAAAGCACAACTGTTTGTTAAAAAAAAAGACTCATTGGTTTCGACGTGAACGTAATTTACGTCCAGCCCCATTCACGGACAAGTTACGCAAACGACGTAAAACGTGAAAAAAACGCGGTCTCGACGTCCATACTTAACATTGGCTGCACCATCTTTTTGGTGGTTCATCTTTACCCCTGAAAACGCCTTACGTAAATGGCGTATCTTTACTGCGATGGCCGGGCGTACGTTTGTGAATAGGCATATCTCGCTGATTTACATATTCTAGGCGTAAATCAGGGTACACGCCCCTAGCGGCCAGCGTAAATAGGCAGCCGAGATACGACGGCGTAGGAGACTTACGCCGGTCGTATCTTAGCAACATTTAAGCGTATCTCACTTTGAGCATACGCTTAAAGATACGACAGCGCAGATTCTGAGTTAGGACAGCGTATCTACCGATGCGCCGTCGTAACTCTTTATGAATCTGGCCCAAAAAAGTTTGTATGCATTTGACCACTGAGTCATCTACAGTCGTGGCCAAAAGTTTTGAGAATGACACAAATATTAATTTTCACAAAGTCCGCTGCTTTAGTGTTTATGATGGCAATTTACATATACTCCAGAATATTATGAAGAGTGATCATATGAATTGCAATTAATTGCAAAGTCCCTCTTTGCCATTAAAATGAACTTAATCCCATAAAAAAAAACATTTCCACTGCATTTGTGAAGAAGGATTCAGGGCGCCCATGAAAGTCCAGCAAGTGACAGGACCATCTCCGCTGTGATTCAGCTGCGAGGTCAGGGCACCACCAATCCAGAGCTTGCTCAGGAATGGCAGCAGGCAGGTGTGAGTGCATCTGCTTGCACAGTGAGGCAAAGACTTTTGGAGGATAGCCTGGTTTCAAGAAGGGCAGCAAAGAAGCCAATTCTCTCCAGGAAAAACATCAGGGACAGACTGATATTCTGAAAAAGGTTCAGGGATTAGACTGCTGAGGACTGGGGTAAAGTAATCTTCTCTGATGAATCCCCTTTCCAATTGTTTGGGGCATCTGGAAAAACCCTTGTCCGGAGAAGAAAAGGTGAGCACTATCACCAGTCATATGTCATGCCAACAGTAAAGCATCCTGAGACCATTCATGTGTGAGGTTGCTTCTCAGCCAAGGGAGTGAGCTCACTCACAGATTTTCCCAAGAACACAGCCATGAATAAAGAATGGGACAAAAACATCCTCCGAGAGCAACTTCTTTCAAGCATCCAAGAACAGTCTGGTGAGGAACAATGCATTTTCCAGCATGATGGAGCACCTCACCATAAGGCCAAAGAGATAACTAAGTGACTTGCGGAACAAAACATCAAATTTTGGGTCCATGGCCAGGAAACTCCAGACTTTAATCCCATTGAGAACTTGAGGTCAATTCTTAAGAGGCGGGTGAACAAAAAAAATAAAACACAAATTCTGACAAACTCCAAGCATTGATTCTGCAAGAATGGGCTGCCATCAGTCAGGATGTGGCCCACAAGTTGATTGCCAGCATGCCAGGGTGAATGACAGAGGTCTTAAAAAAGAAGGGTCAACTCTGAAAATATTGACTCATTGCATAAACTTAATGTAATTGTCAATAAAAGCCTTTGACACTTCTGGAATGCTTGGAATTATACTTCAGTATATTATAGTAACATCTAACAAAAATATCCAAAAACACTGAAGGAGCAGACTTTGTGAAAATATTATATTTGTGCCATTCTCAAAACTTTTGGCCACGACTGTACCTTTAAAGACTGATACAATATAAGCATATCCACAATAGAGCAAGATTAATTATTATAGATTAATATAATAGACTAGAAACTATACTTTATTTTAAAAGCATGTTACATTTTCTTCCAGCAGCACATAATCTTCTTTCAAATCTCATATCCCTGGTGTAGTTCTATTCTCATTATTTTTGCTTGATGCTTTCTATTGCGAACCAGAATCTTGATTTAACAAAAATTGTTTAAACTCTGCATCCGTGATAATCTTTTCCTCTTGTGATTTCAAACACTGAACAGACTGCCTGCACATTTTATAAAGCATATAAGCCTATAATTATGCTAAATGTAGGGAGCAATAGCGACAATAAGCCATGTTATATGTTTATCCCAAAAACGACCTAGCTTAAGAGAAGTATAGAAACCAGCCGAGAGCTACTTATCTAGCATGAGATTAACATAAATACATTTGGCTCTCACAACCTAAACATACCCCCATGACAGACTAGAATATATGAGAAGATAGAATCCAATATGTTGTATTATATTGATATGTTAAAGTGGTTCTGTCTCTAGTGGCTAGAGGCGGTCAGTCAGTGCAGTGCAGTCAAACAAACAAAACAAAAAATGTTTTATTCCTTTTGTGCATACCAGTTAGTACAGGTATTCAAGGCGAACTCGTTAGGATAAAAATATAGTAGCTTCTATTGCTGCATAGGAATTTCTGAACACAGGCATCTGGGGCACATGCCCGGGTCACCTGTCTGGGCTCAAACCAAATATAGCAAGACCTCTGACAGAGCATGCCACCATGAAAATGATATCGTGGCCCAAAGGGCCTGCACAGTTCTTCTGCGATGTCACCCAGCCTTAATCTGGGAGTCAGCAACTTTTACCTGTGAAGCTTTTCTCAGGTACATAAGCAGTAAAGCTGCCACTGAAAACAAATAAAAAGGGGCACAGACCACTGCTTACCAACGATATGGGTGCACAGACCACTGAACAGCAGTTATGGTATCACAAACCACTGAACATCAATGTTAGGAGGGCAAAAACCAATGTTATGGAGCAAAGACCATTGAACACCAATGAAAGGGGGTACTGACCAAAATGAGTGGGTTAACAGACCACTGAACACAAATGTAATGGGGACACAGACCACATCACACAAATGTTATGAGTGTACAGACTACTGAACACCAATGGTATAGGGGCATAGGCCTTGAAACATAAATGGTATAGGGGTGCACTATGTTGAACACCAACCTTATGGGTACATACAATACTAAACAATAATGGGATCACAGACCACTGAACATCAATGTTTTTGGGGCATATACTAAACAGCAATGTTATGGCAGCACAACCACTAACCATCAATGTCTTGGGGGCACACACCACTGATAAATACTAATGTATAAGAAACCACTCACCACTGAGCACCATCAATGATAACCATCATTTGAGGAAGCACTCACCAATGATTGCTAACATTTAAGATGGCACTCATTACTGACTAAGAGAAGAAGAAAAAAAAAAGGAAAAAAAACGGAGGGCGCACCGACCTAGTGTGATACCGTTTGGGTAACTTTTATTAAGATATTAAAATCAATCATTATACTCACAATTTGAGTTTAAAAATGAGCCTTGAAAGACAGCGCAGCAACAGGACACAACAACACCAGCAGACTATGATAGTCACTTAAGTCTACAATCGATGTTTTAGGGCTGACGCTTTTCGGGGGCGTACCCCTTTCTTCAGAGCTTGGTGGTCTGTAGTGGTCACTACAGACCACCAAGCTCTGAAGAAAGGGGATACGCCCCCGAAACGCGTCAGCCCTAAAACATCGATTGTAGACTTAAGTGACTATCATAGTCTGCTGGTGTTGTTGTGTCCTGTTGCTGCGCTGTCTTTCAAGGCTCATTTTTAAACTCAAATTGTGAGTATAATGATTGATTTTAATATTTTAATAAAAGTTACCCAAACGGTATCACACTAGGTCGGTGCGCCTCCGTTTTTTTTCCTTCTTCTCTTAGTTTCATGAATTCCCACGATTCTGAGGAGGGCTGCAAAACTCTGGAAGATACCGTTTAATTGGATTACACCACCCCATAGCAAGAGATACCGGAGCACAGGAGATTTGTCTTTGTTTGTACTCATTACTGCCTACCAATATATGAGTGAGTGGTACTCATCACTGATCAATAACATAGGGGGACACTTACTACTGGTTACTGCACTCTCCAAGCTGTGCAATGAATAGCCCTGACACTATATATGCTATGGAAAAAATAAATAGCTGGATAGCCGCACTCCAAATATTCACCTTTATTGAAAAATGTAAATCAAGGTATCAAAGGTAGGTACAGACTAACTGCACAGCCACTGACATGTTTCACACCAGACACAGTGCTTAGCTATGACTAAGCACCGTGTCTCGTGTAAACATTTTAGCGTCTGTGCAGTTAGGCCCCTTTTACATGTGCGGACCGTATGTCCGCTTTTTCATCCATCAGTTTGCAGATGAAAAAGGGACATACATTGGTCCCTATGAGTTTGCGGGTGTCAGTGGATGACACCCGATCTCGTCCGCCTCTGCTAAGATCCGATTTTGCAGACAGAAGAAAGCCCTATTTTTCCTTCCGTTTGCGGATCGGATGAACACGGACATACGATCCGTGTTCATCCGATCCCCCCATAGGGGAGAGCGGAGAAAATACAGGGCTGTCCCTGCACAGTGTGTGGGGACCGCCCTGTCATCCGCCGGCTCAGCTGGGATCAACGGAGCGATGCCCACGGAGCATACGGAGGCGGATCATTACTGATCTGCTCCGTGTGAAAGGGGCCTAAATCTGTACCTGCCTTTGATTGAAAATTTTCAACAAAGGTGAATATTTGCCGTACAGCTATCCACCTATTTATTTTTTCCATTATCTCTGTTGCAAACAGAGCCAACACCCTGCTTGACTGTGGAGACAGCTGACCTTAGGAGAGGTAATTACCCTGGAATTGTGAACTCCCACACTGTATATGCTATGTTATATTATATGTTACATATTCTTAACTCTTGTACTCTATATGCTATGATAAACACAATGTAGTCATGACCCATTCATCCCATACACTATGTTGTATGTGACATTATACCAACTATTGCATTGTATGTGCTATATTATACAGTATGTAGTCCCGAGGACTCCACTTTGTATTAGATGATGTTACATCATCCTAATGCCTGCACTGTATACATTGTGTTATACATTACATAATCCTGTCTCCGGCACTTACAATATTGGACAATACTACATTGAATGCTTTCTACTTATTTATTCTGTTTATTTTTCTATTGATTGAACTAGATGGACATGTTTTTTTGTTTTTTTTCAACTTAAAGCGGATGGTTCACAAAAAAAAAAATATTAAAAGCCAGCAGCAACAAATACTGCAGCTGCTGACTTTTAATATTAGGACACTTACCTGTCCTGAAGTCCAGCGCCGTCCGCACCAGAGGATGAGCGATCGCTCGTCTCTCTGCTGTTCCCCCCTCCATCCACGGTGAGGGAACCAGGAAGTGAAGCGCTGCGGCTTCACTGCCCGGTTCCCTACGGCGCATGCGCGAGTCGCGCTGCGCCCGCCGATTGACTCCAGCTGTGTGCTGGGAGCCGAGTGTTCCCAGCACACAACGGGGGGCGACGGGATGTGATGCAATGCCCGTCTTTTGCCTGTGAATGCTGGGCCGAAAGTGGGTGCAGATACCTGTCTATCTGCACCCCCCTCCCCCCTGAAAGGTGTCAATTGTGACACCGGAGGGGGGGAGTGTTCGGATCAGTGGATCTTCACTTTAGGGTGGAGATCCGCTTTAAGTATGTGACATTTTCCTGACCATAGTGGTCATTGCCTCAACATTTGTTGGTTGCTATGTAATCCCTAAGACTCCTTTCACACTACTCCGCTGCAGCTTCCCCACAGTTCATCTGTGGTTTTAGGTCAGGCACACAAAAAATCCTGCATACTGCGGGCCAGATTCTCGTACGGCGGCGTAAGTACGAGCGGGGCGTAGTATATCCTATTTACACTACGCCGCCGCAACTCTGGACGCAAGTGCCGTATTCTCAAAGCACTTGCGTCCTAAGTTAAGGCGGCGTAGCGTAAATGGCCCGGCGTAAGCCCGGATAATTCAAATGTGGATGAGGTGGGCGTGTTTTATGTAAAAGAATCGTGACCCCACGTTTTTGAAGTTTTTTTTTTAACTGCGCATTCTCCGTGGACGTATCCCAGTGCGCATGCTCCAAATTACGCCACAAATACATTGGTTTCGACATGAACGTAACTTACGCAAATCCCTATTCGCGAACAATTTACGCAAACGACGTAAAAATCGACATTCATACTTAACATTGCGTACGCCTCACCTACGCAAAGTTACCCCTTATATAGCAGGGGTAACTTTACGCTCACGCAAACAACGTAAAATACGACGACCGGGCGCAATTACGTTCGGGAATCGGCGGAAGCGCCACCTAGCGGCCAGCGTATAATTGCGCACAATTAAACGCCGGCGTAGGCTAGTTACGTCGGCGGAAGAAACCTATTTTTTTTTTTTTTAGTGTGTATTTTTTGTGCGTGAACTCGAGAGAGAGGAGCCGGACTGCCGAAGTTGGGAGTAGGCAGACCCTCCCCCCAGAGGCAATCGCCATCCTTCTCCATGCCCCCGGTGGCAATGGCGGGTGTGGGGGGGCCTCCCACTCACCCCGCCCTACCTGCTCCACTTGGGAGCCCAACTGGGGCCCAACGGGGCAGAGGGGGAGTGAGGGGGCCTAGCCCACCCAGCCAGCCCCGTAGGTCCTTCGCCTCTCTTTATTTTAGGAGACCGCATGGCCAAAGTGCGTGTGTGTTAAACCAATTTTGTGTGCGTGCAAGTGTGGTGGTTTTTGTGGGGGGGGGGGTGGGCGTAATAAGCACAGGCGTACCTTGCATAGCACACCCACCGGGAGCCAGGCTGAGACCACCAAACTCAATTCACATGTAGCCAAGACCGAGATCCGAACCCTTGGCTGCAGAGGTGAACGGCTTGTCAGCGCAGTGCCAATCACAGCTCCCTCTGAAGAAACCTATTTTTTAACGTATCTGCGTTTGAGAATCGGCGTAAACATACGCCGGCACAGATTTGAAATTACGGCGGCGTATCTGGAGATACGCCGCCGTAACTGTTTTGAGAAACTGGCCCTGCATCTTTGGTGAGCATTCAGAAAATGCACTAAAAGAACACCCAATCTAATAGAAGTCTATGGGAAAGTGTGGGTAACCTGCACCTAAACTGTGGGTACACTGTGCTGCACGGCGCTGCAGGTAAACCACAGCAGGGCAGTTTGAAACCCCCCCACCCCCAATTCACACCTGGAGATTTGGTATGATTCTGCCCATGATTCCAAATTGAGCTAAAATTGCAGCATAACGCACATTGTGTATTTGGGTGTTATTCATTCTAATGTTACTCCAAATGTAGTGTGATTTTGTTATGACTGTTGCACAACAACAATGCATGGAAATGGCAGCAAAATACTGCGTGAGGCACGTCTGACAAAAAGATGCAGGCATTTCTTTTGCGTGACATACATGCATAGAACAGCCCGTACAAATGAATATGCTGCCCTGTGCCCAAAATCGTCCAAAAAAACTGAGCAGGAATGCATGTTCCTTCTATGCAGAGTGTAAATGGAGCCTAACACCCCGGTCACACCAATCGTGTCATCGAAATCATGCTACTTCACATGAAGTAGCATGATTTCAAAGTAGTGCAACTTCAGGTGCTACTTGGAGGACATCCGTGTGACTTCATGCATAGATGTCTATGCAAGTTGTACCTGAACCTGCAAAAAGTAGTACAAGAACTACTTTCAAAATCGGGACGACTTCCATTGCGGACAAAAGGGTGCGACTTCTCATGCGATTTGAAACAATCGCATTGTGCGGGAACAGAAGGGTTTTCTTCTATGGGCTTGATCCAGTTCATATTTTTAGATGCCATTTCTGCCATGTTCTACCCGGAGTACTATAACAGCAAACTGTGTCATCTCACACTTCCACCTACACTGTCACAATATGCACTGCCCCATTGGACTGCTGGGTTACAATTTCACGTCTCTGTTATGATACAGAACAAGAGAGAGGAAGCCATTGCAAGGCTTCTTCTAGAATAACTCTACATAAAAACAGTGGGGCAGATTCACAGAGAAATGGATTATCGTAGCGTATCAGAAATACACTACGCCGCCGTTTTTTACCTTGCTCTACGTGGAATTCAGGTAGATTTTCTATGGTAAACGACGGCGGCGTAGTGTATTTCTCCCGTCGCAATCCATCTGCGCGAGTAGGGGGCGTGAAACATTTAAATTAGGCGCGTTCCCGCGGCGATCGATCTGCGCATGCTCCGTTCACAAATTTCCCGCCGTGCATTGCGCGAAATCACGTCGTGACGTCATTCGTTGTTTATGTAGCGTACTTTACGGGCGATCCACGTCCCGACGAGTTACGTAAACAAAAAAAAAATTTAAATATATTCGAAGCGGGAACGACGGCCATACTTAACATGGGCTACGTAAAGTTAGAGCAGCAAAAAGCTGCTCTAACATTACGTATAAAAAAATAGACGAAAACGATTGCGACGCCCGCTCGTATGTTCGTGAATCCCCGTAAAAACACATTTGCATATCCCGACGCATCAAAACGACGCGAACTCCTCCCAGCGGCCGCAAATAGATGGCAGCGTAGATCCGAAGGCTTACGAAGACGTAAGCCTCTCGGATCGAAGCCCGAAGCCGGCGTATCATGGTTTGAGGATTCAAACTAGTGATACGCCGCGCGAAATTTGAAATTACTCCTGTCTAAACCCAGTTAGACAGGCGTAATTGTTTTGTGAATCTGCCCCAGTGTTTTATGGACATTCTTTATTGCATTCACAATGTAGCCATTATATATGACAAGCTGTATGTATCTTCTTTAATCACAATTTTAACTTCATAATATTTTGCATACATTAAGTTCAAGTGCTACTTTACTCACCACTGGGTTCTTAGTATTTGAATCAAACTCTGTAGAATTTGCATCTAAAACAGAGAAAAATATTAATATACATGTAAATAATTATGTTTAATAGGCATTAAAGCAAACCTGTTGCTCTGCCCTGCATGCAACAACACAGCTTGGTCAAGAATACTGGATTAAAATACACACCCAATTTAATATGAGCTAATCCCTCTGTCTTCTTACCATCAGGCAGCACTTGTTTCCTATTAACAAGCTGGTGATTGGTCGCTTGGACCACCTAGCAACCAATCACTAGTTTGTTTGGCAGCTCCTGCTCACCATACGGATATGTTCACAATGTGCAATATTCTGAAAAGTTATCCATGTTCGAATCACTCTTCAGAGACAATTTGATAGGCAGTAAGGAGGCATTGTATCACCTCCTCTTCCAACTGCTTTAACCCCTTGGACCCAGAACAAGCAATCCCATTGACTTGAAGGGGTCCCAATTAGTGGGATGACAGAGGGTATAATTCCTGCCACAACTGCGAAGCAAAGCATTGCAGCCATGGCAGGTGTACACCCCCAGCCGTTGCCTCTGCAGCTAAAGGGGATAGCATTTGAGGGGTGGTAAAACGAAAGCTCAACCAAAAGATTTTACTGACCGCTCCCCAAACTCATGTGTCAATGAGCCCTAATAGTGCAGCCAGTCACAGTTCCCGGATCACCACCACACTAGCCATAATGTCACTAGAATCTTTTTCTACCTTTCCTTAGCATCATGTACTTCCTGGACAGTGAAGCTGGTATTCCTAAAGGCAGACACTTACCAGTAAGCTATGGCTTGGTTTGCTTTTAGGAACTTGGACTGCTGTAGGTGAAACCATTCTAAGCTCCATTTCCTGGCCATAATCAGTCGAGGAACTGAAAAAGTCTCACACGTGGGGTATCAGTATACTCAGCAGAATGAGTTTTGGGTTGTAATTCTACAGTATGTCCATGCTGTATTTGAGAAATATCTTATTAAATTGACAACTTTATGTCAAAAAATTATTATTTTTATTCTGCATTTTCAGAAAACATGGGGCAAAAAAAGAAGTCGGTTCATGACCGGTTAATTTTTTTCAAGAAGTTTTTGGAATATGTGGGAAAAAATTGAAAATGCATTTTTTTTATACAAAGTTGTCCATTTATAAGATATTTCCAACACATAGCATGTACAGAGCAAAACTGATACCCCAAAATACATTCTGCTACTCCTCCCGAGTATGGTGATACCACATGTGTGAGACTTTTACACAGCCTGGCCACGTACAGAGGCCCAACATTGAAGTAGCACTGTCAGGCGTTCTACAAGCATAAATTACACATCTCATTTCTCAACCAGGTACTGGTTTCTAGCAGGTACTCTAGTGGCAGGTACTCTGGTGAGGTAGCAGGTACTCTGGTGGTGGGTGGTGAGGTGGCAGGTATTTTGGTGGCAGGTGGTGAGGTGGCAGGTAGTGAGGTGGCGGGCACTATGGTGGCGAGTACTCTGGTGGCAGGTGGTGAGGTGGAGGGTACTCAGGTGGTGGGTAGTCTGGTGGCAGGTGGTGAGGTGGCGGGTACTCTGGTGGCAGGTGGAGAGGTGGCAGGTACACTGGTGAGGTGGCAGGTACTCTGGTGACAGGTGGTGAGATAGCAGGTACTCTGGTGGCGGGGAAGATGCCCTGGTTGGCGGGTACTCTGGTTGGCAGATACTCTGGTGAGGTGGCGGGTACACTGGTGGCGGGTCATCTGGTGACATTACCGCGATCGGGGATCCGCTGTGTCCCGAGGGACTCAGCGGAACCCCCGATCGCCGTGCTGCGCACCACCGAGGGGTGCGCGTGGACGCCATGCACGCCGCTGCTCAGCTCTGCACGATAGGAGCCGGTCAGCTGCACAATAAGCTACGCTGCCCGCCGCCGCCACCGCTCCATTATCCCCATCGGGACACACAATCCAGTTCAAACAAAAAAAAAAATGATAATATCATACAGTCCCATATAACCAATTCATTACCCATAGTTGATCCAGAGGAAGGCAAAAAAAAACCAGCAGAGCATGATTTAATTTGCTACAGCAGGGGAAAAAAATTCCTTCCTGATCCCCCAAGAGAAAATCCGATTTTCCTCAGATCAACTTTACCTATAAATGTTAGTACCCAGTTATATTATGTACATTTAGGAAAGTATCTAGGCCTTTCTTAAAGCAATCTACTGAGCTGGCCAGAACCACCTCTGCAGGGAGTCTATTCCACATTTTCACAGCTCTTACTGTGAAGAAACCTTTCTGTATTTAGAGATGAAATCTCTTTTCCTGTAGATGTAAAGAGTGCCCCCTTGTCCTCAGTGATGACCGTAAAGTGAATAACTCAACACCAAGTTCACTATATGGACCTCTTATACATTTGTTAATGTTGATCATATCCCCCCTTAATCTCCTCTTCTCAAGAGTGAATAAATTCAGTTCATCTAATCTTTCCTCATAGCTGAGCTCATCCATGCCTCTTATCAGTTTAGTTGCCCTTCTCTGCACTTTCTCCAGTTCTGCGATATCCTTTTTGAGAACTGGTGCCCAAAACTGGACTTCATATTCCAGATGAGGTCTTACTAATGATTTGTACAGGGGCAAAATGATATCTCTATCTCTGGAGTCCATACCTCTCTTAATACAAGAAAGGACTTTGCTCGCTTTGGAAACCGCAGCTTGGCATTGCATGCCATTATTGAGCTTATGATCATTCCAAAACCCCCAGATCCTTCTCCACTACGGATCCCCTTAGTTGTACTCCCCCTAATATGTATGATGCATGCATATTCTTAGCCCCCAAGTGCATAACTTTACATTTATCAACATTAAACCTCATCTGCCACATAGTCGCCCACTTAGACAGAGCACTGAGGTTGGCTTGTAAATTGGAGACATTCTGTAAGGACGTTATTCCACTGCATAGCTTGGTGTCATCTGCAAAGACAGAAATGTTACTTTTGATCCCAGACCCAATATAATTTATAAAGATATTAAAAAGTAAGGGTCCCAGCACTGAACCTTGGGGTACACCGCTGATATCCTTCGACCATTCAGAGTAAGAATCATTAACCACAACTCTCTGAATTCTGTCTTTTTTACAGTTTTCTATCCATTTACAAACTGATATTTGCAAGCCTGTAGACTTTACCTTACACATTATCCCTCTGTGGGGAACTGTATCAAACGCTTTTGCAAAATCCAAGTTTACTATACCACGTCCACACCTCTGTCCAGGGTTTTACTTATCTCTTAGAAAAAGAAATCAGGTTTGTCTGACAACTTCTGTCTTTCATGAATCCATGCTGTTTTTTTCCGGCAAGAACTTGTCTATGTGGTCTTTTATTAATCTCTCCAGTATCTTACCAACTATAGAAGTAAAACTAACAGGTCTATAGTTACTTGTTAAAGACTTTGTTCCCTTCTTAAATATAGGCACCACATTGGCCCTGCGCCAATCCAGTGGTACTATTCCCATCAGTAATGAGTCCCTAAAAATGGGATACATTGGCTTTGAAATTACAGAGCATAATTCGTTTAGGATCCATGGGTTTATGCCATCTGGTCCAGGTGCTTTATCCACCTTTATTCTGGTGTACCCCAAGGTTCAGTGTTGGGACACTTACTTTTTAACATATCTATAAATGATATTGGGTCTGGGACTAAAAGTACCATTTCAGTGTTTGCAGATGACCCTAAGCTATGTAGTGGTATTAAGTGCTTACGGGAAGTTTTCAACTTACAAGCCAGCCTCAACGCACTATTTAGTTTGACAACAATGAGGCAAATGAGGTTTAATGTTGATAAATTTAAAGTTATGCACCTGGGGGGTAAAACATGTATCCATCATGTATTCTAGGAAAAGAACAACTGGGACAGTCAATAGTGAAGAAGGATCTGGGTGTTTTGGTACATCTTCGACTTAATAGCATGCAATGTCAAGCTGCAGTTTTGTCCCTGTACAATATTTAGTAAGACCCCATTTGGAATATGCAGTTCAAAAAGGATATTGTTGAACTGGAGAAAGTGCAGAGAAGGGCAACCAAACTGATAAGAGGAATTGTAGTAGCTCAGCTTTAAGAAAAGATTAGCCAAACTAGATTTATTCTCTCCTGATAAGAGGAGATATGATCAGCATGTAGAAATACATATGTTATCCATATAGTAAACTTGGTGTAAAGTTATTTACTTTCTGGTCATTACAAATAACAAGGGGGCACTCTTTTTATGTCTGGGGGGAAGAGAGACATAACCTTCACATGTATGGAAATGATTCTTCACAGGGAGATTTGTGAAAATGTGGAATAGACTCCCTCAAGAACTGGTTCTGGCCAGCTCAGTAGATTGCTTTAAAAAAAAAAAAGCCTGGATGCATTCCTAAATGCACAAAATATAACTGGATATTCATATTTAAAGGTAGTACCAACAGGGGTAGTTGATCCAGAAAATATCCAACTGCCTCTTGGGGTATCACAAAGGAAAATGTTAGCAAATTGTATTCGTTATTGGGTTTTTGGGGGATTTTTTATTTATTTTTTTAACCATATAGATTTTATTTTTATTAAGTAATAGGAAAATACATAAACATTTATGTCACAGCAGCATCGGCAGGTATAACCGTAAGATCAGTAGGAGTTACAGAGCGGTATTACATATGAGATACAGGTATAAATTAAACATGTACCATATGATCAAGGCAATAGACCGAATGACCCAAGACATATCTTCCAAATGCAAACACTTCGGAGGGAAACAGGTCACAGAGTGGAAGGGAGGGAAGGCGTCAGGGAATACCTATTGATATGCATAAGGAGTTTCCAAGACCTGACGCTTACAACTAGCTATGGCACCTTGCCTGTCTATATATGCCCAGCAGCTACCGCTCAGGTTCCCCTCTATACAGGACATGGGTGGGCTAGACAGCCGGAGACCATCCCGCCCTTCCAACTTGGGGGATTTTTTTTTTTGCCTTTCCCTGGATCAACTGTGGTGTGGGATAGTATATATGGAGGTTTTATATTTGTGTTTGGTTTAACTAGGTGGACTAGTGTTTTTTTTTTTAACCTAACTATGTGACTATGTCCATAAATGCTTCAGTTCCAAGAAACCTCTGCATTGCTGACCATTCTGTGTACAAGTTTTACATTATTGCACAAGGTTATGGGCCAGATTCAGGTAGAAATGCCCATCTTTAGGCATGCCTAGCGTCTGGATTTTAAACTAGGCCGCCGCAACTTTTTCAGGCAAGTGCTTTATTCATAAAGCACTTGCCTGTAAAGTTGAGGCGGCGCAGCGTAAATCACCCGGCCGAATTCAAATTCGGCGGGTAGGGGGCGTGTATCATCTAAATGAAGCGCGTCCCCGTGCCGAATGAACTGCGCATGCGCCGGCTGTGATTGGTTCCCAGTGCGCATGCTCCAAATCTTGACGTCAATTCGACGTGTAAACGACGTGAACGGCACTTACGAAAAACCCTATTCGCAAACGTTTTACGTAAATGACGATGTAAAAAAAGCGCCGGCACGCCGTCCATACTTAAGATTGCCTGCGCCTCATATAGCAGGAATAACATTACAATGCTACTACGCTAACGCAAACGACATAAAATTGGCGTATAGGCTCATTTGCATATTTTAGACGGGAACGCCACCTAGCGGCCAGCCTAAAATATGAAAATAAGATTAGACAGCGTGAGAGACTCACGCATGTCTGATCTAAGGAAAATCTATGCTAAACTGAACAACAACTGTATATAATAAAAATGTGTGTAGCACTCACCCCTGAAGGAGCCGCTGGTTTGATGATGGGATCGGCAAATTAAGTCACTCTCATGCCCCAGTTGATGAGCATTAGCTCGAAACATGTCGGGTACATAGCTCTTTTACCCAACTACCACACTTTTTTATTCATGTGATCACGTGTGCCAGATCTTTACATAGAACTGGTATTTCTCTTTGTTTTTATTTCTTTGTATTTTAAATTAGCCTAATAAAGGCTCTCCTTTTTTGAACAAACTACACTATGTTGAGTTCTCTTGCTTTTTCCATGGATATACACATAAGTCGTTCCTGTTAAAAGCTTGGAGCCACCCATAAGTTGGGACCTTTGGATTCCTGGGAAGGATTTATTGTTCTCCAACCATCATCTCCTATTGAGCCATCCATCTGAAGAGCTCTCACATGCTTATCTGACACGGTGCCGCTGGCATAGGTGTCCACCTTTTGCGGTAAGAGTACCCATTCTCTTAATTTATCAGTCTGGCTGTGTTGTATACTTCTGTACCATCCGAATCCCCAGTGATATATGAGTACCTCACATTTTAAGAAGATTCATCATACCGATATCTTTTCATGGGTTTTTGGAAAGGACTTTCTCCATATTACATTGTACTGTGCACACTAAGGGTTCACTATCCTTAGAATTGTTTCCTTTTGGTTACCTACTTTTGCTTTTCATGATTTATGTACTGTTTTTTGGTTCACTCTTCACAGTATAACCTCACCCACTTGGGTGAGATTTATGTCAATTGTTTCATGCAATTTCGACACATATTTCTAGCGCTGCACTTATTTTTTCTTTATTGTTCACCCACAGTTTGTTTCACTGTTAGTGCTGGCAGCTACACAATTTGTTATTAGCAGCACAACTTTTTTCTGTTTTGTCTGGATATAGGTGTAGCAGAGATTAGCTCTTGAAAAGAACACGGAGCCCACACGTCGCCAATCAGCGCCCTGGGGTGGGCGAGGTGTCTCCCGGGCCAATCTCTCTCTCTCAGACAGCAGCCGGGATGTCACCTTAAATTTTAGCTGGGAGGAACGAGTTTCGTTGACTCGACTCTAAGCCCCTGCCACGGGCCAATAAAATGTAAAAGATTCAGAATGTCCGAACGGAGCGAATCCTCCCAGTAACTTTCTCCTTAGAAAAGATCTCCGGGTGACAGCAAAGCATACCTGTCCATTGCCTGGACGCCGGATTTTCTCCATGGCAACGGGAACCCAGCGAGCCACTGGGGTCCCCTCAGTTTTGTCTCCGGTTGAGAATCTATAAGGCCTGAAGCCCGGCCAGGTAGGCCACGCCGTTAGGGTCCCTGGATGCGCACACCCTGAAGGTGGGTGCCGCACCCCGACTCCGGGACCCCACGCCGCAAAATTCCCGCCAACACCTGACCTCCGTCCCAGATATATCCCTCCCCAGCATGCCCAGCGAGAGAAAACCCTGTCTAATTGGCTGCTGGGGAAGATTCCATCTGCCAGAAATCCCTCTAGCTCCCACTGCTGGCCAAGGATGAATTCACATCCTCAAAAAGCAGTCCGAGCCAGTGGTCCTTACCAGAATAACACAGGTCATTATCCCTGACAAATCACGACTGGGAGCAATGTAACTCTCCCAGTCAAACTAGCTTTTGGAAAAATGCCCATGTGAAAAGCAAGGGGGCGCTACATGTGCATTTGTTCCTGATCTTACAGTAGTTGTCACAAACACATTACATTAATTAACTTTTTTCATTATTTGCTGGAGTTAGAACAAAATATTTAAAAACGTGTTTAGCAATGTAATTATTTAAAAACAGTTCACTAGATGAAGTTGTATATGAGTATGCATACACTGAGATGCACATGTTTATATACAACTTACACATTGCCCACCCATCTGCCTTAAAAGAAATTTGTGTAAAATTGTATTTTCTTTCCTGCCAAATGTAAAAATCCTTACACTATTTTAATAAATGATAACATATTCTACAGTTTTATATACTTATTACATTCATATTTCACTCTCATTATATTTCCATACTTATTCATTTTCATATATCCTTCTCATTTTTATACTGCCTGTTTAATATTCTAGAATAAATCCCACTCTCACACTCAAATCCATATTTCGATATTTAATTTACAAAACTGTAAACTCTGAAAGTATTAAAGTTGACTACAAATTAAAAATGTATGTCAAATATGAAGGTATCAGTTATCTAGAAAGAGAGCTTGTCACGTACATCAATACTGAATTTGTCAACTGTCATTTTAATAATGTAAATGTTGGTGAACAGAAATACATTTCCTAAAATGTATGCATCCTGTTGTAAATATTAACACAAGGCAAAAATAATGGAAGATAATATTATATAGGTATCCTGATAGACATAAAACATTTCCATAGAAAACAAACTAATGTGAAATATAACTTTATCTGTCTTGCTGTAATTGACTTTATTTTTAGAAGCACAATTATATACATTCCTTATAGAATTTCAGCCTTTATGCATATTGCCATTGCTATTTCCAAGTCAGCTGGGTTTTGTGGAAAGACTCAAGGATGAGCATTTGAGATAGATTTACTATGAGATTGGAGGCTGTTCACTTTGCAAAATGTAAGTTCAATTAGCTTAGTAACTTGTCGTGCCCAAGCTACATTTAAACCCAAAAGTCCAGTTCATTTGACTAGTGTGATCACTCTATACCAGACATCACTAAATGGCGGACCGCCGTCTGGGTCTGGCCCAAGTCACCGTTTTATCCGGCCTGACCGCAGTCCCACCATTTAGGAGCCTGATCAGCTGCCCTCACTGCTGTCATCCTTATTGAGTTGTTATCGGTGGCAGGAGAGCCCTGCATGAATGGCAGGAGGATGACATTGGAGGCAGTACAGCAACCAATCACAAGCTAGTTACCAGGAAAAGTTGTGCAGCTCCCACCCTCCTTCCAAAGCAGTCCTGCCGCTGAAGACCCCCATCTGCTTCCCAGGGTCCACGCAGAGCTGTCCAGCCACTGGTGTTCCCCTCCTGCCTCCCAAGGTTCATGCGTAGCTATCCCGCCACCGCTGTTAACCTCCCGCAGCTCAGGTGGAACTGTCTAGTCTCTGATGTCAGCTATAGATGTGAAGGATGTGTGGGAAGCAAGAGATGATGCGAAGGGGGTCCGAGGCAGGAATCTGGCGGAGGGGGGGTGATTTTAAGGGGGGGCTGAGGACAGGAATGTAAAGGGGGTGGTGAGGACAGGAATGCAAAGGGGAGCTGAGGACAGGAATGTAAAGGGGTGGGTGAGAACAGGAATGTGAAGGGGGAATGAGGACAGGAATGTAAAAGGGGGCAGGAATGTGAAGGAGGAGGAAGTGAAATAAAGGATGAGGGCTGACCATAATGCTGGTGTTGTGTAAACACACAAAATCAGCACTTTTAGCGTTAATTTTACTTTTCTGCTTTCAATCTACAAAATGTGTGTACTCACTGAAAATTCTCCATATATACTTTCGAAACCAATAAAGAAAGCTATGTCAACAGTACTAATGCTTAACCACTTGCTTACTGGGCACATAAACCCCCTTCGTTCCCAGGCGAAATTTCAGCTTCCGGCACTGCGTCGCTTTAACTGACATTTGCGCGGTCGTGCGACGTGGCTCCCAAACAAAATCGGCGTCCTTTTTTCCCAACACAAATAGAGCTTTATTTTGGTGGTATTTTATCACCCCTGCGGTTTTTATTTTTTGCGCTATAAACAAAAAAAGAGCGACAATTTAAAAAAAATATATATTTTTTTTACTTGTTGCTATAATAAATATCCCAATTTTTTTTTAAAAAAACTACTTTTTTTTCACAGTTAAGGCCGATACGCATTTTTCGACGTAAAAAAAAAAAAACGCAACAAGCGACTGGTTTGCGCAAAAGTTATAGCGCCTACAAAATGGGGAACAGAATTATGATTTTTTTTTATTATTATTTTTTTTACTAGTAATGGCGGCGATCTGCGATTTTTATTGCGACTGCGATATTGCGGCGGACATATTGGACACTTTTGACACAAACTTGGGACCATTCACATCTATAGAGCGATCAGTGCTATAAAAATGCACTAATTACTGTATAAATGTGACTGGCAGGGAAGGGGTTAACACTAGGGGGTGAGGAAGGGGTTAAGTGTGTATCCTGGGTGTGTTCTGACTGTGTGGGGGGAGGGGGGTGACTGGGGGAGGTGACCGATGCTGTGTCCCTATGTACAAGGGACACAGTTCGCTCTCCTCTCCACTGACAGCACGTGGAGCTCTGTGTTTACACACAGAGCTCCACGTCCCTGCTGTCAGCTGTTCGTTTTCCCGCCGATCGCGTGCACCCGACGGACATCGCGGCCGCCGGGTACGCGCATCGGCATCCCAACGATGCGCCGGGACAGTGTTTACCCGCCACGCGCCACCCAGTGGCGCGCGCGGGTAATGCAGTTGAAACACGTCCAAAGACGTCCACTTGGCGCCTCAGATCTGCTCTGTTGACGTATTCTGTCAATAGCGCAGGTCTGAAGTGGTTAAAAGGGAACAATTTTTCGATACAATGTTTACCTTATTAGATTACCACAAACATATATTTAGGCCTGATTCACACCTATGCAGGTTGCAGTTTGCATATTCTCCAGGTGCATTTTGCGTTTTTCAATACATGTTTTTGATCAATTGAAATCTATGGAACCAAAAACTGGAAAAAAAAGTCCCTTGCCCTTTCCACGAATGCACAGATGTGAACATGACCCATAAGAAACCATGTTAAATTGACTGTAGTGTTTCTCCAAAACCTAAAAAAAAAAAAAAAAACGCACAAAAAAATGCATAGGTGTGAACCAGGCTTTATGTTTTTTTTTTTCGTTCAAATATTAGAAGGTAATCCCACCACAAACTGAGCTAAATGGGCAGGAGTTTATATTTTGGCAACGATAAGCATGTGCAAAGTTATTTTGTCACATGAAAATCTTTTCCAACAGGCTTTAGAATTTTCTAGTCCATGAAGGATCTCTTGCTTTTCTATGCAGAAAAGGAAACAAACCCACTGCTGAGATTTTTTATAACCTAATATACAAACTTTTCAGTAAAATTAAAGTTTTACGAAAAAGTGGTCCTTATTTTCATGGTAAGTGCTGGCATCCTAAGTAATGTCAAAGTGTACAACTCACATGTATTTATAAACCTTAACAGAGATCACAGTACTATCCCCAGGCAATGTCTTCATTTGCTTCTCTATACATAAAAATGAGCCACACTTTGAACTAGTTGCTGCTGTGTATTTTAATTCATCATCCAGTCACTGACAATCCACCTGAGCTTCTCTCTCACTGACGCATTTCATTCACAAAGAGCTTAATCTTAGAGTGAGAGCTTAAATGGCGGAGGAACGTTCTTATACACACATCAATGAAACACTTAAGCATGCAAATCACCAACTCTATCGGACACATATTGCTGTCATTCTACATCAAATATAAAGAGGAGTTAGATTTTCTTATTTCATGTTGACGCAAAGTATTTTTCATTTTACACTAAACACACATTTACGTAGAGGTTTACATTTTAAACTGGGTGTATCTTTCTAGTATAGATGATCTAAGAGTTGATAAATCAACTTGTCTTCTAGCAAGGAAGTACAAGATCAAATAACTAGGATGAGAGGTGGTTTCTGTACTTACAGTGCTCAGCATGAGTACACCCCTTTTGAAAAGTAAGGTTAATCATATAACTTAGATTAAAAAATCTTCAGTTTTACTCAAATTAGTTGATGCAAAAGTGAATACACCCAACAAAAAAAACCGACTACATCTAATATTTTGTATGCCCTCCATGATTTGTAAGGACAGCCCCAAGTCTTCCAGGCGTGGAATGAACAAGTTGGCGACATATTGCTACATCTATCTTTTTTCATTCTTCAAGAACGACCTCTTTTAAAGCCTGGATGCTGAATGGAGTGTGATACTCAACTTGTCACTTCAAAACTCCCCATAGGTGTTCGATTGGGTACAGATCAGGAGCCATACATGGCCACTAAATCACTTTCACCCTCTTCTTCTTTAGAAATGCAACAGTGGCCTTAGATGTGTGTTTGGGATCAGTCATGTTGAAAAAGTGCACGATGACCAAGAGCATGGTAGCATTTTCTCTTTCAATATAGAGCAGTACATCTGTGAATTAATGATACCATCCATTAATTGCAGCTATCCTGATGGACATAAAACATTTCCATAGAAAAAAAACTAATAGGAAATATAACTTTATCTGTCTTGCTGTAATTGACTTTATTTTTAGAAGCACAATTATATACATTACTTATAGAATTTCAGCCTTTATGCACATTGCCAATGCTATTTCCAAGTCAGCTGAGTTTTGTGGAAAGACGCAAGGATGAGCATTTGAGATAGATTTACTATGAGATTGGAGGCTGTTCACTTTGCAAAATGTATGTCCAATTAGCTTAGTAACTTGTCGTGCCCAAGCTACATTTAAACCCAAAAGTCCAGTTCATTTGACTAGTGTGATCACTCTATACCAGACATCACTAAATGGCGGACCACCGTCTGGGTCTGGCCCAAGTCACCATTTCATCCGGCCTGGCCGCAGTCCCACTATTTAGGAGCCTGATCAGCTGCCCTCACTGCTGTCATCCTTATCAAGTTGTTATCGGTGGCAGGAGAGCCCTGCATGGATGGCAGGAGGATGACATTGGAGGCAACTAATCACAAGCTAGTTACCAGGAAAAGTTGTGCAGCTTCCACCCTCCTTCCAAAGCAGTCCTGCCACCGATGACCCCCACCTGCTTCCTGGGGTCCACACAGAGCTGTCCTGTCACCGGTGTTCCCCTCTGCCTCCCAAGGTTCATACGTAGCTATGCCACCACCGATGTTAGCCTCCCGCCGTTCAGGTGAAACTGTCTAGTCTCTAATGTCAGCTATAGATGTTAAGGATGTGTGGGAAGCAAGAGATGATGCGAAGGGGGGCAGAGGCAGGAATCTGGCGGAGAGGGGGTGATTTTAAAGGGGGGGCTGAGGACAGGAATGTAAAGGGAGGGGCTGAGGACAGGAATGTAAAGGGGGTGGGAAGGACAGGAATGTAAAGGGGGTGATGACAGGAATGTAAAGGGGGTGATGACAGGAATGTAAAGGGGAGCTAAGGACAGGAATGTAAAGGGGTGGGTGAGGACAGGAATGTGAAGGGGGAATGTTGGAAAGGTTTTTTTATGTGTATTGTGTGACTATTTGTAGAAATGTAAAATGGATTCTAAGGACACATTGCTTAATCTTGCCTCTGTAATGGATTCTAAGGACACGTGGCTTTACCTAGCCTAATTCTATTGTTTGTGTTACTTCTTTAAAATCAACCTTTGCTAAGAATTGTAAAAAGCCACTGTGACTGGCAATAAAGCTTGTTTGCGTCATGAGCCACCGGTGGTCTTTTAGCCAATAGTATTCTTCCTGTTGACTCTATAAAGAAGGTCTTACACCTCGTGTCTGGATGGGACTTCATGCTTTCTTCTCAGCATGAAGGTTCTATCCAGTTGTACCGGTGCAACTGAAATAAAGTATCTTGCTTCTGGAACACTTGAAGTTTGACTGATCACAGGGGAAGAATTATCCTAACATTTGGTCCGCTACCAATGTGTGAAGCCCGGGTCCAATGGTCGATCAGAAATCAGTGAGTATCGGATCTCAAAACTCACTGACAAAATAAGTCCTCCCACATAACATTTGTGGTCAAATAGGGCCCGATTGCTACCGGGACCCGGGTTCAACCATCTGGTTCCGAACCTGCCGTGATCCAGTCCTTCTGGTGTGTTTGGGAGGTAAGATACTTTGAATTAAAAAAAATAATAATTCGCTCTCTAAGTCTATTTTTTTTTTCTTTTTCTCTGCTTGATTTTGGTTATGAGTTATAGAACAGACTGGGATTGATTGTATGACATCTTAATAGTTCGCTGACATTGAGACTGATTGTATGACATCTTAATAGTCCACTGTAAAACAGGCATTTGGGGCATTGCCTGAGGTAAAAATGAATGTCGCCTGCTGTCCGGGACAGATAAAAAAAAGATTTGAAGGGTATACCGAATGTCGTAGGTTGCGGACCCGACAATTTAAGTGCTAAAAGTAGGCGAGTGATCTACACAGATTGCGAGGCCTACTGTTTTCTTGGTGATCACTTTTTCTGTAATAGGTGGTGTAGTACCATCTTCTTTTTTTTCTAATGGCCAACTTTACAATTATTTTTTTTTACAGTACTGCTGCACACACATGTTTTAACATTTTTGTTTTGTTTTGATTTTCCTGTATTCTTATTGTTATCATGGCCAAGGATCGCTACCCCAGTGTTTTACAAGTTATTAGAAAGCCCAATTAATGGAATTTTTCTGTTCAGGCAGTTTTGTTTTAACATGTCTGCAATCTTGTGTTTAGACACCGGACTTAAACCTCCCACCCCCCCCTTTCGTACATATGTATTGTTAATGACTTGTCCGCCTATCTAAGCTAAGTACACTTGCTCTTTTGTGTGTGCGCGCGCGTGAATACAGACCAGGTCACCTTTTTTTTAGTTGTTTGTTTTGTTTGTTTGTTTTTTTTTGTCTGTGTTTGTTTTAAACACACTGTGCTTCTAAAAAAAAAAAAGAAAAAAAAAGAGGGGGGGTAATGGTATAATATATGTGTGCATAGGTTTCCTGTTTGGGGAATTTAGACTTTGCTGTTGTATTATAGATTTTGGTGGGGTTTAAGAGTAGAATTACCGGTCTTGTATTCTAAACTCAACACTGAAGCAAACGTGAACCATGGGGAATAATTTCTGTAAAGGGATGTATTGTCTGTGCTGCTGTTGTATTCCTAATGCACCATTAGAAAGGGATAAGAAATGTATGCATAACAAAGACCCTAAAATTGTGATATAATGTGCTAAAAGGGAAAGAAAATGTGTTTTTTAGAATAATTTAACTGTAAAAGGTTGCTAGAATTTGGTGAAAATGCTTAAATTGTTAAGATCAGAGAAGGTGTAAGTTAGAAATGGCGGCATGCTGGCTTGAACATGCTAGAAGAACAAAAGAAAAATGCCAAGCCCAACTTCCCCTAGTGGACAAAGAGGATGATTTAATTTGTAGAACCCAGAGACCACCTCCTTATAATGGTCCTCCCCCTCAGGTGCAAGCCACTGCCCAGAGTACCACCCTCCCTGTGACATCCACCCCTGTAAGAGGAACCGCCTCTAAACAAGACCCTGACCCTACTTCCTTAATCTCTCCAGATAGCAGCATGATCTCGGAGCTGAACAGATCAATCCTTGAAACTTTAACTGATGCCATAACCTATGCACTAGTTGCCTCAGCAGGAGCCAAGGGATTAAGTAAACCTCCTATTAGGTATGGTGTAGATGATGGTGAACAATACCCCTTGATAGAAGTCCCAAACCCCAGGGGAGGACAGGTGGATGGGTTTGGAGGACAGCATCCCATGACAATGACTGTTTTCAGGCCATGGACTGAGAAGGACATACAAAAGGCTACAGAACACATAAAACATCCAAAATTAGGTTAAGCAGAATTTATTGAAAACATAGAGGGATTATGGAACAGTAATAAGTTGAATGGGGTGGAGGTAGAGAGAGCCCTGAGGAGAGTACTGGGATCAGATTGGGCTTCCGTAAAGGGGGATTGGGACCATTGCGGCCTAGCAGACGGACAGGGGCGAAGAGATCCATTACCTCCAGATAGCCCAGACTTAGGAAACAGGTTGACTGCATTACTGAATAGATGTCAGCTTAGATGGATTCAAAGGACTGATTGGCAGAAAATAAATATGACAGTACAAGGAGAGTATCAGTGACTACCTAAATAAAACTACGAGATGTTTTTAAAGTGTTCTCCGGGATCCCCGAAGCTGAGGATGTGAACAGTGCATATCAGCAACGGCTAAAAATAGCTTTTGTAAATGGATTAAAACAGGATCATAAAGATTACATTGTTAAAAATATGGTTATTTACTGAACTGCATCAGTTCTAGATGTTTTACAATATGCTAAACATTCAGAGAAGTATCTGAAAACAATGGGAAACAAATTTGAAAGTAAAGGTTTTTGTGCAAAGTGTTGAAGGAGATGAGGATGTAGCGGATGTACACTGCCGTGGCGGAAACAGAGGAGTCCCATAGAAGGAAGCAGAGGAGGGTATAGCCTCTGTAATAGATACATTTTTACAAATAGGGGTGATTATTTTGTGTCCTGACAGACACTGTAACACCACTCTTTTCCCTGTTAAGAAGGCTCCGCCTTCCACAGGCTGGAGAATGATACAGGATTTACAAGCCGTTAACCAGGCAGTTATACCAAGAGCTCCTGTGGTACCAGATCCACACACACTATTGAATGATTTGGATCTAGGGAATGAATTCTTCTCTGTGATTGAAATTAGTAATGTTTTTTTTAGCATTTCAGCGCACCCCGACCATCAATTTTGGTTTGCCTTCACTTACCGGGGGAAAAGGTATACCTTCACCAGGTTGCCCAGAGCTATTGTGAGTCTCCCACCATCTTTTCACAGGTAATGTCCTCAAACTTGGCTCAATTTGTGCCCCTAGGGGGAAGCCAACTCCTCTATGAAGACACATTCTAGTGGCGTCTCCCTCAGAGGAGGTTTGTAGGACTGATACAATGGCTCTGTTGTATTTTCTCCATGATCAAGGACAAAAGGTAAATAACACTAAAATTCTAGTTGTGGCAACAGCAGGTCAAATACTTGGGGTATAATATCTCAAAAGGTCAGCACCTGGATGGAGCGAGAATTCGAATCCTCCTACAGGTGTAGAAAAAAAAAAAAGTCTGTATTTTTTGGGCATGAGGAATTGTTGTAGGGTTTGGATCCCCGGGTATTCAATATTGACTGCCCTGTTGGTCCATGCCTTACATGGTAACCCCATGGCCCCACAGGATGCTATAAAATGGAGTGAGGAAACAGTAGATTTAAGGGAAGGTCACAAGACATCAGTACTTACACAGTCACATGGTGAGCACCAGAGGCCAATTGCTTACTATTTTACAAAACTAGACAGTGTAACTAGAACACTTCCACCCTGTGTACAGGCAGTGGTAGCTGCAGCCGAAACAGTAAAGGCCTCAGCATCTATAGTGCTATATCACCCATTGACACTCAAAGTACCTCATGCAGTATATGTTATTCTTTTACAACAAAAGATATCACATTTGAGCCCAGCACGACACCTTACTGTATGACAATACTCTTGACACAACCTCACTTAACGATAAAGAGTTGTACTACATTAAACTCATTCACACTACTACCACTCCCTACTGATGGCCATAAACATAACTGTACTGCTGCCATCGCTGGAAAGGTACTGTCACAAAGTGATTTGAAAGATGTACCATTATCTAATCCTGACATGTAACTTTTTCTTGATGGCTTCAGTAGAAAAAATCCAGATGGCACAAATGTAACCGGATATGCAGTAGTGACACAGGCTGAAATCTTGGAGGGAAATAAAAGAGCAGATGAAGGGGCTAAAATAGCGGCACAAGAAACACATCAAATAATGACAGAACTGGAAATCATAGAGATAGATCATACAGTCCTTACTGATATACAGCAGAGTGCACCCCCCGGGGAGAAACAATATTGGAAATAGATAACATTTACATATCACCTGAAGGAAAACCGGTATTGCCAAAATCCCTATTTAGGTATGCAGAAGTGTTGACACATGGAGTACCTCATGTGTCAAACAGGGGGATGACTGAGATGTTAAATAAAGGTATGTACAGCCTATGGCTTCACAAACTACTCAAAAACTTTTTGTTCTCAATGCATTATATGTGCAAAACACAATGCTCAGGGAGGCATAAGACCACGAAAAGGAAAGTTCCCCACACCACAATATACATTCCAACACATTTGCATGGATTTTATTGAATTGGACAAATGTGAAAGGAAAGAATATTGTCTGGTAATAATAGATGCTTTGACCAAATGGGTGGAGGTATTCCCGACAGGAAGTGCGGATGCACAGACTGTAGCCAAAGAATTACTAAGAGATATAATTCCTAGGTTTGAAATCCCTGAAAAGATCTACAGCGATAATGGATCCCATTAAGATTTGAGTCCATTCGAAATGATACATGGGAGGCCATATAGAATACCCTTACTACTAAATGAAACACCAGTTGAAGAATCTGAACGTACCTTAGCAGAATATGGGCCAGATTCAGGTAGATCAGAGCATCTTTGCTCTGGAGTAACGCTTCTCTTTTACGTTACTCTGCCGAAATTTTAGGAGCAAGTGCTGTTATTCATGAAGCACTTGCTCCTAAAGTTGCGGCAGCGCATCGCAAATGAGCCGGCGGAATTCAAATTGGGCGGGTACGGGGCGTGTATTATTAAAACTAAGCGCGATCCCGCGGCGAACGTACTGCGCATGCGTCGAGTGTCAATGCATCCCAGTGCGCATGCTCCAAATTCTGTGAGTGAACGTCAATGACGTCACATCCCCATTCATGAAAGTTTTACGCAAACGACGCGATATTTTATTTTTCCGACGCGATGACGACGCCTATACTTAACATAGGATATTCCACTAGGGGGCTGCTTTATCTATACGCCGCGTATCGCTTCCGGAAACGTCGTAAAGTCACTGCGTCGCGCCCGAAAAAGATCGTGAATTGCCGATTCCCGCTCATTAACATATTTTTTGAGCGTAAATCGGCGGGAACGCCCCCGGCGCCATTTTTAAGTTGAAGTAACGATGCGATGGCGAAATTCAATTGCGCCGATCGCATCGGAACTCCAACCCGGCGTTTCTTGTTTTCTGGTTACAGAAAACAAAAACGCCGGCTTAAAGTGACAGTTAGGCTGGCGGATCCATTGATCCGCCAGCCTAACTCTACCTGAATCAGGCCCTATATGTCTAACTTGTTGAAACATAAACAAATTAATGAGGTCTGTTCTATTCCAGAAGGTCCAATCCAAAGGATAAGAGAAAATCCATTTAGGAGACTGGGTCCTGATAAAAATAATAAAAAAGGAAACATTGGCACTTGCCTAAGTGGGAGGGGCCATATCAGGTTCTTCTCACCACTCCCACGGCAATAAGGATTGCAGAGAGGTCTACCTGGACTCACCAGTCCCATTACAAAAAGGTTTTACAGGCAGAGCAGGGTCAGTTGGCGGCAGAGCTCTGGTAAAAAGTCCTGCTACAAAGGGAGGTTCTGCACAAGGCGGGGCTTATCTCAAACCGGTGAAGAACTCCATTACCTTACCCCCGGGGCTCTGTAGCTGGTTAGGATGAAAGGGACAGTTATCATCTTGGGTCTACTGGTGACTCTAGGTGAGACGTCTATACGTGGAGGCAGAAACTGGAAAGAGAAGGAACCTCTAGACTGGGCAAGTAAGGGGAAGGCCTTGAACTTAACCTTCATAGAAGGAGTAACTAGTACCATTTTAGTTGATGTTTGCCAAATGGTGGACTGTGAGGACTTAACTGAAGCAAGAAGGCTCCAATAGGCAGATAAATATGTTTGTTATATTCCAAGTAAGATAGAAGTTCTGAGTAACACTTTAAGATTTACTAACCTAACAGTAGAAGATGCCATAGCTTTGGAGACGGGTTACCAAGAAAAAAATGAGTGCTTAGAATGGTTAAGATACACGGTTAAAACTCTAAAAAGAAAAACTGTTTAGTTTGTGCTGGAGCTAGACCACATTTAGCAACAGTCCCTTTTCCTCTAGATTACAATACAGATCCAGAAGGTTTAAAATGTATGCTGCGGTTGTATAATAAGAGTTATAAACCAGAAACAAATTCTACCTGTCACACATTGAGTTTGTTGTTTCCCCCAGTACAGAGACCTCAGATGCCCGGATAAGTAGTAACCGCTGGAGGTAATTGTACTTGTTTTACACTCCCAGGGAACAGTAGCGCGGTGGATCTTGGGTCACTACCTGATGATTGCTGTGCGGAGAGGATTAACAAGGAAAATAGTGACTGGGTGGAACATGACATTCAGAGAGCTGATGTCTGGTGGATGTGTGGGAATAAGAAACTGCGAGCTAGGATCCCGGCCAATGCCTGAGGGGATTGTGCTATGGTCCAGCTGGTTATGCCCCTGAGAATCCTGTCAGAACACCCGTGGACTAAGGGTTACCAACGGTATGGAAGGGACACCTCTCCCAAAGGGTCATTTGACTCCTAGATCTACATAGATGAGATTGGAATTCCTTGAGGGGTGCCAAATGAGTTTAAGGCCAGGAGTCAGGTAACAGCTGGGTTTGAGTCTCTTTTCTGGTGGGTGACTATAGATAAAAATGTTGACTGGATTATATATATATTACAACCAACAACGATTTGTAAACTATACCAGGGACGCTGTAAAAGGTCTAGCAGAACAGCTGGGCCCCACCTCTCTAATGGCATGGCAGAACCGAATGGCTTTAGATATGATCTTAGCTGAAAGAGGAGGGGTATGCAAAATGTTTGGTAGCATGTGTTGTACCTTTATCCCAAACAATACAGCACCTGGGGGGACTGTGACCAAAGCCCTGGAAGGACTAACTGCTCTATCGAATGAATTAGAGAATTCAGGTATTAATGACCCATTCACAAACTGGCTTGAAGGATGGTTTGGTAAATGGACTGGACTTATCGCATCATGTATGATCTCAATTGCTGTGGCTTTCGCTGTTCTGGTCACTTGCGGATGTTGCTGCATTCCTTGTGTTTGAGGACTTTCACAAAAAGTGATCGAAACTGCAATCTCGAGAACAATGTATCAAGCACTTCCTACCTTCGAGGAGACCTGTGTGGATGTTGAAGCTCAACTTAATGACATATAGTCCGAAAGTGCATAAAACACAGGGACTATCATCGAAATGTGTTGAGATAAAATAGCCACACAAGAGGAGGGAATGTTGGAAAAGTTTTTTTATGTGTATTGTGTGACTATTTGTAGAAATGTAAAATGGATTCTAAGGACACATTGCTTAATCTTGCCTCTGTAATGGATTCTAAGAACACGTGGCTTTACCTAGCCTAATTCTATTGTTTGTGTTACTTCTTTAAAATCAACCTTTGCTAAGAATTGTAAAAAGGCACTGTGACTGGCAATAAAGCTTGTTTGCGTCATGAGCCACCGGTGGTCTTTTAGCCAATAGTATTCTTCCTGTTGACTCTATAAAGAAGGTCTTACACCTCGTGTCTGGATGGGACTTCATGCTTTCTTCTCAGCATGAAGGTTCTATCCAGTTGTACCGGTGCAACTGAAATAAAGTATCTTGCTTCTGGAACACGTGAAGTTTGACTGATCACAGGGAAAGAATTATCCTAACAGGGAATAAGTACAGGATTGTAAAAGGGGGTCAGGAATGTAAAGGAGGAGGGAGTGAAATAAAGCCAGAATGAGGGCTGACCATAATGCTGGTCTTGTGTAAACACACAAAATCAGCACTTTTAGCGTTAATTTTACTTTTCTGTTTTCAATCTACAAAATGTGTGTACTCACTGAAAATTCTCCATATATCCTTTCAAAACCATTAAAGAAAGTTATGTCAACAGTACTAATGCTTAAAAGGGGACAATTTTTCAATACAATGTTTACCTTATTAGATTACCACAAACATATATTTAGGCCTGATTCACACCTATGCAGGTTGCAGTTCGCATATTCCAGGTGCATTTAGCGTTTTTCAATACATGTTTTTGATCAATTGAAATCTATGGAACCAAAAACCGGAAAAGTCCTGTGCATTTCATGGAAAGGGCCAGGATGTGAACATGACCCATAGCAAACCATGTTAATTTGTCTGTAGTGTTTCTGCAAAACCTAAAAAAAAAAACTCACAAAAAAATGCATAGGTGTGAACCAGGTTTTATGTTTTTTTTTTTTTCGTTCTATGCAGAAAAGGAAACAACCCCACTGCTTAAATTTGTTATAACCTAATATACAAACTTTTCAGTAAAATGAAAGTTTTACAAAAAAGTGGTCCTTGCATCAGACACCTATTTTCATGGTAAGTGCTGGCATCCTAAGTAATGTCAAAGTGTACAACTTATATGTATTTATAAACATTAAGAGTGATTACAGTACTATCCCCAGGCAATGTCTTAATTTGCTTCTCTATACTTAAAAATGAGCCACACTTTGAACTAGTTGCTGCTGTGTATTTTAATTCATCATCCAGTCACTGACAATCCACCTGAGCTTCTCTCTCGCTGACGCATTTCATTCACAAAGAGCTTAATCTTAGAGTGAGAGATAAAAGGCGGAGGAACGTTCTTATACACACATCAATAAAACACTTAAGCATGCAAATCACCAACTCTATCGGACACATATTGCTGTCATTCTACATCAAATATAGTTAGATTTTCTATTTCATGTTGACGCAAAGTATTTTTCATTTTACACTTAACATACATTTACCTAGAGGTTTACATTTTAAACTGGGTGTATCTTTCTAGTATAGATGATCT
Organism: Rana kukunoris; assembly: GCA_029574335.1. Lineage (NCBI taxonomy): Eukaryota > Metazoa > Chordata > Amphibia > Anura > Ranidae > Rana > Rana kukunoris. The sequence goes on along the minus strand of CM056050.1, from coordinate 536,229,973 downwards.
AAAAGTTGATAAATCAACTTGTCTTCTAGCAAGGAAGTACAAGATCAAATAACTAGGATGAGAGGTGGTTTCTGTACTTACAGTGCTCAGCATGAGTACAGCCCTTTTGAAAAGTAAGGTTAATAATATAACTTAGATTAAAAAATCTTCAGTTTTACTCAAATTAGTTGATGCAAAAATGAATACACCCCACAAAAACAACTACTACATCTAGTATTTTGTATGACCTCCATGATTTGTAAGGACAGCACCAAGTCTTCCAGGCGTGGAATGAACAAGTTGGCGACATATTGCTACATCTATCTTTTTCCATTCTTCAAGAACGACCTCTTTTAAAGCCTGGATGCTGAATGAAGAGTGATACTCAACTTGTCTCTTCAAAACTCCACATAGGTGTTCGATTGGGTACAGATCTGGAGCCATACGTGGCCACTGAATCACACTCACCCTGTTTTTTAGAAATGCAACAGTGGCCTTAGATGTGTGTTTGGGATCATTGTCATGTTGAAAAAGTGCACGATGACCAAGAGCACTGAGTGATGGTAGCATTTTCTCTTTCAATATAGAGCAGTATATCTGTGAATTAATGATACCATCCATGAAATGCAGCTCCCCCGACACCAGAAGCATCTGTGCAGCCCCACAGAATGACACTGCCACCACCATGTACACTCACATGCATTTATCAACTTTCAGTTTTTTACAGTGGTTTCACTGTAGGCACCATACATTTTCTTTGTACTCCTCACCTTTGTGACACCATACAGTTTAGTTTCAATGGCCCAGATTCACAGAGCAATTACGCCTGTCTAACTGGTGTTAGACAGGAGTAATTTCAAATTTCGCACGCCGTATCACTAGTTTGAATCCTCAAACCATGATACGGCGGCTTCGGGCTTCGATCCGAGAGGCTTACGTCCTCGTAAGCCTTCGGATCTACACTGCGATATTTTTGCGGCCGCTGGGAGGAGTTTGCGTCATTTTCATGCGTCGGGATATGCAAATGAGTTTTTACGGCGATCCACGAAGGTACGAGTGTCCCTCGCAATCGCCTACGTCATTTTTTGGCTACGTAATGTTAGAGGAGCTTTTTGCTGGTCTAACAGTGCGTAACCCATGTAAAGTATGGCCGTCGTTCCCGCGTCGATTTGAAAATATTTTTTTTTTTTTTTAACGTAACTCGTTCGGGAATAGGAATGTACGTAAACGACGCTACTACGACGTGACGACGTGTTTTCGCGCAATGCACGGCGGGAAATTTGCGAACGGAGCATGCGCAGTTCGATCGCCGCGGGAACGCGCCTATTTTAAATGCTTCACGCCCCCTACTCGCGCAGATGGATTGCGACGGGAGATGGATTGCGACGGGAGAAATACACTACGCCGCCGTCGTTTACTGGACAAAATCTACCTGGATTCCACGTAGAGCCAGGTAAAAAACGGCGGCGTAGTGTATTTCTGATACTCGAATCTAATTCTCTGTGAATCTGCCCCAATGTTTTTATTAAGTAATATTATTTGATTGAACAGGGTAGAATATATAGTAATACAATAAATCCAAACAATAAGTAATATTGCAGATAAGGCAATAGAGATGATACATAAACAGTAAGTATAATAAAATAAAAGTATATTAGGGTTAAGTAAATATACTTTTACATATTCATGTATTCAGGACGGGGTAATTTGAACAGTGTAACAAAATGATATGTAATATTATTCGAGAGTAACAAGAGAAAAACCGGGATAGATAAGGGAGGGATAGTATGTGTTTTAATGATTTAAGAATTATAACAAGAATGTTCTGGAAAGGTATCTGTTCCAGGATAGGTCAAGGTGGAGTATTCAAAGAAGTGTTATATTCTGTAGAGTTTGTAAAGTGAATCCAACAGGCACATTTTTCATGAAATTTAGTTGGGGGATCTCTATTTTGTTGTACACCATACAGTTTTGAAACTATCAGTTCCAAAAACATTTATCTTGGTCTCATCACTCCAGAGTAGAGTGCCAGTAGTCTTCTTCTTTTAGCATGGGCCCTGGCTAATTCTAGGTGGGCTTTTTTGTGTAAGGGATTTAGGAGAGGCTTCCTTTGTGGACGACACCCATGCATGCCATTCCTCTGCAGTCTACGCTGTATTGTGTAATGGGAAACAATCACCACAGTTTGGCTTTCTACTTACTTAGCTAACTGTAGTAAACTTACATGGCGATTTTCTTCAACCCTTCTCATCAAAAGACGGTCCTGTCGAGGTGTCAACTTCCATGGAAGGCCTGCATGTCTCTGTGAGATGGTTACAGTTCCATCTTTATTACATTTTTTGTATCACTTTTGCTACAGTATTCTGACTGATAAGGAAAGCTTTGCCGATCTTCTTGTAGCCTTCACCTTTCTTGTGTCTCTTCCATGTGGTTCCATTGCCGACAGCATTAAATTAGAAAAGGGGTTTTCTTTGTTAAGGGATGTCCTTTTATAATCAACTGTCTGCTGAACACCTGTTTAATGAATAATTAGATTCACCTGTATTTGAATCAGGATTTTGTCATCTAAAATGTAGCTCTGCTCCCAAGACTTTCATTAAAGTGTATTCATTTTTGCAACATGGTTTTAAATTAATTTGTAAAAAAAAGTATTTTGTAGTACAGTGTCCCATAGAAAATGTTAATTCTGAAAGGAAAGTAACGGTTTTCTGACAAATCTGTTGGGGATTACTCATTTATGCTGAGCGCTAACATTGTGCAAATAATAGGCAAGTATCTGTCAGGCGGTTGAGAGCTGTAAAAAAAATGTTTTTAGGGTTCTTAATCTTTTCCCATCTACAGTATTTTTATTACATTTTTAACCTCTCTACCATTTATGCCTTTTTATCAATGCCCGACACGGAATTTCACCTGCTCTATCTTCACAACGGAAAAAGTTCTTGTGGAGTCATATCTCCTTCACATGATGGAGAGACCTATCCTGAATTATAAATCCTCCCTGACCATTCATCTACTGAAGGCACCTGAGGCCTGCATTCCAATGCTAAGGAAATAATCTAGCACCCCTCAAAAGCATTATGGTTTTCCAAAGTCAATGATATTCTAAATAAGGAGGATCTCAGTTCCACCTTAAACAACTCAAAAGAGAAATTCAAGCATGCTTGGAGACCATGGCAGTATTTCACATTCAAGGACAGACTATTTAAACACCCACTCACAGGTAGAAACCCCCACCCATGCAACAGACATGTTCCATGTGACACTACTGTACCCAGTGGTCCCTTAAAGGGGCGTTCCACCCACAATTTTACTTTTTAAATATAAATACCCCTGTAATACACAAGCTTAATGTATTCTATTAAAGTTAGTCTGTAAACTAAGGTCCGTTTTTTTAGGTTGTTACGGCATTTATATTATAATCTAGAAATAGACCGTGGCGTCCTTTTTTTCCCACAAATAGAGCCTTCGTTTGGTGGTATTTGATAATTTCTGCGGTTTTAATTTTTTGCGCTATAAACAAAAATAGAGCGACTATTTTGAAAAAAATGCAATATTTTTTACTTTTTACTATAATAAATATCCCCAAAAATATATAAAAAAAACATTTTTTTTTCCTCAGGTTAGGCCGATACGTATTCTTCTACATATTTTTCATAAAAAAAAAAAAAAAAATCGCAATAAGCGTCTATTGATTGGTTTGCGCAAAATTTATAGCGTTTACAAAATAGGGGACATTTTTATAAAAAAAATTTTTTCGCTAGTAATGGCGGCGATCATTGTTTTTTTTCAGTACTGCGACATTATGGCGGAAACTTCGGACACTTTTGACACATTTTTGGGACCATTGGCATTTTTTTAGCGATCAATGCTATAAAAATGCATTGGATTACTATAAAAATGCCATTGGCAGTAAAGGGGTTAACACTAGGGGGCAGGGAAGTGTGTTCCTGGGTGTGTTCTAACTGAACACACTGGACTCACTAGGGGAAATCACTGATCTTCTGTTCATACATTGTATGAACAGAAGATCAGCATTTCCCCCGCTGACAGGACCGGGAGCTTTGTGTTTACACACATAGCTCCCGGTCCTCGCTCTGTAACGAGCGATCGCGTTTGCGCGGCGGCGATCGTGCCTGCCGGGCACGCACACGGGACTCGGGGGTGAGAGGGGCGCACACGCCCCCTAGTGGCTGCTGAAGTGCCGACGTAGACCTACGGGCTATCGCCCAGGTGAGCCGACCTGCCGCCGTAAAATGACGGCGGCAGGTCGGCAAGCAGTTAAGTGTGGGCATCAGGAAGCCAGACTGTATGACTTCCTTGATTTCAGCTTTGCATATCTCGCACATGCTCAGTGCTGCACAAGCAATGCAATAGGTTTCGGTCAGGTTTGCAAGGACTACTGGGAAACATGATGCCTATCCCAGAAACCCTTGCAAATAGCCTTGTCACTTAATAGCCTAGGCTAATAAGGAGGAGGAAGTAATAAAGGACTACAAAATAAAGGTATTTACAAGCAACAAAATAAATAACAATTGTCCATTCTGAACACTATGAGATTAGGGCATGCAGCACAGACAAACATACAAAAAAATGGGTGGAACTCCACTTTAACAAACTAGTCCCTATTGCTCTTCGCTTGTTTTTTTTTTTTCAATCTTCCTCTTTTCAAATAACCCCATATCATACCAGTTTTGATGTTTTCTCATCCCAGATTAGTCCCCTTACCTGCTTAAAGGGTCACTAAAGGAAAAACCTTTTTTTGCTGAAATGACGGTTTACAGGGTATAGAGACATAAAAGTTAACTGATTTCTTTTCAAAATGATTAAAAATAGATAAAAATCAATCATATAATGTGCCTGCAGGTTAGTTTCACTTTTGAACTGACTTCATGTTTCTGCAAAGTAGAAATAGACACACAGAACAAAAACAAACAAATCCAGGGCAGTGTTTTGTTTTTAAAATGAATCTGGTTCTGGGAAGTTTTAGACACAAAGTAATGACAGCTTAGACCATCGTGAGAAAGCTCCCAGCACTGTGGTTATAAGGAAACAGACAAGCAGGAAGTGTGGAGATCAGAGCAGGATTACAGCAACTTCAAAGCAAAAACGAACAATAAGGACATGAAACCAGTACTGCAGTAAGGTAAAGGAAGCGATTTAGCTAAAAAAAAAAAAATCCTTTAGTGATCCTTTAAGGTAGCAAATAGACATGATATGACTGTTTCTCAGCATTCTACTGTAGTATTGAAATGTCAGCTACGATATGCACCATTAAACAACTGATATTTGTGAAACTTCAGTCACAATTGCAAATGATTCTGGTATTGAATGTGACATGCTTGTAATGTGACGTTTCTAAATAAATAAAAAATCTGCATTTTTGGCTATATCATTTCCTAAAACCTCAGAACATTCTGAAAGCAAAGGCTCTATAAAATATAAATATGGTAGTTGCAATTTTCTATGTTGCACAAAATTTGTGAAGTTGCTTATCGGATCTACAGTATCTCACAAAAGTGAGTACACCCCTCACATTTTTGTAAATATTTTGTTATATCTTTTCATGTGACAACACTGAAGAAATTACACTCTGCTACAATGTAAAATACAGTAGTGAGTGTACAGCTTGTAAAACAGTGTAAATTTGCTGCCCCCTCAAAATAACTCAATACACAGCCATTAATGTCTAAACTGCTGGCAACAAAAGTGAGTACACCCCTAAGTGAAAATGTCTAAATTGAGCTCAAAGTTTCAATTATTTGTGTGGCCATCATTATTTTCCTGCACTGTCTTTATCCTCTTGGGCAAGGAGTTCACCAGAGCTTCAAAAGTTATCACTGGAGTCCTCTTCCACTCCTCCATGACAACATCACGGAGCTGGTGGATGTTAGAGACCGTGCGCTTCTCCACCTTCCGTTTGAGGATAACCCACAGATGCTCAATAGGGTTTAGGTCTGGAGACATGCTTGGCTATTCCATCACCTTTACCCTCAGCTTCTTTAGCAAGGCAGTGGTCTTCTTGGAGGTGTGTTTAGGGTTGTTATCATGTTGGAATTCTTGTTGGAGCAACAATTCTTTTTTTCAGATCCTCAGAGTTCTTTGCCATGAGGTGCCATGTTGAACTTCCAGTGACCAGTATGAGAAAGTGAGAACACCAAATTTAACACACCTGCTCCCCTTTCACACCTGAGACCTTGTAACACTAACGAGTCGCATGACACCAGAGACACCATGACACCAAAATGCCTAATTGGGCCCAATTTGGACATTTTCACTTAGGGATGTACTCACTTTTGTTGCCAGCGCTTTAGACATCAATGGCTGTGTGTTGAGTTATTTGGAGGGGACAGTATATTTACACTGTTATACAAGCTGTACACTCACTACTTTACATGAATAGATTGAATGGATTGTTTTACAAAGCGAGAGTTTACATATACTTTAAAGCAGTGGTCATCAACCCTGTCCTCAGGACCCACCAACAGGCCAGGTTTGCATGATAACTGAAATACATCACAGGTGATATCATTTGCTGCACAGTGATTGCAGTATTCTAGTATGCAACTCCCCAAGGTAATACATAAAATCTGGCTTGTTGGTGGGCTCTGAGGACACTGCTTTAAAGGCTGCAGCAGACTGATGACGTTAAATCAAACTAGAAGCAAAAGTGCCACTTAAAGTGTTACTAAACCCACAATAGTAAAATCAGTCTGTATATGCAGTAAAGCATGCTTGTTATACTCACTGTGGAACCTAAGGGGTTAATCCTCTGCATTGTGTAAAAAAGGTTGTTTGATCCTCCTCTTCTTTTACAGTCCCATAAACCATCTTCTGACAGAGTCTCGGGGCACTCTGCACATGCTCTGTTGGGTGTGTAATGCTAGAGAGGTTTTTTTTTCTTCAGAGAGTGCATGTGATTATCACAGGGACAATCAGCACTGTCCAGAGGGTCAGGGGTCCTACATCCTTATAGAACAGTCAAAGGAGAATGAAAACTCCTCCTAAAAAACTTTAACCAGACACTGATGAATGTCACAAGACTGCTCTAACTGCTGATAAGAAAAAATCAGATTTTCTCTTTCGTTCATTGATGTACACAGCTTCTTTAATCTTATGGACGTCCACAAGCAGTGTCAAATCCTGGAAACCGAATACGAACGTGGATGCCACCCCATCTCCTCACACATAGAGATGTAGGCCTTCCACGCACGATGATAAATCTTCTGAGAAGATGACTGCCGGCATGCTCCACTCTGCCCACCACAGGAAGTGAGCAACCTCCAATGCTGCAGTAGAGCTTCTTGTTCCCCCTTCATGGTTGACATACGCCATCGCCGTGGCACTGTCCAACTGGATCCTGACTGGGCGTCCCTGCAGCCTCTGTGACCATGGAGAGGCACCGTCTGATCGCCCGAAGTTCCAGCACATTGATTGGCAGGCAGGATTCTTCCTGCGTCCAGCGACCCTGTGTCGACTGTACGCTCCAAACTCCCTCCCAACTGGTCAGGCTGGCGTCCGTCAAGCTCACTGTCCAGTGAAAAGGAAGGAATGACTTCCCGGCCGGAAGGGCCGGGGACCTCCGCCACCAGATCAGGTATTCCCTGACTAGGCGGCTCACTCGGATTTGACAATCCAGAGACAACAGAGATTTGTCCCAATTTGACAGGATCTCCTTTTGCAAGACTCAGGTGTGGAATTAAGCATACAGTACCGCCACCGAAGGAGGCCACCATGAGACCCAGGAGTCGCATGCAAAAGTGCAGCGACAACCACCTGCGGGACGCCAACAGCTTCACCGCAGCCTGAAGAGTCTGCAGTTTGTTTGAAGGGAGAAAAACTCTCACCTCTGCGGAGTCCAGAATCAAGCCCAGGTAAAAAAGCGTTGGATCTTTTGGGACTTTAACCACTTCCATACTGGACACTTAAACACCCTCCTGACCAGACCAATTTTCAGCTTTCAGGGCTCTCACATTTTGAATGACAATTACTCAGTCATGCAACACTGTATCCAAATGATTTTTTTGTCCTTTTGTTTCATACAAATAGAGCTTTCTTTTGGTGGTATTTGATCACCTCTGGGTTTTTTTTATTTTTTGCGCTATTAATGAAAAAAGACCGAAAATTTGGAAAAAAAAATGTTTTTTTCTTAGTTTCTGTGATAAAATTTTGCAAATTATAAATTTTTCTTCATAAATTTTGGCCACAATTTATACTGCTACATGTCTTTGATAAAAATAACCCACATTTTGTGGAAATTATTTGGTCTGTGTGAAAGTTTTAGATTCTACAAGCTATAGTGCAAATCATAATAAATGATCACATATGATCACACCTGATGTACTGAAGGCCTATCTCATTTCTTGAGACCCTAACAAGCCAGGAAAGTACAAATGCCCCCAAATAACCCCCTTTTGGAAAGTAGATATTCCAATGTATTCAGTTAGAGGCATGGTGAGTTATTTGAAGTTGTAATTTTGTCCCACAATACTTTGCAAAATTAAGATTTTTATTTTTTATTTAAAAAATTTCTCAAAATTGTCATTGTAATAGCTTATTTCTCTCACATGGCATGTGCATACCACAAATGACACCCCAAAATACATTCTGCTACTCCTCCTGAGTAAAACGATACCCCATGTGTGAGACTCTTTCACTGCCTGGCCACATACAGAGGCCCAACGTGCAGGGAGCGGCATCAGGGGTTTTAGGAGCATAAATTGCACATCTAACTAGTTGACAACCTATTAGGCGGCGTACACACGAGGGGATATATCCGCTGAAAACGGTCCGTTTCAGCAGACATCTCCGCTCGTGTGTATGGGCTAGCGGACAGATTTGTCCACCCGACAGATTTCAAAGCATGCTTTGAAATCTATCCGGTGGGGATCTGTCCGCCCGACATGTCTGCTGGTTAGTACACTTACCAGCAGACATGTCGGCCCCCACCGCCGCCGCGCCGCTGCCGAATGGATTCGGCGCAAGCGCGGAAGTGTTTTACTTCCTGGTGCGGTGACGTTGCGGTGACGCGGCGGCGTCAACGTCACCGCCGCGTCACCGCCACGTCACCGCGCCTTCCGGCGGCGGGGAATTTGATCCGATGGTGTGTACACGCCATCGGATCAAACTCCCGATCGGACATATCCGATGGAAATGGTCCGCGGACCGTTTTCATCGGATATATCCGATCGTGTGTACGCCGCCTGACACTTTTGAAGGCCCTGGAACACCTGAACAATGGAATTACCCACAAAGTGACCCCATTTTGGAAAGCTAACACGCCAACGTATAATCTATGAGGCATAATGAGTCTTTTGAACTGTTGTTTTCAGAAGTTTTTGGAATATGTGGAAAAAAAATGAAACGCATTTTTTTTTACACAAAGCTGTCCATTGATAAGATATTTCCAACACATAGCATGTACAAAGCATAAATGACACCCCAAAATACATTCTGCTACTCCTCCTGAGTAAAACGGTTCATTTTTTTCCAGAAGTTTTTGTAACATGTGGAAAAAAAATGAAAACGCATTTTTTTTTACACAAAGTTGTCCGTTTATAAGATATTTCCAACACATAGCATTTAGATGGCAAAAATGACACCCCAAAATACATTCTGCTGAGCAAAGCGTAAACAAAAGATTACCTGTGGTAATAGTAGCGCAGTTCTACACAGCAGGATAGCACTGCTCCATGCAGCAGGCAGGGAATTGGTCAGCAACAGCATACACAATTTTCCAGGCAGGGATAGTGCAGGTGGTCAGTTCATGCAACAGGCAACAGGCAGAGGCATGATGGCATAGGTCCTACAGGCAGCAGGCAGAAGGAGGGCCTCGTTCAGGGCAGAATGGGGACAGGGGTAGAGGCTTCTCCCACCCAAATCTCTTTAAAGCCTCCGGGCAACCAGACCCTAATCTAGGATGAGAAAACAAAAAAAATAGTTTTTTTCATCTAAAAAAAAAATTCTGGAGCCCCTCACATATGTGAGACCCCTGTGTTGAATCCCACTAGTCCAGAGCAGGGTACAAGATCAGTCCAAGAGGCAGGCAAAAGGCATGGTCAAACAGTCCGAGGTCAGCTCCAGATCAGGCAGAGGCATTACAGAATCGTTAGGCAGAAGAGTGGTCGAAAAACAGCCCAGGGTCAATTCCAGATCAGGCAGAGGTATTACAAAATCATTAGGCAGAAGCGTGGTCCAATAACAAGCCGGGGTCAGTTACAAAGCAGGCAGTGGCATACGGGGTGTGAAGGTGTTTGAAGGCATGAACGGAGGATTACGTTTACCATACTAAACTAATAATTTAGTTTAGTATGGTAACGGTGAAAACAGTCAGTTACACAGAGGCCTGGTTGGGAAGGACACTGGGAACAATAATAAACTGTGTCTCGTCTGACTCCACTGGTACACACCTTGCCTCTTCTTTGACCTTGTCGGCCTGTTGCTGTGAGAGGGACTTTATCTGGGAAGTGCCGTTCGGAGAGTCGACTTAGAACATCTGATCGGATGTTTTGGGGTAGGTCAGTCTGGAATATCAGGGTAGTGGTGATTTCCTCCTGGTAGCCAAGGAAGGGTAGGGGGTTTTGGGTGGACTTACGATAAATAATATAGGAATTGTATACGGCCAAATGAAAAAAATAAATTGGTACTTTTTTGTACCAATGGTACGTGCGCTTTGTGGCAAGGTATGGTTCCAACATTTGGTTGTTTAAGTCGACTCCCCCCATGAACGAATTGTAGTCCCGGATGCAGGTGGGCTTTTGGATGGTGGTGCCACGCCTTCTGCGGGTTTCCACAAAGGAATTGTTGTGGATGGAGGACAACATGTATATGTCTCTTCTGTCCCTCCACTTCACTGCCAGAGCCTCCTTGTTGCGCAGACTTGCCGATTCCCCTTTCCTCAGCGTTTTATTTACAAGGCTTTGAGGAAAGCCTTTCCTGTTCTCTCTGGCGGTGCCACATGCTAGGGTCTGCTTCCGATGAAGGTTGTGGAACAGGGGAAGAGATGTATAAAAGTTGTCCACGTACAGGTGGTATCCTTTATCCAGGAGGGGGTTGATGAGTTGCCAGACAACTTTTTCACTTGATCCCAAGTAGTCTGGGCAATTGGGGGGATTCAGCTGGGTGTCCTTCCCTTCGTAGACCAAGAAGGAATGCAGGTACCCTGTGGCTCGTTCACAAAGTTTATAAACCTTCACCCCATAGCGAGCCCTTTTGCTGGGGATAAACTGTTTTATTTTAAGTCGGCCACAAAATTTAACAAGGGACCCGTCTACACATATGTTTTGTTCCGGGGTATATATTTGGGGGAATAATTCTGAAAAATAATCTAATAAGGGGCGAATTTTGAAAAGCATGTCAAAATTTGGGTGATGTCGGGGAAGGCACTGGGTGTTATCGTTGAAGTGGAGGAACCTCATGATCATGAAGTATCTGGCTTGTTGCAGAAAAGATTGGTATATGATAAATGGGGCGTTTTGACCAAAAGGAATGCTTTTCGTTTTTTGGGTTGAGTCCCATGCAAAAGGTGAGGCCTGAAAAAAAACGAAACTCCTCCACCGTAAGGTCTCTCCAATTGAAGGGACGGGCATAAGAAGAAGATGTGGGATTGTTGGTGATAAATTGTTGGGCATATAAATTGCACTGGGCCACAATTCTAGATAGTAGTTTCACAGTAAAAAATAAATCAAAAAAATTTATTGGGGAAAAATTGTCCGTGTTCACCTGGACTCCTGGCTGGGCAGTGAAAGGGGGAATGTTGGCTTCTCCGGAATTTGGAGGAAGCCACAGGTGGTACTGAAGGGCATAGGGAAGGCTGACATGGGTCCTTGGCCTTTGTTGCCGAGGTACTGCGGTGCTGGTGGATGGCACTTTGGTATTTGTGGATGGCACTTCGGTGCTGGTGGATGGCACTTCGGTGCTGGTGGATGGCACTTCGGTGCTGGTGGATGCCACTGCCTCCTCACCAGAGTGCCTTCTTTTGGCGGGCCGACTATCTTCCCCCTCTGAGCCTGTCACTGATCCACTAGTGTAGACTGGCTCATAGTCTACATCCGAATCCGAATGGGAATTGGAAGAAGAGAGCTCCCCATTGCTCTCGTCAGGCGCTGAAAGAATTTGATATGCCTCCGGTACTGTTCAGCTTTGCTGTTTTTACATGTTTCTGCCAAGTCCTCTCCTGATAGAAGGCATATAACCCTAAGGTCAAGATTAAAGGAGCTGTGTCCGTCAATGAAGGAAAGAGAAAGGTATTTAACAGTTAAAATTTACTAAAACTATTGTATTTCCATGTTCTGTGTACTGTATGAGACCAGATATACTAAATGCAGGGTCCCACTATAGGACTTCCATGAACTATCCGTGCCCCTCCACAAGCCGAGTAGACCCGACTCTCCCCCCCCAGTAGCTGGCACCACCGGCCCCTGGTCTGTCCCCATGCTAAGTTGCCTCTTCTCATTCCATGGACAACGCCAGTCAGCTCTATCGTCTCTGGAGACACCTGTTCCCTCCCGCCCACAGGTTGTTCCCTTTAGGGGTGGGCGGTTGTAGGGTAGCTCCCCGTTGGTCCAAGCCTACATCAACTGCACAAGGCAGCCCTCGTGCACTTCCCCATATAGGTCGATACACTTATGATACTCCCATTACCTCACCGACAGGGGTCCCCTATGACAGGGTCCGGGAGAATGGATGCCCCATATCTGCTAGGTTCATAAGTCCCACTTGGCGTGCATAACGCCCACTGACCCCATCCCCCGACGTAATTGGTTTGTTTTTGCATAATGTGTTAGGATTGCGCCCAGTCTTTCTTTCTTGCACGCAATCTTTTAGTTTGTACCTTTAAAATTGACTTTGTGCAGGGCAAAAAGAAAAGGAGCCCCCAGATTTTGTGACACCCTCCAGCTGCCATTCCTGTTATTGCTGATGTTTATGTTACAATGTACTTACTACTTTTTGTGCAACAGCGGCTGCAACCGCGATTCGACTGTTATTTCTAATGTGTTTTCTGCACTGCATTGCTTGTACCGCTAATATGCATATCAATAAAAAAAATTTGGGAAACTAAATGCAGGGTCCTCAGGGTCCTAGGTTTAGCAAAAATTTAATGATAAAAGGTATAGATTTTCTGAGCATGGACAGCAGTGAAAATCTACTAATCTTTGGACAGCTTGTTAATTTCCATAGACAATACTGTATATTATTGTTAATTGATTTCATGACAGTAGGCCACAGCCCCACATGAGTGATAACCAATGACACCTCTTGATCAGCCATATCAGACTATTTTGGTTAATCATTATTGTTCTTTCCCATAACAAGCAGGCTTTACAGATGTCTCTCCAATCTTCCTCTCCCTACTATTAACCACTTGAGATCCGCGCTATAGACAAAAGACGTCCACAGCGCGGCTCTCAGGTGCCAAGTGAACGTCTTTGGACGTCATTTTAAGTGCATTACCCGCGCGCGCTGGGTGGCACGCAGCGGGTAAACACTGTCCCGACGCATCGCTGAAGAGCCGATGCGTGTACCTGTCGGCCGCGATGTCCGCCGGGTACATGCGATTGGCAGGAGCACAGCAGGTGACAGCAGGGACGTGGAGCTCTGTGTGTAAACACAGAGCTCCACGTGCTCTCAGAGGAGAGGAGACAGATGCTGTGTCACTTGTACATAGGGACACAGCATCGGTCACCTCCCCCAGTCAGCCCCCTCCCCCCACACAGTTAGAACACACCCAGGGAATACATTTAACCCCTTACTCACCCCCTAGTGTTAACCCCTTCCCTGCCAGTCACATTTATACAGTAATTAGTGCATTTTTATAGCACTGATCGCTGTATAAATGTGAATGGTCCCAAATTTGTGTCAAAAGTGTCCGATATGTCTGTCGCAATATCGCAGATCGCCGCCATTACTAGTAAAAAAACAAAATAACAAAAAAAAAAATCATAATTCTGTCCCCTATTTTGTAGGCGCTATAACTTTTGCGCAAACCAGTCGCTTATTGCGATTTTTTTTTACAAAAATACGTAGAAAAATACGTATCGGCCTTAACTGAGAAAAAAAATATTTTTTTTTAAAAAAAATTGGGATATTTATTATAGCAACAAGTAAAAAATATTGTATTATTTTTTAAATTGTCGCTCTTTTCTTGTTTATAGCGCAAAAAATAAAAACCGCAGAGGTGATCAAATACCACCAAAATAAAGCTCTATTTGTGGGAAAAAAAGGACGTCAATTTTGTTTGGGAGCCACATCGCACGACCGCGCACATGTCAGTTAAAGCAACGCAGTGGCGGAAGCTGAATTTTCGCCTGGGCACGAAGGGGGTTCATGTGCCCAGTAAGCAAGTGGTTAAGGGATAAACATGCAAACCCAGGCAATCCCAGCGCACATATCTGGTAAAAAAGAAGATCTTTCAGCTAATGTTCATGATTGCCTCAAAATATGCATTGGCTACAGCAACCTGCCAGCTATGACTTTTGAGGTCTTAAAATATAAAGTAGTTTTTTTTTTGACAACTTTAAAAACAATTTAAACTTTTCCAATGAAAAAAATAAAAAATAAAAATGAATCCTAGCTTAACTGAAATTGTGAAATCACATCACTTTAGAAACTTCATAGCTTATAGGAAGCCAAGCTCTTTGACTTCCGATTGTTTGAGTTCATTCACTGTGTGAATCATTTAATATCTCACCTTTCCAATTTAAACAGTTTCTTGCAAATTCCACCACTGCTAGCTGCATGCCCAAGCATACTCCTGGAATAAAAAATAGAAATGAAGCAAGAGGTTTTCATTACAAGGCGATATAAACCACTTTAGTCCACACACAATTTTAGATGTTTAAAATGGAAAATCAGATCCCCTAACAGTTTCATATGTCTGTCAGGGGCTCCAGTAGTTTTGTTCTCAACTCTGCAGCAGCAAATACAAAATACATTTTCTAGATGTATTTTAACCTCCCCAGGGGTATGATTCTTTCAGATTTTTGGTGCTGAAAGAGGTACAATTGTTTTGCATGGAAATTTGGCGTTTTATATTGTAGGCCTGCAATTCTTAGGAATAACTCACTTAAATCTGCCCAAACAAGAGTCTAGTAGACATCCCGGGTATGATAAAGTTTGAAACACAAAGTCATAAATTATAATATAATAACTAACTATAAAAAATAATAATATAATAATGTTAAAAATTATTCAATAATGTAATCAAATAAAAAACACTGAAATGGGCTAAGTTGCAGAATTGTCGCTGTCATTACTTTCAGTGTTTGATGATGAATTTATTATCCATGTTTTCTAGCTGGTCTAAAACCACTTTTGACATAAAGGGACACTTTTTGGTTGCTATGGACAATCTACAGTTTTCAGGCAGAAAAAAATGTATTTATAATATAAAAGTGCATGCAGGTCACTGGACAGACCACTAGGGACAAAGGGGATGTGTAATTATTTTATACAGTACTGTAAACTGTAATATTACAGTATACTGTATGTGTACTGTGTTTTTACTTTTTTGAATTTGGCGCCGATCTCTGCTCCTGCGCATTGTAAGGTCGCAGGGAACGGAGCTCGGCGGCACTTGGGGCACTGTGTGAATCAAGCTCACTCACACAGCGGGGAAACATTGCAGGATCCAGGGGACAAGGTCAGTATCTCTGTCTGGAGTCTGGCTCGGAGATACCGTTTTTAGTACCGATATTCCACCCCGAGCCAGACTCGGAAATACCGCCAGGGAGGTTAATGTGCTTTGTCTGGGGACTGTGTTGGAAAGATCTCGGCACCATGGAGTTCTCAAAAGGCCTTTAGAAGAAAATGGGTGTTTCAGACCAATAGACCCCACCCAAAACTGAAAGGTCACTTTCAGCTAGACTGACCTTTAAATTATCAATTCATGCAATATTTTTTATTTATATATATATATATATATATATATATATATATATATGTCTTGAAAAAGTAGTCACACCACTTGAAATTCTCCACATTTTGTCCCGTTACAAACCAAAAACATAAATGTATTTTATGCGATAGACCAACACAAAGTAGCACAAAATTGTGAATTGGAAGGAAAATTAATGTTTTTTCCACATTTTTTACCAATAAATATCTGAAAAGTGTGGCGTGCATTTGAATTGAGCCCCCCTTTACTCTGATACCCCTGAATAAAATCTAATGAAACCAACGGACCTCAGAAGTCACCTTATTAGTAAATAGAGCCCACGTGTGTGTAATAAAATCTCAGTATAAATACAGCTGTTCCATAAAGCCCTCAGAGGTTTGTAAAGCCTCGTAAACCGTGCGTGTGTACAAGGCTTTGAGGTTTCTCATCAAGAAAACTGCCCAGAATCTTGACGAGAAAAATAGAGAACCTGCTCACTATTTTCTCGTCGTGAGATTCTCGGTACTGTTTTTCTGCCGAGAAACCCGAGCGTGTGTATACTTGCCACTTCATGGAAACCCGTGCATGCTCTAAATGACTTCAACGCATGCGAGGTAGCTTCCAAGGCATAGGTAGGGTGAAGCAAGTTGGCGGCGACGGCATCGAATTTGACGAGCGCATTCTTATTGTAGTCAATTACGTCACCGCGTCTGTGCTATTCAAAAGAACGGCGGTTCTTTTGAATGGAGTGTGTGTACATTCATCCGGCAAGAGATTCTTGCCAAGAATCTCGTCAGGAAAAACTTTTTTTTTCCTGATGAGATTCTGGGCCGTGTGTACAGGGCTTTAGAGAACCTTAGTGAAAAAAACAGCATCACAATGACCAAGGAATAAACCAAACAGGTCAGGGATAAAGTTGCGGAGAAGTTTAAAGCAGGGTTAGGTTATAAAAAAATATCCCAAGCTTTGAGCATCTTACAGATCCATCATCCGAAAGAGTATGGCACAACTCTCAGGAATACAGTCACAAGCTGAAGACCATTCATCAACTGCTCATGGTGACAGGCCAGTTTAAATAGGTCACTGGGTGCCAAGTGCACATGCTAACGCATGTAAATATTAGTAAATATTATATTATATAGACTTTTACCAGCAGGTGGCACTTTAGTCTCCTTTTTACATATTTTTCTTTTTCTCACTACCACCCATTGTAAAAAGCTGGTTTACAGGGTTCAACAGCTTAGACTTACATTTACAATCAAGCTCTACGCAAGGATACAATCATACACAACAAGCCTCCTGTGCTGTGTCGTTAAACATTAAAGTGGATAAAAAGGCAGACTTTTTTTATCTTAATGCATTCTATGCATTAAAATAAAAAGCCTTCTGCGTGCAGCAGCCCCCCTAATAGTTACCTGAGCTCCCCTCAGCCCCCCTAATAGTTACAGCTCGATCCAATCCACGAGTACCTCAGCCATCCGGGACTCTCCCTCCTGATTATCTGAGACACAACAGTGCTGCCATTGGCTGCCGCTGCTGTCAAAGTCTGTTAGCCAATGAGGAGGGGGGCTAACCGCGGCTTTGTGTCTGACTGGATACACAGAGCTGCGGCTCTGCTCGGTGCCCCCATAGCAAGCTGCTTTCTATAGGGGCAGTCGACAGGAGGGAGGGGCCAGGAGCACTGAGGAGGGGCCTGAGTAGAGGAGGATCTGGCCTGCTCTGTGCAAAATCACTACGCAGAGCAGGTAAGTATAACATGTTTGTTATTTTTATAGGAAAATGATTTTACAGTGACTTTAGGTTCACTTAAAAAAAAAAATGCACATCTTTTTTCAGGTAAAACAAACAAGCGTTTATTATTTCTTAGGAGCCTGCAGAGAATTGTACCCAAAATCAGCAGATTGCCGATACAAGGTTTTTGAAGACACTCAGTACAGCTGTTAATTTGTACCTCCCGTAAACAGACAGTTACTAAAGTGCAGTAAGGATGCATTCACACTGCAGTGTTTTTTGAATCGTGAGCAGATTTTCTGCGAACCTGCCCTCAATTTGACAGCGCTAATGTGTGAATGACAAATCTTGGGACTCGCATTTGAGATACCATTGACTTGAATTTCACCTCAAATCGTGGTGCGATCCGCATCGCAGGAAGCATGTCACCCCAAAGTAGCTGCTGAACATGTTTACCACGATGCAGATTACAGCAAATTGCAGCGAAAATTATCGCAAATAATCGCAGGCAGACCCACACCGCGATTTGAGGGGTCATTCAAATGAATGCCATCTTAAATGCGAGTCCCATGCAGCAGCTTCTCTGAAAAGTGATCCGAATGTGCTTGACAGGTGGCGTGGGGCCATATGTCACCTGATTTAAACCCTTAATTGCCATGTAATGCATGCGATTACAATGTGGTAGTACGGCAAATCGAGATTTAAATCAAGTCTGAGTCAACACTCTGCCCGGTGATCTCAGAGTAAACAATATTAGTAGAGGAGAGTCTGAGATAGACGGAAGGCCGGAGTTCAGCTTAAAAAAAAAAACATAAATTAAAAATAAAATGTTTTTCTTCTTCCTGTGTAGTAATGTATCTGGTACAGAGCGAAGGGTCCAATTAAAAGCATTTTATGATTAAATTCATAACAGAACCAGCAGCTACTCCACAAGTAACTCAAAGAGCATAACAGTTTAATGCCGATAAATGAGAATAGGAAAAAAAACAGTTGTTTCATGATTTCTTTCCTACTGTGGGAACACAGCTGACATCACTGTTAGTCCATTTAATGCCAGTCAATGGTATTTGATGTGCACAAAAAGGTTTCTGTGTTCTGTGCTTATCTCTATGAACAAATTCTGCTAATTATCAGAAGTAGGACTGTAATATAAAAAAATAAATGTACTCGTATTGCTTCCTGCAGTTCAGTTTCTAACAAATCATGCTTTAATTGCTGCTCTCTGCTGCGTCACTCCACTGTCTTTTCTTTTATCAACTCCTAATAAGGATTCAGCTCCAATCAAAATTGTTTTTATTTAATCTTTTCGCTGACACTAATTGCCATGAGTGGTAGTGGAATTGGCAATGTTACCTATCCACTCCACTTTCACCTGTGATGGCCAACATGGGCACTTTAGTTTTACAATGAAATACATGACTGTACCTAGAAAGGGCACTTTCCTCTCTCTTGCCCAGGTAATTGCTTGAAGTTTACCTTCTGTTCCTCGTAATCCAAAACCACCGGGAACCAGAATACCCCTGAAAATAAAACAGAACTTCATGGCAAACTTTATAGTATACATCATATCTACAGTATATCGCCATGCTATAATGTGTACTCAAGTTTTGTTTTTTTTGGTTTGGATATACAGCAGTGGGGAAGCTCTGTCATGTGTTATTGGGGTCTGTCTGTGTGTTTGGGAGAGTTTGTCACTTGCTGACCGGTTGACAAGGTGTCACAAGAACTAGAAATTATGGGATATTTCTTCACTGGGGAAAACAATAAAATCATGTATAGTAAAGCAATAAAGGATTGCAACATCTATTAACTTTCTAGTTCTATGGGGGTTATTTTACGAAAGGCAAATCCACTTTGCACTACAAGTGCAAACTACAAGTGCAAAGTGCAATCGCTGATCCGATCCGATCCGAGGGGGACATGCAAGCAAAATAAAAAACAGCATTTTAGCTTGCACATGATTGGATAATAAAATCAGCAGCGCTTCCCATCATTTCAGATTTACCCCTCAGATTTACAGCAACTGCACTTCCATGTGCACTTTCAGTGCAATTTCAAATGCACTTTGCGGTTGCACTTGTAGTGCAAAGTGGATTTGCCTCTCGTAAATAACCCCCTATGTGTCCTTCTGTTCACATGACACCTTCATCTTTGTTTTCCTCTGTGACAGCAAGCCAAAAAAATAAAGCTTTCCAGTAAAAAAAGAGATTATAACCCTTCCAAAGTCTATCAAAAATGAGTTTTAGTGTAAGAAATTTCTGCTTACAAACAACATTACCACTTTGTTGCATCACAGTAATATGTGGCAAAAAGTATTATTTGATCCCCTGTAGATTGTGTATATTTCCCGACTTACAAAGAAATGAAGATTCCTATATTTTTTATCATAGGTGTATTTTAAATTATAGAGACAGAAGATAAACCAAAAATCCTGAAAAAAACACATGATACATATGTTATAAATTGAGTTGTGTTCAGTGAGTATAATAAGTATTTGATCTGGCTCCAGTATGTGCTCATGTGGTACTCAGTTTAGACCTGTCACTTTAAGAAGGTCTGCCTAAGACAACTCGTTATGTGTATAAAGGACACCTGTCCACAGCATCTCTTTCTTCCATTCAAACCTCACCATCATTGTCAAGACTAAAGAGCTGTCAAAAGATGTTAGGGACAAGATTGTAGACCAGCACAAAGCTGGAATGGGCTACAAGATCATCAGAAAGAAGCTTGGTGAGAAGGAGAGAACTGTTGGAGCGATTATTTGCAAATGGAAGAAATGCAAAATAACCATCAATCACCCTTGGTCTGGAGCTCCATGCAAGATTTTGCCTCATGGAGTAAGGATGATAATGAGAAAAGTGAGGCATCAGCCCAGAACTACACAAGAGGAGCTTGTGAACGATCTCAAGGCAGTTGGGACCACAGTTACCAAACAAACCATTGATAACACCACAAAGGCCCTCTCCTCGAGAAGGCACATGTACAGGTCTGTCTGAAGTTTTCCAATGAACATCTAAATGATTCAGAGAAGGTTTGGGAGAAAGTTCTGTGGTCAGATGAGACCAAAATTGAGCCCTTTGGCATTAACTTCATTCGCCGTGTTTGGAGGAAGAAAAATGCTGACTATGACCCTAAGAAGCACGGAGGTGGAAACATTATGCTTTGGGGCTGTTTCTCTGCTAAAGGTACTTTGGACTTTGCCACATTGAGGGGCCAATGGATGGGGCCATGTATTGTAAAATCTTGGATGAAAACCTTCTTCCCTCGGCCAGAACACTGAAGATGGGTCATGGATGGGTCTTACAGCTTGACAATGACTCAAAACATACCACCAAGGCAACAAAGGAGTGGCTCAAGAAGAAGAACTTTAAAGGACATAGAGTGGCCTAGCCAATCACACAAGCAGATATATGATGTTTCGGGGGGCATTCTGTGTACAGAACACCTTCAGGTAGCCACATTGCATTGCATTTTACAGAAAATTACAAAGCTGCAGATTGAAAAGAAAAGGTAGTTTTAATAGCATTCAATTACAATATGACTTGAGTCATAATTGCATATGCTATATTATTATTTTATTTTCTCTTTTGTTTTTCCCACAAAACTTACACTTTAACCTCAACCTAACCACAAACGCAAACAGAAAACTAGTGACATGTGCTATCAAGTTTAAAAAGCAGTAGTGTTAAGTCAGAAACTACAATCGGCTCTTGTTAAATTGAGTTCTGTGAAACCGCGCCTATGTATCATAAGCTCCATGAAAAGTGAGCAAGGGTGCAGCAAGATTGTACTTTTTGAAGTCTGCTCTGCCTTCTCTCGTTATCTGCTTCCTGCATCACTAATTTTATTCATATGTCCAAGGTAGGTTTCAATTTGATTAGTGGCTGTGAGATAATTTATAGTACTAGCTTTCCAGGGTAGCGTGTTCCAAAGTTACCACAGGGCATGGCTCAGGGACCCCAGACTACAGACAAAAGGAACTGAGATGGATTAGTGCGGTACAGCAAATTCCTAATGAACAGCTAAATGTGAATTTAGCCATAAGAGTGCAATTGCAACAACACGGTTAAAGTGGTTGTAAAGGCAGAATGTTTTTAATCTTAATGCATTCTATGAATTAAGGTAAAAAACATTTTGTGTGCATAAAGCCCCGTACACACGGTCGGACATCCAACAAAATTTCCCTTGGATTTTTGTCCTAATTGATTTGTCCGATCACACCCATAGCATACACACGCTCGGACTTTTCTGCAAACTTTTCTAAAACTTTTCCATCATCACGTGGTTTTTCTGCTCTTTTCTGCTCTTTACTGCCACCCTTTGGTTAACTTCTGCTATTGTTGGTTGATTTTAACATTGGTTCTGAGCATGCGCATTTGTAATTTGTCCAAAAGTCCGATGGTTTGCTGTACACACGATCGGACTTTTGTTGCCTGAAAGTTGGTCCATTCGCAGACCCAACTTTTTGTCCGATGAAAGCGAAAAAAGTTGGTCCGATGGAACGTACACACGGTGGGACAAATGCGAAAAGTGTCGGATTTTGATGTTGGTTGGGCAAAAGTCCGACCGTGTGTACAGGGCTTAGGTTTCCTTCATCCTCCCTAATACTTACTTGAGCCCCATCGCAATCCAGCAATGTTGCACAAGAGACTTGGCTGTCTGGGACTCTCCCTCCTGAATGACTGAGATACAGAAGTGGGCACCATTGGCTCCTGCTGCTGGTGGGGCGTAAAGGAGGGAAAAAGGGGATAGGGGAAAATCTGCGCTCAGTGAAAAATAAATGAAAAAACTATTCAATTAAGGGGGGTCCCTGGAGGGACGTCCTGCTGCTAAACACTACAACCAAGATATAAAGTGTAAAGAAATATGTACAAAACAGTGTAGCGCTGGACAAAATAGACCTTGAATAATCAAAGTATCAAATGTGCATAAGTGAAATTATTGCATAAACAGTATAAACAATATTAAACCATTTGAGATAGTGAATCAAAAATGACTAGTTTAACTTATACAAAATAAAGTAGTACAAAATTAAATATATATAAAAAGGGAGTATATGAAAAAGAGTCCACATAAAATAGGGGGTGTTAAACCCTTTTCCAATTCAAGTGTTTAAAAGTAGGGATGGTGAAAGTCCAATTAAGAAGTCCCAATGTGCAGAAAAGGAAAATCCAAATATCAATGACCCGACACCATTAGAATTAAAGGCTTACCAAAAAAAGGAAAATGTTATACTTAACTAACGGTAATTTTTCTTTCCTGATGCAAGCATGACAGCATATACGTATGGGAAGGCTCCGCCCCCCTGCCCAATCAGGACCGGTTATACTATAAAAGTAGGTCTCCTCCCCTATACCCGCATTCTCGTAATTTATTATCACTGCGGAAGGCCCTACTTAACTCTTTTGATATCAAAGGCGATTCAGTTCGCATGTGCCGCGCTATACAAGTTTTCATTCATTCATTCATTCATTCATTCATTCAACTGTTTCAGACCTCTGTATTTTTTTTTTTTTTTTTTTTAGGGAGGGACCTATATGCTGTCATGCTTGCATCAGGAAAGGAAAATTACCGTTAGGTAAGTATAAAATTTTCCCTTTTCCTGACACAGCATGACAGCATATACGTATGGGATGTACAGAATCACCAGACAATAAGGGTGGGTACTGCTCAAGTGTTTAAGAGGATTAGATCTATCCCCTCTAACGACTGAGATGTATTGTAGTTACGACTGCTGGGTCCGCCAGAATGGACCCCCAACATGTTGAATGTAGACCAGGTCGTAGTTTAAATATTAACTCTGGAGGAACTATTTTGGAGTTCCGTCAATGGATGCATCACCAGCTTGGAGGAGCTGTCTCTGCCCTCATCAGATGGACTTGTCCTCTCCATCTAGGTTTTGACTAATTGTATCCGTACAACTTTGATGGTCTTCATTGGACAGCGGGATTGTCCTTTTCCGACGCCATTAAGCCTGATGAGTTTATCGTTTTTCTCCTAGAAGAAGAAGGGCCAATTCTATGTCTCTTCAACCTTGAATCTCTTTTCCAAGTTTGTGGAACTTCAAACACTTCCGTTTGGATCTGCCAAAAAGGATGATGATGTTCTAACTCAGCCTTTGTATAGTGTTGAGGAAGAGACTAGAGCCATTTTGCCTGATCATTTCAGCCACAAGGTAGTTTATGGTATGACACTTGGATGTTTGAGATTCTTCTAGATCTACTTTACATACTGTATTTGCCAAAAGGAATACTTATTCCCATGTTCCTGGCCATATTTGGGATGTTTTGTCCCTCTAAAATGGAGAGTGAGATAATGTGTCTCACACTATTTGGAAGACCCCATGGGGGAAAGAATGACCTGCCTAGGTCTTTTGGACTTGATTGCTGGGATATGCAACCCAGAGAGTGAAGAATAGATACGACTGCGTTTCAGTATCCTTTCATGCCGTCTCTAGGCTCTCTTGTATACAATTCATTCCTTCCAGTAAGGAACAGAGAATTCCATCCTTTAAATTCTGTCGGTTCTTCTCTTAGCTAAGGTATTTGAAGTCTGGAGTAGACACTCTGACCTTCATTAGATTTCCAACACTAACGGTGAGACCTCCACATCTTGGTCTCCTGTATCTAGATATAATTTGTATGAATTTGGAAGATACCATTGGCACGCTGTATGAGGCGTTGAATCTCAGGAAGGAGAATAGGGAGTTTTCGGATCTGAGACTGTACCCGTGGGCAACATTGCCTGCAAGCTACAGGGTAATTGTCGTCATCACCACCGAACGGCTGCAAATCCGGATAGGCCTCCTGGAGACTCTTAGGTTTGTTGAATATATACGTATTGGCTAATCTGCCAACCCAGCTGGCTGTCCTTAGTTTATCTGCTTCCACCTCTGGGAAGCCACCCAGGTTACGGTCAGACCAATAACTTGATAGCCTTGCTCGTTGCCGATCCCTTGACTGTCTTGTTTGAGACTGTCCCTTGTCATCCAACGGCTTTTGTATCTTACGCCCTCTGGCTGTAAGTTCTAGAAAACCCTAACATGCTGGGAGATACCTCTGACAGAAGTTGACTAGTTTTGCATTCCGTCTTGCCAGTGAGGCTAGGCCTTACCCATTTTGCCGAGTCCTTTCAGCATAGTTGAGGCTCCCTCTGTTGTGTTTACGAAAGACTTTAGTCTGTGACCGCTGTAGCTCTGGATTTTGGACACCTTGTCCTTCATTGGCATGCCTACCCCACGAGTGACAACTTGTGATGATTAGTATGCTGAAAGATTAGCTTAGCTACCTCCCCAATCGGGGACTTTTCTCCTCTGTGGAGTCATCGTTTCTCACGTGGGAAGTAAGTCTCTCTTTACTAAGGTTAATACAGTTGTCAACCCTGCTTGGGCCCCCTTCGGACCACAAGGGTTATTACAGGGTACTTTATCGCTTTTCCAATCGTGGGATGCAACCAATAGGAAAGAGCATCTCTTCAAATGGGATACTTACACTGTTTCTCTGAGTGTAACTTAATTTTTGTTCATTAACTTTTTCCCATTCAGAATTACCTTCTAGTAGGTGATTACTGCGATGAGACTAGTTTGTCTCTCGATGATGGCTCCTCCCGACTTGATTAGAGTCTGTACTGGGACCTTTCCCAGAACTTGGAAGCCATTGTGTCACAACTCTTCTGAAGGATCAGCACGACTCTGGATACAAAGCGCCTTGAGGCGATTCGGTTTGCATTTGTCAGCGCTATAAAGTTACTCACTTTGCTGTTCAAACAAGACTTACCAGTAGTCCTTGTGCCCGCAAGTCGGCCTGAACGACCACAACATACAGGGTATACCAAGGTAACTACCCCTATTGCACCACCAGGTTGGGCTTAATGGACTAGGTTTCCAGTATTACGGCATAAAATTGTGCGATTTTACTGCGATTCCTATGCGTCTTGAATCAATGCCTATGTATTCTTAACGCTCATGGCCCCCAGTTAGACCACAGTGGGTTCAAACGTAGTGTAGGGACTACCTTGAAGTCGCCGCACTGCTATGAACAATACTCCTTAAAAATCTTGGAGTAGGATTTGTGGAGGTTAGGCTTTACTGACGACTGGAGAGATTAATTGCCACGATGGCCTATGCCATCCTTCTGGACCAACGCCCATGTAATCATAGCCCTTGCGCATCATGGAGGGAATGCAATGAATAGGTAGAGGAATGAAACAATTCCATTGGCTCCCTAATGCCCAGGACTCATGGAACCTTCGCTGAAATTTACATCCAACTGTCAGCTGACCCTATTGGGCGACTTGGGTTTAGGCTAATAAAGATTATCGCTTCTTTATTCTCCGCCATAGTTCTCCCACGTTTAACTTGTCAATCTTTTGGCTATCCTCTGGTCTTTGGTGATTAACATCAGGAATTAATCTTCCTTCTAGATATTGCCAGATCCGACTTGAACAGTCACCACTCTGACTAAAGCGGCATGTGTTCACTTGTGGGAGGGGCCATAAGGGTTCACTGGCCACAATGATTTCTGGAGAAACAGCATACAGTCTTGTATCCGCAGTGACTGAACTGCATCATTGGCTATTCCCTTTCAATCTAGGATCTGCCATAGAGAGCTCATCACTGCCCAGAGCTCAGCTTCCATCCTGCCTCATCGCAGGTGACACCAACACTACTTAACAGTAGTATGAATCTTGTTTGTTTTTTTTGTTTTTTTTAAATCAGAAAAGCGTTTATTAAACAAACAACAGACATGTTGCAAACACATCGTACAGTACAGTTTACACAATCACTTGTACACAGTAACAGAACACCGCCTAGGTAATTATACCTTGTCATGTACATTAACCCTCAATCTATAGCCTCTACATGAATCTTGTTGATCTCCAGATCTACTTGCTGTCACAGGGTCTTTGCAAGGATATTGTTTCCTCCGTTTGGAAGAATGGTACCCTTGGTTAATCTGCTGAAGCCTGTTTGGCTGGCTGCTCTTTGACACCAAAGGAGACAGGAACAACAAGCGCCAGAGGCGATTTTAGTTCGCATGTGCCGCGCTATATAAGTTTTCATTCATTCATGCTCTAGAGGCAGAGGTACCCCTTAGCTGATTTTGCTTGAATAGCTTAGTACCTGAGTTCCACACAGTCAGTCTGAACGGGGTTAAAGTCGCCGTCTCTTGCTTCTGATCTGCCAACTAGTCAGAGCGATTTTCCATAAGCAAGCTCTCAGGTAGAGGTTGCCTTTAAACAAGCACGGTTGTTTGATTAGGCTTGGTATGGAACCATTAGTGACTGTAGGCCTTCTCAGTCTCTGCCCCTTTGTCACTGTCTTTGGCCTGCAACCTTGTTTTGCATTCTGGCCGTCACACCAGTTACACCCGACCACTATGATTACTGTAGCGATTTCTGGCAGTTAGCTACATAGTGGGATTTTTTCAGGGTTGAAGAGGATCTGTCCCTTGTCGCAGAAGCAGGTAGACTGGTGTTTGGTGTTGAGGGCTTGAGATGTACACTCATTATGCCCATAATGTACACTCTTTTTTAGGATATAGCATATACTTACCTGCCCTCACCTTTATTCAAAGTTGCTGGTCTCTAGGAAGGCTGATTGCTACTGGTTCACAGATGCCTGAGATTATTTTCCCATAAATAGTAACCACTACAAACCCCATATCTTTCAGTGGGGTACCCCAAATAACACAAGCAATTACCTATTGCTAACAAGTACTAAGGAGTGTGACTAAACAGATCCTGACATTTTAGCACCCAGGTCAACATGTAAATGCATAGAAGTAAACACATCACAGCCTTACCTAGTGTGGAGTTAATGTAATCACAGGAATGCAGCACAAATTAATGATCCTATGACATTAGCACTAGCAAGTTAAACCTACTTAGACATATGTACCAGAAAGGAGACCGATCTTCCATACACAGTGAGCCCCTACTGCAGGCCCAATCCCTGCATTAAATGAAAGGGCTCTCAGTATCACCTGATATCAGTTCAAACTTCAGCAATGCTGCAAACACATCCTATAGTCTGTTTAATATTAGTAAACAGAGTGACACTACAGACATCCAGTTACATTCACATGTGTGATATATGCTTTTCAGAAATGCACATTAACCACAAACCTGCAGGAAATAAATCAAGACTGTAGAGCCAGGCTTATTCAGTTAAAATGGAAGGCTTCAGCCCAGCACAGCACCTGCTATCATCATTAGCAGTATTGCAGACACAACCACAGCTCTTCAGTAATGCAAGTTAACCACATCCTTGCCTATACTTGCAGCAGTCACTGAATAGAATTGTGTGCACCATGTGGTGCCTTACCACCTGCATGCTTCATGTCCAAAGTCCAATGAATGTCCATACATGGCGTCATGATAAATGAGCAATCCCTAGAGACCAGATGCCTTCACCCCCATCTTCCTGGATCCTGCTGGGGTGAGGCCTCCCCCATTAGTCGTTCAGGTCTGCCTGTACAGCGGGAAGCTTCGTCACAGGAGAGGCTTTGAACCTGTGCGGCTTGGCGGGACGTGTCCGGCCAGGTGAGGGAAAATAAAAATTCCTGCTTTCTTTAGCAGTAGTATAACCGCCTGTAGCAGTGAAGGAAAAAACAGAGAATGCGGGTATAGGGGAGGAGACCTACTTTTATAGTATAACCGGTCCTGATTGGGCAGGGGGGCGGAGCCTTCCCATACGTATATGCTGTCATGCTGTTTCAGGAAAGCCTGTGATTAATCTTTTTCAGGAGTAATCAAAACAGGCATAGCAGAAGGTTGTGATCCCCTTTGGATAGTAGGAACGAACCAACGTTTCCCCACAGTACATGGCTCCATGTCTAAAACGACACACAAAGCAGTGACTTGACTCGGATGCCCCCATAGCAAGCTGCTTGCTGTGGGGGCATTCAGCAAGAGGGAGAAGTTAGCTGGGGACCCGAGAAGAGGAGGATTGGGGCTGCTCTGTGCAAAACAACTGCACAGAGCAGGTTAGTATAACATGTTTGTTATTTTTAAACAAGACTTTAGTATCACTTTAAGTACTGTCAACAACAGTTAAATTTTCAGGACAAGTTTTCAGGTTGGACTGAGAAAAAGCAAAGAACACACTGAAAGCTTGTCCTGAAAATACAACTGTTGGAGCACATAAAATAAAATAACTATCAGGCCTCGTACACACGACCATTTTCCTCAACAGAATCCATCAAGAAACTTGGTGGCAGAGCTTTTTTGCCAAGGAAAACGGTCATGTGTATGTTTTTCGACAAAAAGGCTGTCGTGGAACTCGATAAGAAAAAAAAAGAGAACAAGTTCTCTTTTTCCTCGTCGGGAGTCTCAATTTCCTCGTCGCGTTTCTCGTCGGCTGGTTTACGACGAGAAACACGTTCGTGTGTATGCTTAGAAACCCGCGCATGCTCAGAATTAAGTATGAGACGAGAGCGCACCTTTGGTAATGGAGATAGCACATTCGTCACGCTGTAACAGACTGAAAAGCGCGAATCGTCTCTTACCTAACTTTTACTTAACACACAGTAACATGAGATTAGAAAAAGCAGCCCCAAGGGTGTCATCAGTGGAATGGAACTTCGCCCTTATAGTGCCGTCGTACGTGTTGCACGTCACCGTGTTTGAGAACGAGATTTTGTCTTGACAGTGTGTACGCAAAGAAAGCTTGTCAAGATTCGACAAGCCTGACAAGGAACTCGTCGAGGAAAACGATGTGTCTTTTACGAAAAGTTCCTCGGTCGTGTGTACGAGGTCTCACAGATAGTACTTAACTGTGTTTTTCTGAAAGATATAACCCACTTATGTTTTCATTAACATTATTAGCTTCAAACTGAGCAGTGTAAATCAGATCTGCTGCTTAATGTGTATCACTGCAGGAGAGCAGTTTGGGGCTAATATGTGGGTGAAGGGAGAATAAACTATTTCCTATAAACTGGCCAGGCTGTTTTTAGAAGCAGGAATAAAATTATTAAAATAAAAAACTTAACCTGAATAGGTGTAAGAAAATTGCAGCGCTAGAGCCAATCCCATGACTAAGCATTGACTGCGAAACATGTCGGGAACGTGGCTACAGTTTTACTAGCTTTACTGACTAGAGATGCCGTTGCTGTTTAGACAACTTTCCATTACTGGGAGCCGGGAATCTGGAGTGTGGTGAGCCTATACCAACTGAGCACACACCTCAGGTCTGCCATGACCGCCTAGCACTGCAGAGCCAACTAAACACTGATGTTTGCTGTGATTTGTTTGAAGCCGACTTTTAATTTCTTACATGTGAGTTTAATGAATAAAGTGTTGCTGTGATTTTGAATTAAACTGGTGGTACAATTTTACACTATTGGAGCACTTCTTTTGTTTTCATGTACATTATTGAGGGATTATCACGGTGGTCCAGCTGAGATTCGTTTATCCATTTGTGGGATCATACACAAGTGATTTAGCCTAACATGAGAGTGAAAGGCAAATCCGTCTGGTGAGTGCGTTTTTCAGAGCGGAGTTATCACAGCACGGTGGTGAGGTGGAAGGTTCACAGAATAAGGAATTTTCTCATCGAATTTGTTCAATTTTTTATGGACTTTATATCACTTGTCACGTGGTGTTATTGAGTTGATATGTTATTGTTTATTTATTATTATATTAATTAGCGCTGCAATTTTCTTACACCTATTCAGGTTAAGTTTTTTTAATTTTAATTATTCATTCACTAAGTAGCAGCTGTAGTTTATTTCACTTTTTTTTGGCGCAGTGGTGGTAGAGGTTACCCAGGGCGTTAGTATCCTATATCAATCATATATTGTCAGGAATAAAATTATGTTTAAATTGAAAACCATGATGTACAAAATGTAACCCCTTGCTTAGTAACAATTTTTAGCACTGCAAAGGGCTTGCACATCAGTGCTTTCATGCAGAAGTGATCCCTAGTTGAATGGAATGCTGTTTCCTCCAATATCAATACTGGGGCTCATAGTGCCGTTTACCGATCTGAAAGAACTAAACTTTGGCTAAGCAAGTCAAACATCTTTATGTAGATCTCTTTCTGAGTGAATTCCCCTTCACAAGTGATATTGCCTCATGCATATGATAAGGTTGACTTTTGTGGAAATAGAGCTCCTTTGTATACACGAGGACAAGATTTGTTTAGCTATGTAAAGAAGAGAATACTAAAGTTGGATCAGATAGGACATTAAGCACTGTGTAACATGATTGACTTACTAAAGGCATTTATATAATGCTGACACTTTACACAGTGCTATACATATTGCACATTTATATTAGTATAAAAGAAGAAAACCGCACTGGAATCAAACCTAATCAATATAGCTGCAACTCAAAGTGGAATACACACAAAATAACAATGGAAAAAGAGTGAACAGCACTCTTTAAGTGACATATAACCAGGTAAAAAAAACACAGGCAAACAGATATAATGAATATGAAATAAATAAAAATATGTTTATATGAAAGTCCCAACTGTGAAAAAATGTGACTTATGAAGCGTCCTCCAATGACTACTAGCGGTTCCTTCAAAGAGGGACAGATCAACAGCCAAAGGTTCAGTGAAAATCTTGTGACTTGGTAGTGAAAATACAGGGGGCCAGATTCAGAGAGCCGTAACTCCTGTCTAACTTGTGTTAGACTGGAGTACTTTCTAATTACGCACGTTTTTTCACTAGTTTGAATCCTCAAACCATGAAAAGACGGCTTTGCGCTTCAATCCGACTGGCTTACGTGTTCGCCCGCCTTCGGATCTACGCTGCAATAAAATTGCGGCCGCTGGGTGGAGTTCCCGTCGTTTTCCGCGTCGGGGTATGCAAATGAGCTTTTGCCGACTATCCACGAAATTACGAACGTCTATCGCAATCTCTTACAGCATCTTTAGTCATCTTTTTGCTGCGTAAAACTATACCAGCTTTTTGCTGCTCTAATATTAGACAGCCCATGTTAAGTATGGCCGTCGTTCCCGCGTCGAATATCAACGTTTTCCGACGTTTTTTTTTAAATTTGACGTAAAACGTCCGGGAATAGGAATGTCCGTAAACGACGCTACTCAAACAACGAATGACGTATCGACGTTATTTCGCGCAATGCACGGCGGGAAATTTCTGAACGGAGCATGCCCTAGTTCGATCGCCGCGGGAATTGAAATGCTTCACGCCCCCTAATTGCGCATTTTGATTACGCGGCGAGAAATAGACTATGCCGCCGTATCGTACGGGCAAAAATCTACCAGAATTCGTTCTAGAGCCTGGTAAAATACGGCTGCGTAGCGGATCTCGGATACGCTGCGCAAATGTACGTGTACCTGAATCTGGCCCAGTGAATCCACCACCATGCAAAGTGCACGCTTACCAGCTGCACAGATTTTAGACACTTGTGGCAAATACCATGCCAGGGCCTTTTCCTCCAAAGATTTCCCTCCTTCATGCAAAGCGTTAAAAAATGTTGGCTTTAGATACATTTTAACAATCACCCTTAGGGTCCTTTCACACGGAGCGGTCCGTTTTTCGGTCCGCTCCGTGTGTCCGTCGGCTCAGCGGGGGATCCCCGCTGAGCTGTCAGGCGGACAGGACGGTCCCCGCACACTGTGCAGGGACCGCCCTGTCTCTCCTCCGCTCTCCCCTATGGGGAATCGGATGGATACGGACCGTCTGTCCGTTTGCATCCGATCCGTTTGGCCGGACGGAAGAAAAATAGGACATTCTTCCGTCCGAAAAAACGGATGCGGATCTTGCGGATGTTAGCGGATGCATCATCCGCTAACGGATCCGCTCCCATAGGGGTTCATTACAAGTCCGTAACGGACTTGTAATGAACGGACGAGCGGAGCGGACATGTGAAAGGGGCCTAACACTTAGCCTACTCCTAAAATGAACCGTAATGCCCTGCACACACGACCGGTTTTCCTGACATGCCAAAATGCCTTGCATACACACGTTCAGTCAAAAAAACGCTCAAAGAA
Source organism: Rana kukunoris (assembly GCA_029574335.1). Lineage (NCBI taxonomy): Eukaryota > Metazoa > Chordata > Amphibia > Anura > Ranidae > Rana > Rana kukunoris. Next base: position 536,197,430 of record CM056050.1, on the reverse strand, counting down.
CGATGGAGTCCAACACGTATGACGGCATTATAAAGGGGACGTTCCATTCAAACAGCGCTACCCTTTAGGCTGCTTTTGCTAAACCTTGTGTTAGTAACAGTTTGGTGAGAGACGAATCATGCTTTTCAGTCCGTTATAGCGTGACAAATGTGATATCTCCATTACGAATGCTAGTTTTACCAGAACGAGCGCTCCCGTCTCATACTTGATTCTGAGCATGCACGTTCCCCCCCCCCCCCTCGGAAAAGCATATACACGAGCGGTTTTCACGACGAGAAAAAGACTGACGGGAAACACGACAGGAAAAAATAGAGCAGTTTCAAATTTTTTTGCAGGCAGTTTTCTCATCAGGAAAACTGCTATGGAGCATACACAGGACCGGTTTTCCCGACCAATCTATAAAATGGCAGTTTTCTTGTCGGGAAAACCGGTCGTGTGTACGAGGCATTACACTTAACCTGCCTACAAAATGAGCCCACGCCCCAGATACACAAGCACAGATATGTTTGACCCCAAACTAAACCCCATAAAACGTTTTTAGTTTTCCATCCCAGAGGGTGGCAGGATACTACTGTGAGCCAAAGGGTTTGCTTCTCTCATTGGAATGTCCGGGGGCGTGTCCTGGGGCTCTAGCAGAGCAGACATGCCTGCTTAGAGCTCTGCTTCACGGGACAGGAGCCGCGGATAATTCAACTCAAATCCAGCCGCAAAACATATGAAAATCAGCCTTATACCAGCTGGAAGGTGAGGGGACCACAAAAATCTAAAAATGGTGCTGGGAGGCTCGAGGAATAGATCCAAAACGATCCCCTCATGCAGCGCTCAGCTGACTGGAAGCGAGGCCAGGAAAACACAGCTCGCCTCAGAGCAGCTCCCCTCAGGTAAACAAAGGAAACAAAAGGCAGCTAAAGCAGCCAAACCTGACAACCTAATGGCAGCACTTTCTAACATTTCCTCAGAAAATGAGGAAGAAGAGGCTAGCACATTATCACAAAGGGATATTGGGGACAGTGAAGTCCCCTCAGGACTGCTCAAGCAGTTTGAAAGGATGCTCCGCAGAGCCCTGAAACAGACCTCAGAGCAAATCACCTCAAGTCTCACTAAGGAAATAAGAGAAGTGGGATGCCGCACAGATGCCCTGGAAGCCAAGGTAGAGGAGATTGAAGTATACACACAGGACTGTATATCTGAGATTGACGCACTTAAAGAGGAAAATTTCACCTTACAGAATAGATTAGAGGACTTTGAGAACCAGGAGAGGAGGTCTAACCTAAGATTTAGGGGCATACCAGAGTCTGTAATGGACCTTCAATCCACCGTCTTAGCTCTCTGTCAAGAACTACTCCCAGGTATTCCTGTTGAACGTCTAGAAATGGACAGAATTCACAGGGCACTTACCCCTAAAAAAACAGATGGTCCTCCCAGGGACATAGTAGCCAAGTTCCACTACTATAAGTCTAAAGAGCAAATTTTGACAGCAGCAAGGGAAAAAAACAACTTGTCATTCCAAGGCTATAATTATCAAATTTTCGCTGACATCTCGCAATTAACCATCACTAAAAGGAGAGCTATGAAACCCCTCCTAATCGAGTTGCAGCAACGAAATGTTAAATACCAATGGGGTTTCCCCTTCTCCCTTCGGTTCACGCTACAAGGAACGAAAATAGTCTGTAGAACTCCCGATCAACTGCACCAAGCCCTGGTTGACTTCAAGCTAATCGAGCAACCCTCTGCTACTTCAAACGCACGCAGAAGACAGTCTTCTTCTCCTTCTAGCAACCAAGCAACACAGCAGGATCAAAATGATGACATCCGTCATTCAAGCAAGCGTAGCAGACTCGCCCCGCATCCCCCTGAACGAGATGACTCAATGGACTGAGTTTCCATCACCACTAACATATTTTCTTTCCCACTTTAGGTTGGACCTTAGGTCATCTATTACTGAAAAGACTACCTTTTTTCTTGTTTGCTTCTTCCTCCACAGTTGGTGTAACCGGCTCTGCCTCAACCAGAGGCTTTGAGATCACCACTTTTCATCCCACACCCCTTAAATTACATAAGAAACTCACTCCTATCAGCCTCTTTCCTTAACTGAAATATGCACCCCACATAGCATTATAGTTAGAGACTTGGGAAAACTCTGAGTATGCATACACACACTTTATCAACAGCCTTAATCGACCTGACATATTCTTTCATCCACCCCCCCTCAAACCAACTCTCGTACACCCTATAACAATAGCTTACCTGGTACTTCCCCTGCGCACTAACTTAGATTCTTTATTCCATTGGGATGTCCACCATGACTGAGGCAATTCCTCCGTCACGACAAGTACCCAGGTAACCAACACTCCTCTTCAAACCCCATCCCATATCTATCTTCCCGGCCTAGCCCCAGAGTAACCCATCTCGCTCCAATCGCCGCAAGTCCCATCTGGGTAACGCTTAACATACCTAGGTAAGGAAAAGTTCCCTCTCCCCCCTCCCTTTCAGCAGAGAACACAATTATTTGGAACATGCACTTAGAACTCTCTTACCTTTTCTTCACACATTACAGAATGCGGCTTCCTGTCCTGTGGGAAAACATGCACCCCGCCCGGTCTACCTCGGGTCCCCAAACTAATATGTGGGGATACGACGATGACCACCTTTTCCTTGGCAGGGACCTATTTCCCCAGCCAAGGGGATATTTTGAACACTTACTTTATGAGTTGATACATGACAATGCTCTAACCTATGTTGTTTTTTCTCTCCCTTTCGAGTTCTCCTCCCTAGGAACCTTCCCATCCTCATTCCCCACCCCGTCTGCATGGAATGATCCGGGTAACAGCCGCACGTGGAATCACGGTAAGACGAAAACCTTGGTTTGGCTACCATGGCACCTCTGAACCTATTATCTCTCAATGTACAAGGTTTGAATGTACCACAAAAGCGAACAAAAGCATTTAGGCTCTTCCAATCAAAAAAGGTCCACATAGTATGCTTGCAGGAAACACATTTTACCCCGAACACGACCCCTAAATATTTCCACTCAGCTTACCCACAAATATACACTGCATCGGCCCCAGTAAAGAAGAGAGGTACTCTTATAGCTATCCATCGCTCTACCCCATTTACATTAAACTCAGAACTTAAGGACCCAGAAGGGAGATACCTGATTCTAACAGGTTACATTCTAGACACAGCAGTCACGATAGTATCTTATTACGCCCTTAACCTCAACCCAATGCCATTTATGTCCCACCTTCTTCAAACTATCAACTCCCATAAAATAGGTTCACTTCTAATATGTGGAGACTCCAATCAAGTTATTCTCCCTTTTTTAGACAAGTCGCCCCATGTTCAGCAGAAACAACAACCCAAATGGAATCTCCCCAATCTTCTTTCAAAATATAATCTTGTAGACTCCTGGAGAGAATCGAACCCCACAAGACGCAATTATACATACTTTTCTAATCCACACCAATCCTTTAGCAGAATAGACCACATATTTTTTAACAATCGGAATGATACCTGAAATCCTCAACTCAGACATTATCCCTATTCCATGGTCAGACCACAACGCTGTACTCACAACTATAGCATCTACTATCCCCAAAAAACATGACCGATCCTGGTACATGCCAGAAATATTACTCAACCATCCCTCTCATAGCTTAGCAATTGAACAATCCTTGAGAGACTACTTAATTCACAACGAGAGTCCGGACATTTCTGCCCTCACGCTATGGGAAGCCCACAAGCCGGTCCTAAGGGGAACTTTCCAAAGACAATTAGGGATCCTCAAAAAAGAAAGAAAACAAATGGCAACGAAGCTAGAAACAGAATTTAACTTAGCCTATTCGGACTTCCAAAACAATTACTCGCCTAGAACCAGGGACCGGTTGGACAAAGCCCGCCTAGAATATGACTTATTTCTTACTGAATCTGCCAACAAACAAATAAATAGATCCAAACACACTTTTTACAAATCAGCTAACAAACCGGGGGCGTATTTAGCGAAATCACTTAACTCAATCAACAAATCCTACTCCCCCATAAAATTGAAATTGGCAAATAGCATCCTATCCAGTAACCCCCTTAAAATCGTACAAAAATTCAGCACCCACCTGAAAAAGTTATATTCGGAAACAAATAAATTTTGCGAACAGGACGCAGACCTCTTCTTTGCAGAGCTCCACCTTCCCCAAATGTCTGATCCCCAAAGATCACAGCTAGACTTACCTATCTCACATAAAGAAGTAATTGACGCGATAAAAGACCTCAAACTTAATAAAAGGCCAGGACCAGATGGCTTCACAGCTAAATACTACAAGACGTATGCAGAACTTCTTTCACCTAGATTAGCTGATGCATTCAATGATTTACTAATTCATAAGTCATTCCGACAAGAGTCACTCCTAGCCACAGTTTGCATGATCCCGAAACCACAATCTGACAATTCCCTGTGTGAAAATTTTCGCCCCATTTCAATGCTAAACACAGACATCAAAATTCTAGGGAAAATCTTGGCGATCCGCCTAAACAAAACAATTGGATCCCTGATCCATCATGACCAGGTTGGCTTCATCCCTAACCGTCAGGCGGGGGACAACATAAGGAGGGCAAGTTTGTTGGCGCACTTCGCAAAAAAGAGTGGTATCCCTGCATGTTTCCTCTCCTTGGACATAAAACAGGCATTCGACTCTGTATCCTGGTCCTATCTAAAATTTGCATTACAAAAATGGGGCTTCGGACCTAATTTCATGACATGGACAAGGAAATTATATGATAATCCGAAGGCCTGTGTCAAATACGCAGGATACAGATCAGACTTGTTTTCCGTTGAGAGAGGCACAAGACAGGGGTGCCCGCTTTCCCCGCTCTTATTTGCCCTCCTCATAGAACCACTCTCGCAAAAGATAAGGCTGGACCCCAAAATCCTAGGCATAGAAATAGGTGGCCACAAACATAAACTATGCCTGTTTGCGGATGACATCCTACTCTTTCTCGCATCTCCCCAAGTAACGGGCCCTAATTTAACATCCCTTTTAAAACAATTTGCATCTCTTTCAGGACTAGCTATAAACCCCAAAAAATGCTTAGCACTCAACATATCCCTCTCACCTATGGAACTAATTGCAGCTAAATCCGGTCTTCCTTTTCAATGGTCAGACAAAAGCATCCCATACTTAGGAATCAACCTCACAGCCTCCTTTTCAGATGCATTTTCATCCAACTACCCCCCCTCCTAAAACAAATCTCAAACCTCCTAAATTCCTGGGCCCACCTACCTTTGTCGTGGATCGGTAGAGTTAATGTAACCAAAATGTCAATTCTACCGAAACTCCTCTACTTCTTCAGAGTACTCCCTGTACCAATTCCTTCTTATTACTTAAGGCTGATACAAAAAAGAGTTTCCAACTTTATATGGGGGTCCGCCAGACCAAGGATTAAACACCAAATTTTACATCTACCAAAAGCTAATGGCGGACTGGGGCTACCCAACTTCATGAACTATTATAGAGCAGCGCAATTAACTGATTTAGTGAAATACCACGCCACACGAGATCCACCCCTTTGGGTATCAATCGAAGCGGTGGACTGCGACCCTATTTCAATTTCAAACATATTATGGATCCCCCCCAAAACGCGTAAAACTATTCACAACCCTATCACTAAGCATTCTCTCTCCCTTTGGGACAAATTGAAGACCAAAAACAAACTTCTATCCCCTCATATTCCACTTTTATCCTTTCACAAAAACCCAGCATTTTACCCGGCTTGGGTATATCCCAACTCATTTAAAGAATGGGCCAAGAAGGGCTGCACAAATTTATACAAGCTAATGGACTCATCGATGTTTAAGTCCTTCCCCAATATTTGCGATACATACAACATACCGCAATCTGAACTATTCAAATATTTACAAATAAAGAATTTCTTCAAACCATACATTGATTCCGTATCCCACCCCCCTCGCCTAACTGCCTTTGAAAAGCTTTGTACAAATGACCCCCCCACCAGGGGTAGGATCTCAATAGTATACTCTCAACTACTGCTCAATTCCACAACAGAGAAACTTTCCTACGTAAGCAAGTGGGAAAAGGACCTTGATCAAGAACTAGATACATCGGATTGGAATCAAATTTGGAGCAACACTAAATCAGCGTCATTAAATGTAATAGCGTGTGAAACTAACTATAAAGTACTTACAAGGTGGTATCTAGTTCCTACCAGAATTACGAAGTTTGTACCAAACTACCCTGATCACTGTTTCAGGGGTTGCTCTTCCCCAGGAACGTTCTTTCATATCTGGTGGTCGTGCCCAACAGCGCACTCATTCTGGTCAGAAATTTTTAAAATAATAAGCCAACTCACGGGAACCAAAGTTCCAATTGATCCTAAATTAGCATTATTGAACCTGAAACCGGGGAATATCCCACACAAACAATTTAAATTAATCCTACAGCTTACCACAGCCGCAAAACAAACACTGGCTAAAGCGTGGAAGTCCCCTAATCTACCCCTCAGCGAAACAATAAACAGAATGAATGTAGCATCGGCACACGCCAAAATGATGGCAATAGACCAGGACACGTTAGCCGGATATGAAAGTTCATGGAAACCTTGGTTGAACTACATCCTACCCAGTGTAAATACTGATGCTGTTATATTGCCATGGTAGCCCAGCCATCCTTAGCAAACCTCCACTTACTATAACAACAGACAACAAAATCCGGATCACTCCTGCAGACACCCCTCACCCCCCCCCCCCTCCTACCCTCCTCCCGTCTCCCCACATTTTGGGCGACAGTCTGGAAAGATATTGTTACTAATGTTATTAATATTGTTTTATGAGTAGGTACTGTTGAAGCTCCCTGATGTACGCATTGGTACACTTGCATGAACTATAAGCCCTATCATTTCCAGGACTGCTCATTACAGATGAGGCACCTTATAGCAGGTCAGGCAAAAACAACCATATGGAATCCACAACATACTTACCCATTTATAGACCACTGGAAAAAATGCCTCATCAGATGTACAATGTTCTTGTTTACATGTTATATGCTTTTTATGTATTCTATCTACTCACTGATCTTGTACGAACGATTATCTTCTCAATAAAGATATTTTGACAAGGAATGTCCACAAGGCCTGCAACTGGTGTTACTAAATTCTTATGAGTTCTCCAGCTGTATGCATAGGAAAAGTGTGCTTCAGAGAGGAGAAGCAGGAAAATCACAGGATGGCCCCAGGATAGGATAAGATATCAGTAAAATATTTACAGAAGGCCTAAAATATCCCCCATTCAAAAGAAACTACGGGCCAGATTCACAGAGCGATTACGCCGGCGTTACAGGAGATGCGCGTTGTAAGTCTTAAATTTGCGCATGCGTTTCAATGCGCCGCATCCCCAAAACAAGATACGCAAGAAATCTCCTTTTTTTTGACCGGCGTAATTTCGATAGACCGGCGTATCCGTCCGCGCAAAACTGCGCTAGACACACCAGTGATTTGCTATTCAAATATGCAAATGAGGGAGTTACGGGGATCCACAAAAGAACGTTGGTGCAGCGCAGGCTACGCGCTGTGCGCAACAGCTGCACGTCCTGTCTAAAATTAGACCATATAAAAGGTGGTATAAAATTAGACAATCTGTCTACATGTCAGCTAAAGCAACACTGTTAGTGAGGAGCTGAGCAGTCACACTTGCTGCCCAACAAACTGTATGCCAACATGCCAGTGGCATCCATGCTCATAGCTATACTACTGACTTTAGATGAGCAAATAAGGAAGAGGGCACGGAGGAGGGCACAGGAGAGGATTTTTTTGTTTTTCCAAAAAAAAAATCTTTGCTTTTATAAACATTTTTACAAAAAAAATACATACATATATACATCAATACATAACATACATACAAATTACAAACACAGTCTCACTATCTTTCAATAGCCCTTTAAAACCTTGATGGATATAATAATCTAATCTGATACAAGCCCCTCACTCTTCACTATATATAACACACACACGCAAAGACATCTTTGGCATGAGTGATTCTGAGGTGTCTCGCATCTTCAGATTCACCCCTCATGCCATCCTGAAATTAACCACAAACCTGCAGGAGGACATCACCAGCCCAACACATGACACCACCCATGACACCCATGACAGCTACATATACAATCCTAGCCCCATCCCCACTGATTTCGAACAGAACATGTATGGGGACAGCTGGCTGGTTGGAGAGTGACATGGGTGGCAGGCATGACTGCCCCCCCCCCATGATGCTGAAATCACAAGGGGCACATGCACTACTAACATCCTCCTGTCTTATCCCTTCAGGGTGACTCTGCATATGCACTGGGACCCCATCTCATGACTCCTATATGGAACCCCCCATGGTACCATGTTGTATTCCCCAAACTTTGTATGCCAGATCATCGATGCATGTTGCATGCTGCACAACTTCGCAGTGAGAAAGGGCCTGGAGATTGACATAAGTGACGACCTGACCCCTGAACCAGACAATTCCCCCTAAACGAGGCTACCCCGTCTTCTGAGGGAAGAACAGCCAGGATCCAGCTCACATTAGGCATCTTTGCACGTTAAACACACACATTAATCATGGCACAATGAGAATGCATGCATGCACACCACTGTAGTCCCTAGCACAGACACATCACATCCTCATCACATTGGATTGGCACAAGCCCACCATGCAGGACTTGTGAGCAGCAATGCCATGCCACGGCTCCAATTATGTCACTGTACATTCATACACCATTCACACAGACCTGGGGATCACTTCTCCACCACAAATGAGGGTGACACCCCTTTTCCGGCAGGAATGTCACCCCCACATTCCAAAATCATTCACACACAGAACCAAAAAAAATTAAAAATTGACCAGCAAAAATAAAAAATGCCCAGCAAAAATATAATTTAAAAAAATAACAACAAAGAAAACACATCAAAGACAAAAATCACTCTGCAAAACAGTCCCCAAATATCTCAAAGACACGTCACAAAACAAACAAACAAACAAACAAACGCTAATAAACAACAGAACAAAAGCACCTTGCTGTATAGGAAGGGATACAAAGGGATGTACTTTTGCAAAGGAAGGGCGTTTGTCTCTGTCTATTTAAGCTGTCTGCGTAGTTTACTAAGTTGCCCGGGTCCACTTCCAATTTCACCGATTGCGCCATTCCCGAGTTGGGAGCATGCGCACAGAGGTGCTGACCATGGTCTGCTTCATGTGCACATGCGCGATCCGGCCGGCCCTTCATTTGCATGGGGTCACGGCTCATTTCAATGAAACACGCCCACGTCCTTCCCAATTTGAATTACTCTGCCTTACGCCTCGGAAATTAACGTTACTCCGGCGCTAATTTCTGCGCAAATACTACGAGGATACGGTGATTGCGCCTCTACATTGCGCCGGTCTAACGTAAAGGAGGTACGCTACGCTGGTCAAAAAATGCGCCAATGTACGTGAATCTGGCCCTACATTTTTGGCTAGACCACTTTTATCTCTTGCCACCCATAAAACACATAAATGTGCAGCAGCAAAGAAATTGGGATTTAACACCCACGCAATGCTCATATGTGTCCATTCTAGAGTATAGGCTCTAACAAACAGTGCCCTCCGATTCCTCCTGTATTGAATTGTATTGTAACTGTACTGTCTGCCCGAATGTTGTAAAGCGCTGTGCAAACTGTTGGTGCTATATAAATGCTGTATTATAATGATAATACTACTACTACTACTACTAATAATAATAATAATAATAGGCAGGCAAGCTTTCTGAGCTAAGGCTGGATTCACACCTATGCAGTTTTAGTGCTTTTTGCATTTTGCAGATTTTCATTGCAGTCCATTTAACATGGTTTCCTATAGAACACGTTCTGTAGTGCAAATCTGAAAAATGCAAAAAGCACTAAAACTGCAAAAGTGTGAATCCAGCCTAAGAGCACACTTACTGCATATTCCCAGCACAGTGACCAAGCTGTCATAGACCTGATTCACACCTATACATTTTTAGTGCTTTTTGCATTTTGCACTACAAATCGTGTTCCATAGGAAACCATGTTAAATGAACTAGAGTGCACATCTGCAATATGCAAAAAGCACAAAAAATGCATAGCTGTGAATCAGGCCATAGACGGCTCCCATTCTCTAGTAATGATCGTGAACCAATGTGACTGGCTTCCGATCATGTGTCCATTGTGACAGTCAACCACAGTGGTCACATATTTGGGCAGTCCCCTCAACCCCTGGGCATAAAGATGCAGTTAAAGGGATGCTGTGGTTGGGTGAGAAGGAGCTACAATTTATCTACAGTACATTGATAATTTTGTGTTTTTCATGCAGGTAGAAAGTGCTTAACCACTTGCCGACCGCCGCACACCTATGTAAGGCGACAGAATGGCAAGGGCAGGCAGATTGGCGTACAGGTACGACCATTTGAATCTGCCGCCCAGCGGGCACCTGCCGCATGCCTCTCGATTACGGCCACGGGTCCTGTGAACTTGATGTTCCCGGGAGTCCCTTGATTACGGTCAGGAAGAGCAGAACGAGGGAATGACTTTGTAAACAAAAAAAAGAGACAAACCTAATAGGTGGAGAGAATTGGCTGCACACCCCGGTATATAAGCAAAGAAATGGTCCCAATGGGGCTTTGAAGCAGCTGCTTCAAAGCCCCATTGGGACCATTTCTTTGCTGACTTTGTAAACAAAGCATTCCCATATTCTGCCTAGTGACACTGTCACTTATGACCGTTCCTGTGATTGGGAACGGTCATCAGTGACAAATTATGTGTAGCCACGCCCCCTAACAGTAAGAATCGCTTAACCCCTGCAGCGCCACTTAGTGGTTAACCCCATTCACTGCCAGTGTCATTTTTACAGTAATCAGTGCATTTTTATAGCACTGTAAAAATTACAATGGTCCCAAAATGGTGTCAAAAGTGTCAGATGTGTTCGCCATATTGTTGCAGTCACAATAACAATTGCCAATTGCCACCATAACTAGTAAAAAAAAAAAAAAAAAATGCCATAAAACAGTCCCCTATTTTGTAGACGCTATAACTTTTGCGCAAACCAATCAATAAACGCTTATACCAAAAATATGTAGAAGAATACGTATCGGCCTAAACTGTGGAGAAAAATGTTTTTATATATTTTGGGGATATTTATTATAGCAAAAAAAGTAAAAAATAGCGACCATTTTGAAAAAAAAAATCAATATTTTTTTGTTTATAGCGCAAAAAAAAAAAATCGCAGAGGTGATCAAATACCACCAAAAGAAAGCTCTATTTGTGGGAAAAAAAGGACGTACATTTTGTTTGGGAGCCACGTCGCACGGCTGCGTAATTGTTATTTAAATCGACGCAATGCCGAATCGCAAAAAGTGGCCCAGTCTTTAGCCACCAAAATGGTCCGGGGCTTAAGCGGTTAATCCATGTTCATTCCAAAATATTAAAAAACATACAGTTAGAAGATTAAAGGCACATAAAAAAAATCTGCATTCTGCATATACCGTCCTTTTAAATTAAGATGTAAAATTACACGTCTCATGTTTTTAACATTAGTCTTCTGACTACCATATCTTAAATTATTGTTTTTACATTGAACATTTTCTGTCGGCCACACTCGGAAAATGACAAATGGGTTCTGTGGTTCATACATTTTATTAAAATGCTATGTTTTGTGCAGTGATTTACTGTATTAACTTCCTTGACAGTACATGTAAATCTTTACCAGATTAAACTGATTGGTATTTAATGCAGACAAACGTATTAAGCAATAATTCCAGCTAAGATATGCAAGCACATCTGCTTATAGGTTGCAGGCAGTCTGAGTATTACTCATAGGAAGCAGGCAGAGTGGAGTTCTATAGAGGAAATGCCTCCAGCTTATGTGATTCTAAAACATTTCAGTGAGCCATCTGTACTGTATAATGGGTCTTCATCAACTGCATGCAAGTTTACAGGGAACTCAGGTTTAATTTCTTTATAAATTCTTTATTTTTTATTTTTTAACAGCAGCACATGTTAACCACTTGCTTACTGGGCACTTAAAGCCTGGCCACATACGGAGGCCCAACATGCAGGAAGCGCCATCAGGGGTTTTAGGAGCATAAATTGCTCATCTAACTAGTTGACTACCTGTTACACTTTTGAAGGCCCTGGAACACCAGGATAATGAAATTACCCACAAAATGACCCCATTTTGGAAAGCTAACATCCCAACGTATAATCTATGAGGCATAATGAGTCTTTTGAACGGTTCATTGTTTTCCAGAAGTTTTTGGAACACGTGGAAAAAAAATGAAAACGCATTTTTTTTACACAAAGTTGTCCGTTTCTAAGATATTTCCAACACATAGCATTTAGATAGCAAAAATGACACCCCAAAATACATTCTGCTACTCCTCCTGAGTAAAAAGATACCCCATGTGTGAGACTTTTTCACTGCCTGGCCACATACGGAGGCCCAACATGCAGGAAGCGCCATCAGGGGTTTTAGGAGCATAAATTGCACATCTAACTAGTTGACTACCTATTACACTTTTGAAGGCCCTGGAACACCAGGATAATGAAATTACCCACAAAATGACCCCATTTTGGAAAGCTAACACCCCAACGTATAATCTATGAGGCATAATGAGTCTTTTGAACGGTTCATTGTTTTCCAGAAGTTTTTGGAACACGTGGAAAAAAAATTAAAACGCATTTTTTTTACACAAAGTTGTCCGTTTCTAAGATATTTCCAACACATAGCATATAGATAGCAAAAATGACACCCCAAAATACATTCTGCTACTCCTCCTGAGTAAAACGATACCCCATGTGTGAGACTTTTTCACTGCCTGGTCACATACGGAGGCCCAACATGCAGGAAGCGCCATCCGGGGTTTTAGGAGCATAAATTGCTCATCTAACTAGTTGACTACCTATTACACTTTTGAAGGCCCTGGAACACCAGGATAATGAAATTACCCACAAAATGACCCCATTTTGGAAAGCTAACACCCCAACGTATAATCTATCAGCCAGATTCAGGTAGAGCAGAGCATCTTTGCTCTGGAGTAACGCATCTCATTTGCGTTACGCTGCTGAAATTTTAGGAGCAAGTGCTGTTATTCAGGAAGCACTTGCTCCTAAAGTTGCGGCAGCGCATCACAAATGAGCCGGCGGAATTCAAATTGGGCAGGTACGGGGCGTGTAGTATTCTAACTAAGCGCGATCCCGCCGCCAACGTACTGCGCATGCGTCGAGTGTCCAAACATCCCCGTGCGCATGCTCCAAATTCTGTGAATGAACGTCAATGACGTCACATTCCCATTCATGAACTTTTTACGCAAGCGACGTGATTTTTTTTTTTCCCGACGCGATGACGACGCCTATACCTAACATAGGATACTCCAACCCCATGTAGGTATATCTATGCGCCGCGTATCCCGTCCGGAAACGTCGTACCGTCATTGCGTCGCGCCGGAATTCGATCGTGAATTGCCGATTTCCGCTCATTAACATATTTTTTGAGCGTAAATCGGCGGGAACGCCCCCGGCGCCATTTTTAAGTTGAAGTAACGATGCGATGGCGAAACTCAGTTACGCTGCTCGCATCGGAGCTTCAACCCGGCGTTTCTTGTTTTCTGGTTACAGAAAACAGAAACGCCGGCTCAAAGTCACAGTTAGGCTGGCGGATCACTGGATCCGCCAGCCTAACTGTTCCTGAATCTGGCCCTATGAGGCATAATGAGTCTTTTGAACGGTTCATTGTTTTCCAGAAGTTTTTGGAACACGTGGAAAAAAAATGAAAACGCATTTTTTTTACACAAAGTTGTGCGTTTCTAAGATATTTCCAACACATAGCATTTAGATAGCAAAAATGACACCCCAAAATACATTCTGCTACTCCTTCTGAGTAAAACGATACCCCATGTGTGAGACTTCTACACAGCCTGACCACATACAGAGATCAAACATGCAAGGAACACGGTGTTCCAGAGACACATAGCATGCACATACCAAGAGTTACACCCCAAAATACATTATGCTGAGCAAAGCGTAAACAAAAGATTACCTGTGGTAATAGTAGCGCAGTTCTACACAGCAGGATAGCACTGGTCCAGGCAGCAGGCAGGGACTTGGTCAGCAACGGCATACACAATTGTCCAGGCAGGGATACTGTCCCGTCAGGGTTAGTGCAGGTGGTCAGTTCATGCAACAGGCAGAGGCATGATGGCATAGGTCCTACAGGCAGAAGTAGGGCCTCGTTCAGGACAGAATGGGGACAGGGGTGGAGGCTTCTCCCACCCAAATCTCTTTGAAGCCTCCGGGCAACCAGACCCTAATCTAGAATGAGAAAACAAAAACAATTGTTTTCTTCATCCAGAAAAACAAATTCTGGAGCCCCTCACATATGTGAGACCCCTGTGCTATGAATCCCACTAGTCCACTGGCAGGGTAAAAGATCAGTCCAAGAGGCAGGCAAAAAGAATGGTCAAACAGTCCAGGGTCAGTTCCAGATCAGGCAGAGGTATAAACAGAATCGGTAGGCATAAGCGTGGTCAAATAACAGTCCAGGGTCAGTTCCAGATCAGGCAGAGGTATAAACAGAATCGGTAGGCAGAATCGTGGTCAAATAACAAGCCAGGGTCATAAGCAGAGGTATAAGGGGTGTGAAGGTAAATGGCAGGAAGTGACTAATAATTTAGTGAGGTATGGTAACGGGCGAAACAACCAACTACGCAGAGGGCTGGTTGGGAAGGGCATTTAGGACAATAATAAATGGTGTCTCTTCTCACTCCTGCTTTGGCGCACACCTTGCATCTTTTTTGGCATTTATGGCCTGTTGGTCTGGGAGGGAGTTTATCTGGAAAGTGGCGCTCGCTGAGTCGGCTAACCACATCGGATCGAATGTATGCTGGTGGGTTGCTGGGGTATAAAAGGGCAGTGGTGATTTCCTCCAGGTAGAAAAGGTAGGGTTTGGGTCTTGGAGTGGATTTACGATATATCACATATGTGTTGTACGCGGCCAAATTGAACAAATAAATTGAAACTTTTTTATACCACTGGTATGATCTTCTTGTAGAAAGGTAGGGTTCCAGCATCTGGTCGTTCAAATCGACACCCCCCATGAACTTATTGTAGTCATGAATGCATTTTGGTTTCTGGATTAGCCCATTCCTCGTTCTGGTCTCAACGAATGTGTTGTTGTGGATGGTAGAAAGCACGTACACATCCCTTTTGTCCCTCCATTTCATAGCCAGAACTTCCTCTGTACGTAAACTTGCCGTCTCCCCTTTTTCTAATTTTTTGATGACAAGACTTTGAGGAAAGCCCTTCCGGTTCGATCGCACGGTGCCGCATGCTGGGGTGTTTTTTTGGAAAAGGTTTCGGAACAGGGGCAAACTGGTATAAAAATTGTCCACATATAAGTGGTATCCTTTCTCCAGGAGTGGGTTCAGGAGTTGCCAAACAATTTTCCCGCTGGTTCCTACGTAGTCTGGACAATTAGGGGGGTGTAGCTGGCTGTCCTTTCCTTCGTATACGTTGAAGGCATACGTATACCCCGTGGCTCGGTCACATAATTTATAGAGCTTCACCCCATAGTGGGCCCTTTTACTGGGAATGAATTGTTTTATGCCCAGCCTGCCAGAAAATTTTACTAAGGATTCGTCTACACATATTTGTTGGTCCGGGGTAAACAACTGGGGGAAAATTTCTGAAAAATAATTAAGTAGTGGCCGAATTTTAAAAAGTTTATCCCCGGGTCATTTCGGGGAGGGCACTGGGTATTGTCGTTGTAGTGTAGGAATCTCATTATCAATTGATATCTGGACCTGGGCATTTTTGAGGAAAAGATGGGCATGTGGTAGATGGGGCGGTTTGACCAATAGGCACGTAGCTGGTTTTTGTGGTTTAGTCCCATACAGAATATGAGGCCCAAAAATGTTTTAAACTCTTCCACTGTTAGGGCTCTCCACTCGAAGGGACGGGCATAATGGGATGTGGGGTTACTGGAAATAAATTGTTGTGCATAAAGATTGCACTGGGTAACAATTGAGGCAAGCATGTTGTCGGTGAAAATTAAATTAAAAAAGTTAAAAAAGCAACATTTTCTGTGTCCACCTGGACTCCTGGCTGGGCAGTGAAAGGGGGAATTTTGGCTTCTCCTGAATTAGAAGGAAGCCACAGGGGGTTCTGAAGGGAATAGGGAAGGCTGGCATGGGACCTAACCCTTTGGGACTGAGGTGACACACCACTGGTACGTGACCTTGCTTGCTGAGGTATTGCGGTACTGGTGGATGGCACAGCGGTGCTGGTGGATGGCACTGCCTCCTTAGCAATATGCCTTCTTCTGGCGGGTGGACCCTCCTCCTCTTCTTCTTCTTCCTCTTCCTCCTCTTCTTCTTCCTCCTCCTCCTCCTCCTCCTCGGATGTCTCTTCTCCACTGCTGACTATCGGCTCATAGGCGACGTCAGATTCGTTGTCGGAATTTTCAGGGGAATCCGAATCGCAGAGCTCCCCGTTGCTCTCGTCAGCCGCCATAATTTCATATGCCTCCTCAAGTGAAAAGGATCTTTTAGCCATTGTTGGCACTGATGACACTGACAGGTGGCACTGACGGCAAATGGCACGGACTGATGGTAGATGGCACTGATGGCAGATGGCACTGATGGCAGGTAGCACTAATGGCAGGTAGCACTAATGGCAGGTAGCACTAATGGCAGCTGGCACGGGCAGATGGCACAGATGGCACGGATGGCAGATGGCACCGATGGCACGGGCAGATAGCACTAATGACAGATAGCACTGATGACAGATGGCACTGATGGCAGATGGCACGGGCAGGTGGCATGGGCAGATAGCACTGATGGCAGGTGGCACAGGCAGATAGCACAGGCAGGTGGCACTGATGGTAGATTGCACTGGCAGGTGGCACTGATGGGAGATTGCACTGGCAGATGACACTGATGGCAGATTACACTAATTGCAGGTAGCACTAATGGCAGCTGGCACGGATGGCACCGATGGCACGGGCAGATGGCACGGGCAGATAGCACTGATGACAGATGGCACTGATGGCAGATGGCACGGGCAGGTGGCACGGGCAGGTGGCACGGGCAGATAGCACTGATGGCAGGTGGCACAGGCAGGTGGCACTGGCAGGTGGCACTGATGGTAGATTGCACTGGCAGGTGGCACTGATGGTAGATTGCACTGGCAGGTGACACTGATGGCAGATTGCACTGATGGCAGATGGCACTTACGGCAGATGGCAGGGGGCACTGATGGCAGGGGCAGGTGGCACTGATGGCAGGGGCAGGTGGCACTGATGGCAGGGGCAGATGGCACTGATGGCAGGGGCAGATGGCACTGGGGGCAGGTGGCACTGATGGCAGGGACAGGTGACACAGGCTGTTTGCACTGTCAGGTGGCACAGGCTGTTTGCACTGGCAGGTGGCACTGGCAGAGACTGTGGCACTGTTTTTGACTTAGACTTTTTTTTAAACTCACTTTGTAAAACTGCTGTCTTTCTCTTTCTCTCCTCACACGCTGTGTGTGAGGAGAGAAAGCCGGCGATGAGAGATGATCTCATTTGTTTACAATTGAGATCATCTCTCATTGGACAGCGGGATCGAGTGCTGAATGGCCTCTGCGATTGGCCATTCAGCACGATCTGTGATTGGCTGTGTCCAAGGGACACGGCCGACACAGTTTTTCGCCGATGCGCGCTCGCCGGGACGCGCGGGGAGCGGGGAAAGGCAGTCACGTCCAAAGACATCAACCCGGCGCCTCAGGTTTGCGCTGTTCACGTCTTTGGACGTAACGCGGACCCGAAGTGGTTAAATCATGAAATACGAGACCAGTAAGCCAGATTCTCAAAGGAGATACGACGGCAAATCTCCAGATATGCCGTCGTATCTATGTGTCTGATTCTTAGAATCAGTTACGTATAGATTTGCCTTAGATCTGACTGGTGTAAGTCACTTACACCGTCGTATCTAAGTTGCATATTTACGCTGGCCGCTAGGTGGCGTTTCCGTCGATTTCCGTGTCGAATATGCAAATGAGCTACATATGCCTATTCCCGAAAGTATTTGCGCCCCGTCGACGTTTACGTCATTTGCCTAAGCGCAAAGATACCCATATACGGTGGGTTAACTTAGCGTCGGTCCCGCCTACGCAATGTTAAGTATGGACGTCGGGACAGCGTCGGTTTTTTCCATCGTTTACGTAACTCGTTCACAAATAGGCTCACGTCGAAAACAATGTATTTGCAGTGTAATTTGGAGCATGCGCACTGGGATATGTCCACGGACATGCGCAGTTCAAAAAAACTTCAGAAACGTGGGGTCGTGATTGATTTGCATGACACACGCCCACCACATCCACATTTGATTTACGCTGGCTTATGCCAGCCCATTTACACTACGCCGCCTCAAATTAAGGAGCAAGTGCTTGGAGAATACGGCACTTACGTCTCTAAGTTGCGGCGGCGTAGTGTAAATGGGATATGCTACGCCCGCCGACATCTACGAGAATCTGGCCCAGAGTATCCAAAATTCAACAGTAAGGCTCCATTCACACCAATGCGTTTTTTAATGCTTTTTGCAGAAACGCAGGACATTTTTAACATGGGTTCCTATGGGTTCACAGCAATGCATTTTTGTGCCTCTGCATTTTTGGATAGGGTCAGGGACTTGTTTTGGTTTATTAGACTTCAATAGAGAAACTGTAGAAAAGCATGTAGTGTGGTGTTAACACAAATTTTGTAGCGATTTGGCCAACAGCAAATTTGCCTAAAAAAAAAATGCAAAACGCTGTAAAAAGCACAGCAAAAGGGACTGCAGAAACGCCGGAAAGCGAAAAGCAAAATGCATTGGTGTTAATGGAACCTAAAGTCCTGTACACACGATTGAAATTTCCGATGGGATAAAATCCAATGGAATTTTCCATCGGAATTTCGTTCAAGCCGTCTTGCATACACACCGTCAGACCAAATTCCAACCATCCAAAACACAGTGACGTAAAACACGACAACGAGACGAAAAAAAATGAAGTTCAATGCTTCCGAACATGCGTCAACTTGATTCTAAGTATGCGTGTTTTTTTCTCAGTCGGAGTTCCACACAGGTGTTCGGAATATCCGATAGGATTTTTTTCCATCGGAAAAAAATTAAATATGTTCTATTTCTAAACTCTGACAAAAAAAAGTCTGATAGGGCCCACACACGGTTGAAATATCCAATGAAACAATTCCCTTTTTCTGATCGTGTGTACAAGGCATTAGGCTTGGTTCACACCTACAGTGCCTTGCAAAAGTATTTAACCCCCTTGGCTTTTACCTATTTTGTTACATTAGAGCGTTTAGTTCAATGTTTTTTTAATCTGAATTATATGTGATGGATCAGAAGACAATAGTCTAAGTTGGTGAAGTTAGAAAAATATATCCATAAAACAATTTTTCAGAAATAATAAATGGATAATTGGCATGTGCGTATGTATTCACCCCCTGTTATGAAGCCCATAAAAAGCTCTGGTGCAACCAATTACCTTCAGAAGTCACATCATTTGTGAAATGATGTCCCCCTGTGTGCAGGCCTGTTGCTACAGGACGGGCAAAACAAACAATTGATTGGGGCCCCGAGCTGGCCTGGGGCCCCTAACTTCCCCTTCCTAGGCTGTAGCGTGGCCGAGCTCCTCTTCCTTCCTCCTGGAGTCATGTCAGTTCGGCTAGGAACCACGCGTGGTACAGGAGATTCAGTTTCCTGTTCCCGGCCGGACTGACTGGAAGTGCACACTGAGTGCTCACTTCCTTTCAGTCTGGCCGGGAACACAGGAAACTGAATCTCCTGAACCGCGCAGTACCCGGCTCAGGCGCTATCTGATAGGGGACCCATAATGATAGAACACCAGACTGACAGGAGGAAGAGGAGCTTGGCCACGCTACAGCGGCAGCCTACAGGGAACAAGGGGAGGTGAGAATAGAAAAACATAGGGACTAGGGAGGGGGGAGGAGTAAGAACATGGGTGTAAAAAATAAGTGCAGCGCTAATGTAGGCTTTGCGTGTGGGGGGTGCTTGGTGGCCCCCATTTTGCTTGGGGCCCCCAAATTCATTCAAACTGCCCTGCCTGCGTTCAATGCAAGTGTCACATAATCTGTCATTACATAGACACACCTTTTTGAAAGGCCCCAGAGGCTGCAACACCTAAGAAAGAGGCGCCACTAGCCAAACACTGCCATGAAGACCGAAGAACTCTCCAAACAAGTAAGGGATAATGTTTGAAAGGGGCCTTAGGCCATTTTCAGGTGGCCATCCTCTGTTTCGAGCAGGGGATCCTTGAACAGAGTCACTGCTGAAAAAAAAGCCGGAAAAAAATTGTGTCTTTTATTACATCTGTTTTCATTCATTCAGAGAAAGGCCAGGCCTTTGGGAATTTGAGGGTTACCGACTTTTTAGATCTTCTAACTGCAGAAGTGATCTGAGAGGTCTAAATAACTTTTGTGTCTTGATCACTTTTCCCTGCATTTAGATAATTCTGCTTTTAGTAGCATTTAGGCGCAGGTAGATGCATTTACTGCATTTAGTCGGGTTAAGGGCCAGCTGCCATGCATAGAAATAAATAAAAATGTCACTTGGAAACAGTGCCTTGCATTGTAAAAATGCAATGCACCATCCCCAAGCGATCATTGCGGGCAAAGAATACCTTTTTTTCTCTGCAGATAGTGTGAACCAACCCTTGGAGTGCCTAATTGGATCCTGGACTCGTTCCTCTCATTAGAACAATGAAGCCCAGTATTGTACTGTGGGATGTGCTGAGAGCACTCCTCAGCACTGACTTTTCAGATAGTCAGAAAAGCAATTCTAATACAAACCAAATCCCACGCACTCTAGTACTTAACCACTTGCTGCCTGCCCTATTCCAAAAAGACGTTGGCAAAGTGGTTTCAATATCCTGACTGGACGTCATATGACGTCCTCAGGATATTGAGCCGCTGCCCCCCCCCACCCGTCTTACACCCCGCAACACAGATCTAGGTCTCTGACGGAGACTCTTTACCACATGATCAGCCGTGTCCAATCACGGCTGATCACGATGTAAACAGGAAGAGCCGGTTATCAGCTTTTCCTCACTCGCTTCTGTCAGACGCGAGTAGAGGAGAGCCGATCGGCTGCTCCTCTGACAGGGGGGGTTTGTGCTGATCGATTATCAGCACAGCCCCCCCCCCAGGATGCCCACACTAGACCACCAGGGATGCCACCAGACCACCAGGGATGCTCACCACCAGGTATGCCACCCTAGATCACCAATCAGTGCCCACAATGGATGCTAATCAGTGCCCACAATGGGCATCACTGATTGGCAGGCATTGTTGTTTGGCACCGATTGGCATCCATTAGTACAATATAATACAGTACATCCGTGCCACCTATCAGTGCCCATCCGTGCCACTTATCAGTGCCTATCTGTGCCCATCCATGCCACCTATGTGTGCCCTTGCGTGCCGCCTATCAGTGTCCCATCAGTGCTGCATATTAGTGCCCATCAATTCCACCTCATCAGTGCCGCCTTATCAGTGCCTGTCAGTGTAGCCCCATCAATGCCCATCAGTAAAGGAGAAAACGTACTTATTTACAAAGTTTTGTAACAGAAAAAAAGCAGAAAATAAAAATCCCAGAGGTGTTCAAATACCACCAAAAGAAAGCTCTATTTGTGGGAACAAAATGATACAAATTTAGTTTGGGTACAGTGTAGCACGATTGCGCAATTGTCATTAAAAGTGCAACAGTGCTAAAAGCTGAAAATTGGTCTGGGCAGGAAGGTATATAAGTGCCCTGTATGGAAGTGGTTGAAGCACATCTCACAAATGTTTGAGGGATTGAGATCTGGAAAATGTGTAGGCCAGTCAACACCTCAAACTTGTTGTGTTCCTCAAACCATTCTTGCAATGTGGAAGGGCACATTATCCTTCTGAAAGAGGCCACTGCCATCAGGGAATACCATTTCCATAAAGGGAACTACTCCGTTGGCAACAATGTTTAGGTAGGTGGTACATGTAACATCCCCATGAATGACAGGACCCAAGGTTTCCCAGCAGAATATTACCAAAAACATCACACTGCCCCTGCCCGGCTTGCCTTCTCCCCATACTGCATCTTAGTGTTATCACTTCCCCAGGTAAGTGAAGCACATGCACCCAGCCATCTAAATGATGTAAAAGAAAACATGATTCATTAGACCAATGCCCATTTTTTTTACTTTTAACACATCAACTTCACCGGACAACATGTTTACTTACTGCCTAATATATCCCTCCAGCCTTCAGCCCATACTTCTGTAAGGACTGTCAGCTTGTAAGCTGCAGGGATTTTAAATGCACTATGACGAGCTGATCAGCATGCTCGTGGCTCATTCAAACTATTAGTCCATCTGCCGCGGTGGAAGATGGGACTTGTAGTCTTTTGACTCATAGATTCCTGTACAATGATATGTGATAGCGGGTACACGGAGAGGATACCCCATCTGCTGTCATGTGGAAGGGTAGTATCGGGGGTGTGCTCAACGTGTTACAACCTAAATGCAGGTGTAACATGTGAACTTATCCGTAAGGCCGCGTACATACGATGAGACATGTCCGCTCAAACACGTCCGACGGACCGTTTCCAGCGGACATGTCTCATCGGAAAACCCCCTCTGGCTGAGGACGCGGTGACGTGGCGGTGACGTTGACGCTGCCACGTCACCACTCCAGGAAGTAAAAGAATTCCACGCATGCGTCGATTTCATTCGACGCAACGTGGACAGTTATGTCCGCTGGTGAGTGTACTAACCAGCGGACATATCTGACGGACATGTCTCCGGCGGACAAATTTCAAAGCATGCTTTGAAATTTGTCCGCTGGTAAAACATGTCCGCTAGCCCATACACACGATCGGATTGGTCTGCTGAAATGGCCCATCGGGCCAGTTTGAGCAGATAAATTTGATCGTGTGTACGCGGCCTAAAGCCGTGTATACACGGAAGAGAACCTCGACGGGCAGAACACATCGTTCCGCCCATCGAGGTTCTCTGCCGGCCGTCAGATTCGGCGACCCGCCCGTCGGGAAAGGCAACCAGCCATTCATCCCGACGGGCCATCGAGCAAATAGAGAACCTGTTCTCTAATTGCTCGACGGGTTTCCCGACGGGCGGGGCTCACCGAGAGCGTACACACGGCCGAGGTTCTCGGCAGAATGCAGCTCCCAGCGAGGTTCTCGCTGGTTTCTGCCGAGAACCTCGGCCGTGTGTACGGGGCTTAAGAGTATTGTAGTTAACTAAATATAATGAAATTCATCCATCAAATACATTTTCTAAGATACGCTGTGAGCAGACTACCTTGCGATACAGCAGTGTAGTGTAAAAACTTTGTTTAACCTCGTTATGTATACTACGTTATGTAAACGTTATGTAAACGTTGTTTACAATTGTTATGTACACTACAGTTAGCTTACTAAGAGAAGCAGTACAAAGAGCAATAATGATGTGCAAAGCGCATGACTGCACTCCTGTGCATGCATGTGGGAGTGATGACATTCCACGCCAACCAACCAATCAAGACGACCAAAGACCGGCACCCAGGAAGAAGCTGGGGAGAAGATACCAGTGCTTACAAGGGGCCTGGAGGGCGATGGAGCCATTCCACTTTAAGGCCAAACTCCAGCAAATGCTTTTTAAACAGCTACAACAACCGTTTATTTTTTTTCTATTTGGGATAAAGGTTTTACACAAATAAAATAAAAGCTAATAAATGTAAGCACCCCCATCAGTGTTTAATGGCAATCCTCTCTAACTGCCAGTTTTGCTGGACAACTTCATCTGTTAAAGTGAAAATGAACATTAAAAAAAAAAACAACTGACAGGACAAGATTGTTATGGTCTCTTCTGCCATAATGGCCTTTTCTTCTCTGTCAGTGTTAATAGACACTTAGCCATGCGTGCGCAGCTCAGCGTACATTTACACCACAGCTCTGTGCTGTGATGATGGGGCCCCCACTGTGCATTCATAAGAGTGACATCATCGTGGCCTGGCCAATCGAGCGGTCAAACAGTCTGAACATGGAAGGAAGCCAAGGAGAAAATGAAATCGAGTGTGAACAGTAGAAGAGTAAACAGCGCAGCACAGGAGGGGATTACTTGCCAGGTAAGTCTGCTAATATGCAGAGTATATTAGCACATTATGGCTAAAAGCTCCTACGGTCTCCTAAAAAAAAAAAGGTTTATTCTGCTTTAACCACCTCAGCCCCGGACCATTTGGCTGGCCAAAGACCAGGCCACTTTTTGCGATTTGGCACTGCGTCGCTTTAACTGACAATTGCGCGGTTGTACGACGTGGCTCCCAAACAAAATTGGCGTCCTTTTTTTCCCCACAAATAAAGCTTTTGGTGGTATTTGATTACCTCTTCGGTTTTATTTTTTTGCGCTATAAACAAAAATATAGCGACGATTTAAAAAAAAAAAAATATATATATATATATATATAAAAAAAAAAATGTTTTCCTCAATTTAGGCCGATACATATTCTTCTAAATCGCAATAAGCGTTGATTGGTTTGCACAAAAGTTATAGAGCCAGATTCAGAGACATCTGCCTATTTTTAGGCAGGAGTAGTGTATCTCAGATACACTACGCCGCCGTAACTATCAGCGTCAGGTTCCTTATTCAGAAACTAATTACGCCGTAAGTTACGGCGGCGTAGTGTATCTGTGGCGGCTCAAGGCCGTGCAATTCAAATTTGGAAGATTAAATTATTCATGACCCCACGTAAGTGACGTTTTTTTTGGACGGCGCAGTGCGCATGTGCGAAATCACGTCACTTTTTCTCAATGTAAACGATGTGAACGTAACTTACATCGAGCCACATTCCCGAACGATTTACGCAGACGACGTAACCGACGTTCCATTCGACGCAGTCCCAACGTCCATACTTAACATTGGCTACACCTCCTATAGCAGGGGTAACCTTACGCCGCTCGACCGCTTACGCAAACAACGTAAAATACGACGCGCCGCCGCAAGTACGTTTCTGAATCGGCGTAAATAGCTCATTTGCATATTGTACGCAAGAAACAACGTAAACGCCACCTAGCAGCCGGCGGAACATTACATTTAAGATCCGACGGTGTAAGATTATTACGCCAGTCGGATCTTAGCGTAAATCCAGCGTATCATGTTTTCTGAATAGAAAACAATGATACGCCGGTGGGAAATTCGAATTACGCTGGTGTATCTGTAGATACACTGGCGTAATTTCTTTCTGAATCTGGCTAATAGCGTCTACAAAATAGGGGATAGTTTTATGGAATTTTTATTAATATTTTTTTTTTATTAGTTATGGCGGCGATCTGCAATTTTACCAGTACTGCGACCTTATGGCGGACACATCGGACACTTTTGACACATTTTTGTGAGCATTGGCATTTTTACAGCGATCAGTGCTATAAAAATGCATTGATTACTGTAAAAATGACACTGGCAGGGAAGGGGTTAACACGAGGGGGCGATCAATTGGTTAATTATGTTTTCTAAAGTGTGTTCTAACTGAAGGGGGGATGGGACTGACTAGGGGAACTTTGTATGGACAGACGATCAGTCATTTCTCCCCCTGAAAGAACCAGGAGCTGTATGTTTACTAGACATGTGCATTCGTTTTCGTCCGAATGCATTTTCGTCTGAATTTCAGGTATTTTAGTTATCGTTTTAACAAACGATAACGAAAGTGCAGAAAGCGAAAAACGAAAGATCCGACATAAACAAATGCTTTATTTTAGTTTTCGTGGCGGGTGAATGTGCCTAACCTTAACTCTATTAGTCCAACATTATTCTACATAAAGAGAAAAGATTTGAAATTGAGAGAAAAGATTTGACATTATAGAGACATGAAGAAGAGTCGATATAGAAAGAAAAGATTAGACATAGAGAGACATGAAGATTTGACGAAGTAGCTAAAAACATACGATTGCAGCAAGCGGACATTTATGGTGAAATGCTCTGCCCATAGGCTATAGAAGAGTTCTAATGTTGGATGACTAGTAATAATAATTAATAAATATAATTTTATGGCAAACAGGAGGCTCATATTATGCTTGATCTTTCTTTTACTGTCATCCAGCAGCAAGAGGGTTAATAAAAAGAAAAAACGTTACACAGGTGGGTATGCAAATGAACACAGGTGGACTGTCCAATCAGGTAACAGGAGTATGTTATAAAGGTGAGGTACAGGTGATATGCTTCCTCTTTCTTGCTGCTCCAGCCAAGATAAGTACATTGAGATTTTTTCCTCAGGTGCTTCTACATATATTATATTATATTATATTTTATATATATATATATATATATATATATATATATATATATATAAATCATTAAAGCGGAGTTCCACCCTTAAAACCACTTGGTTTCATTCCATCCAGCATACTGGCGTCAGCGCCAGTATGCTGTTTTTTTTTTTTTTTTAATGCATGTACTTCCTTTATAATAAATCATTTAATTTTGTGTGCACCGTGGTATGTCGCCGCTATTAGGCGTCACGCCTTCCGGAAACAGCCGATTAGCATTCGGCTCTTCTCGGCGCCTGCGCACAGACCCAGAAGCTGACAGCGCAGGCGCCGTATATAGCCGCGTCACCCCCTCGAAAAAACCCGAACTAGGACCGGCTATTTACGGCGCCTGCGCAGTCAGCTCCTGGGTCTGTACGCAGGTGTCGAGAAGAGCCGAACGCTTATCGGCTGTTTCCGGAAGGCGTGACGCCTTATAGCGGCGACATACCGCGGTGCGCACGGAATTAAATGATTTATTATAAAGTGAGTACATGCATTAAAAAAAAAAAAAAAATAACAGCATACTGGCGCTGACGCCAGTATGCTGGATGGGATGAAACAAAGTGGTTTTAGCCCTGGTTCACACTGGGCTGCGGGAGTGAAGCCGTACGAGTTCAGCTGAACTCGCACGATTTTACTCCCACTGACAGTCCCGATTTCGGCCGCGATTTAAGAGACATCTGTGCAGGTTTCTGCACAGATGTCAATGTAAATCGCGGCCCTAAATCGCAAAAAGTAGTACAGGAACTACTTTTTGATTTGCAATTGCCGCCGATTTGAGATGCGATTTCACATGTGAAATCGCATCTCAAATTGAACCAAATCGTACCCAGTGTGAACCTGGGCTTAAGGGTGGAACTCCGCTTTAAATATATATATATTTATATTCATATTCTGCAGAATTTCCCTGTAACCCTGTGTTTGTCACAGTTTGCAAGGCCGTACTTTTTATCCTTAACAGCAGTCCCAGCATTGCCTGGTCTCCTCACCATTCCATTACCCCCGCTTACAGCACACTCACTTGTTCGGCGGTATCCCGGCAGTCCGGGATATCGTTTCCTCACAGCTGGTGCTCAGCTGTGGTGCGGCCCCGCGCAAATTCGCAGCCCCACACGCAGTGTGTCTCCTCACTGCGCTGCAGCGCTGCTATACCGCCGTTCCCTGACAGAAAGTTTCTGTCAGGGACACAGGCAGGAAGTCCGTTCTCCTGTGTGGGTGTGTGCCTGCCACATAACAACCCTGAACCCTGTTTAGGTTCAGGGGTGGATGTTTGGCGCACACACACACACACATAGTAACACATTTACACAAACATATTTAGATAAACATATGTTTGTTCATATGGATATGTGCATATAGATATATGTATATATAATTTTTTATATATATATATATATATATATATATATATATATACAAAACTATATATATAGTTCTGATGCATATATTAATTAGTTGTTCTATTATATTTTCTCTTTCAGAATAATTTGTCTTCAGTCAATCACATTTACTCACACCTCACTATGTCTAATAAAGATTCCACTACTGTTATCCCTTCAGATATCCCTGAGGAAAACCAGAAAATCCTATCCATAGTAGATAAATCAATCCGATCTGCTATGCAGACGGCCATATCTTCCATGCATGACTCCATTACACAATCGGTTGTCATGGCCCTGTCTCAAAGTAAACCTCAGGTTACCCCTCAACCTTTACCTATTATCCCATCTGACATTTACTGGTCAGCAGAGGACTCTACATCCCACATGATTCAGGGATTGAAAAAAGCGGGTAAAGTGTCTCAAAAACGACATCATATATCTCATACCGGTCCCTCCCATTCTAAAAGAATGGTCCTGATGGAGAACCAGGGTGAATCTTCTAAGCCTCCTAGTAAAGGAAAGGGTACTATCAGTGACAAGAGGTCACACGTTATACCCTATGCCCGGGAGGAGTTGATCTTACAACGGGTAAAAATGGCCTCGAAGAGGCAAAAACCAGACTCTTACCGTACCTCTTCCAGCAATTCTTCTTCTTCTGATGAGGAATCTTTATCAGAAGAGGGAAGAGACTCTGAATATGAGAATGTCTCTGATGCGGAAGAAGGAATACCCCTTGAAAAGGAGGAATCCAAGGATGCTATTATAGACGGCTCTGGTGATCCGTATTTCGACCCAGATCAAATTAAACATCCCCGTTCAGGGGAATGGGTTACCCATTCCCTAGTTACGAAATTTTTAAGCCTCTGGATCCAGAAACCATTAGATAAGAACAAAGCTAGTAAGTTAAGAGCAGAGTGCCCGAGACCGTCCCTCCCAAAGAAGTTAACCAATACACCCGAATTAGACCCTGCACTAGTTAAATTTGTTCTAAAATCAGGAAAACACCCAAAAAAGGGAGTGGACAGATCATATCGTTTCTTTCAAGATAAATTATTGGACATGTTAGGCCCCTTAGCTAAAATTCTAGATTTAATAGAAGAAGCAGTTTCATCTAACTCCCCAATAGATTTAAATGTCCTGAAAGGTTGGGCTCAGCGAGCCATTGTACTATTTGGCAACGCCAATGCGGCCATCTCTAGCGAAAGAAGAAGATCGATTCTGATGAAGCTGGATCCACAGCTTATGCATCTCGCTTCATCTTAACCATCTTCCATCACCGAGGGTCTACTTTTTGGTGACTCTTTTATTAAAGAGATCAACAAATACGTAGCTCTCTTTACTTCTTTAGACAAGGCCCAATCATCACTCAAAAAGGTTTTCCAACCAAAATTTTTTCCCAAAGCTGGGAAACCTACCGAAGGTCATTTCCCCAGAGGCCCTCCCAGATCAGATCACTCGGCCCAACCAGTTAACACCTATCAACAATCCCCATTCTTCCCACAAAGAGGTAGACCTTGGAGAGCGAGAGGCCATCGTGGTTTTCCCAGGTCAAGACTTTCATCTGGTAAGTCCCCATCCGAGGTGTTTTTCCCCAATTCTCTTGGGAGGAAGAATAATGTATTTTTTCCAAAATTGGAATATGATAACCTCAGAGGCATGGGTTCTGAACACCGTGTTAGGTTACCAGATAGATATCACCTCTTTACCGACTCAAAGTCAGGATCCCATTCCAATAAGGTTCTCAGAAGAGGACAAAAAGCTCATCTCACTGGAGATAAAAGAGCTTTACTCCAAAGGGGCCATAGTTCAAGTTCCCTTGCAAACTCCAGGTTTTGTGAACAACCTGTTCCTGGTCAAAAAGAAGGATGGAGGTTTCAGACCGGTATTAAATCTGAAATATCTAAACAATTTCGTCCATTACCGCCATTTCAAAATGGAAGGTATTCACCTGTTAAAAGACCTTTTATTACAAGGAGACTGGTTGGCAAAAATAGATCTGAAAGATGCCTATCTTTCAGTGCACATGCACGAGAATTCCCAACCATTTCTCCAATTCCTGTGGCAAAACAAGAAATGGCAATTCACCAGTCTCCCATTCGGTCTGTCATCTGCCCCCTGGTGCTTTACGAAACTACCGAAACCAGTAGTAGCAGCTCTAAGGAGCAGGGGTGTTCGTCTAATAATATATTTAGACAACATTTTGATCATGGCACAATCACTTCAGCCTATTCATTTACACATTCAATGGACGATATCCCTTCTGAACATGCTGGGATTCATAATTAATTACAAGAAATCCATCCTAACCCCTTCAAAGAAGGTAGAATTTCTGGGTTTTCTTGTCAATACCCAACTATCCCTTCTGAGTCTTCCAAACAGGAAATTGAAGACGATCAGAAGAGAGATTCGCTCAGTCCTGAACAAAAGTCAAATATCTCTTCGGACAATTGCGAGGATTGCCGGTCTATTATCAGCTTCCATTCAAGCGATATTTACGGCACCTCTACACTACAGAGCACTACAGAGACTAAAAGCACAACATCTAAGAGACGGCTTGGCATATTCAGACGAGATAACACTAACTCCGGACACCAAAGAAGAATTACTTTGGTGGCTGACTCACATCCAGATGTGGAATGGGAAGACTATCTTCCATCCACACCCGGATTTAATAATAGAATCAGACGCAAGCAACTCAGGTTGGGGTGCTCGCTGCGGCCCTCTTACAACAGGAGGGAAATGGTCTCCAGACGAAGCTCTGTTACATATCAATTGTCTCGAACTCTTAGCAGGATCATTTGCTCTCAAGAGTTTTGCGAGAGACAGATCCGATTGTTGTATTCTACTACGCATGGACAACATATCCGCAGTACAATACATCAATCGCTTAGGAGGTACAAAATCCAAACCTTTGGCGAACATTGCAAAGGATTTTTGCCATTTTTGCCTGGACAAGAACATTATATTGAAGGCGGAATACATCCCAGGCCTATCCAATTCCATTGCAGACTGGAATTCCCGTTATCTAACAGATTCCAGCGATTGGATGTTGAACCAGACAATTTTTCAACATCTAAACTCCCTGTGGGGTCCTTTCCAGATAGATCTGTTCGCATCACGCCTGAACAGACAGATTCCAACATATTTCAGTTGGCGTCCGGACCCAGAAGCATTGGGGACAGATGCCCTTCTACAAATTTGGCCGAAAGGAACATCTTATGCTTTCCCTCCCTTTGCTCTAATATCAAGGGTTCTCCTTCTGACACGTTACCTAGAATCGAACATAGTTCTGATAACACCTTACTGGCCACCCCAAACATGGTTCCCTCAGGCTCTGGAGATGATCATAGACTACCCACGATTACTCCCAGTATTCCCTTCTATTCTACTAGACCCGTTTCAGAATCCTCATCCTCTAATAATCTCAGGAGTTCTTTCCCTAGTAGCCTGGAAGATATCAGGCGATCGGGAATTATCTCAGAACTTTCGCAGACATCTAGAGACATCTTGTCAGAAGCCTGGGCTCCAGGAACCAAAACAGCTTACAGATCAGCCGGGAAACTTTGGTCTAGTTGGTGCATGCAAAGGGATCTGGATCCCTTACTTGCACCTCTCCCTCACATATTAAATTTCCTATCTGACGCTTTTTCTTCCGGCAAGGCCTACAGAACTATTAACGTATATCGTTCAGCCATTTCCTCGAGTCACTCACCTATAGATTCTATACCAATAGGGAAACACCCATTGCTCTGCAAATTAATGAAAGGCATAAAATTCAAAAGACCTCCTAAACCCAAATATCTTTCTACTTGGGATGTATCCATCCTCTTAAATTTTCTTAACTCCTGGGGCGATAATGAGAATCTGTCTTTAAAACATCTATCTTTCAAACTAACAGTACTACTTTGTCTCATCTCCCTTAAAAGAGTAGCGGATGTAAAAGCCCTAGATATATCCCGTAGACAATTCTCTCCCCAGGGTGTTCAATTTTCCATTTTCAGACGCACAAAGACCAACTTACATTCGGTCTTCTATCCGGTTTTTCCCTTCAATCCAAACCTTTGTGTAGTCCAATGTCTAAAAACCTATGAAACCAAATCTCAACCTTTTAGAGACCCTGACTCATCTCAATTACTAATTTCCTACTGCAAACCCTTCCATCCAGTTTCCTCACCCACCTTGGCTAGATGGGTGAGACAAACCATCGATTTTGCAGGCATTGACATTTCCATATTTGGCGCCCACTCCACCAGAGGGGCAATGGCTACTAAGGTATTTCAATCAGGTGGTTCTCTATCAGATTTAATGCTAAACCGCAAACTGGTCTTCAGAATCCACTTTTAAGGATTTCTATTGTAGACCGGAATCTCATGTGTCTATGAATGTATTATAACTATAGGTTGTATGTTTATTTAATGCTCTAGTGTATTCAGCTTTGAACAAGCATAATATGAGCCTCCTGTTTGCCATAAAATTTGAGATTTTCCTACCCTCGGGGACGGAAAATATGGATTTTATTAAAAACAGGAGGCGAATATTATCCCACCCGAATACCCTACCCTTCAAGATTTCTTTGCTCTTACATAATGTATTCTTTTTCAGCTTAATATGCCTATTCTACTGCTGACTTCATGACATATTGAAGAATGAGTTCCAGTTCAAGTTGTTCCAATTAGTTTCCAGTTCAAGTTATTTACAGTCTAGTTTTATCATCAAGAAAGAGGAAGAATATCACCTGTACCTCACCTTTATAACATACTCCTGTTACCTGATTGGACAGTCCACCTGTGTTCATTTGCATACCCACCTGTGTAACGTTTTTTCTTTTTATTAAACCTCCTGCTGCTGGATGACAGTAAAAGAAAGATTAAGCATAATATTCGCCTCCTGTTTTTAATAAAATCCATATTTTCCGTCCCTGAGGGTAGGAAAATCTCAAATTATTATTAGTCATACAACATTAGAATTCTTGTATAGCTTCTAGGCGGAACATTTGACCGGAAATGTACGATTGCGGCATCGTACAGTTTTGTTGCTCCGTCAAATCTTTTTTTTTTAAAGATCCTGTCAAATCTTTTTTTTTTTTTTTTTAGATTCCGTTGAATCTTCTTAGAACATTCGACAGACACCATAAGCCTTCAATGACAGATTCGACCTTAATTCATTTGGATTTTCGTACGAATGCATTTTTTTTACGAAAAACAAAATAAATAAAAACGAATTTCGGGAGTAACTAAATACATTTCTTTTTCGGACGAAAACGAAATTCCGAAACAAAATATTTTAGTGTGCACATGTTTACACACACAGCTCCCGGTTCTCGCTCGCATTGGCACCGCGCGCCCCTAATGGCCACAGAGCAACATCACGTTATATTACGTGATCTTGCGCAGCCGTGCCAACCTGCCGCTACAAGAATTGGTAGGCTGCAATATACTGTATTACATTTTAATTTTTGGCTTGGGTTCAGCTTACTAAACAAAGCGGTACAACCTGCAATAATGACACGCTTACCTGAAGAATCATTTTGATTACTGGACTAAGATCAGTAAAAGATGAACTCTGATTTGTAGCGCTTTATTAACGTGCTTTAAACAATACCGCAGTACAATTTTCTGTGAAAATGAATTGCTATTTTTGCCTAGGCTCATTTATATACTGAACACAAGGGCCCGGATTCAGAAACGATTTACTTCGGCGTGTCTCCAGATACGCCGCCGTAATTTCAAATGTGCGCCGTCGCACCTTTGCGCCGACTCACAAAGCGAGATACGCCGAAAAACATGGCTTCAGCCGTCCGACATAACTTGCCTACGCCAGCGTATCATGGGCTCATAGTTACACTGGACGCATTCAGCATTCCCATTTTAAATATGCAAATTAGTAAGATACGCTGATTCACAAACGTAGATGCGCCCAGCCACTTCATATACGCAATTTGCGTAAGGCTTACATCCGGCGTAAAGTTACCATTCATATAGCAGGCGCAGCTAATGCAAAGGTATGGGCCAGGGAACGACACCGTCGAATTTTACGTCACGTACGCCGTTTACGTAGTACTACGTGAATAGGGCTGTGCGTAGGTCACGTTCTTAGTGAGTATATGCGACGTGATTCTGAGCATGCGCGCGCATGCCCAGTTCAACCGGCCATTCATTTGCATGGGGTCACGCTTAATTTAAATAGATGACGTCCACCTCCTTTCTACTTTGAATTAGGCAGGCTTACGCCTGCCAATTTATGCTACGCCACCGCAACTTACGGAGCAAGTGCTTTGTGAATACAGCACTTGCCTCTCTAAGTTGCGGCGGCGTAGCGTAAAGAAGATACGCTACGTCCGCACAAAGATACTCCAATGTATCTGAATCGCGGCCAAGATGTCCTCTCAATGGGATTTCTTTTAACAGATGAGAAGTTTTCCTAAGTATTTATCTGAAAACTCTGCTACACATCTTTTCTTCCAAGGACAGAAGTTGTAGAAATAATGAATGACCCACAATACTCATTCATCAGTAAAATAAGATAACACTGATTAGGGAACTCGCATCAGAGCATGAATACAAATAACAGTCTTGGAAAACTCATACATCTACCTTGTCTGCTTAATTAACCGAGTCGCATAATCCTTTCTCGTGTTTTCTGAGGGACATGTGCACCTGCTGTACAGACACTGCTGCTCTTGTGCAGGAAAAATGTAAATGGAGAATATTTAAAACATCAAAGAATATAAAATGGGGTAATTGAAAACTGAAATGTCACCTACTGTGCCTGAGATTAGTTCACAGGTTGTCACATTTCCCCGCTGATAGAAGAATGCCAGCAGGGTGCAGGTTTCAGTTACCAGGCTAACTGCATACATATATTTAATACATAATACTGAAAGTGACACTAAATAAAAAAATGTAATACAATAAAATAAATTTAATATATTTCAATATAAGAAGAATGCATCTTCTAACTCTCTCTTCACTGGTTTCATCCTTAAGGCTGAGTTCACATATACAGTGCCTTGAAAAAGTATTCTTCCCCCCTTGAAATTTCCACATTTTGTCATGTTACAACCAAAAACGTAAATGTTTTTTTTTTTTGAGGGGATCTTATGTGATAGGACAACACAAAGTGGCACATAATTGTGAGATGGAAAGAAAATTATAAATGGTTTTTAATTTGTTTTACAAATAATGTGGCATGCATTTGTATTCAGCCCCCTTCACTCTGATACCCTAACTAAAATCTAGTGGAACCAATTGCCTTTAGAAGTCAACGAATTAGTAAATAGAGTCTGCCTGTGTGCAATTTAATATCAGTAAAAACACAACTGTTCTGTGAAGCCCTCAGAGGTTTGTTAGAGAGCCGTAGTGAACAAACAGCATCATGAAGGCCAAGGAACACACCAGACAGGTCAGGGATAAACATGTGGAGAAGTTTAAAGCAGAGTTAGGTTATAAAAAAAATCCCAAGCTTTGAACATCTCACCTCCGTGAGATGTTCAAAGCTTGGGATTTTTTTTATAACCCAACTTGCCATCATCATCTGAAAACGGAAAGAGTATGGCACAACTGAAAATCCACCAAGACATGGCCGTCCACCTAAACTTGACAGGCCGGACAAGGAGAGCATTATTTTAGAGAAGCAGCCAAGAGGCCCATGGTAACATTGTAGAAGCTGCCGAGATCCACAGCTTAGGTGGGCGAATCTTTCCACAGGACAACTATTAGACGTGCACTCCACAAATCTGGCCTTTATGGAAGAGTGGCAAGAAGAAAGCCATTGTTGAAAGAAAGCCATAGAAATTTCCATTTGCAGTTTGCGAGAACCATGTGGGGGAAACAGCAAACATCTGGAAGAAGGTGCTCTGGTCAGATGAGACGAAAATGTTACTTTTTGACCTAAAAGCAAAATGCTATGTGTGGCTGAAAACTAACACTGCATATCACCATGAACAAACCATCCCCACCGTGAAACATGGTGGTGGCAGCATCATGTTGTGGGGATCAAAACACGAAAAGTCGTCCTGGGACTTTAAATGAGGGGAATGCATTTAGCCAGTCACATGACTGTTTTGTGCATGTGTAAAAGTCTTAGGCTGGGTTCACACTATTGCGAACTGGTTACGGTTTTCCCTGCGTCCAATTCACATGTCAGGAGATTGTGACCAGATCTCTATGGAGCCAGTTCACACATCTCCAGAGCAGCTCCAGGACAGGAGTCCTGTGCATCTCTGGTCTGTCCCAATTCAGCCAAAAATTCAGACTGACATTGGACCTGAACCGGTGAATGGAGATGCACCGGACCCCGCTCTGTGCACATAAGTGAACGCAGCCTTAAAGTAGTATTAAAAGAGAGGTGTAGGATGTAAAATAAATAAACATACATGATCACCTCGATGACATCTATCTAATGCTCCATCTGTCCCCCGCAGCTTTACACAGAGAACTAAGCAATCAGAAACAGCTCAGTTCTAGGGTCCACTCTGAGAATAGACTGGTGACTGTCCATCAATAGCTCTCTGCTTTGCCCCTCCAGTGCTCACTGGAATGGTGGGCTGGAGAGGGGGCAGGAGCAGCTGGCTCAGGCCCTCAGTGGTCAGGCATCTAAGTGGACATTATTGTCGGGAACACTGCAGAGCCTTGACCGGCTCTGTAATGTCAGCCAATAGCAGACTTTGGCACACTGTTGGCTGAATCTGGGTCACAGGAGTGCAGAACTAAGTGCACTTCTGTGACCGACAGGAGAAGTATGGCCAAAAGAGCTTTGGCCATACTTCTCCTTTAAATCAAAAACCAAAAATGTAATACATTGCAGCTTACCAATCAATAGATGTGGTAGCTGCATTGGTACTATTTTTTTAATCTTTTCCCCACCGTTTTACCCTGGTGATTTGTCCAATTACACACTGTAATGGGAGTCCCTTTTGGGGCATAGGGTGACTGAGAAATGATAATTCATTTCCATTCCAATGTTGGCAGGATATCTTGGAATATTACAAGTGGTTTATTTTGACCCGAACAGGTCAATATGACAGTGACTCATTCCTCTGTGTAACAGGCTGTTAAATGCTAATTAAGTTTACCTGATTGAATACTGTTTTGTGTACTAATTAAGTATATACAGGCCAGATGTCTAACTGTGAGGTGTTAATTGAGTCTGCTCTACAGACCTTTTCATTGTGTATGCTAAAGTCTATTGATGAATAGGTGTGGAATGTGACTTCTCAGGTGTAGTAATGTTAATTATGTCAGACCAGTGCCAAAATGTCTGGATACTGATTAGTAATTGTCCCATCTGAAGGTGTATTGAAGCCCCCCCCCCATTGTGTGATGAGGGGGGTGGAGAGTTTCATTGTCCCTGTAACATGCCTGTACTGTATATTAAGCTGAGAGCTACACATTAAAGCGTTCATACATTTTGAAACCAGAGAGAATGGAGCTTGTCTCGTCTTTATTCTGGGAAATGGAATGGATCGTGTCTACATGGATTGTCGGATAAGCTGTCTTGGATGGGTTGATGGAAGATCGTAACCGGTGGTGACAGTTACACACACCTCCTGTAAAAGATTGCCCCCCACTTCCCCTCTGGATGAAGGAGCACAGGGGACAGCAGCATTGTCAGTCTGGGGGGAGGAGGTGTTAAATATACTAGCAGATTTAAATACATTAACAAATTGAAACCAAGCTCTAGATAACAGTTTATAATCAGTTGCAGAAAACATTATTTTTCCTTTTTAGATTTTACATAAATAAATAAAAAATTTGAGTATCTATAATGCATTTAAGCCACAAGCCCCTGGAGGCGCCTTGGTAGGAATATCTCATACACCATTTCAGGGATGAGTTCCTTGTTAAGGTTTACACACACTTTCAATTAAAGAATTAAAGAATGCAATCTTCTACAATTAACAAGAATTTACTTTAGACACTTCAATACCAGAGCATTTTTTTTTCCATTATAGAAATGTGTTGGTTCTGCTCCTTATAAATGGGTTCCAGCTATATATTTTACATTTCGCTTTGGAAAATATGGGTTTCAAATTTTGTAGCAGATTTAAATAAGTATATTTTTATTTGATGGGTTTTAAATAGGAAAACATTTACATACAGTGGCAAGAAAAAAGTATGTCAACTTCTGCAGTAATTTGACATAAAATGTGATCTGTTTATCATCTAAGTCACAACAATAGACAAACACAATGGGCCAGATTCACAAAGCACTTACGCCGGAGTATCTCGAGATGTGCCGCCTAAGGGCTCTTTCACACGGACATTCCGTATGTCCGTTTTTCATCCATCCGTTGTCGGATGAAAAACGGACATACATGCATCCCTATGGGATCGCGGATGTCAGCGGAGACATGTCCGCTGACATCCGCTCCGCCAAAGTATGCCGGAGGAAAAACCTACTTTTCCTTCCGTCTGGCGGATCGGATGAACACGGACAGGCGGTCCGTGTTCATCCGATTCCCCATAGGGGAAAGCGGAGATCTGACAGGGCGGTCCCTGCACAGTGTGCGGAGACCGCCCTGTCATCCGGCAGCTCAGCGGAGATCAACGGAGCGATCCCCACTGAGCAAACGGAGGTGCACAGGGCGGATCATTACTGATCAGCCCCGTGTGAAAGAGCCCTAAGTCTAAATTTGCGCCGGAATATCTAAGCCCCGTACCCACAGAACTAGATACGCACCAAAATAGGCTATTCCCGACCGGCCTAACTTGCCTACGCCTGCACATCCTAGGTGCACATTTATTACGTCCACACCATTGATTTCCTATGCAAATATGCAAATGAGGGAGATACGCCGATCCACAAAAGTAAGTTCGTGCGGTGCAGGCTACGCCCTGTGCGCATCAGCTGCACGTCCGGTCTAAAGTTAGTCCTTATAAAAGCAGGTTTAAATTTGGACAATCCATCTACATGTCAGCTAAAGCAACACTGTTAGGGACGAGCTGAACAGCCACACTTGCAGGACAACAATCTGTATGCCAACATGCCAGGGGCATCCTTGCTCATAGCTATACTACTGACTTTAGATGAGCGCAGAAGGAGGAGGGCACGGGAGAGGATCTTTGTCGGGTATATCCGTGGGGTGAGCCCAATGGTAATAGGCCCCCCTTTTGGCTGGAATTAGGGTGCAATTGGAAAGATACCCTGTGTTAATAGGAGGGTAGATGTTGGTTCCTCAGCTTCCACTAATTTCAGAGAAATTGAGTAAAGGTGGATTAATTAGGTCAGGAGCCTGTGCGGGCCAGCAGGCCCAAAGATTGATAAAGTAAAATGATCCTATGCTGCTATAAGGATGCCAGTTGTGACCGATGCACCCAAAACCATATAAAACAAAGAAAAAAATGTGTCTCTAGAGTCTAATAGGTAGGAACCCCTACTAGTGTGGTTACGAGTGTAATCAACCACACTAGTAGGGATTCCTACCTATTAGACTCTAGAGACACATTTTTTTCTTTGTTTTATAACACCCTAGAGAATAAAATGGCAGTCATTGCAATACTTTATGTCACACCGTATTTGCGCAGTGGTCTTACAAGTGCACTTTTTTGGGAAAAAAATAAAAAAACATTTAATTAAAAAATAAGACAACAGTAAAGTTAGCCCAATTTTTATATATTGTGAAAGTTAACGTTATGCAGAGTAAATTGATACCCAACATGTCACGCTTCAAAATTGCGCCCGCTTGTGGATTGGTGAGAAGCTTTTACCCTTAAAAATCTCCATAGGCGATGTTTAAAAAATTCTACAGGTTGCATGTCTTGAGTTACAGAGGAGGTCTAGGGCTAAAATTATCTCGCTCTACCGATCGCAGCGATACCTCACATGTGTGGTTTAAACACCGTTTTCATATGTGGGCGCTGCTCATGTATGCGTTTGCTTCTACACGCGAGCTTGGCGGGACGGGGCACGTTTAATAATGTAAACATCCCTTGTAATAGAAAAAAAAAGAAAAAAGAAAAAAAAAAAAGAAGAGTATACCTAGGTTATGGCAGCTAGTTTCTGCCATAATAAAGATATCCCTCTTCAAACAGCCGATGTATATCGGAATCGGTTAAAGCAGAGTTCCACTCGTTTTACTGTTTATCAAAAGTCAGCAGCTACAAAAAGTGAAGCCAGTGACTTAATATACGCATACTCAGCTGTCCCATGCTCCAGCGATGTGGCCGTCTGAAGCCTCGCTTCTCTCCCCCTCCTCTCTGTTGTGCCGGCATTGCAAGGGTGGGCACCCGGTTGTGATAGCTTGTGGTTTTACAGCCGGGTGAGCACTGAGCATGTGCGAGTCGTGCTGTGTCCTGAATGGCCGGGAAATCTTCTGGGACCTGTGATGGTTCCCAGAAAATTGCAGGGAGGGAGAGAAGTCACCACCTAGGTGGCGGAAGTGGGAGCAGATACCTGTCAAAACTACGTACCCACTCCCGCCCCCAAAAAATTACATGTCAAATTTGGAATGTCTGGGGGTGGAACTCTGCTTTAAGCTAATAAAACACAAACAATTCTAATTTATTGTGTCTTTATTGAACACACCATTAAACATTCACAGTGCTGGATGAAAAAGTGAGTGCACCCTTGACGTTAATAGCTGGTTGAACCCCCTTTGGCAATAATAACTTCAAGCAAGTGCTTTCGGTAGCTCTGGATCAGACCTGCACAACCTTCAGGAGGAATTTGTAACCAATGTCTGGTGTGAACGGCTCTCTTGAGGTCATTCCTCAGCATCTCTATGGGGTTAAGATCTGGCCTCTGATTGGGCCACTCCAAAAAGCACATTTTCTTTTTCTGAAGTCAGTCTGTGGTGGATTTACTTCAATCCTTAGGGTCATTGGCCTGCTGCATCACCCAACTTCCACTTAGCTTCAGTTGGCACACAGCCACCCTGCAGGATATTTTGATATACCCGGGCATTCATTTTCCCCTAAAATGATGGCAAGTACAGGCCCTGAGACACTGAAACAAGCCCAGATCACAATCCGTCAAACATATTTCACTATTGGGATGATGCTTTTATGTTAGTAAGCTGAGCGCTTTTTGTGCCATACACTTGCAAAAAAAAAAGCATGTGAACCCTTTTGGAATTATATGGATTTCTGCACAAATTGGTCATAAAATGTGATCTGATCTTCATCCAAGTCACAACAATAGACAACCACAGTCTACTTAAACTAAAAACACAAAGAATTAAATGTTACCATGTTTTTATTGAACACACCATGTAAACATTCACAGTGCAGGTGGAAACAGTATGTGAACCCTTAGATTTAATAACTGGTTGGCAGTAATAACTTCAACCAAACGTTTCCTTTAGTTGCAGATCAGACGTGCACACGGTCAGGAGTAATTCTTGACCATTCCTCTTTACAGAACTGTTTCAGTTCAGCAATATTCTTGGGATGTCTGGTGTGAATGGCTTTCTCGAGGTCATGCCACAGCATCTCAATCGGGTTGAGGTCAGGACTCTGACTGGGCCACTCCAGAAGGCGTATTCTTCTATTTAAGCCATTCTGTTGTTGATTTACTTCTATGCTTTGGGTCGTTGTCCTGTTGCAACACCCATCTTCTGTTAAGCTTCAGCTGGTGGACAGATGGCCTTAAGTTCTCCTGCAAAATGTCTTGATAAACTTGGTAATTAATTTTTCCTTTGATGATAGCAATCTGTCCAGGCCCTGACAAAACAGCCCCAAACCATGATGCCCCCACCACCATACTTCACAGTTGTGATGAGGTTTTGATGTTGGTGTGCTGTGCCTTGTTTTCTCCACACATATTGTTGTGTGTTTCTTCCAAACAACTCAACTTTGGCCTCATCTGTCCACAGAATATTTTGCCAGTACTGCTGTGGAACATCCAGGTGCTCTTGTGCAAACTGTAAACATGCAGCAATGTTTTTTTTGGACAGCAGTGGCTTCCCTCTGTGGTATCCTCCCATGAAACCCATTCTTGTTTAGAGTTTTACGTATCATAGATTCGCCAACAGGGATGTTAGCATATGCCAGAGACTTTTGTAAGTCTTTAGCTGACACTCTAGGATTCTTCTTCACCTCATTGAGCAGTCTGTGCTGTGCTCTTGCAGTCATCTTTACAGGACAATTTGTCTTACCATGAACTGATGAACAGCAAGGCTTTTGGAGATACTTTTATAACCCTTTCCAGCTTTATGCAAGTCAACAATTTCTTAATCGTAGGTCTTCTGGGAGCTCTTTTGTGTTAGGCATCATTCACATCAGGCAATGCTTCTTGTGAAAAGCAAACCCAGAACTGGTGTGTGTTTTTTATAAGGCAGGGCAGCTGTAACTAACACCATAAATCTCATCTTATTGATTGAACTCCAGTTGGCTGACACCTCACTCCAATTAGCTCTTGGATACGTCATTAGTCTAGGGGTTCACATACTTTATCTACCTGCACTGTAAATGTTTACATGGTGTGTTCAATAAAAACATGGTACCAGATTTGCCGGCGTATAAGACGACCTTTTACAGTTAAAAATGTGGCTCAAAAAAGGGGTGACGCCAGATGCAGACTGCGGGCATTCATTTTTTTAAAAGCCGCGCCTCCTCCTCGTGGCAATGGCATGGTTTGGCAATGTCACGGTTTGGCAATGGCACGGTGAGGAGGGGAGGGGGGCATCTTATACGGCGAGAATATCCCAAAACCAACATTTTAGCTGGAAAATTAGGGGGTCGTCTTATACGCCAGCAAATATGGTAACATTTAATTATTTGTGTGTTATTAGTTTAGGCAGACTGTGATTGTCTATTGTTGTGACTTAGATGAAGATCAGCTCACATTTTATGACCAATTTTTGCAGAAATCCATATCATTCCAAAAGGGTTCACATACTTTTTATTGCAACTGTACATAGTACTGAGTATTCTTCCCAAAAAATTCAACTTTTGTTTCATTGGTCCACAAAACATTTTCCCATTAGGATTGCAGTTTGCCAGGGTGCTCTTTGGCAAACTTTAGGTGCACAGCAATTATTTTTATTTTTTTGGAGAGCAGTGGCTTCCCCCGTCGTGTTCTGCCATGAACACCCTGTCTGTTCAAAGACAGTATGGTAGACTCATGAACAGGGATGTTTGCCAGTGCCAGAGAGGTCTTTAAGCCTTTAGATGTTAAAGCTCATGGGTTCTTCTTTACCTCACTGAGGATTTACACTGAGGGCAGGTTTGAAATCATACGAGTTCAGCTGAACATGAAACCACTGAGTTGTTAACATG
This sequence comes from Rana kukunoris, assembly GCA_029574335.1. NCBI lineage: Eukaryota > Metazoa > Chordata > Amphibia > Anura > Ranidae > Rana > Rana kukunoris. The sequence continues at coordinate 536,154,464 of CM056050.1, read as the reverse complement.
AAATCACAGAGTTTAATGGTTTCATTAGTAAATAGTTGGCAGTTTTAAATGCTGATGGTTGGATAACGAGAGCGTGGACTAAGATGGTGCTATGCACTTATGAATGTACATACATTACATGGTTGTATAATGTTCATGGTAATTCTAAGATGCTAAAGACTTTTATTTACTTTAAATGCCAGTGAGAGTTATAGAAAGTATAGATAGTGGTCCATTTAATTCTGTATATATTCCCTTAATAATGATGCTTTTCACATTACAGCAAAATAGCAAATCTGTGTTTCAGAAACAATAAGTACTCTAGAAAAAATACACTCCATTCAGACAAAAATATACCCAGGCCATTTAATATGATCCCATGTTGGGTATTATTTATTTCATTACTTATTTCTATATTGCATTACTAGAGCATATTGAATAGCATATAATCACTAAAAACCTATTATAGTTTGGAAATAAGACTGAAAATTCCAAACAGAAAGACGACCAAGATTAAATCATTGCCCAATCCAACCACAAAATGAATGGATCGGCAACTAACCTCTCATGTCTAACGGCTGCTTCAGGAAGATCTCCACTCATTAAAATCTCATATAAGCTTTAACACGTTATTTCAATTTCAAAAGTTATTTTTAATCTTCTTAAATGTGCAGGGTGTAATAACAGAAGTTTTTAACGCATACTGTTAGACAGGTTAATTGGTTGTTCTGCGAGCTGGTCGGTAAGTAGGCTTGGTTTTTCCCTGGGCATTCCCCAGGTTTTTTTGTTATTTGTAATAACAGAAGACCTAGTGATCTAGCTGTAAAGTTCTTCAAACATGTCCTGGTATGGGGTGACAACTACCGTATTTATCAGCGTATACCGCACACTTTTTTCCCCTTAAAATAAGGGGAAAATCGTGGGTGCGCAATATACGCAGATACCCGCTTTCCGCGCTCAGTTTGAAGTGAGCCGCCTACATATACCGAGTTCAGTACACTCGGGTACATTCAGCCAGGCTCGGCTTCGCTCGTGCTCACGCCTAAACACCACAGAGCGTGAGCACGAGCAAAGCCGAGCCTGGCCGAATGTACCCGAGTGTACTGCACTCGGTATATGTCGGTGGAGGCGTTCAAACTGAGTGCGGGAAGCGGGGAGTCGACTCAAGGTGCGTGCTGGAGAAGCCGGGAGAACACCACTGATGCCGAAGACGGACGCCGGACCGGACAAGGCCGCCGCCCAAGACACCAAAACTGTAAAGTACTAAAAGTACTAAAATGTTTTTTTTACAGGTCCACATTAGGGGTGCGCGCTATACACCGGAACGTGCAATACCCCAATAAACACGGTATATTCCTATTATATTTCTGCATTGTCACCCTGTCACATGCGCCCTTTGTGAAGACAACGCATTGCGCAGGCATGATCCACCACTGACACCATCAGGACAGTGTTCCAAAGCACTGATGTGTAGTCAATGCTGGAGCAAGTTCATACAGACAAGAAGTACCTGGAGGCTGAACTGATATGCTAAAAAGCATAGAATAAATATGTCATCTTGTTTAAATTGGATCCCGTGAACACTTGACCTGCTACAGTTCTGACTGAACACAACATTTTAATATTTTATTATAAAAAAAAAAATGATAAATGAAGTTTGGTGTAGCATGAATTTTATAATTGTGCATCATGCATTGTTTCTTATGAACATCTCCTTTTGTTCTGGTATCCACCCTTGTACTTTATAAAATGTAATACTTACTGAGCTTTGCATAATTTCTCCCAGGCCTTATGGAATTTCACAGGGTCTTCAGCTTTGGTAGAAGGTTCTAACTCAGCAGAGTCTATATACTGAAAAAGTATAAGAGATATGTTCACTATTTACAGGTATCTGGAAACTCTGATAGAAAACAGGCAATGTATGAACACGCAGCCACGTAAGTGCTTCTATAGCTAGCTAGAGTAAAGCTAAAAGTTATAGAACCTTTGAGAAAAATCAATGTGTAAATACGGTATGTGAAGAGAAGTAGGGAATTAAGGCTTGTGTTGATAGGATTTGGGCTTGTCAAGAAGCAAATTAGGTGTTCTCTTAGGTGCCTTCTGCTTGGATTTGACATCATTAGGGGTCAGTTCACACCAGATTTGTTAAAGCATTTGTGACGTACAAGACTACGACGAGCCGAGAAAAATGAAGTTCAATAGCCAGTGCGGCTCGTCTGCTTGATTCCGAGCATGCATGGAATTTTGTGCGCTGGAATTGTGTATACAGGGTCGGATCTTCCAACAACAAGCTCACATCGAGCATTTGTTGTCGGAAATTCTGACCATGTGTAGGCGGCATAACAGTGTATTAGCACTGATCACTGTATTGCTGTCACTATTGATGCCAGTGTACCCCCCCAGCCAGCATTGGCTATTGCCAGATTGCCCCTGCACTATCACAGTCCCACTAAAGGCTGCTGATCACTGCCATTACTAGTATTAAAAAATATAAAAAATCCAGTATCTATACCAGTTTGTAGATGCTAAAACTTTCATGTAAACTAAAAAAATCTATATCCATAGACATGTAACAGAATACATTTTGGCCTAAATTCATGAAGAAATTCAATTTTATTAACCACTTCTGACCAGCCCCACGTCCAAAGACGTCATTTTTTTGAAGATGGATATCTCAGTAACGGCAGCAGCTGCTGCCACAACCGAGATATCCATCTCTTCGTGGGGCGGTCCTGTTAACGATAACGGCGGTCATCGCGGCGGATTCGCCGCGAGATCGCCGTTACCGGCGGCGGGAGAGGGTGCCCTCCCGTCGCTCTCCCGCGCCCTCCGCCGCTTACCGTAGCCGTCGGTAGCGGCGGAGGCGATTGGGTCCTCTTGCTGGCTGTCTGGGGATGCGACTGAGGGAAAAAATGTCCCTCAGCCGTCCCCATACCTCTGCTGGGCGGAAGTGACGTCAAAACGTCATTTCCGCCCAGCGTCTTAACCACTTAAGACCCGGACCAATACGCTGGTAAATGACCCAAGGTGTTTTTGCGATTCGGCACTGCGTCGCTTTAACAGACAATTGCGCGGTCGTGCGACGTGGCTCCCAAACAAAATTTGCGTCCTTTTCTTCCCACAAATAGAGCTTTCTTTTGGTGGTATTTGATCACCTCTGCGATTTTTATTTTTTGCGCTATATACAAAAATAGAGCGACATTTTTGAAAAAAAAACACTATTTTTTACTTTTTGTTAAAAAAAAATCAAATAAACTAAATTTTAGTCAAACATTTAGGCCAAAATTTATTTAGCCACATGTCTTTAGTAAAAAGAAAAATCGCAATAAAAAAAAATAGCTACCTAGCGGGAACAGCGACACTAATACAGCGATGAGAAAAATGATCGCTTAGTGACGCTGGCAATAGGGAGTCAAAGGGTTAACTAGGGCGGTGATCAGGGGGTTAAAACTTTATTAGGGGGGGTGGGGGGGCTATCCTGAACCTAACACTAACTGTTTTTTACACTGCCTGTCACACTGACACTAAATGCAGTGATTAGATCACTGCATTCAGTGACACTGTGACAGGGGGGTGGGGGGGGCGATCACAAGGGGTTAATATGCCTATGTGAGTGTGTGTCAGTGTTGTGTTGGTGCACACTTACTTGTCATGTCTTCTCTCATCAGCAGCGCTGGGAAACAGCGCTGCGATGAGAGATTACATCATTTCCTCCTTCCTGTGTAAACACAGAGGAGGAAGTGACAGGATGGGAGCGCGCTCCCATTGGCTGGGAGCGATCGCGGGGGGGAGGGTATTCGCCGACTTCCCCCAGCTGATCCCGGATCGCTCCCGGAGCCAGGGGGACCCCCGCACGCCGCGGAGGGGGTCCCGATGGGACCCCCGAACCGCACTTAGGCGGGGACGTAAATTTACGCCCTTGTGCCTGTACGTGCCATTCTGTGGCCGTATATGTGCGTGCGGGGGTCCTTAAGTGGTTAAAGAGACATTTAATTTGTTTACATTTTGACTTTTTTTTTTTTTTTTTTCTTTTTTTTTTTTGCATTTAAGCCTGAATATGAGATGTGAGGTCTTTTTGACCCCAGATCTCATATATAAGAGGACCTGTCATGCTTTTTTCTATTACAAGGGATGTTTACATTCCTTGTAATAGGAATAAAAGTGATAATTTTTTTTTTTTTTTTTCAGTGTTAAAAATTATAAAATAAATAAAAATAAAAGCGAAAACCAAAAAAAAAATGTTTTAAAGTGCCCCGTCCCGACGAGCTCGCGCGCAGAAGCAAATGCATACGCGAGTAGCGCCCGCATATGAAAACGGTGTTCAAACCACACAAGTGAGGTATCGCCGCGATCGTTAAAGCGAGAGCAATAATTCTAGCCCTAGACCTCCTCTGCATCTCAAAAAATGCAACCTGTAGAATTTTTTAAACGTCGCCTATCGAGATTTTTAAGGGTAAAAGTTTGACGCCATGCCACGAGCGGGCGCAATTTTTAAGCGTGACATGTTGGGTATCATTTTACTCGGCGTAACATCATCTTTCACAATATATAAAAAAATTGGGCCAAATTTATTGTTGTCTTATTTTTTAATTCAAGAAAGTGAATTTTTTCCAAAAAAAGTGCGCTTGTAAGACCGCTGCGCAAATACGGTGTGAGAAAAAGTATTGCAATGACCGCCATTTTATTCTCTAGGGTGTTAGAAAAAAATATATATAATGTTTGGGGGTTTTAAATAATTTTCTAGCAAAAAAAACTGTTTTAGTCTCGTAAGCACCGAATCTGAAAAACAGGCTCGGGGCTGAAGTGGTTAAATGTATTTATTGGATATGTTTTTTTTGTCAAAATGTTGTCAAAATTTTTGTCAAAGTCTTTGTAGTTTATATAATAAAAAAAACTCAGTAGTGATAAAATCAAAAGAAACACCAAACAACCAAAAAAAAAGCTCTATGATGTAAAAAAAAATTATGTAAATTTAATTTGCGTACAGTGCTGCGCTTTTAAATAATTAAATGTGCAAATCCAATAAAATTATATATAAAATAATAAAGTACTAATAAGTCCAAATAAATATGTAAGTAAATACAAAGTTCATCAAAATATCGAGTGATTAATTGAAGTAAATACAAGGGTATCATTTCACCAAAACGTGCAAAAATACAAATCAATGCGTGTGCTCGCCTCCACTAGTATCACAGGCTGCTCACTTCACACATGAGTCAAAATCTGCAGTGTTCCCCTCTGGGGATAATGAAGATTCCTGGCCTGGTAAAGGCACTTTCACTCCTTCACTTCAGACATCTGCTTCTTTGGGTTCCTAAGAACCCCAATCCTTTTACACGATGGAATAAGTATGCAAAAAAGAAGGTAAAATCTAGTGCTCTCCATCTAAGAATATTTATTCTAAGTGAATTGATACTCTTGAAATTACGGTAAATTCAATCAATCACTAGATTATTTATTTTTTAACTTTATATTTACTCGTAAAAACAATGTGATAGGTTGTGTAACCATAAAATGTCCATCCACAAATGGAAGCCTCCACAAGCGGATTAGAAGGAAAATCCAGCAAGAGATACAGAGTATAAAAGAGAGGAGAGCAACTTACATGGTTGATGATTAAAAGGCACATCTAAGTATGCAGGCATCCGGGGTAAAGCTGTCTACAATCGGGACTGGGAAGACTAACTTGCAGTAGAGCGTCCTGAAAGTGAGACTTAAACCACTCATGGAGCGCAGCGTGGAAGGAACGATGTCAATGGCAGTGAGGAGGGCGGTCTATGTGGACATCTTTATCCCGGATCCCTGCATACTTAGATGTGCCTCTTTTAATCATCAATCATGTGAGTTTCTAAATGTTGCATTCATTAAACGTAACTGTATTGCTACACTTGGAGGCGCCTCTCTTCTCTTTTATACTCAGTTGTGACATGATGCTACTTGTATATCAAGACATCGCTTGCATAGCAAGTCAAAATTTATTATAAAATGTTGCTTGTCTTGCAAAACACTCTCAAACCAAGTTACTCTCAAACCAAGGTTTTACTGTAAATGTAAATTGATACATATGAAATGTCCATCATCTCTGAAAAAAAGTACTAACCCGAACATTGTTCTATGTGAGAGGAAGAGAGGAGAGGTGTCCTCCTTGTAGCTCAGAGAACTGGAGGTGATGGACACGGAGGTGGTAAATACTTCCAGAGGTCAAGTGGGTAATACCATGCATTCCAGTTGCAGTGTTTTTAAAGTAGTGCATGCAATGTATTCAAATGAGTGGACAGAAATCGTACTACACCTGGATCGCCTGTGAATCGCACAAGAACATACAGCACGTTCCTGTGCAATTCATGGTGTGAACTGTCTCCAAGAATTTATTGACAGGTACGTTTGATCTACAGCTAACCTCGTTCTTGGATGCATCAACCAGCTTTAGGGCCTGGAGCAACAAGATTTTGTTTGCTTTAAGCAGGTTTTGTATTCCAATAAAAGTCTATAGGAATGTAAAGTGCCTTTGAAGCAAGTCAAATGCAGGTCAGAAGGAGCTCTCAACTACAGGCCAAATTCACCTGTCAATGAGTTCTGATTAATTTCTGAAGCATCTTAACCACTTAAGCCCCGGAACAATATGCTGCTAAATGCCCAGAGGTGTTTTTACAATTTGGCACTGCGTCGCTTTAACAGACAAATAGAGCTTTCTTTTGATGGTATTTGATTGCCTCTGCGATTTTTATTTTTTGCGCTATAAACAAAAATAGAGTGACATTTTTGAAAAAAAAACTATTTTTTACTTTTTGTTATAAGAAAAATCGAATAAACTAAATTTGAGTCAAACATTTAGGCCAAAATGTATTCAGCCATATGTCTTTAGTAAAAAAAAAATGCAATAAAAAAAAAATTAGCTACCTAGCGGCAACAGCGACACTAATACAGCGATCAGAAAAACGATTGCTTAGTGACGTTGGCAATAGGGGGTGAAAGGGTTAACTAGGGTGGTGATCAAGGGGTTAAAACTTTATTAGGGGGGGTACGGGGCTACCCTGGACCTAACACTAACTGTCACACTGACACTAAATGCAGTGATCAGTAAATATATGATCACTGCAATCAGTGACAGTGTGACGGGGGGCTGGGGGGTGATCGGAAGGGGTTAAATGTGCCTGTATGTGTGGTGTCAGTGTAGTGTTGGTGCAACTTACTGTGAGTCTTCTCTCCTCTCGGCGGATTGAAAATACCGGCGAGAGGAGAGCTCACATCACTTCCTCTGCCAGTGTTTACATTACACAGGCAGAGGAAGTGACACGGCAGGAGCTCAAGGGATTGGCTGGAAGCGATCACGAGGGGGTGGACAGAAACCAACAGCCGCCCCCTTGTCTCGGATCGCTCCCGAAGGTAAGCCGCCCACCGCACGCAGTGGAGGGGGTCCCGATCGGACCCCCGACCCGCTAGAAGGCAGGGACGTAGATGTACGGCCATCTGCCTGTACGTGCCATTCTGTGGACGTACATAGTCGTGCGGCGGGCGTTAAGCGGTTAAACTGATGTCAAAGTGAGGCCATTGATAGCCCATGGACACACGACCTTAAAGAGATCTATCATTTTAACTTATTATAGTTGTTTAACTACACACGGTCGGAATATCTGACAACAAATGTTCGATGTGAGCTTGTTGTCGGAAAATCGGACCGTGTGTATGCTCCATCGGACTTTTGCTGTCGGAATTTCCGACAACAAATGTTTGATATCTGGTTCTCAATTCCGATCGTCTGTAGCCAATTCCGAAGCACAACAATCTTATGCATGCTCAGAATCAATTTGACGCATGCTCGGAATCATTGAACTTCATTTTTCTTGGCTCGTCGTAGTGTTGTACGTGATCGCGTTCTTGACATTTGGAATTTCCAACAACATTTGTGTGACTGTGTGTATGCAACAATCCGTCTGAAAAAATTCCACAGTTTTGATGTTGGAATGTCCGATCGTGTGTACGCAGCATAACACTGTAAAGTAAACAGCCAGCTGGAAAGAAAATGGTGGAGTCATGGCTGGCCCTTGATAATAACTTTTTTCATCAATACCTCTCTGTACCTCATTTTATCAAGCAATTTAGAAAACTTTTTGTTATTGGTTCTCTCTTACAAAAGCACATTGTTGGCGTAACCATGCAGGGAAACAGTAAAGCCAAATATAGTTCTTTTAATTTTGAATTGAATTAAGGAAGGCTTAGAAGATCTGCCAGGTTGATATTGCTTTCTGTATGCTTAGTAAAAAAGATTTTCTCTTATTTCCAGTGTACCAGGACAGGAAGACATAGGAAATCTTACCAATTAGAACACAAGCAACAATAAAGATCTGAGAGTTTTAGAGATTGTGAGCCCTTTCCATTCCACCCAAAACTAGAAAAGTTTGTCTGAAGTTAGCTTTGTTAGCAATGTTACAAATTTTGAGATTCATTTGTACAATGGCCATATTATGCCCAACTTCAGGAAATATTGTTAAAATAAATATTAGAGAGTGTCCCATTTATATATATATAGTGAAGCGGGCGTCCACTCTACACAGATAGCGTAAATGTACGTTGTAACGGTCACCACCGCTTACGACCTTCCATCCATCCACGACAAGCTTATCTGACACACTCCGACAATAATGCATACACAATCCATATCCATTCCCATAAACAAGACGAGACTCGAGCTCTGCACTTGCTTCAAAGATATGACAATTTATTGGTATTTTCTCAGCTTCTTATACAGTCTCAAGCATAATGCAGTTAGTCACAGGACAATGTAGTCTCCACCCCCCTTCACACCATGGGGGCTTTAATCACACTCTAAAAGGCATTCAGGTAAGCTAACCATGTAGACTTGTCGGCACCGTATCTTCAATAGTGTTCAATTAACCTTGAATAGTAACACAGACATCTAGTTGAATAAGTTATCTAGACAGCTTTATCACACAATGGCAGAGTCTTGTGAGAGTGGGTGCAATCAACACCTTCAACGGATTGTCTTTACAGTGAATAGCCAACACCTTAAGATATTTCAATAGCATATTATGCAAAGGTATGACTCACTCTGGTCTTGTAGACCTGAATTAACACCTTTCAAAAGCATGTGTGCCCAGATTGAATAGCTAACAGCTTTTGATATTTGAAGACATCCTGCAAACATGAATTATTATTAATGTCCCTTATTAATGTCTTCTGTAATATATGAATTATGATTCTTTGTCACCCTATGGCCCTAGTAGACATAAGGTGACCCTAGACATAGGAATATCTCAGTCTGTCACGGGCCAATCCGTTACATCTCTCCCCTTTCGGTGGGAGACAGACACAGGTGGTAACCCCAAAGGGCAGGGATGTAGCTGAAGTCAGCCATGTTTATTAGTAAGCCCAGGCCACGATTATAGAGACACCTGTGCAGTTTCAATGTAAATCACGGCCGAAATTGCAAAAAGTAGTACAGAAACGACTTTTTTAAATCGGTGCAGCGCTGCAGATGCAGCGTCACACCAATTAGGACGGTTACATTGACGGAAAATGCTGCCGATTTCACGTGCGATTTAACATGTTAAATCACATGTCAATACGCAAAAGTGTGAACCATGGCTAAAATCAGCACACTTGTTAGGCACACAGTTAACCCTTTCATTGCAGATGTTAACCCATTTCCAGCCAGTGTCATTAGTATAGTGACAGTGTATAGTATCAGCACCGATCACTGTATTAATGTCACTGGTAAGGTCAGTTTCCAGTTAGTCAGTTCCCGCCAAGTGTCATGCCGCGTACACACGATCATTTTTTGGGTTGTAAAAAACAAAATTGTTCAGGCTCTAGAACTTGATCATTAAAACAGCCTTGCCTACACACGATCGTGAAAAAAAAAATGCTCTAGCAAAGCGCGGTGACGTACAACACGTACGACTGCACTATAAAGGGGAAGTTCCATTCGGATGACATCACCCTTTAGCTGATTTTGTGTTAGTAAAAGACGATTTGCGCTTTTCTGTCTGTTACAGCGTGATGAATGTGCTTACTCCATTACGAACGCTAGTTTTACCAGAACGAGCGATCTAGGTCATAAATTGCTTCTGAGCATGCGCGGATTTTTCACATAGTTAAAGCCAACACAACCATTAAAAAATAGAGCATGTTCGAATTTTTTTTTTTTGCCCGTTTTTCAGAACTTGAAAAATGCTCTGAAGCCCACACACGATTGTTTTAACCACTTCCCGACCGCCGCATGTAGATATACGTCCACAAAAGGGAACGTTAAGGCAGATTAACGTATATATACGTCCCTGCCTTTGCACAGGTCGGGGGTCTGATCGGAAACCCGCGGGGAGCGACCCGGGAAGAGGGCGCGGCTATTCGTTTCTAGCTGTCTGCGGCCCTTTTTTGGTTAAAAGTGCCCCACTAGCGGCCGAATACCTCTGCAAACATGATGGTAAAGCGCAGATAAAAATTGCGACGGTTTACCGCCTACACCACCCGCGCCCCAGTGTAAAAGGGGTCTTAAAAAATTGTTTTCCAACAAACAGCCTGTCAAACGACAATCCCCTTCTTATTTTCATACCGTATGTATGAGGCTTTAGAGACGCTGTTGCTTATCCATGGCTCTAAAGATTTTATCTTGTGCTGTCTACACACAATCGGAATTTCCGACAACAAATGTTCGATGGGAGCTTGTTGTCGGAATTTCCAACAACAAAAATTTGAGAGTTGGTTCTCAAAATTTCCGACAACAAGTTTTGTTGTTGGAAATTCCGATCGTGTGTACACAATTCCAATGCACAAAATTCCATTCCATACTCAGAATAAAGCAGAGCCGCACTACTGGCTATTGAACTTCATTTTTCTCGGCTCGTCGTCGTGTTGTACGTCACCACGTTCTTGATGTTAGGAATTTCCGACAACATTTGTGTGACCGTGTGTATGGAAGACAAGTTTGAGCGAAAAAAATTCTTTTACCAGACCGGAAGTGAAGGAAACTCTCAAACAGCATCACAGACAAAAAAAAATATATATATATACAGGGCTTTTTTTCAGGGGGAACTTGGGGGAACTCAGTTCCACCACCTTTGGCTCAGACCCTTTGGTGCCTGCTCACCACAATCACTTGTAAACACAGAAGTCTGGTTTCTGTGTTTACAAGTGACAGCTCTGCACTCTTTGTGTAACCCCCCTGAACTCTACACTCTGTATGTAATGCAATCCTGGTATTTAATGCCCCTTTCAGACCCTTCTACTGTTTTTGAAATCTGAACGGGGTCGTAGTTGAGTTCCTGCACCTATTTTCTGAGAAAAAAAGCTCTGTATATATATATATATATATATTTTAGTATAGTAGGGGAAGGCTAGAACAGCTTTTATTTACTGTCTGTGTGTCTGTTGCAGGTTTTACATTACTGGAAAAAAATCTTATTATATTGTTTTTTTTCTGTAAGAAAAGATCAGTGTTCTGCCCTCTTAAATTGATTGTCTGTGGGAAGAATACCCCACATTACACTTGAGATTAGCGGGAATGACCCAAACATTGGGACTACGTGGGAGAAATATCCCAAACAATGACCCCCTATACTTATTTCTCTAAAGGAAACATGCTGACCTTTTGCCTGAATAAAATCCTCCAAAACAACTGTCTTGTAAGAAAGAATTCTGTATCAATGGCCAAATGTCTGTCAATGACCCCTAAACTTACTAAATGTTGTCCTTTCCTTAACTATTTGATGATATTCAATATTTATGAGATGCACCTGTATAGTACACTATATTGTCAAAAGTATTGGGACACCTGCCTTTACACGCACATGAATTTTAATGGCATCCCAGTCTTAGTCCGTAGGGCTCAATATTGAGTTGGCCCACCCTTTGCACCTATAACCACTTTAACTCTTCTGGGAAGGCTGTCCACAAGGTTTAGGAATGTGTCTATGGGAATTTTTGACCATTCTTCCAGAAGCACATTTGTGAGGTCAGGCACTGATGTTGGATGAGAAGGCCTGGCTCCCAGTCTCCGCTCTAATTCACCCCAAAGGTGTCCTATCAGGTTGAGGTCAGGACTCTGTGCAGGCCAGGGGGATTATGATGTGGGGTCAGTGTTGCCAACCGTCAGTATTTTTACTGCCAGTAAGAGGAAAAGGTTGCCAGTAAAAAAATCTGGCTGTGACGCTTGGCTCAGAACTGCGCATGCGCAGCTCAGGTCCGGAGCCGGCCGAGACCATCCAAGTGCCTGCTACAGTGTGTTCAGGTGGTACTGGTGGGGATCGGGTCTGGCGGAGGTGGTACCTAAGCGTGTCGTGTGATATCACGATGCAAGGGAGTCGAGCGGAGCCGCCAGAGCCTCATATGCAGGTCTGCAGGATAGGAGTAAGGCAAGCCGAGAGTGGAACTGTCAGTGCTCTTTGGACTGGAGGGGACAGAAGAGACCACCTGGCATGTAGAGAGACTGTTAATGTGACTCAGGAGGGGACGTGTTGGTGCTGCTGTACATGGCTCAATTTCATGTGTGTGTCCATTCTAATTTCCTGTCCTCCTGAGTCCTGTCCTTGAGCTACTAACTTACTATATTTAAAATAAAATAAGAAATATGCCTTTTGCTTTAATATCTACCTTCAATCACATTGCTAATTGCATATTGTATTTATTTGTAGTCTAAATACTGAAATTTGCACTTAAAACTGTATTTTTGTACATTTTGGAAATACCAGTTAAAATTTGAATGTGCCAGTAAATTTTGGGTGTTGTGTCAGTAAATTTCAATCTGGTAGGTTGGCAACGCTGTGTGGGGTTGTTTTTCAGGAGTTGAGCTTGGCCCCTTAGTTCCAGTGAAGGGAAATGTTAAGGCGTCAGCATACCAAGACATTTTGGACAATTTCATGGTCCCAACTTTTTGGGAACAGTTTGGGGAGGGCTCCTTCCTGTTCCAACATAAGTGCACACCAGTGCACAAAGCAAGATCCATAAAGATATAGATGAGCGAGTTTGGGGTAAAGGAACTTCACTGGCCTGCACCTCAACCTGCTAGAACACCATTGGGATGAATTAGAGTGGAGACTGCAAGCCAGGCCTTCTCATCCAACATCAGAAGAGTTGAAGCTGTTAGGGCTCATGCACACAGGCCACTACCAACGGCAGAAAAAAAGCAGCTGTAAAAAGGTGCTTTTAGTATTGGTGTTAAAGCATGTTTAGTCACGCTAGCTTTTAGCAGCGTTTCTCTGCCTCTATTCATAATCAATGGTTCCCTATGAGAGCCCACTGATTTAAAATGTAGTCGCTGATGACATATCCTTACGCCGGTTCTCCTCTCTCCACTGTTTTCTCCCTCTGTTCTTCCTCTGATGTTCTCTCAATGCTCTCTCCCAGTGTAATACTAGGGCCGTCGTGTGCAAATAATTTATTTGCACACGGGGCGGGTGGTGATGTCACAAGGGGTGGAGTCTCCAGATGACATCACCGGGTGGCCCTGCCCCATGGATATACAATAAAACCTTGGTTTGAGAGTAACTTGGTTTGAGAGAGTTTTGCAAGACAAGCAAAATGTTTTAATACATTTTGCCTTGATATACAAGCGATGTCTTGATATAAGAGTAGCGTCATGTCACAACTGAGTAAAATAAAGAAAAGAGGAGCCTCTAAGTGTAGCAATATGGTCACATTTAATGAAGGTACAACATTTAGCAACTTATTACTACACTTAGAGGTGTCTCTTTTTTCTTTTATACCCTGTAAAAAAATGCATTGATATACAAGTGCTTTGGATTACAAGCATGTTTCTGAAACAAATTATGCTCGCAAACCAAGGTTTTACTGTATAAGTATTGGCACTTGGCGGAGGAGGAACAGGTCAGAGGGAGAAGACAGCTGAGAGAGGAGAAACGGCACTAGAAGAAGTCATTAGCATTGAGAGGAGAAGAACCGGAGGATAAGGGCATTGCCGGAGGAAGAAGAAACCAGAAGGAGAAGAGACGCCAGTTGCTGCTTTTATTTTTGACACTTTTTTGGGGGTGAATGGGTAGGAGTACAATGTACCCCCTACTTATTCACAGAGTGGGGGGCTGGGATCTGGGGGCCCCCTTGTTAAAGTGGGCTTTCAGATTCTGATAAGCACCCACCCGTAGACCTGACAAACAAAAGGCCAGGGTTGTCGGGAAGAGGCCCGTGTCCCCATCAACATCCTCCTTCCCCCCGTTCCAAAGCACCCAACCCCACCCATGTTGAGGGCATGTGGTCTGGTATGGTCCAGGAGGGGAAGAGGGGCGCCCATTCGTCTTCCCCTTTCCTGACCTGTGCGGCTGCATGCTCGGATAAGGGTCTGGTATGGATTTTGGGGGGACCCCAGCCGTTTTTTGGTTTGGGGGCTCCCCTTAAAACCCATAGCAGACCAAAGGGTCCATTTTTCTTTCCTTTTGGCATGAGTTCCTCTTTAAGATCCTCAGCGCACAAGTCGTACCACGAGTCAGGCTCTCATAGGGAACCACTGATTTCGACAAGTAAAAAAAGATTGATGCGGTTTAAGAGCATTAAGCCGTAAACCTGCATGAGCCCTTATAGCTGCAAAGGGTGGGTCAACTCAATATTGAATCCTACAGGCTAAAACTGGGATGTCATTAAAGTTCATGTGTATGTAAAGACAGACACCCCAATACTTTTGAGAGATTATATATATATATATATATATATATATATATATATATATATATATATATATATATATAAAATCATACACATAGTCAATATACACACAAACATACTGTATACATATACTGTATGTATACACACTGTATTTTTGGATATTTGGGGACAACAAAAAAAGGTATTAAAGTGGTTGTTAAGCTACTATGTTATGTTTATACCATTCCCTCTGTTAGATAAAGTCTGTGCTTTATTTTAAAAAAAAAATGAATATTTCTACCTGATTTCACAGAAGAGAGAGCCGAGGAGTGATGTAGCGAAATCAGGTAGAAACCTGCATATTTTTTTTTATAAAGCACAGACATTGGGACACATGTTGTTATCTACCAGAGGGGATGGTATAAACATAACAATTTTATAGCAACGGGGAGTGGAGCAGAGTGGCGCTGGTACAAGCTGACAGGCAGGGAGGGGGAGAGGAGGACAGAGGAGAGACAGAAGAGCTGTGGATGATGGACTAATAAATATTCCAATCGCACACCTTCCTGGGGAAACGACTCAAAAATACAAAAATGGGTGCTGAAGCGATCACCAGCTGGGTACTGGAACAATCAACCACATGAACATATTCGCCAGCACACCACGGATCGTATAGAACATCCAAAAGTTTTAATGCACAGAAAACATCACAAGAAGTGCAACGTTTCGAGGCCACGCAGGACCTCTTCGTCAGGCAAGTGATGTTTTCTGTGCATTAAAACTTTTGGATGTTATATATGATACGTGGTGTGCTGGCGAATATGTTCATGCTGTGGATGATGGAGGCACGTAAACTGACCATGGTGTCAGGGCTCAGCAGCCATGATAATCCATGGTCAGTTTGCAGGGGGGAGGGCAGAACCAGGCAGGATCAGCCAGGTATGTCAGGGGATACAGGGGGCCAAATTGCACAGCAAAAGCACTGTACTGTATTACATGCTTTTAGGGAACAGGATCATTTTTTTTTTAGAGTAACAAACACTTTAACTATACTAAACAGGTTGCATCAAAATCTTGCTCTGCCCACAGAAAAATGTAATGTGACCGCTTGCTATGGCTTACCACATCTAGCACACTATTTTGCAGCCAATCACTTTTATGGCCTCAGTGGACATCTCCAGTCATAATGTAATAACACTGTGCATAGAATCCTGCCTGACAGTCCTCAGCATAACACAGATGATCCTTACCATTAAATTCAGCTTGTGATTGATGGCCAACGCTGAGTGTTCCAGAGCCTTGAACACGGATGTGTAGCAATCACTTAGCTTTGTGTATTTTCCAACCAGGGCAATTGAACAGGTCTGCTGCAATCTTTCATATCTGATGGGGGAAAAAATTGATTTGTGTTGAACTATAATTTGTTTTCATACAAGTCAAAATCAAAAAACTAGAAAAGCAGCAAAAGAAGTCAGCATCGTCTTGATGTTGCAGGTGCGATAGGCAAAGTAAAAATAAATGCCTGGCAGGTATAAGACATAATTAATTCAGTTCAATAGCTCTGAATACATCATTAAAAAGGGATTTTTAAATACAGCTTACCTGTAAAATCCTTTTCTTGGAGTACATCACGGGACACAGAGCGGCATATTCATTACTATGTGGGTTATATGGAGTACCTTCAGGTGTGGACACTGGCAATCTTCAAACAGGAAGTCCCCTCCCTATATAACCCCCTCCCCTAGAGGGAGTCCCTCAGTTTTGTAGCAAGCAGTATGCCTCCCAAAATGGTCACCCAAAAGAGGGGTGGGAGCTCTGTGTCCCGTGATGTACTCCAAGAAAAGGATTTTACAGGTAAGCTGTATTTAAAAATCCCTTTTTCTTTCTCGTACATCACG
Source organism: Rana kukunoris (assembly GCA_029574335.1). Lineage (NCBI taxonomy): Eukaryota > Metazoa > Chordata > Amphibia > Anura > Ranidae > Rana > Rana kukunoris. Next base: position 536,137,977 of record CM056050.1, on the reverse strand, counting down.
GGACACAGAGCGGCATATTCATTACTATGTGGGATGTCCGAAAGCAATGCTTTAATGAGGGGAGGGAGACATCTTCCAAAGAAGGATTCAATTTAGAGATAAACTCAAATCATAATAATAATTCCAACTTAGTCAAGAAAAAACCTTTTTTTTTTTTTTTTTTATAACCAAGGGTGTTTCTGATCCCGAGGATTTCAAACTGCAGCCTGTAGTACTGCCTGTCCAAAGGCAGAATCCGCATTCCTTCTCACGTCTAGTTGATAAAACCTTGTAAACGTGTGGACTGATGACCACGTTGCCGCCTTGCATATCTGAGCCATAGAGATCTGATGGTGTGCTGCCCAAGAGGCGCCCATGGCCCTGGTAGAATGGGCCTTTACCGACAACGGAGGAGGCAACCTCTTCAACCCGTAGGCTTGAATGATTAATTGTCTAATCCATCTTGAGATGGTGGATTTTGCAGCTGCCTGCCCCTTCTTGGGGCCATCTGGTAGAACGAATAACACATCTGTTTTCCGGATCTTTTCTGTAGCTTTAAGATAGGCCTTCATGGCCCGGACAATATCCAAGGTATGCAGCAACCCCTCCTTTCTAGATGTAGGTTTTGGAAAGAAGGATGGAAGTACCAAATCCTGGTTTAAGTGAAATTTGGATATAACCTTTGGTAGAAAGGAAGGATGGGGCCGGAGAACTGCCCTGTCCTTATGCAGAACAAGATATGGTTCCTTACATGATAAGGCTGCTAATTCTGACACTCTCCTGGCCGAAACTATGGCGACCAAGAAAACCAATTTTCTTGTCAGTAAGAGTAAAGGAATCTCAGCCAAAGGCTCAAAAGGCTGTTTCTGTAGAGTGGACAGGACAAGATTTAGGTCCCAAGGACAAACTGGTGACTTGACAGGAGGATTAATACGCAAGACCCCCTGTAAGAAGGTCTTTACCAGCGAGTGGGTGGCCAGCGGCCTCTGAAACCACACTGACAGAGCTGAGATCTGTCCTTTGATTGTGCTTAGTGCCAGGCCTTTATCCACTCCTAGCTGGAGAAAACTTAACACCCTATCAATAGTATATTTGCGGCAATTCCATCTTTTGGATTCACACCAGCCTATATAGTTCCTCCACACCCTGTAATAAATTACCCTGGAGACCGGCTTTCTAGCCTTAATCAGGGTAGGGATTACCTGCCTAGACAGACCCCTACCCCTGAGAATCAGGGATTCAGCCTCCAGGCCGTCAAATTTAGACGCTGTAATGTAGGGTGGAGGATCGGACCTTGTGAGAGTAGGTCTGGTTGTAGAGGAAGAGTCCAAGGGTCTCCCACTGCCATATTCAGGACTAGTGAGTACCAAGCCCTCCGGGGCCAAGCTGGAGCTATTAGAATGACTGGCTTGTGCTCCACTCTGATCTTGCGCAACAGGCGGGGAAGTAACTGTAGTGGAGGGAATGCATATAGAAGTTTGAATTGATGCCAAGGGCAAACCAACGCATCGGTTCCGCAGGCCATAGGATCCCTCGCTCGCGACACGAACCTGTCTAGTTTCTTGTTGAACCTGGATGCCATTATATCTACGTCTGGCGTTCCCCACCTCTGGCAGATTGTCTGAAAGACCTGGGGATGCAGAGACCACTCCCCTGGCAACAGACTCTGGCGACTTAAGAAGTCTGCCTGCAGGTTGTCCACTCCGGGAATGAATATCGCTGAAATGCAGGGTTCATGAACCTCTGCCCATTGAAAAATCAAGTTCACTTCCCTCTGAGCGGCCTGGCTCCTGGTTCCCCCTTGGTGGTTTATGTATGCCACCGCCGTGGCATTGTCTGACTGGATTCTCACCGGGAACCCCTTTAATCTGGAGGTCCACGCCAACAGGGCTAGGCGAGCAGCTCTGATTTCCAAGATATTGATGGGGAGCTGCCTCTCTGCTTTCACCCAAGTTCCCTGGCGGGAGAACCCCTCGAAGACCGCCCCCCAGCCTGCCAGGCTGGCGTCTGTGGTAACTACCTTCCAGACAACAGGGCTGAAGGATCTTCCCTTTAGAAGGTTCTGAGGGTTCAACCACCAGGCCAGGCTTTGTCGGACCCTTGATGATAGCGTCAAAGGGGACTCTAAGGCATGTGCCCTCTTGCCCCAGGCTGCTAGAATGGCTGCCTGTAGGACGCGAGTGTGGATCTGAGCGTATGGTACTGCCTCGAATGTGGCCACTAGCTTGCCTAGTAATCGCATACACAGGCGAATAGTTGGTCTTTTCTTGTTTATAACCAACTGAACCAACCCCTTGATCGCCCTGATCTTTACAAGGGGCAGGAACACCTTTTGACGTTCCGTGTCTAACCTCATGCCGAGGTATTCCAACTGCTTTGTAGGCTGGAATGCTGACTTTCCCTGGTTTAGGACCCAGCCGAATTCTTCGAGGTACCGAACCGTGAGGTTTACTGCCTTCTGCAGACCCGTCCGTGAGTGATCTATAATTAAAAGGTCGTCCAAGTATGCTAGGACTGTGACTCCTTGGATTCTTAAATTGGCCAGAACTGGGGCTAGGATCTTCGTGAATACCCGGGGGGCCGTGGCCAGCCCGAAAGGGAGCGCCCTGAATTGGAAGTGTCGCTGCCCGACCGCGAAGCGTAAAAACCTTTGATGCGACTGAAAGATTGGTACATGAAGGTAAGCATCTTTTATGTCTATGGAGGCCAGAAAATCGTTCTTCTGAAGCGCGGCGGCTGCTGACCGGATGGATTCCATCCGGAAGGAACGCACCCTTAGATAACCGTTTAACCTCTTTAGGTCCAAAATTGGCCTGACATCGCCGTTGGGCTTTGGTATGACAAAGAGATTGGAATAGAAACCTAGGCCTTGCTCTTGGGCTGGCACTTCTATAATTACGTCCTGGCAAAGCAGGTGATCCAAAGCTGCCAGCATTGAGGCCTTCCTTGCTGGATCCCTTGGTAGCCTTGATTCTTGAAAATGAGGCGGAGGATACCTTAGAAACTCCAGTCTGTAACCTGTGGTTACAGATGCCCGGACCCAATTGTCGGGGATCTTGGCTTCCCAAACTTCTGAGAAGAGACGAAGCCTTCCCCCCACCCGTGAGAGTGGGGGCGCCCCTTCATAAGGCAGACTTAGGGGCTGTCTTTGACGGCTTGCGATACCACGGCTTCTTACCCCCAGGGGTTTGTCCCTGCCTACTGTTACCGTTGGATCGTGCAGGCGGCCGTCGATACTGCCTGGAATTAGAGGGCCCCGAGACAGGAAAAAGCTGCCTTCTAAATGTAGGAGCCCGGAATGTCTTTTTGACCGGTAAAAGGGTACTCTTGCCATTTGAAATAGTCTGAATATATTTATCTAGATCCTCTCCGAAGAGTCGTCCTCCATGGAAGGGAAATCCTGCCAGAAGCTTTTTGCATGGGGGTTCTGCCGCCCAGTTCTTCAACCATAAGAGCCTTCTCATGTGTACCAAACATAGTGATAACCGAGAAGCCTGCTGGATGGAATCTTTTATAGCATCTACCGCAAAACACAGAGCTCTGGGAATGTCAGCAAACTCTTCTGCTTGTTGGGTAGGCATGTCTTTTAACATCTCTTTTGTCTGGTCTTTTAATGCCTGACAAACTCCAATTGCAGCTACCGCTGGCTGCACCACTGCTCCTGCCGTAGCAAAGGATGCTTTTAAAAGTGTTTCTAATCTTTTATCAACCGGATCTTTAAACATATGTACGTTTTCCACCGGGCAAGTTAGTGATTTATTCACACATGAGATGGCTGCATCCACTACTGGGAGCCTCCATCTCTTGGAGAATTTTTCCTCCATGGGATAAATGACCGCAAATCTTTTCGGTGGCAGAAAAACCCTGTCCGGCCGTACCCAATCCCGAAAGATCAATTCCTCCAAGAGAGGATGGACCGGAAAAACTGCGTTGCTTAACGGGGCTCTCAAAGAGCCCAGAGAGGATACCGGAGGAACCTGAGGTTCTGGCAATGGCAAACTAAATGCCGAGCGGACCATGTCCGTCAAAGACTGTACCCACAGTCTCTCTGTCTGGGAGTCTGAAAATGGTTCCTCAGAGGTAGACCCCTCCATCCCTGAACCCTCTTGGTTCAGGTCCAGTTGATCCTCCTGTGATTCTAATTCCTCCGGAGAGAGAATCTCAGCATCTGAGGATACACCCCCTGGTGATGGGGATCTAACCCGTTTCTTACCAGGAATAGCTCTAGCGATCAATGCTGCTATTCTCTCTTCTAGCCCCCCTAGGGATACGGCTAGCATCTCCTCTGTGATAAACACAGGGCTGGGCTGATCTGGGCCAGCCTCCGCACCAGATCCCCCTAATGGCTCATCCAAGGCGCTTCTTAAATTAATAAGCTGCGGGGAAAGAATCGGCATATCAGAATCAGAAAGGGAACCCTTTTGTTTTTTGGTCTTCTTTGTACCCTTTGACCCCGAACCCTTGGAAGCCATAATACAAAATCGAGGGACTCCGCCCACACAACAGACTGTAGTGGCCAGGAGTACAATTCCAGAGTTTAGGGGAGAGTAGATCACTAGTGTCCCCACAAACTGATGGGCCCGTATGTTGGTCTTTCTTTTTTTTTTTTTTTTTTTTTAAATAATTATATATTATACCTTATATATTTTCTTTGACCATATACAATGACCCTAATTTAAGTTTGCCAGCCTCCAACCTGCTGTCAAATAAGGGGGATTTCTTGGCTTAACAATAAAGACATTGGGACAAAGTCCATATGTACTACCCCTCTTCCGCCACCGGGAGTCACTGTTCTGCCGCCCTGCGTCCTCTCCTTGAAAAAATCAGCCACAGACTGAGCCCTGACAAGGCCTGCTGTCTATAACAGCAGAAGGGCGCGCCCCTGTATGACGCCGCAGGCCCGCCCCCCCCCCACCCTCCTGTCTGGCGCGAAAAAAACGTCAATAAGACGCGCGCGTGCACGCGCGCGCGCGCGTACCCGGAAACAGGAAGAACATGGAGGAGCCGCGCTGCTGGAGATCCATGGCGCAGAAACGGCGGCAGATTCAAAACTCCCGGCCAGGTAGGACTCTCTCAAGGCCCCTAAGGATCCTTACTAGCCTCTAGGAAGAAACAGCAGGTTAGCTAGCAACACCTTTAGACAGGGGGGCCTAGTGATGGGGGGAGAAAGGGTGTCATCCTGTCTCTTAGACATAGTGATCACGGTTGCCCATGCAGAGCATACTCAGGCTATCCCCCCTTTTAGGTTACCCCGGGGAGCCTGCTGTCGAACCAAGTCCCGCAGGCTCCCCCTTACCTGCTCCATGCTGCAGGATGTTTGACCAGCAAACTGATCCAGTCTTCTCCCATCTCCGTGGGTAGCGTAGTAGACCTTCAGGCCCTGGGGTCCTATGAAGGTACCCACTGTCCTGGACCTATATAGCACCCTGGCAAAACAGGAACCTTATGGTTTTTTGCAAACTCCAAGTCCTGGGCCCAGGGTCCAGCCCTCCAAAGAGGAGCATTATAGGCAAAACCCCACGGTTTGGGGCCCGGGTACTGTCCACTTTGGCACTGAGGCTCCTTGGACAGATCCGGTTAGCCCGCCCTTAATCCCAAAGGATGTGGAGCAAAGCTATTCCGTGACCAACACCTAAGACACTGGCGAAAAAACTGAGGGACTCCCTCTAGGGGAGGGGGTTATATAGGGAGGGGACTTCCTGTTTGAAGATTGCCAGTGTCCACACCTGAAGGTACTCCATATAACCCACATAGTAATGAATATGCCGCTCTGTGTCCCGTGATGTACGAGAAAGAAATATATTTTTAATGCAAGCAGTATAAGTATCTTTCTTGGCCTGGTATTATACTTTTGCAACATCCTGTACAACAGAGCAAGAGAAGCAGCACAAGAAGCCAGTCAGTTGTGTTGCCATGTTCTTATGCTACCAAGGAACATGCTGATAGCAGGAGAGAGCTCAGTGACAAAGAGATGAGCTTATCAGTCTGCTGCTTCTCTTATAACTGTCCAGTCAAAAGCTGGGAGAAGGACAAGACTTGTAGGTGTTAGACTGCGTACAGACGATGAGACATGTCCGCTGAACATGTCCGACGGACCGTTTCCAGCGGACAAGCGGACATGTCTCCTCGGATATTTGGTCTGATGGCGTGTACACACCATCGGACCAAAATCCCCTCGGACGGACAGCGCGCTGACGTGGCGGTGATGTTGACGCCGCGACGTCACCGAACCAGGAAGTAAAATACTTCCACGCATTCGTCGAATCCATTCGGCGCATGCGGGGGATTTCTGTCCACTGGCTAGGCGTACTAACCAGCGGACATGTCGGACGGACGGGTTTCCAGCATGCTTTAAAACTTGTCTGCTGGAAAAACCTGTCTGCTAGCCCGTACACACGGTCGGATCTGTCCGCTAAAAAAACTGGTCAGCGCACCAGTTTCAGCGGACATGTTCGATCGTGTGTAAGCGGCCATACATAACTGCAGCAGAGACGAATAAGGTACTCTTCCCTTTCAGACAGGCCTATGCTGTGTAGCAGAGCTGTGTAAATCTCAGAACTGGAGGGTCAGAAATGTATATCTATTGAGAGAAAAGGCAGCTTTGCATTTAGCCATTTGTCTGGAGTTTTATGCCGCGTACACACGGTCGTTTTTTGCGATGAAAAAAAAACGACGTTTTCTGTGAAGTAAAAAACGACGTTTTTGAAACGTCACTTTTCAAAGACAATTTTGCATACACACCATCGTTTTTTCACAAAAAGCAAGGTTACGTTCACCACTCTTTTCCATTGAAGCTCGCTTCATAAGTAGCTTCTGGGCATGCGCGGGTTGAAAAACGTCGTTTTAAAAGACGTTTTTGCTACACACGGTGACTTTTTGTGAAACAAAAAACGACGTTTTGAAAAACGACACAAAAAATTCAAGCATGTTGGAATTTGTTTTTGGTCGTTTTTTATTAAGACAAAAAACGACGTTTTGCCCACACACGATCAATTTAAATGACGTTTTAAAAAACTTCGTTTTTTTTCATCGCAAAAAACGACCGTGTGTACGCGGCATCAGCCTTAAAACCAAAGGGAATTTTTTTTTAAAGGGGTTGTAAAGGATTTTTATTTTTTTTTCATAATAAGCATCCTTTACCTGCAGACATTCCTCTTTTCACTTCCTCATTGTTCTTTTTTGCTCAGAGGTTGCTCTATTTCTTCGCTTTTCTGTTCACTTCCTGCTTGTCTGATTGTTACTGACCACCGTGAAGGGAGGCTTTACTGCGGTGGTCAGTGACGTGCTCGCCCCCTCCTGGGAACTACATCTGTGCGGCAGGATGCTCTCTACGTGTTAGAGACTTCAAGGAGGTGTGAATTACTGGGCGTGCCGCAATTCATTCTGGGAAATGTAGTTCTTAGAGGAACGAGCGCCGCAAACCAGGAAGTGAATGAAAGAACAGAAACTAGAATGCCGGAGGTGATATAGATGAAGGAATTTAATAGATATTTACTCGTTTTTTAACAGAATCATTACACTATTCTGTCTGTCTACCTTGCAGACATTCATTTTAGGCAAAAAAATGTTTTCCTTTAATTGAAACCACTAGGACATATAAGAAGGTAAAGGTGATCACTCATTGGCTTGTACCTGGTTTTAGGAGAACGACCTTTTACACTTTTAACAGTTTAACTGACTGGGACTAAGTAAAAAAACAAAAAAGATGCTTTCAGAACAAGTACAACTTTTGTATGCACCTTCCTTATCATTACACTGGGTTATGTTTACACTTGGAGATAGGTACTGTATAAGCCGAGATTTTCAGCACATTTTTTTTGTGCTGAAAAAGCCCCCCTCGGCTTATACTCGAGTCTCGCTGCCTCACTGTGGCCACCTGCAGCCTCATGTACCTGATCTTGAGCTGTGACATGCAGCCTTAACTGCAGTCAGTGGCTGTGCAGTGTAACAAAGCCCCACCTCCTTCTCATCCTCGTTCGTGATAGGAACACTGACTCACTGCTGGGAACTGAATCAGTGTTCCGGCACAGATGAGGACAAGGAGAAGGCAGGGCTTTGTTACACTGGACAGCCACCGACGATGTCACAGCTCGAGATCAGGTACATAAGGCTGCAGAAGGCCACAGTGAGGCATGCATACAGTGAGGCATGCATATGGGCACAGTGAGGCATGTATATGGGCACAGTGAGGCATGCATATGGGCACAGTGAGTCATGCATATGGGCACAGTGAGGCATGCATATGGGCACAGTGAGGCATGCATATGGGCACAGTGAGGCATGCATATGGGCACAGTGAGGCTGCATATGGGCACAGTGAGGCTGCATATGGGCACAGTGAGGCTGCATATGGGCACAGTGAGGCATGCATATGGGCACAGTGAGGCTGCATATGGGCACAGTGAGGCTGCATATGGGCACAGTGAGGCTGCATATTGGCACAGTGAGGCTGCATATGGGCACAGTGAGGCTGCATATGGGCACAGTGAGGCATGCATATGGGCACAGTGAGGCATGCATATGGGCACAGTGAGGCATGCATATGGGCACAGTGAGGCTGCATATGGGCACAGTGAGGCTGCATATTGGCACAGTGAGGCATGCATATGGGCACAGTGAGGCATGCATATGGGCACAGTGAGGCTGCATATGGGCACAGTGAGGCTGCATATGGGCACAGTGAGGCTGCATATGGGCACAGTGAGGCTGCATATTGGCACAGTGAGGCTGCATATTGGCACAGTGAGGCTGCATATGGGCACAGTGAGGCATGCATATGGGCACAGTGAGGCATGCATATGGGCACAGTGAGGCATGCATATGGGCACAGTGAGGCATGCATATGGGCACAGTGAGGCATGCATATGGGCACAGTGAGGCTGCATATGGGCACAGTGAGGCTGCATATGGGCACAGTGAGGCTGCATATGGGCACAGTGAGGCTGCATATTGGCACAGTGAGGCTGCATATGGGCACAGTGAGGCTGCATATGGGCACAGTGAGGCTGCATATGGGCACAGTGAGGCATGCATATGGGCACGGTGAGGCATGCATATGGGCACAGTGAGGCATGCATATGGGCACAGTGAGGCATGCATATGGGCACAGTGAGGCATGCATATGGGCACAGTGAGGCATGCATATGGGCACAGTGAGGCTGCATATGGGCACAGTGAGGCTGAATATGGGCACAGTGAGGCTGAATATGGGCACAGTGAGGCTGCAGATGGACATTGTTGACCCACTTTTCCACTTACAGTAGCTGCTGCTGTACTCGGGTATATACGGTATATTCTTTTTAATGTCTGTACCATTTCCCACAACTGATGTAAAGAGGATAAAATCACAGCCATCAATTTGATCTGCTGTCAGAGGAAAAATGTCAGTCACTCTGTCATATTCAATAATGCTGCAAGATGGGATGTGAGCCGTTATGGAGACAAATACAAAGGGCATTGTACAGAGGTTCCACTTTGCATTTACTTTAGCCTTTATAGTATAGTCACATAAGCACCAACTTGAAGAAGAGATCTCAAATTCCTACCAAGACTGCCAATCTTGTGCAAACAAGCATGATCACTTGGAAACACATTTTTATCCTGCAAATGATAAACGCAAAGATTCTTACAATGGATTTCCCAGTGGGGGTCCCAGGATCTTATCCAAGTATGCGAAATAAGTTGTACATCTGTATGTACATAATGGGTTGATTGAGTAAAGGAGTAACATTTGTTCACTTGGCAAATTGATTTTAATTTTTTAGCTTAGTGAATGAGGTGAAGCTGTGCTGACTTCAATCATCCAATCATATGCAGACAAAAAGCCTGTTTTTTTATTTTGTTTTATTTTTTTAGTAGTTCTAAAGGCTGAATTCTATGCATGAAGGTAAAAAACCTTTAGTATGCAGTTCCCCCAATACTTACCTGAGCCTGATCTCATTCCAGCAATGTGCATGAGAGCATCTGCATTCCCAGATCTATGCCTCCTTATTGGCTTAGACACAGCAGCAAGAGCAATTGGCTCATGCTGTTGTCAATCACAGCCAGTGAGGAGGGAGTCAGGGGCGGGGCTGAGCCTCATTCTATGTGTCTTATGGACATGCAGAAGTGCCCTCAAAGCAAGTGGCTTTCTATAGGGGCGCTCAGCAAAGGGGTGGAGCCATGAGTTCCAGGGGGGCGACCCGAGAAGGGGGAGGATCAGGGCTGCTCTGTGCACAACCACTGGACAGAGCAGGCAAGTATTTTTTTTTAATTTTGACCCTTTAACTGGTTGCTGCCTGCCCACCGTCAAATGACAGCGGGGTGGTGCGGCTCTCATTCTGGGACGACATCATATGACGGCGTCCCAGAAAGGCCGCTTCTCTGGAAAGAGCCGTGTCCGTGGCTCTTTAACCATGTGATCGGCTGTGTCCAATCACAGCCAGTCACATGTAAATACGGAGATGCTGGTAATCAGCTTTCCTCGCCTCACACTGATCAGCGGCATCTCCTCACAGGGGGACATTTAGGAATGTAATCAGGGCACTGATCATCAGTGCCCTGATTACAGTAAAACAATTTAGTGTTGCCAATCAGTGCCCACCAGTGGCAGCAATCAGTGCCCACCACTGCCCACAAGTGCCATCAATCAGTGCCCATTAGCAATGCCAGTCAGTGCTGGCTATCAGTGCCGCATATCAGTGCTGTCCATCAATGCCCATCACTGCTGTCGATCAATCCCCTGTGCTCATCAGTACCGCCTATCCATGCCACCTATCAGTGCCCACCAGTGGCACCTATTAGTGCCCACCAGTGCCGCCTAACAGTGTCCATCAGTGCCACCTAACAGTGTCCATCAGTGCCCATAAGTGGGGCATATTAGTGCCTGCTCATCAGTGCCACCTAATCAGTGCCCATAATTGCCACCTCACCAATGCCCACCAGTTCAGCCTATCAGTGCCCATCAGTGCTGCTTCATCAGCGCACATCGATCGACGCGGGGGCACGCTTAATTTAAATACAAGCCGCCCCCTTTGAATTACGCGGGGATACGCCGGGCCATTTACACTACGCCGCCGCAAACTACGGAGCAAGTGCTTGGAGAATACGGCACTTGCTCCAGTAAGTTGCGGCGGCGTTAGGGTTGCCACCTGTCCGGTTTTGACCCAGACAGTCCGGGTTTGGACACATGTGCCCGGTTTTGAAGCCTCCTGAAACCCGGGCACATTTAAAAAAAAAAAAAAAAAAAAAATTTTTTTTTTTTTTTTTTTTTTTTTTTAGCTGTCCATCCTGGCCCGGCGGCAAAACAGAGCTGCACATCCCCGGCTCCACCAGCTTGCCTGAGTGTTAGTAGAAGGTGTGCCGCCCGCAGCAGTGCTCTCTGTTAGCCCCCCGACCGGGCTGTAAACATGTGTGCAACTTCTCACTGTGCTAGCCCCTCCTCCTCCCTCCCTCCGGCGCGCCTCCGTCTGCATTGTGTGCTGCAGAGTGGAAGAGGACACATGGGACACAGAGTGCTCAGCTCTTCTCTGACTGGCTACAGAATACACATGGAGGTGGGTGGATGGGCGGACCATACACTACCCCCACCATACACTAAACATACAGTTCTGCCCCCCCCCCCCTGCATATACCATTACCATCCACAGCCGTATATACAGTTCTGCCCCCCCTCCATACCATCCACAGCCATACATACAGTCCTGCCCCCCCTCCATACAGGGCCGGATTAACAGAGGGGCTGATGGAGCGGGGGTTGTAGCTCGATGACCAGAGGTCACAGAAACCCCACATTTGGGGGGTAGTCAGTTGAAGACCTACCCCACAACTGGTCAAAATATGGGATGGCTATCATTTATGGTTCTGGAGATACGGGCCTGCTTGCACAGCCTGTCAGAAGCTACATACAGAGCGGCCAGTATAAATACAAGCTGACACACTGCAGCAGACTGAGAAAAAAAAATCATCATTAATTTTTTGCTAAAAAATTACTCTATGGTGGTCTTTGCAACTTTTTATGTTGCACGGCATAGAGCTGCACGATTCTGGCTAAAACGACAACTGCAATTTTTTTGCTTAGAAGATAGATGACAATTCTCTCACGATTCGTGCGGCATAACATCATCTTTCACATTAAAATGGAAAAAATAAAAATGGACTAACTTTACTGTTTTGTTTTTATGGTTTTTATTATTCAATGAAGTGGGCAAATGCAGCGTGACATAAAATATTGCAGCAATTCCCATTTTTGTCTCTGCTAAAATATATATAATGTTTGGTGGTTCCAAGTAATTTTCTAGCAAAAAATATTGCTTTTTAACAAGTGTTGGACTTTAAGTGGTTACATTTCTTGCATTTACACACAGAAGTTTGATCTAAAAAGGAAGTTGGTTACAGTGTTTCATGTTGTTTACAAACTTGGCAGACAGTCGGATATTTTCTTTACACACAGAAGTTTATCCCTTTGATCTATGAAGAAAGCGTTAGTTACAATGTTTCCTGCTAACTTAGCAGACTGTCCAGATATTTTCTTTTGACAGCTGAAAGTCTCTCCACTTGTTATATGAAAGCAGTGGCGTAACCAGAGTCATGGGCGCCCGGGGCAGATTTTTTTTTTCCGCCCCCCCCCCCTTATATAAACATGATATCAGGGCTGCAGTGTGGAGCTCCCTATTAAGCTATGGACCGGGCCGGGCCGGGCCAACACTCTTCTCCAACGGAGTCCCAGGCTCAGCCTGTGGCAGAGGCAGGGTGTGTACTGGGGAAGACTTGGGACAGGCTCTGCTAAACCATTCTCTCCCTGCATCACATCCCCGCTTACTTGCTTGGCTGAGCAGGAGTCCCTGCAGGCGCCGCCGGACTGCAGAGCACGTCACCATCTTGGAGCCTCCGCAGCGCGCGCCGGTGTTATGCCAAACAGGGCATCCCCTGCATCCCTCCAGGCATGCCTGTGCCGGCCGCTGGGAGGTACCGGCGGGGGGCTGTGCGCTCAGTGGAGGAGCCGCTCACTATACTATCCGCAGAGCTGCCGGTCACAGGCGCCCCCCTCAGCTCAGCGCCCAGGGCAGACGCACCCCCTGCCCCCCTGGTTGTTACGCCACTGTATGAAAGAATCAGCAAACTCTGCATTGGAGATGTCAGGGGGGTTGAATCGACATCACAATTTTTTAACGATTAATTGTGCAGCTCTAGCACGGTACTGTATTTGCGCAGCAATTTTTCAAACGTGTTTTTTTTTTTTTGGAAATAAACTGTTTCATTCATTAAAAAAAAACACTAAAGTTAGCACGATTTTTTTTGGTATCCTAAGCGATGCTTTAATTTTTTTTAGGTTACATGTTTAGAGCTACAGAGGAGATCTAGTGCTAGAATTATTGCTCTCGCTCTAACGATCGTGACGTATGTAACCTGTGTGTATCTGGCTCTGATACTAGCCAGTGCCTACCCAGCCACTGACTGGTATCTCTCCCTAGCCTGTCCCCACACACCCTCTCACCTGCTGACCTCTGGATGGGGGAATCACTCCTGTAGTGTTGTTGTGTTCTGCCAGTGAGTACAATGATCAGTGTTGCTATCTATAGCTGGCAGCACTGATTGTTTTTGGAAAAACAGGCTGGTTGTACTCAAGTCAATTAATAGATTGACTCGTGTAAAACCAGCTAGTCCATACATAGATCGACTATGGCTGGTCTCTGCATAATTGGTGTAATTTCAATTCATGTATGACCTGCTTAACCACTATGCAGTCCCTAAACATCCTTCCACTCCTATACATTGTGCCCACTGTCATACCCTCCACACTCCTCTCCTGTACATAGTGCCCACTGTCATACCCTCCACACTTCTCTCCTGTTCATACTGCCCCCATCATACCCTCCACACTCCTCTCCTGTACATACTGCCCACTGTCATACCCTCCACACTCCTCTCCTGTACATACTGCCCACTGTCATACCCTCCACACTCCTCTCCTGTACATACTGCTCACTGTCATACCCTCCACACTCCTCTCCTGTACATACTGCCCACTATCATACCCTCCACACTCCTCTCCTGTACATAGTGCCCACTATCATACCCTCCACACTCCTCTCCTGTACATACTGCCCACTATCATACCCTCCACACTCCTCTCCTGTACATAGTGCCCACTATCATACCCTCCACACTCCTCTCCTGTACATAGTGCCCACTGTCATACCCTCCACACTCCTCTCCTGTTCATACTGCCCCCATCATACCCTCCACACTCCTCTCCTGTACATACTGCCCACTGTCATACCCTCCACACTCCTCTCCTGTACATACTGCCCACTGTCATACCCTCCACACTCCTCTCCTGTACATACTGCCCACTGTCATACCCTCCACACTCCTCTCCTGTACATACTGCCCACTATCATACCCTCCACACTCCTCTCCTGTACATAGTGCCCACTATCATACCCTCCACACTCCTCTCCTGTACATAGTGCCCACTGTCATACCCTCCACACTCCTTTCCTGTTCATACTGCCCCCATCATACCCTCCACACTCCTCTCCTGTACATACTGCCCACTGTCATACCCTCCACACTCCTCTCCTGTACATACTGCCCACTGTCATACCCTCCACACTCCTCTCCTGTACATACTGCCCATTGTCATACCCTCCACACTCCTCTCCTGTACATACTGCCCACTGTCATACCCTCCACACTCCTCTACTGCATATACTGGTCACTGTTACACCCTCTTCACTCCTTTCCTGCAAGTAATACCTACCCTCTGCACTCATTTCCTGTACATAATGTCTTACACTTTGCACTCCTTTCCTACACATACCAACATACGCGCCACACTCTTGTATATACTGTTGTAAATTCAGCACTCCCTCCCTGCACATACTGTAATACCCTCTGTACTTAATGAAAATTAAAAGGTGAACTAATGCCCCTGATTTCCACTGCACTTACCTCTGTAGTAATGGAAGAGTTTTATTTTTTTTAAATGATTGTGCTAAGGTTTATTCATGTCAGTGAGACTCTTACTTGTGGCACAGCAAAGTAAGCATATTTTATAGGTAAAATAATTATTTTGTTTAATTTAATCATGCCTCGTGAGGCCCCTCCCTCAATATGGCCACACCCACCATATGTAGTGGCGTGTTCGGGTTTGGCTTGAGGAAAAGGTGGCAACCCTAGGCGGCGTAGTGTAAATGCCGTACGCTACGTCGCCACAGATTCTACCAGAATCTGGCCCTATGTGTGAAGAAAATGATAAAAAATTAGTTTGGGTACAGTGTAGCACGACCGGGCAATTTCCATTCAAAGTGTGACAGCGCTGAAAGCTGAAAAATGGCCTGGGAGGAAGGGGGTGTAAGTGGTTAATATCACTTTTTTCTGGACATGATTGGGTATTCTTTTTTAAAGTAGCTTCACCTTGATCACTCAGCTAAATGAAAATGTATTTTGCAAAGTAAACATGCTTTATTAATCTAGTCAATAGAGTCCCCCATGTTTCTATCTAGTGGGGTATCTGGCATCACAAATTAAAGCAACAGTTTGAAATACAAAAAACAAAGGCATCAGCCGCACTCCACTCTCAGCTCCCCTTGCCGTATTCATTAGTTGTCAACAAAATGGCAGCATACAGCAATATCTCCACCTGGAAACCAAAGTTTCTTGACATGTTTCATTACTTATGGCCTACTCACAAGGACTGGACTTCTCCAGGACTTCTCCAGAGTGGAGAAACTCCTCAAGGAATGCTGGTTCCCACATGGAGACATTGCTATATGCATTTACTTGGTTGACCTCTAATAAATATGGCAAGGGGAGTAAAGAGTGGAGTGTGCCAGATACATTTTTTCGTATTTTCGATGAGGAGTGGAGACAGATTACAATGGCCGGTAGCCAGGTTGTCCATGTACAGGAGGGGCGAGTCTTGAGCTGTGGATTTGGGTATACAGCACCAAGTTTGCCTCATATTTCTAGTTTATAGTCTGGACTGTACAACTTGCACAACTCTCACTACTTTATTTTCTAAAATGCAATACAAAATAGATAAACTATGGTTGCAGGCATGTGTCTGGAAGGTGACAGTCTAACCGTCTTGTAAGATTTGTAAATTCCTTTGCAAATATCATTTTTCTGATGGTCAATATTTGCATATGAATGCGACGACCCCCCAAATATGCCTGAATGTTGCTTGGGTATTGTCACAGTTGCTAATGCATTGTCATAGGTAATTGCTATTGTTTCTTCTATGAAAGTGTGGGACCGAATCTGTACTGTTTGTTCAGAGCAGTGGTCTCCAAACTGACTGTGGCCCTTTGCTTGCCTTTATCTGGCCCTTGGGACACTATTCCTCATACTGATGGAGACACTATTCTGCCAACTGACACCAACAATGGGGCTCCATTTCTCCCACTAATACCAATAACAGGACACTAGTCATTCCAACGATACCAACAATCGGGCACTATTCCTCCCCCCCCCCCCCCAATACCAAATGTGGTGAAGTTTATTCCCACTGATGCTTTCCACTCCCGCTGGCCACAGTCTGGCCCCCCTAAAACCCTGAATACAATAAACAGACCCTTTGTTTTGAAAGTTTGGAGACCCCTGGTTTAGAGGACCATATTATTATATTTGAAGGTCCTGAAGGCATGTCACTACAAAACCGCACCCCTAAAAAAACGTTTTTGTTCACCCTGCAACATGCACTGCTATAACCCCCTTCCCTGAAGAATCTCAGGCTTATGACAAAGACTAGAATGCTGATGCATTAGCTGCTTCACTGCCTGCACAGATTAAGTGCCTGTTCTCATAATTTGCTTCTGAGCATGCAGGTATTTTTTTTTCCTGTTGTTAAAGCCTACATACAGGCACTGCCATTGGACAAGAAGGCCTGGCTCGCAGTCTCCACTCTAATTCACCCCAAAGTGTTTTATTGGCGTAGAGGTCAGGACCAGTCCAGCCAAGTTCCTCCACCCCAATAACGCTCATTCATGTCTTTATTGACCTTGCTTTGTGCACTGGTTCAAATCATTTGGTAAGGGAGGGATTATGGTGTGGGGTTTCTTTTTCAGGGGTTGGGCTTGGCCCCTAAGTTCCAGTGAAGGGAACTCTTAAGGCATCAGCATACCAAGACATTTTGGACAATTTCATGCTCCCAACTTTGTGGGAACAGTTTGGGGATGGCCCCTTCCTGTTCCAACATGACTGCGCACCAGTGCACAAAGCAACATCCATAAAGATATGGATGAGTGAGTTTGGGGTGGAGGAACTTGACTGGCCTCAACCTGAAAGAACACAATTTGAGATTAATTAGAGTGGAGACTGCGAGCCAGGCCTTCTCGTCCAACATCTGTGTCTCACAAATGCGCTTCTGAAAGAATGGTCAAACATTCCCATAGACACACTCCTAAACCTTGTGGACAGTCTTCCCAGAAGAGTTGAAGCAGTTATAGCTGAAAGGGGTGGGCCAACTCAATATTAAAGACTATGGACTAAGACTGGCATGCCATTAAAGTTCATGTGAGTGTAAAGGCAGGTGTTCCAGTACCTTTGACAATATAGTGTATGTTGTATCCCTGCCAACATGGTACATTTAAGGTGATACATCATACTGTATATTAACCCTTTGCCTGGAAGAAACATAAAATAGGTCTGCAAAAATGGGGTCCCTGAATCCTAGAACACAGTACCTGTGTATAGACCACTGAGGCGATTTAGTTTGCATGTGTTGCGCTATATAAGTTTTTCATTCATTCATTTATTCACTGGCTATTGCTAAAACCACTGGCATCATTAGAAACCATGGCTGCCCTCTGGCATCGTGGCATACTACTGGTAACATTACTAAACTGTGCTTTTCATTTTCCTTATATTGCAAAAGCACTTATGCTCTCGTTATCGGAAATGTCGTAATAAAACTTTACACATGAATCCAAGCCTGCAGGCAGCATCATCTGCCAAACTATTTTTCATTATGATGAATAATAAACTGCAGAAGAGTAATACTGATAGGGAAAAGTGTAAAATACAGCTTCTGAGGATCCTGATGGGCACAAGCTGAGACATCTATTTCATGTCAACAGCAGAGCCATTAAATCCTCCACTGGTCAGAAATGCTGTACTTACATCGGACTTTGTACTAACTTGATGTTATTTTTAATTAAATACGTTCCCATTCCCTCTGCAGCTCTGCAGTCCACAAATGTCTTTGAAAAACAGCTGGAAATAATATTAAATTCCCACTGAGAGAATTACCATCCAGTAAAGTACAAGATCAATACACTTGATGGGTAAATAACACCTATGTTACAGCTATTACAAGCTGAGCAATGCGGCCAATACAATACTGATCAAAATCAGAAACAGCTTGCAGCCCTAATATCAAACAGGATTTAACCTTTCCTGTCCTGTGAAGGGAACCAAAGCACATTTGCATGCCTAGATTTGCCTGAGAATGTTGGTTCCTCAATAAAAATAAGGAAAATGTGTCGTGTGGAAGAGATTGCAAAGATTTGCTATCTCCAAACAACGTACAGTGTATGAAACAGGTTGGGCTGGCAGCTGTATCAAAGGGAAATTTTATGATGTTGGTCCCGTTTCATTTCTTTTTTTTATAATTCATTTATTAGGCAGTCAAAAAACATACAGAACATTTGGTAGTGGCTTCAAGTAAAGCCAAGTTACAATGCAGCATCATATGGTATACGTTGATAGGGAGAACAAAACATCCGATATGTGCACGTCATCTGATTATGAAGCAGGTATGCTAGTACAAAGCTGCCATAATGGTTATGTAGAAAAGAGGGTAATACCAACATGAATAAGTAATATAATTCAATGAAAAAGACTCTTAAAATTAGCCCACACAAAGGGTGCATTTTATAACATAGAAGTAACTAGATCCAGGGTTATCACAGTAGGAATAAAGCAAGCCCCTTAGGTTTACTAACTGGACATAGTAATGGAATAAAGATCACACATTGGGACCAAAAGGTACGCTAAGGCCGCGTACACACGATCAGACCGGTCCGATGAAACTGGCCTTAAGGCCAGTTTCATTGGACCAAATTGATCATGTGTACGGCCCATCGGACTGTTGTCCATCGGACCAAAGTTTTAAAACTTGCTTCAAAATCTGTCCGATGGACGCCTGACCGTCGGACCAAAAAGATGGTTAGTACACAAAAGCATCGGACCAAAAACCCGCGCATGCTCAGAATCAAGTCGACGCATGCTTGGAAGCATTGAACTTCGTTTTTTCAGCACGTCGTTGTGTTCTACGTCACCGCGTTCTGACCCGTTCGGATTTTGGACTGATGGTGTGTACGCACATCAGACCACTTCAGCAGTGGCCCGATGAAAACGGTCCGTCGGACCATTCTCATCGGACAGGTCTGATCGTGTGTACAGGGCCTCAGAGGTAGGGGTGTGAGGGAGAGAGGAGGGAATGAGAGAAGGGAAAATTAGATAAAGGAAGTAGGAAAGAGGGTAAAGAGTAGACAGGGGGTCAGGGAAAATGGAAAAAGAGAGGTTGGGGCTCTCCCGGGGAGAAGCATCCATGTGCCAAGGCATGTCACTCAATTGGAGGGAATTGGAGGTTTCAGTATATATGAAATATTGCCAAAGCCTCCAGATCTCTCGAAAGGTTTCTTCCATATTTTGCAGGGTAGCTGTAAGGTGTTCCATATCTCTAAGTATTTGGAAAACTTAAAGTGTCAAGAGGAGAGGGTGTCAGGGTCAACGTCTAAGACCACCAGACACATAGCTACACAGAGGAACCAATAAACATACACAGCAACCAGTGAAAACATAAACCCTCCAGCAAACAAGAACAAGAATAACTAATAAACAGCTATCTATATACAATATCTACAACATCAGGGAAAAGGCAACAGGGATGCAAGGAAAAGGACACGGCTAAGGACAAGAGCATAGAACAAGGCAAGAAGGGTGCAGGATGGATCAGGTCAAGGGCATGTTATCAGGCACAAGCTGGTAGCAGGCAGACAGGAAGGGACCAGAATCGTGACGCGCTGGGGGAAGCGAGGAGCAGCCTTAAATATCCACCTGGCAGCTGGAGCCAGGTGTGGCTGATCAGAACCTGCTGACTTCTGGGAGACACCTGCTGGTGGACACTGGAACTGCAGCAAACAGCCCAGAGCAGGATAGTGCCACCAGCAGGTGAACTTAATCCTAACAGGGGGTCAGGCTCGAAGACCAGTTTCCATAGCAGTAGCAATACTACCACCAGCCAGCAGGATAGGTACACAGGCAGTCACCCTGGTGAATGATGCAGGCTCAGTTGAAGTGTGGAGTCTAAGTACTCACCGGTCTTCACCAGAATTCCTGGTGGTAGAGATAGATTTTTCTGCATGTTAGCACCAGGTCATGGTCCTCAGGATCACCCCACCAGGAGGTGAGCAAGCTGAGGTCCAGTAGTGGATAAGCAGGTAGGGATCAAACAGAAGCATAGTCAGTAAACAAGCCAAAGGTTCATAATAAGTAGTTGCAGGTTGGGATCAGGCAGAAGCGTTGTCAAGGAACAAGCCAAGGGCTGATAACGAGTAGTAGCAAAATATGGACGACAGCAGGGAAGACAGGAGCAAGATACTGGCTGGAGAGAGGATAGTAATCTGGCAAACAGGAAGTGCAGAGACATGGCTTAAATCAGGAAGTTCATGGCAGGAGCAAAGAATTCAGGGTTCAAGACAGGATCACTCAATGAATTGTCCAGAGGTTCCGAGTTCAGCATCCCGCCATCATAATGGTACACAGGCCTTAGCCGAATTCAGAAACTAAACGGTAAGGTATGCCTTATGAGCCTCTCTGAGAGATGCAAAAGGCAAGTGGCAGGATTTCTGGACACATGAACTGCTGTGAGCTGTTTGATGAACCATTTCATTAAAATTTTTCTCTAACTTTGTTTTTAAAGGGTAACTCCTTTTTTTTGTGGAAAAAATATATAGCAAATAAAAAAAAAGTATACTAGCATAAAGAACTGCTACTTGTAATTTAATGTTATTAAAATTTCCTTTTCCTTTTCAAACTGCAGTGCTGTAATTTTCTGTATAATTCAATGCAATATGGCAACATAGGAGACATTCTGTACACAGTTGGTGTGCAGAAAGTCTCTAGAAATGTTATTTCTTGCTTGGGTGAAGAACACTGCACTAAGATATAAGTCAGGCTTTAGGCATCCTCTGCAGCGAAAAATTTCATTTTTTGGTAAGATACTCACTAAGGGTTAATCACTTCTAAAGGGACACAGACACTGCATCTTTCCTCATCAGAACACTCAAAGTTTATCAGCTGATTAAAATATGAGTGGCTTCAATTCAAAATCCGTTTTCAAAAACTGGTGCACACAAAATTTGGTGCAACTGTGCATGGTAACCAGGGCCGTTTGAAGGAATTTGGGGGCCCCAATCGAAATGGGGACCCCAAGCACCCCCCCAACCCACACATAAAGCCTACGTTAGCGCTACACACATTTTTTACACCCATGTTCTTACTCCTCCCCCTCCCTAGTCCCTATGTTTTTCTAATCTCACCTCCACTTCTTCCCTGTAGGCTGCCGCTGTAGCGCGGCCGAGCTCCTCTTCCTCCTGTCAGTCCGGTGCTCTATCATTGTGGGTCCCCAGTCCCCTTTAGATAATGCCTGGGCCTGGCTGGGTACCGCGTGGTACAGGAGATTCAGTTTCCTGTGTTTCCGGCCGGACTGGACGGAAGTGAGCACTCAGGGTGCACTTCCTGTCAGTACGGCCAGGAACAGAAAACAAAATCTCCTGTACCGCACGCAGTACCCGGCCAGACTGACATGACTCCAGGAGGAAGGAAGAGGAGCTTGGCCACGCTACAACCTGGGAAGGGGACGTTGGGGGCCCCAGGCCAGCTCGGGCCCCAAGCAATTGTTTGCTTTGCCTGTCCTGTAGCTACGGGCCTGATGGTAACCAATCATTTCTAACTTCAGCTTGTTCAATTAGGCTTGGACAATAAAATCTGGAAATTGATTGGTTTCTTTGCAGAACTGCACCAGATTTTGTGGCGCATGTGCTAGAACCAATCCCCGGCTTCGGGGACTGCTTGCACAGGAGTCCTGTGCGTCTTTGGCTTTGTTTCAGAGCCACATTCAGGCGACAATTTAGGCCTGATTCGTCCCTGAAACAAAAAACAGGGACGCACCGGACCCCAACTGTGAGCTGCATCCAGCATCAGTGTGAACCCAGCCTAAAGCAATGGTGGAGGTTCCTTAAAAGTTCAGAGTTGGAGATTTGGTCAGGATCAATGATTTCCTTAATGCTGAGAAATACAGGCAGATACTTATCTCATACCATCAGGTTGGCCCAAATTTTTTTCTGCAGCAGGACAACAGCCTCAAACATACAGCCAATGTCAATTCTTCAAAGTAAAAAAGAACAAGGAGTACTGGAAGTGATGGTTTGGCTCCCACAGAGCCCTGATCTTAACATCATAAAGTCTGTCTGGGATTATATGAAGAGACAGATACAGAGGGATTTGAGGCAGCCTATATCCACAGAAGATCTGTGGTTAATTCTTCAAAACATTTGGAACCACCTGTCTGCCGAGTTCCTTTAAAAACTGTGTGCAAATATACCAAGAAGATTTGAAGAATTGATGCGGTTTTTAAGGCAAAGGCTGGTCACACCAAATATTGATTGGATTTTTCTCATCTGTTCATTTACTTTCTATTTTGTTAATGGAAAACTATTAACCCTTCTACTTCTGAAGCATTCTTAAATGAACCACATTTTTTCACACCAGCCTAAGATCTTTACACAGTAATCTATCTATCTATCTATCTATCTATCTATCTACCCATCCATCCACACCAACACACAATCTATAATACGCTCCTACCTTCCTCTTGTCCTGCCCGCTGCTCTCCCTCCTGATGATAAACATGATCTGTCATTATTTGTAATCCCTCTCCATTGAGAAGGTGCAGTAACCTACTTTGGCACAGGACCACATTATCACATTGGCTTCTGCACTGTTGGGATTCATTTTCAACCACAAGCCAGCATTGCCCTGTTAACCTGTCATAGACAGTATGTAATTTCCTAAACAACTGAATCTCCTAAACAGACAAAGGGAGGGGTATAGAGTTAAGTCGCGTACACACGACAATTTTTCTGGTTCTAAAAAATTACGTTTTAAGGGCATTAAAAAAACGTATTTTTTTTTTCAACCAGATCATTAAAACGGCCTTGCCTACACACGATCGTGAAAAAAAATGCTCTAGCAAAGCGCAGTGACGTACAACAAGTACGACGGCACTATAAAGGGGAAGTTCCATTCGGATGGCGCCACCCTTTGGGCTGCTTTAGCTGATTTCGTGTCAGTAAAAGATGATTCGCGATTTTCAGTCTGTTACAGCGTGATGAATGTGCTATCTCCATTACGAACGCTAGTTTTACCAGAGTGAGCGCTTCTGTCCCATAACTTGCTTCTGAGCGTCGTTAAAGCTCACACACGACCATTTTTTACAACCTTAAAAATGACAACGTTAAAAACGTCGTGAAAAACTAGAGCATGTTCGAAATTTTTAATGCCCATTTTTTAGATTGTGAAAAATGCTCTGAAGCCCACACACGTTCGTTTTTAATGACATTAAAAAAAAACGTAATTTTTTAGAACCCGAAAAACGGTTGTGTGTACGCGGCATAAAACTGTAAAAACAATTTAATTTAGGACACTTTACACTGCAAACACTTTGGCCAGAAGGACTGAAAGATTTATGTTTGCATTGAACTACATGGTGATTTTAACTTAACGTTTTTGTTTTATGAAACATTGATTCTAACTACCGTATTTATTGGCGTATACCGCGCACTTTTTTTGCCCTGAAAATCAGGGCAAAATCGTGGGTGCGCGATATACGCCGATACCCGCGCCGAGTTTGAATACTGCGCCGACATATACCGAGCGTAGTACACTCGTGTATAGTCGGGCAGGCTCGGCTCCTCTCCCACTCACGTCCTGGACGTACAGGACGTGAGTGTGAGAGTAGCCGAGCCTGCCCGACTATACACGAGTGTACTGTGCTCGGTATATGTCGGCGCAGTATTCAAACTCGGCGCGGGAAAGCAAGGATCGAGTGGGGAGGATGCCGCAGAAGGACGCCGGACCCGACAAAGAGGACACCCAAAGCCTCAGACGGACGCTGGACCCGATGAAGAGGACACCCGAAGCTGCAGACGGACGCTGGACCCGATGAAGAGGACACCCGAAGCCGCAGATGGATGCTGGACCCGACGAAGAGGACACCCGAAGCCGCAGACGGACACCGGACCCAACGAGGCCGCCGATGGACGCCGCGTAAGACACCAAAACTGTAAGTACAAAAATCTTTTTTTCACAGGAATAGGGTCCATTTTAGGGGTGCACGCTATACGCCGGAGCGCGCAATACCCTGATAAATACGGTATATATCAGGGCTGGGGGGAAAAATCTATTTGAATTTAGAATCGAGTTATGAGGGAAAATCGATTTAGATTTTTACCAAATTTTTTTATATATATTTTTTTTTCCCATAGGACTGGTGCTCCACGGACTAGGCCAAAGCCACGGCCTCGCCTAAAAAATCCTTGCCGCAATCCTGGGAAAAGGCCGCAAGGCCGGACACCGCTCGCCGCCTTTTCCCAGCATCACGGCGAGCTGCGTGCAGGATTTTTTAGGCGAGTCCGCGGCTTCGGCCTAGTCTGTGGCACTTTCCCAGGATCGCGGCGGACTAGGCCGAAGCTGCAGCCTCGCCTAAAAACGTAGAAACCGGCGCAGTGTCCATCTGGGAAAAAAACTTGATTTGAATCGTGAATCGAATTTTCTTTTTTAAATCGCAGATTTTTCATGATTTGTATTATCAGACAACACAGTGACATATCACACCTGTCGGCCATTCTTTTCCACTTGAGAAGCTGTGTGCTTTGGTGACCATCAATAGGAAGGTTCAGTCTGTGTTTAAAATACTCGATTATCCCTTGTTCCTCTAACAAGATGGGAACTCGATATGTGGAAGAGACATCATGAATGAAAATGACCTGAAGAGTGAAAAAAAAAATGAATCTGGTAAGTAATTCATTCATAGTTTACGTATTTACAGTGCCTCAAAGATGTTCTAATCTTTCAATTTTTTGTACTTTCAAAGATAAAATAGAAAGGGAAGCACATCAAGAGAAAATTTGGAGTCTGCCATTATTTACCTTCTTCTGAAAATGTGATATTGACCTGGCTACAATGCAGACTTTAACCACTTCACCTTCGGAAGGTTTACCCCATTCATGACCAGGCCTTTTTTTGCGATACCGCACTGACATTTGGGTGGTCATGCAACGCTGTACCCAAATAAAATGTCCTTCCTCCTCTCCCCCACAAATAAAGCTTTCTTTTGGTGGTATTTCATAATTTCTGAATTTTTTTTTGTTTTTGCGCTAGTAACAAAGCGACCGACAATTTTGAAAAAACAAAACAATATTTTTTATTGTCTGTTTTAAAACATATCCAATAAAAAATATATAAAAATCAGATGTCTTCATTCATTTAGGACAATATGTATTCTGCTACATATTTTTGGTAAAATAAATTCCACCAAGCGTATATATAGATTGGCTTGCACAAAAGTTATAGCATTTTTTTTCTTTGCTAGTAATGGTGGCGATCAGCGAACTATACCCAGACGATTTTGTGCCTGACCAATTGGACACCTAACTGACACTTTTTTGGGGACCAGTGACATTATTACAGTGATCCATGCTAAACATATGCACTGTCACTGTAATAACACTGGCAGGGAAGGGGTTAACATGTAGTGGGGGAAGTGCTTTTACTAGTGGAAGACATTAA
Organism: Rana kukunoris; assembly: GCA_029574335.1. NCBI lineage: Eukaryota > Metazoa > Chordata > Amphibia > Anura > Ranidae > Rana > Rana kukunoris. Next base: position 536,112,159 of record CM056050.1, on the reverse strand, counting down.
TCAGTGTTTTTGTGTTTGCGGTCATGCTACACTGTACACATATGAAATTGTAATCATTTTTTTCACACAAATAGATTTTTCTTTTGGTCTTATTTAATCACCACTGGGTTTTTTATTTTTTGCTAAACAAAGGAAAAATTATAAAATTTTGCAAACAGGTAATTTTTCTCCTTCACTGATGTGCACTGATGAGGCTGCACTGATGAGGCTGCACTGGTGGCCACTGATGCTGCACTAGTATGCAGAATTGATAGGTGGCACTGATTGGTAATGATTTCCATCACTGATGGGAACTGATTGGCATCACTTATGGGTACTGATTGGCATCACTTATGGGTACTGATAGGCAGCACTGATGGGCACTGTTGGGGCTGCACTGATGAGGCTGCACTGGTGGGCACTGATGAGGCATTGATAGGTGGCACTGATTGGTAATGATTTCCATCACTTATGGGTACTGATAGGCAGCACTGATGGGCACTGTTGGGGCTGCACTGATAATCAAGACACTGATGATTAGTGTGAACCCAGCCTGAAGCAATGGTGGAGGCTAGATTAGATAAGGAAAGGAATGCCCATAACCGGCAAGTGTGTTTACATCGTGATTAGCTGTGATTGGACACAGCTGGTCACGTGGTAAAGAGCAGCTGTGATTGGCTCTTTACCCTGATCTGTGATAAGCCATGTCCAAAGGACACAGTGATCACAGAGAGCTCTGCACGCGTCACACAGCAGGCTCGCGGAGGGAATAATCATGGGAGGACGTCATATGATGCCCTTCTAGAACCGGCCAACTGTGCTGTAGCTGCCATTTTGCTATAGCGTGGTCAGCAAGTGGGTAAGGACAAAAAGAGCTCTGTCATTAAAACCATAGAGATTTCAAAACACTCATCATACATATTCTCCTTTCAACCAAACTTAACCTCACGAGACATTAGAGATCTATAGACATACCCAATCTGTCTGAAATACCAAGAGATCTGAACCACAAATCTTCACTTAAATGCCTATTTGCTTTGAAAAATTACTTGTCCAAATTTAAATTTCTCCTGGCAACCTTGGACCTCTCACCGGCTACACAAGGGTTGATTACTGGTATTGTGCCTTAAAGGGTAACTCCACTTTCATAGGGAAAAAAAATATAGCACATAAAATTGTGACTCAGGTCATATTGTAATTGAATGTTACTAAATATTACCTTTCCTTTTCAATCTTCAGAACTGTAAAATGCAATATGGCTACCTGGAGGTGTTCTGTACAAAGAATGTGTACAGAACACCAGCCTGAAACATAATTCCCTGCTTGTGTGATTGGCTCATTGATTTTCCCAGAAGTCTACACTAAGATACAAGTCAGATTTCAAGTTTTGGTGAGATGCTCCCAATAGGAAAACATGTCTAAAGGGATGCAGACCCAGCAATTTTCCTCATTCCTCAGCCGTGCAAGTGCAGCAGCTGATTTATAATTATGAAACCACTCCCATTAGATTCACTTTCCCATATGGACACAAACACACAGGGATATCTTAAAGGGGTTGTAAAGGTACATTTATTTTTCCTAAATAGCTTCCTTTACCTTAGTGCAGTCCTCCTTTACTTACCTCATCCTTCCATTTTTCTTTTTTAATGTCCTTATTTCTTCTGAGAAATCCTCACTTCCTGTTCTTCTGTCTGTAACTCAACACAGTAATGCAAGGCTTTTTCCCTGGTGTGGAGTGTCGTGCTCGCCCCCTCCCTTGGACTACAGAAGAGTCAGGATGCTCTCTACGTTGCAGATAGAGAAAGGAGCTGTGTGTTAGTGGGCCTCCTGACTCTCATGTAGTCCAAGGAAGGGGGTGCGCACGACACTCCACACCAGGGAGAAAGCCTTGCATTACTGTGTGTAGTTATAGAAAGAAGAACAGGAAGTGAGGATTTCTCAGAAGAAATAAGGACATTTAAAATCAAAATGGAAGGATGAGGTAAGTGAAGGAGAACTGCACTAGGGTAAAGGAAGCTATTTAGGAGAAAAAAAATGTTTTCCTTTACAACCCCTTTAACCACTTAAGGACCGCCGCATGTACATTTACGTCGGCAGAATGGCACCGACAGGCACATCAACATATATATACGTTGGTGCCTTGGGGGGGATCGGGGGTCCGATCGGACCCCCCCCCCCCCCCGTACATGCGGCGGTCCGCGCGGCTGCATGAGCGATCCGACAAGAGGGGGCGGCTATCCGTTTTCACCCGCCCCCTCCGGATCGCTCCCAGCCAATGCGCGCGCCCACCCACCCTGTCACTTCCTCCTCCTGTGTAAACACAGGAAGGAGGAAGCTATCTGATCTCTCCCTCGGCATTTGTTTCAAGCGCCGCTGAGGAGAGATCACAACACAGCAAGTAAGTCTGCACCAACAGCACACTTACACACACACAAAAACACATTTAACCCCCGCGATCGCCCCCCCCCCCCTCCCCCCTGTCACAGTGTCACTGAATGCAGTAATCATACATGTATGATTACTGTATTTAGTGTCAGTGTGACAGACAGCGTGACAGTCAGTTAGTGTTAGTGTCAGGGTAGCCCCCCCACCCCCCCCAATAAAGTTTTAACCCCCTGATCACTGCCCTAGTTAACCCTTTCACTCCCTATTGCCAGCATCACTAAGCGATCATTTTTCTGATCGCTGTATTAGTGTCGCTGTTCCCGCTAGGTAGCTAAAAAAAATTTTATGCGATTTTTTTTTTACTAAAGACATGTGGCTAAATAAATTTTGGCCTAAATGTTTGACTAAAATTTAGTTTATTGGTTTTTTATTATAACAAAAAGTAAAAAATATTGTTTTTTTTTCAAAAATGTCGCTCTATTTTTGTATATAGCGCAAAAAATAAAAATCGCAGAGGCGATCAAATACCACCAAAAGAAAGCTCTATTTGTGGGAAAAAAAGGACGCAAATTTTGTTTGGGAGCCACGTCGCACGACCGCGCAATTGTCTGTTAAAGCGTCGCAGTGCCGAATCGCAAAAACCCCTTGGGTCATTTACCAGCGTATTGGTCCGGGTCTTAAGTGGTTAAGGTGAAAACACATCTTACGATCACTGGCCCTCCAGCTACCCCCCCCCCCCCCACCTGAGCCCTGGAAAGTCCCACTTCACAAACACGATCTTCCTTTGACCAAACCTCTCGGCTCCTCATTGGATAGATTGATAGCAGTGCAGCCATTGGCTCGTGCTGCTGTCAATCAACTCCAATGACGTAAGGACCGGGGGGTAAGGCCGAGTCCTGTAGTCAGTGGCTATGGACGCTGAATACAGGACTCAGGAGCGCGCCCGCAAGGTAACCCCCTTGGGAAAGTGCTTCCCAGAGGGGGCTATCAGAAGTGGGGAGGAGCCAAGACAGCCGCCGAGGGACCCCAGAAGACGAGGATGGGGGCCACTCTGTGCAAAACGAGCTGCACAGTGGAGGTAATGTGACATGTTTGTTATTTTAAGAAAAAATATTCAAACCTTTAGTGTTAGGGGAGTTACTGTATTTATTGGCGTATAACACTCACTTTTTTACCCTGAAAATAGAGGGTAAACTGTGCCTGCGTGTTATACGCAGGGGGCCGTGGAAAGTTTTTTTCCTGAAACTTCCCTCTTAAAGTTAGGGTGCGTGTTATACGCCTGTGCGTGTTATACGCCGATAAATACGGTACTTTTTAAGCTTGTAATGCCTCGTTTCCACTGAGCGGAACGGTACAGTTTGGAACAGTTAAAATGGTATGGTCTATTCTGGTGAGCGTCTCCACTGCAAATCAGACCATCAGGGACCAGACAGGGTTTAGAAAAAATGCCTAGCGTGTCCACCAATCAGTGGAATGTATTGTAGCTCCGCCCTAACCGAACCGTTCCATTTTCTATGGCCCCACATCTGAAGCAGGACCCAGAATGGTGCAGTACGGTTCGGTTTTATGGCACACTTTCATAATGGAAACACCCAAAATAGCATAGCGCACCGAACCGTACTGAACCGATCTGCTCAGTGGAAACGAGGCATTGGTCTCACCTATGGCCCTCACTATTAATACTCTACAGCCATAACTTATTTACTCACTTTAACCTAATCCTCAACTGGTACCAGAAACTGTCTGGTTCTTTTGTTTCCCTGGTAAACGTATACTCCAGATGTTTAGTATACAGTATGTTTTGTAAAACTCCTCGTCTCAATGCTTCCATCCAGCATGTTAACTTGTTCAAAGCACCATGCCTTCAACTAGAAGACTTGAGCAATTTTTTACTTCTTCACTTGGTCTCTTCTGTGCATTTTTCCCTTATGTACAACCTATTTAAACTTCAATTAAAAAATGAAACCATATCAATTTTTGCTTAAATTCAGTCCATACAAGTGGACGAGTGCTTCCTCAAAGATGAATTCTTAGCTAAATGGCTCAAAAAACTGAAGTTTTTAGTGAACCAATTTCTTTGCTGTGTACTTGTGGTAATTGAGATCACAGTGTCAACAATTTACTCTTTTCTAACAATGGCTCTCTTGAGGAAAGGAGGTTCAATTAGGGGTTTAAGTGCAGTCAGCTTTGAACTGGATTTATCTTTTAAACTTCATCTTTATATCTCAAGATTATTTATCAGAAGACTAAATAATTAGCTGTTTTGTGTGATGCATCTGTCTGCCAGGCCCTTTAACATTCTCATTTAATGACTTCTTTTAACTAACAACATATATCAGGTATAAGTCTTGTCTGACCTTTTTCATGGAGCTGTCTATATAAATCATCTAATAAAGTTAACTGCAGAAATAAAAAATGCACCCCAAAACTACTCGGGATGTTTTTCCAACATGCAAACACGTTTTCCAAATGATTTTAAATAACCTATATCTATTGATGTATATTTGAATAAATGTTTTTTTGGACTATTGCCAACACAGACAACAATGCTCCAGTCCTTGAAGAGTTAAAAGAATTAAAAGGACAAACTGAGTGGGTATTAGCCACTACAGAATGATTAGGACTTTGTTGGAGCCTTGTGTCTATCGTAAGAGCCGCCTGACGAGTCGCTTCCCATGCAGTTCCAATGGGAGCGTTCTAATCGGAGCGACGCAAGTCGCCCCGACTTAGAAATGTACTCCCTGTACGACTTCGGGGGCGGCTCGGGGCGACTTGCATTGACTTCTATATGGAAGTCGTCTTGCAAATCGCCTCTGGAGTCGTCCTCAGGACGACTTGCAGAGCTGCCCCCGGAGTCGTGCCGCCTTAGTGTGAACCGGCTCCAAGACATTTGTTTGTTTGTTGTTTGGGTTTTTTTGCTTTTTTTTTGTTTGTTTTTTGCAATTAAGATATATGGTCCTTTACTTGATATGGGACTGCTAAAATACAACCATAATCATAATTATATCATCACTAGTAGATATCGTTACACCATATACCTCACTAGGGATTACTAAGGTCCAACAGCTTCACAGAAACCTGACGGGTCTGGCTCCCGTCGGGGGTGTGATTCTTCCTACTTTGGCCTTGTCGCTGCTCTTGAAGTTCACCTGTAGCTCCGTGCGATATACAAATCAAACCCGACAGACTAGGTGAGCTTATATATTGTTGTAAAGAATATTACTTAATGTAAATTATTATGCCCTGTAACATTAATATATATAAATAATATGTTTTGTTTTTGCATATTATTAGATGAAGAAATGAAATGAAATAGATGGATGCGGCGCCCAAGCGATGCTAATTTTTGCCAAACGTGTTGGCGACCAGCACCACCCCCATCTAATCAATCCTATCATCTGCACTGTATCAGGGCAAACAATGGATTTTATTATTTATTGTTTTTATGTATTCAGTGTGAGGCGAGGAGCGCCTATTATCGGCATTTCCGTGTTTACATGTGACCAGCTGTGATTGGACACAGCCAATTACATGGTTAAAGAGCCACGACCACGGCTCTTTACAGAGATCGGGGTCGTGCCGTGTCTTAGAAACACGGTGCGGCCACAATGGCTGCACTGCGAGCCCCCAGGGGCGCACGAGAGCGGTCATTCTGGCACAATGTCATATGATGTTGTCCCAGAACGAGAGCCGCACCGCCCCTTCATCATTTGACGACGGGCAGTTGCAAATCGGTTAAACTAATTTAAACTACTCACTCAGTAAGCAGTAAGAATAGAAATGCACATTGATGAATCAGCCAAGCTTTACAATATCGGCCATTCATTTGGTACAAAATAAACTTTTGAATCAAAATTGGAAGATATTTGATATAGAAAAAGTGTAGACAGTCCAATATTTCAAAGCCCAAATCAAGCCAACTTTTTTAGTTACTTTAGGACAAAGAGAGTAAGAGGGGTTTGAGCCTCTCATTTTTTTTTTTGTTCGTTTTTTAGCCATTTATGTACCTATTGGGGGATTGTCCTCCAAAACATTTAAAACCGGCCACAGATGGTTCGACTCTCCGCCAGTTTAGCAGGAATCGGACAAGATTTGAACCTTGTATGGGCAGGCTAAAAGAACACAAGTTGAATGAGCGATCAATTTGGGTACAACCAGCCTGTCTGATTGTACATGCGATTATCGCTAGTGGCTGTTGTAGCCTCCAGCAATAATCACTGTGTGCTCCTAGTGGGGATGGCATCCTCTTACCACCCCTGCTGGGAGAACACAATGGCTCGGCAGGAGAAATTCCCCTGTCAACACTGTCTGTGCAATCCGTGGTTGCAGGGAAGAAATTCACTCCATCTATGGCCGGCCTAAGGCTGGTAAAGGATACAAAGCAATCCCCAAGTGTTTAGGCATCTAGTAGTAGACAGACTAATTGGGCTAGATTGGGCTAGATTCAGAAAGAATTTACGTGGCGTATCTGTTGATACGCGGCGTAAATTCTAGAATGCGCCGGCGTATCTTTTTTCTGTATTCAGAAAGCAAGATATGCTGGAATTGTGCTAAGATACGAGCGGCGTAAGTCTCTTACGCCGTCATATCTTAGTTGCATATTTACGCTGGCCGCTAGGTGGCCCTTTTCAGTCGATTTACGCGTCGAATATGCAAATAAGGTAGATACGCCAATTCACGAACGTAGTTGCGACCGGCGTATATATTTGCGTCATTTACGTAAGGCGTCGGACCGGTGTAAAGTTACCCCTGCTATATGAGGCGCAGGCAATGTTAAGTATGGACGTCGGGACAGCGTTGTATTGTACGTCGTTTACGTAAGCCGATTCAGAATGGGGCTTGGCGTAAGTTAGGTTTACGTCAATATCAATGACTATTTGAGACGTGATATTGAGCATGCGCACTGGGATACGTCCACGGCCGGCGCATGCGCAGTTCGTTCGGCGCGTCATTTACGTCTGGTCACGATTAGTTTACATAGAACATGCCCACTACCAGCCTACTTTGAATTACGCGCGGTTACGCTGGCCTATTTATGGTACGCCGCCGCAACTTACGGAGCAAGTGCTTTGTGAATACAGCACTTGCCTGTCAAAGTTGCGGAGGCATAGCATAAATAGGATACGCTACGCCCGCACAAAGATACGCTCTCCATCCTGAATCTGGCCCATTGTCTATAAATGGAGACAGTTTAGTACTGTGGCTTCTCTTCCTTCAAGGGCACCCAGCCAGGGTGACTCCCAAGGTGCAGAACCCTCAATGAGGTAAAAAAAGGAACCCACAACAGCTAAAAGCTGGAAGACATCACTAGAAACAGCAGACATCGCATTCATGAGTCTACAATACACTCTCCAAAAAAAGAAACGCGTTGCTGGGAATCTCACATACTTTTTCTTGCCACTGTAACTTACCTGTTCTGGTTCAACATGACAGAACATAGAGATCTTCTGTTTTACAGCCATCTCAATTGGTTTGGTACTTCTGCACACAATCTGCAAAAGAAAAAACAAATGAACATTAATAAATAATATTTTTTTATCTTTAAAATTGTTACAGCATTGGTTGTTTTACAATCCTTGAACTGAGGTGGTCATAAAGCTGCATAGAGATCTATATGGTCACAATGGAATAAAATATTTTTATTTAAAACGTAACAAAACATTCCCCCCTGGGTAATCTGAGTACATTACAAGGATATTAACAAACTTTGTTGCAGATTCCTACCTTTTGTTATTCTGAAGAAATCACTGTTTGTTCCTCTGTGCCACTGTGCCAAGTGAGTCTGATGGAAGTGGTTTCATAATTATCAACCAGCTGCTGCAAAATAATCAGGGCTCTAATGAGGAAAATTGCAGGGTCTGTACCCCTTTAGATGTTGTAACGGTCACTGCCGTTTACGATTTTCCATTTCACCAACCCAAGACAGCTTATCCGACACTCCGACAATCCAGCAGACACGATCCATAAGAATTCCCCCAGAAAAGATGAGACACACAGCTCTGTTTCTCTGGGTCAAACGAATGAATACTTTAATGGTACACTCAGCTGGTTATATACAGTTTTGAAACCAAATAAACAGTGAATCAACTCCACCCACCACATTACACATTCTTTTAGATAATGACATTCAGGTGAGCTAATTACTTGTCATTACCCAGACATTCCGACTCCGCGACAAGTTATTCTCACCTGATTACAATAGACATTCCTTTGTAGACGTAATTGACATGCTAATCCACTACACCTGAGAAGTCAGATGTTATGACTCTGACCTGCTATTCACATCACATATTATCATCAATAGTATTTTCACACAAAACAGTGTCATTAGCATCCACAATGAAAGGTCTTTCAGAAGCCAGACTCAATTAACACCTCAAAGTTAGACATCTGACCTTTACAGACTTAATTAGTACAATAGACAATTAGAATGCAATCACAGCAAGCCCCCTCACTACAGCCAGGGAGTTGGAGGGAATTTAACATCAATTAACATCTTTCAATTAACCTGTTGAGTTCCGAATAAACAACTTGTAATATTTCAAGATATCCTGCAATACCTGAATTATCATTAATGTCGCATTCATGTAACTCATGATATCATTTCTCAGTCATCCTATGCCCCTATCGGACATAGGATGACCCTAGACCCAAGAGTCATTGGTGAAGCTGGCACAGGAGTACCCCGCATTCTGCAAATGTCTCTGGTTCCCACGGGCCATACCGTTACATCTCTCCCCTTTCGGTAGGAGACTAACACAGGAGGCAACCCCAGATGGGTTGACTCCGAAGTTAGTCAGTAGTTCCATTCCTCCAATTCTGGTATCCATACAGTACCCCAAATAAATTGCTCCAAACAGAGCATTACTCACCCAGCCAACCTCTGCCTCTCTCAGAGAACATGTCTGCCGCTGGGGAGAGGCCGCTACTGGCCTTTCTCCCTGGAATCCTTTCAGCCGCTGGAGAGAAGACAGGGTGACTGGGCTCAGTTCATCATGCTGTTGGGGATCTGGGCCAACTGCCCCCCATCCCTGGGGTATACAGGTGGCCTGGGGTATACAAATGGAGACTGAAGTCCCATCCACTTCAACAGGAACTCCCTCTCCTGCTAGTTGAGAGCAGAGGCTTGTGGCACTCTGCTCTGTTGCCAGCTCTTCTGCTGGGTTGCTGTGAGGGGAGACCACAGTCCCATCCCCCGAAGTCAGCTCAAGCTGCAGTTGTGTGCGGCGGCCAGTAGCATCCTGCTCTGCTGCAAGTGATTCAGCTGTGAGTAAAAGCTTTACCACCTCAGCTTGTTGCTGGAGAGAGGGGCCAACTGCCCCAGCTCCCTGGAACTCCACACCATCCGCTTCGGCTTTAGGGATGGCAATCTCCATATTTTCCACTGCCAATTCATCAGCCAGGATTTCAGAGCCGTCATCGAAATTTCCTCATGTCCCAGGCAACGGGAGCCCCACCCTGCTGCTGAGCAGAGTCTAGCAGCTGTCTGTAGGCGATCTCCAGCTCCCATTCCTGAATGGCCAGAAACTCCAAATCTTCCTGTAACCAGTGTCCTTCCGAGACATTACATTTTTTCTGTCTGTGCTCCATTATTTCCTCCAAGTGCCACTCCCGGTCATCCCTGAAGTCAGGGTCACTGGATATCCTCCAATACAACAATCCCAGGCCATCATAGTCATAGCCTTCCGTGGGGCTGTCATCCGCTGACCACAGGCACTCTTGGGCTACATACCACCGGAGAGCTCTGTAGCTCTTGTCCAACTGCATCTCTGCCTGAATCAGCCTGCTTAACTCTGCTGTCCACAGCTGTTTCGGTTGTTCCCCCAACAATGGCATTCGTACATCATACTGTGGCCAGTACCTTACATGGATGGAGGGGAGGACCTTTCCCTGGTGTTGCTGCTCAAGAGCTAGCGCTTCCTTCCAGAGTTGGCAACAGATCAAATCAGACCATCCCAGCAGGGCCTCTTCTGATTCTGGTCCTCTGTTCTGTATCCACATCTCGTGTAACCTCCTTCCGAATTCCTCTTTCATGATGACTGGTATCTGTACCTCTTCTCTCTCTTTAGTTGGTGCTGCTGTGACTTCTGCTGCTGAAGCACCTCTTTGATGTAGCCAAGTTGCATCCACAGCCGCTATAACCAGGTCTATGATCTCCGGTGGAGGATTAGGACCATACTGTGCCAGTCCACGTTTACCAGCCCGATCAAAACTTTCTTCCTGGGATGTCCTGTCTGTTACGCTGGGCCTTTCAGCTCTATCCATTTCGACAAGTTCTGCGATAATGTCCCTTTTCTTACGGTTGCTGGCCGGTCTGCTCCGGCTCTCCAGTAAGTCCTTGAGGGAAGAGAGCTTCAGCCGTTCATACTGTGTCTCCATTGTCCTGTGTCCTTGTAGCTGTTCTTCTGGCGATGGAACCATCCCGCTGCTGTGCCACCACTTGTAACAGTCACCACCGTTTACGATTTTCCATTCTACCAACCCAAGACAGCTTATCCGACACTCCGACAATCCAGCAGACACGATCCATAGGAATTTCCCCAGAAAAGACGAGACACACAGCTCTGTTTCTCTGGGTCAAACAAATGAATACTTTAATGGTACACTCAGCTGGTTATATACAGTTTTAAAACCAAGTGAACAATGAATCAACTTCACCCACCACATTACACATTCTTTTAGATAATGACATTCTGATGAGCTAATTACTTGTCATTACCCAGACATTCCGACTCTGCGACAAGTTATTCTCACCCGATTACAATTTGTAGACGTAATTGACATGCTAATCCACTACACCTGAGAAGTCAGGCGTTATGACTCTCACCTGCTATTCACATCACATATTATTATCAATAGTATTTTCACACAATACAGTGTCATTAGCATCCACAATGAAAGCCAGACTCAATTAACACCTCAGGCCGCGTACACACGATGAGATATGTCCGCTCAAACTTGTCCGACGGACAGTTTAGAGCGGACATGTCTCATCGGATTTTGGTCCGATGGCGTGTACACACCATCTGATCAAAATCCCCGCCGGCAGACAGCGCGGTGACGTGGCGGTGACATTGACGCCGCCACGTCACTGCACCAGGAAGTAAAAAACTTCCACGCATGTGTCGCATCCATACGTTGCTTGTGCGGGCAGATATGTCCGCTGGTTAGTGTACTAACCAGCGGACATATCCAACGGACAGGTTTGTAGCGGACAAATTTCAAAGCATGCTTTGAAATTTGTCCGATGGACAAACCTGTTTGCTAGCCCGTACACACGATCGGATTTGTCTGCTGAAACGGTCCACCGAACTGTTTTCAGCGGACAAATTTGATCGTGTGTACGCGGCCTCAAAGTTAGACATCTGACCTTTACAGACTTAATTAGTACAATAGACAATTAGAATGCAATCACAGCAAGCCCCCTCACTACAGCCAGGGAGTTGGAGGGACTTTAACATCAATTAACATCCAACCTGTTGAGTTCCGAATGAACAACTTGTAATATTTCAAGATATCCTGCAATACCTGAATTATCATTAATGTCCCATCTGATGTAATTCATGATATCATTTCTCAGTCATCCTATGCCCCTATCGGACATAGGATGACCCTAGACCCAAGAGTCATTGGTGAAGCTGGCACAGGAGTACCCCGCATCCTGCAAACGTCTCTGGTTCCCACAGGCCATACCATTACAGATGTGATTTCCTATTGGGAGTATCTCACCAAAAATGACATTTGTGTTATAGGGGGTGCCAAAAATCTGACTTGTATCTTTGTTCAGACTTCTGGGAAAATCAATGAGCCAATCACCCAAGCAGGAAAATATGTTTCTGGGGGAGTTCTGTACACATTCTAGTACAAAACACCTCCAGGTAGCCATGTTGCATTGTATTTTTACTGATATTAAATTACACACAGGTGGGCTCTATTTACTAATTAGGTGACTTCTGAAGGCAATGGATTCCACTAGATTTTATTTAGGGGTATGAAGGGGGCTGAATACAAATTCACGTCACACTTTTCAGGTATTTATTTATAAAAAAAATGTTGAAAACTATTTTTCATTTCACTTCACAATTATGTGCCACTTTGTGTTGGTCTATCACATAAAATCCCAATAAAATACATTTACATTTTTGGTTGTAAAATCACAAAATGTGGAACATTTCAAGGGGTATGAATACTTTTTCGAGGCACTGTAGTAGCACTTTAGGTCAATGGGAACACAATGTGATTGCATACCAACAACTACAACATAAAATCCCCCTAGAGATCAGAAAACAACAAGCATTCAGGAGAAGACAGTACTACCTTGTACATGTATACAAGCTTAGAACCACCTCTGAAAAGCGATCGACCGTGGACTGACTTTCAGAAGTGTTCTTAGAACCTCCGGATGCATGAACAAAGCTATGTAGTAATTGTGGCTAAGCAGTACCCTAAAATAAAAACCTTTGCATTACAAAAAATGCAGCATTCAGGAGGCTGGTAGTATCACTACAAATGCTTTTCTGAGGGGTGTTTAGATCAGGGGTGCCCAACCAGTGGCCCGCAGAGCCTTCTGTTGTGGCACGCGACCTCCTGCTTTGGGATAACAGGTTCTTAAGCACAGATCGGGGGTTACTAACCCGCCATCCCAGAGCATCAGCCTTTTTAAATTAAGCCAGCGGTAGAGGAAGCAAGCGGCCTCGGAGGCAGCAGGGCCGCATATGACTATGCTTTCTGTATAGCGCCGGCTCCTTTTACAAGCAGAGTGATACCAAATGCCCTCTACCTGGGACAGCAACAGCCGGCGATACCTGAATGGAAGACTGTTATTAAAGATACGTTTATTACTAAAAGCAGTGCATATATGGGCATATCTGTTCTGCAGTGGTTACTGGGCTGCTTTCAAACCGATCCGCAGGTGCAGCACAGTTCACCTTTGGGTTAACTGCACTGAGCCATAGACTTTCTTTTATTATCTGCGGGTTTGGTGCGCTTTCAGAAAGTGCGTCACACCTGCAGGATATAATAGACATTGATGGCAAAGTACAGCTAACCTGCAGGAAAGCCACTTTGCTGCACCCACAGTGCAGGAAAACTGCCGCACATCAGTGTGGAAGCAGCCTTAGGCCCCTTTCACATAATCAGTTCAACCAATGTGGACCCTCCATTCACCTCTATGGAGTGGCAGATGTAAACGGACTTGTGTCCATATGCACCCACCTACCTCCAATCCACAAAAAAAAAACATAGAAGGGGGATCCGTCCCCTCATATCTGGTTGGATCAGATGGGGAGGCCCACAAAGTATAGTGGGCTGTGCCCGTGTACTCTCTGCACATACAGAGAGGACACGGATCTGTCTTCCGTCCGCTCCACTTATTGTGGCCCGCGACCAGTTACCAAGTCACTTAGGTGGCCCTCGCTCTTCAAAAGGTTGGGCACCCCTGGTCTAGAGCAACCGCATGTGTAAATGAGGACTGTCTTAGATTTCTCATGAAAAGTTGTAGCGCACTTCCTGACATCTGAGTGTGCCCAGACACCCCTATTCCTGATAACACTGTAGTGTGAGATCATACAAGGCAAATCCTGTCCATTACTGCATCTGATTTTGATCATCCTCACAAGATTTGGAGTGTCTAAGGCTACTTTCACACTCAGACGCTTTACAGGCGCTATAGCGCTAAAAATAATACCAAGAAAGTGCCTGTAAAGCACCTCTCCTGTCACTTTTGAGGGCTTTCACACTGGAGCGGTGCACTTGCAGGATGTTAAAAAAAAGTCCTGCAAGCAGCATCTTTGAGGCGCTTTAACCCTTTATTCGGCCGCTAGCGGGGGGTTAAAAGCACCCCACTAGTGGCAAAAAAGCGCCTCTAAAACAACGTTAAAGCACCGCTAAAACTAACGGTGCTTTACTGACAAAGCCCCTGCGCCTCAGTGTGAAAGTGCCCTTACAGAGTGCTGTAGTGACATTTTTTTGTGTTATTGTTTTGTCCCTTGTTCTTCTGAGGGCCTACTGGAATGGATGTGGTATTCTGTGGATCTGTTCCTTATTCAACACTTCTCTTTTGCTTTCTATGGATCTCTTGCTGTTTATTCCTTCAATCAGTCACAAATTCACCAATTATCACAGGAGTAGGACTAACATGAGGAAGATAATCCCTACGCTATGCCCAGCATGCAGTTGTCACTCCCAGCTCTGTAAGGACTCTTGTACACAGCAGCCCAGAGCCTGTGCTCCCACCAGGGAAGCCCAGATGCTGTACACAGGCACCAACGAACATGGATGGCTATGCACAGCTGTACTCCGGTATACACCAGTACTCATGTAAACACTCATACAGCATACGGGCATACTACAAGAATAGATAGTTTTCTGCTTCTGGAATATGCCCATACACTACACAAGTGTTTACACGAGTATCAGTGTATTCCTAAGAATTCCTGGAGACAGCCATTCATGTCTATGGGAAATTGTACACAGCACCTGGGCTTCCCAGACATGAGAAATACACTGAAATGTACATTGTAAGTGTAGTACCCTCTAGTGTGCTAGAGTAGGTAGTGTTAGGATTTTTGTTAGTGTAGGCAAAATATTGTAACTTGCTTGGCAGCCAAGCCTCTGTTTAAATCTGGGTCAAGGTGAGTGATTCAGGGAGGCTGGTATGACCCAGCAGGCAGCACCTCTGTTACCTCCCCTACTTCTAGAACTTGTAAGAAATTTCCAGAAGAATGGGAGGGAGGTTAGGAGGAGCTGCCCAGAGTTTTCATGAGGTCCCTGACCAATCCCCAACAGATGGGTTGGCAGGGGTCAGCTCAGCAGGGGAGGAGAGTTTGGGTGTAAGGTGAAGATGGAGTGCTAGGAGGCTGTCGGTGGGCCCTTAAGGGTAAACCCCTACTCGGGGGGGGGGACACTGGGCCTGGGAGGTCGGGTGCATAACCCCAAGGAGGAATCCTGTCCAGTGGCACGGGAGCAGGTGCAAGGACAGCAGTAGCCAGTAAGCACGTCCGGGAGATCTTCAGGGAGAAGACAACTGGGCAGCTGGTGGGAGATACACTCAGGGAGGACTGAGAGGCAGGCTGAGAGAACTGGCTGAGAGCAGTCTGAGATGGATGCAGAGTCAGTCTGGGAGGACTGCGGACGATTAGCCAAGAGGGTTATTGAAAGGGGCAGCCGCAGCCAGGTGTAATGGCAGTGCCTGAAAAGATGGTTCTGGGATCAGTAGCCAAAGAAGAACAGCTGGGCACTTGCTACAAAACCAAGGGTCCAACACTCTCTGCCTATAATGGGCATTTGCTAAAATCTGACTGAGCCGTATTGTCAGATCACCTAACAGTGGGCCAGATGGTCCTGGGAATTTTGTGCTTCAAGCAAGTGTTGCTGGCGGAAATCGAGGAGTGTGTAAATAGACTGTACAGAAGAAGTTGTCCTTGAAGAGTTCTGCAAAAGTCAAGTGGGCATCCCATAATACCCTTAACCCCATCCAAGTTCAATATCCCTAAGAAAAAAAAACGAAAGGACTTTTTCTTGACTCAAGAATGCTGTGTAAAATTCTGTGTGCCTGGCTGTGCAGAATGGAAGATCCCTATTCACCAGTGGCCCCAGCGGGGGTAGGGCTACATATAGGGCCCACAGTGTCTGTATGCAAGGGGCCTATGGGACAAGTGCAGTTTATGAGCAGGGAAAGGTGTGGTATGTAAAAAGACAAAGCGAGAAAAACTTTTTTTGCAACAGTTGGGTAGGATTAGGAGGTGATTGGTTTTATTAGGTGGGATGATAACAATTAAACATTGTTTTTGTGCATATTCATTAGCAAAAGCAATAAAAGAGGTTTATGTAATCTCTGTGCAGATTTGTTTTTAAAAGCAGCTGCATATGCATACAGCTAATCCTTACATATATATTCAATGCTAAGCACAATCTCCTATGTTTATAAAACATTGTAATTCAGCATATTTGTTCCCGAAATCAGTCACACTTATGTATACAATGCAACTTGTGAGTACATTTGTTCCCACTAGAATTACATATGTTTACACAGCAGAGAACCTGAATATGAGAGCATATGAACAGGTGCCATCACAATTGGCTATCATGCATTCATTCTGGTAAATTCAGCAGCTGCTCCAGTTGTCAGCTGGATATTAAAAGGCGACATTACAACAGGATTCTGAGATCTGAAGGATGATCTAAATGGCAGTAGAAGATCCACTGGGTCAAAACTTTTTTTCAAAGTAGCAAAGGTTTAGACCCTTTGTCAAGTTTTTTTTTTTTTTTGCTGTCCTGACTATGGAGATAACCCTCTCTTTGGGCGACTATTGTCACCCAGACAAAAGTTACGGCAACAATCAGAGCAACAGTACGGAAAAATCCTCAAATGGGCATATTTGGCCCCCGTGACATGTCTTCAAGCTGGAAATTCTCTTTAAAGAGTAACTCCACTTTTGCTGGGAAAAGAACATTCCCCTGTGGGTGATCTATGTACATTGCAAGAATTTTAACACACTTGTTGCAGATTAATACCTTTTGTTATTCTGAAGAAATCACTGTTTGTTCCACTGTGCCCCTGTGCTAGGTGAGACTAATTGGAGTGGTTTCATAATTACTGTTTGCCCGAAAATAAAACCTACTGTTATTTTCGCAGAGGGCTGCAATATAAGCCCTACCCCGAGAATAATCCCTAGTTTAAAATGCATGTAAAATTCTATAATCCACTCTATTACAGTATTATATCATGTACAATGTGTGCGTTTCTGTAATATAATTGTGTCAAATCCCTTCGGTATAGTCCCGCTCAGCACTCAGCTGCCCTCTCACTGCTCTCCTCCTCTTCTCCCAGCTGTCAGCAGGGGATCTGATCCCTCCCTCTTCAGTGCTTGGAGTGGGGAAGAGAGATCCGGCAAGTCAAAAAAGCACAGAGCGGCGCTGTAACAAAGGTATTTGACACAATTATATTACAGAAACACACACATTGTACATTATATACTACTGTAATATGGTATGGTGTTTTATAGGATTTTACAAGCATTTTACCTCGGTTTACAATGGGGATTCCTGACAGGCAGGAAGGGAGAGGGGGAGAGAAGATGGCACATTACATGGCAAATGAAACCTGGGTTCCAGGCGCTGATGGCTGTAAAATCGTCCAATGTGGGATACATATAGTCACAGCTCAACTGTGCTACTATGTGTTAGCATAGGATTGACTGCTGAAAGAATGAACAAAAAACAAAGGCTGATAGCGCTCGGGGGCTGGAATGGGCAATGACCAACAATGGCTGCAATTATCTGCAATGTAAACTTGTTAAGCTTGTTAGCAATTTATAAAAAAAAAAAAAAAAGTTAAAAACAGTACATAATCCATTGAACATGAAGTAAAAAAGTTACCGGGCTGGCTGGGGGCTGGCTCAGGCACTGGTGGGTCATTGTATGCCTGACGGGGAAATCTGGATGGAGGTGCCGATTATTAGAGCCACAAGATGGAACTGACAGGCAATATATCAATGTCGGACCTGCCGGCATATCTGGATGGTGTTACTGAAGCCCTGGGCAGACGCACAGTGTTCTGAAGGGAGAGCCACCGTGTGCAGCGCGTACGTAGATGTCACTGAAGCCCTGGATGGAAGCATGATGCCTGGAAAAGCAAGCTGCCGCAGCCAGCGTGGATCACGAATGTCCCTGTTGCAGTGACTATGCGTTTTGCGCACATGTGCTTTATCAAGCCAGGGGAATAAATAAGGGTGCAACGGATCGTAATCGATCCGTGATCCGGGTCAACGTCCGCATATCGTCACACCAAGCGATCTGAGGATTGAGCCCATAGGAAAGGCTGCGGCTTCGGCCTAGCTCCGGAGCGGCAGCCATCTTGGTACACCTGGTGGCTGCCTAGGTGAGCTTCCCAGAGTGGCGTTGACAGGGGAGATGTGGACATTACAGTGGGGGAGATGGGGGGAGATGTGGACATTACAGTGGGGGAGATGGGGGGAAATGTGGACATTGCAATGGGGGAGATGACACAGATATTACAGTGGGGGAGATGGGGGGAAATGTGGACATTGCAATGGGGGGAGATGTGGACATTACAGTGGGGGAGATGGGGGGAAATGTGGACATTGCAATGGGGGAGATGACACGGACATTACAGTGGGGGAGTTGATTGATTGATTTAATGGATTTATAGTGCGCCAAATACTGACCCGTCAGGGCAGCGTCTAAGAGTTGACGTGAACATTACAGTGGGGGAGATGACGCGGACATTACAGTGGGGGAGATGACGCGGACATTACAGTGGGGGAGGTGGCGCGGACATTACAGTGGGGGAGATGTGGACGTTACAGTGGGGGAGATGTGGACATTACAGTGGGGGAGATGTGGACATTACAGTGGGGGAGATGTGGACATTACAGTGGGGGAGATGTGGACATTACAGTGGGGGAGATGTGGACATTACAAATAGTTACACCAGTATCAGTGATAGTAAAACATAATGCCACTAGAGTCCATTAAAGTCCATAGTGATAATAAAAAGTAATTTCCAAAAGGAGATCCTCTGTTTGATGTCACCAAAACGAACAAAATCCAAAAGGTGCACCCGCCACCAAGTGAATGAGCAGCTTACCAGAGGTCAGACATAAGCCAGCGTCTGACTATAACCCAGTCACGGCCTTTAAAATCCCTGCGGTTCCCAGGATCTTCCGGAGTTAACCAGGACGGAACACCTCTTACACTCAGGATAAAGAAAAGGCGCACATAGCATAATTCCGTTGGCGAAATTTTTAATGAAATAATAAAAACGTACTTACACAGCACATATGATAAACAAGCATAAAAACAAATATTGCCGGCCGGCATGCGGGAGCCCTCCTCCTCAACGTGGTGACGTCACCACGTTGAGGAGGAGGGCTCCCGCATGCCGGCCGGCAATATTTGTTTTTATGCTCGTTTATCATATGTGCTGTGTAAGTACGTTTTTATTATTTCATTAAAAATTTCGCCAACGGAATTATGCTATGTGCGCCTTTTCTTTATCCTGAGTGTAAGAGGTGTTCCGTCCTGGTTAACTCCGGAAGATCCTGGGAACCGCAGGGATTTTAAAGGCCGTGACTGGGTTATAGTCAGACGCTGGCTTATGTCTGACCTCTGGTAAGCTGCTCATTCACTTGGTGGCGGGTGCACCTTTTGGATTTTGTTCGTTTTGGTGACATCAAACAGAGGATCTCCTTTTGGAAATTACTTTTTATTATCACTATGGGCTTTAATGGACTCTAGTGGCATTATGTTTTACTATCACTAATACTGGTGTAACTATTTCTGATGATTATTTATGTGGCGCGGCTTTTTATATTCCATTGTCTTTTGTTTATCACACGCTTGCTGCTGCCTGTAGTTCTTGGGGGGAGGGGTTTTATAGCGCGGTCTTTTTTGCTTTATGTGGACATTACAGTGGGGGAGATGTGGATATTACAGTGGGAACTATATATGGTGGTGATCCGAAAAATTATCCGATCCGTGGCTCTGATCCGAGGAACGATCCGAACCATGAGTTTTTTGATCTGTGGCACCCCTAGGAATAATGGCATATGGAGACTTTTAAAACCGATTGTGGGGGCGGGAAGTAGGCAGAGTTTTGTAGTGTTGAACTCCACGGGGAAATCCGGGTGGAAGAGGCGGAGTCCAACACCACAAATCTCTACCAACTCCCCACCCTCACAATGGAGTTTAAAAGTCTTCATATGCCATTATTCCCCTGACTTGATAAAGCGCATGCACCGCAAAACGCATAGTCACGGCAACAGGGACATTCACGTTCCACGCTAGCCGCGTCAGCTTCCTTTTCCGGGCACTGTGCTTCTGTCCAGGGCTTTGGTGATGCCGAACACCCGGGTTTAGACCGGCTGTCATACACATGGGCTGAATGACAGCGGTTTATTTTGAACTGGCCGATATTTGGCCTGCGTGTACTAGGATTTAATTTAGAAAAATTTTCCTTTCATTTTTTGTTGCATCCCAATTACAGAAAGTGAAGAAAAATCTCCCCAGTGTGATACAGTCAACAAAAAATTTACTAGAAAAAACAAGGATGCGCCCAATCTAAGTGCAGTAACGTTTTAATTTAGAGAAATGAAATACACAAGAGACACAGCCAAATGGCTACTCACACATTAGGGTGGATAACAGGCATCAATAAGAGCGTGGATGTGGTCATCGTCCGGTGCCTGGGAGGTGTCCGCATATGATGGTAGGATGCTGTAGGTGGGAGACAGCCAACTGGACAGCCAAAGGACGGAGAGACTAGGGGTGCTTGCTAGAGCGCCGTACAAAGCGGCGTGCGTCTCACGATGGAACGCAAGCACAGATCGGTCGCACCGGAAGTGACGTGGCGTGACGTGGCGTGGCTAATACCAGGGAACCAATAGCAAGACTAGGGGTGCTTGCTAGAGCGCCGTACAAAGCGGCGTGCGTCTCACGATGGAACGCAAGCACAGATCGGTCGCACCGGAAGTGACAAGGCGTGACGTGGCGTGGCTAATACCAGGGAACCAATAGGATGACGCGTCATCCTATTGGTTCCCTGGTATTAGCCACGCCACATCACGCCCGTTGCGACCGATCTGTGCTTGCGTTCCATCGTGAGACGCACGCCGCTTTGTACGGCGCTCTAGCAAGCACCCCTAGTCTCTCCGTCCTTTGGCTGTCCAGTTGGCTGTCTCCCACCTACAGCATTCTACCATCATATGCGGACACCTCCCAGGCACCGGACGATGACCACATCCACGCTCTTATTGATGCCTGTTATCCACCCTAATGTGTGAGTAGCCATTTGGCTGTGTCTCTTGTGTATTTAATTTCTCTAAATTAAAACTTTACTGCACTTAGATTGGGCGTATCCTTGTTTTTTCTTGTCTACCTATGCATAGAGTATGCTTCTGCTCTTCTGGGACTGCTGCCGCTAAAGTGTCGTTTTGGAAAACTTTGGACTTATGAACTTTTTAATATATTATGATGAATACTCAGTCACCCCATCCTGATATTTAGACTATTTACCTAGGTTGTTCTGTTATCCACCTCCCCTTGCGCCATCTGACAATATTTTAACAAAAAATTTACTTGATGGGGGTTTTTCCCCACTCTTATACCAAAAAGCTTTGGTTCTAAATAGGGTTGTCCCGATACCGATACTAGTATCGGTATCGGGACCGATACCGAGTATTTGCGGGAGTACTTGTACTCGTGCAAATGCTCCCGATGCTTCTGCCGATACTTTTTTTGTATTTATCTACATGTTCTGTGAAAATTCTTTGAGTTTTTTACTACTGCGTGACAAGCAGATAATTTTTTTTTATTCATTTTTACTAATTTTTATTCTTTTATAATGTCTTGAGTTAGAGGTCTTCATAATTCTAAAGAAAATATCCTTAGTCTGTATTGTGGTTTGAAAACTATCACATGACATTTAAAAAAAGTATCAGTATTCGGTATCGGCGAGTACATGAAAAAAAGTATCGGTACTTGTACTCGGTCCTAAAAAAGTGGTATCGGGACAACCCTAGTTTTAAATAAATATAGCTGTCAACTGATCAGGAGATTTATTTATTTTTCTCTATAGGACTAACAAGAACTAGAACACTACGTTTAATTTTCTTGTAGGTACAGGCAGTAAAACATATTATAGGATATGATGGATATAGAAGACCTTTTATAGAGAAATCCACTGTAATTGTGATTTTCCTCTAAAGAACGACATAGCTAAGTAGACAAATTACCATAGCTTAAAATAACTTTAATAAATCACGAACACCAATTACAATACTCAGCAGGACCACACAATGTGCACATTGTATATGCATCAACGGTCAGATTTACACATCATATAAATACCAAAATCATAACATATCCATTATTTATAAATTGGAATAAAGCTATAGCTATAATAGCAGCTGCCATTTTAAGTCCATTCCAGCTAAGAAAGCAAAAGAAATAATAGTTCCTTAGTAATGGTAATCCTAAGAAATACTAAATAGGATAGATAAAATATTCATATCACATTGTTAAATATCCAGTTGAAAAGTTAGATGAGTCATAACAACTTCACTTAATACCATGAAAATATACTTGCAATCCACAAGGTTATGATGCTCAAAGCAAAACGGTGCTTTAATCCTTGAAAAGCAATGGGTTTCCTAAACCCCCAGCCGCATATACTTCCCTTCCCTTTACTCCCCTATTGCTATATTCAGTGGCAGAAGCAGATTTCTGGTATGGAGCAGCATGTAACTTACACTTTATGGCTTATAGCCTGTGTAAGCTACAATTTTTTTGCTCCCGGAGGAGGTCTGGGGTAGCGTAAGCCCTATGATTTGTCCAGCATGGGCAAAGCACAAAGTCACTTTAAAGTGGTTGTAAAGGCTGACGTTTTTTTTTAATACATAAAGGTAAAAAGAAAACCTTGTGCAGCAGCCCCCCACCCCAAATACTTACCAGAGCCCTATTATGATCCAACAATATGCACAACAGCCTTGGCTGTCCCAGGACTCCCTCTCCTTATTGGCTGAGACAGCAGCAGGAGCCAATGGCTCCCATCGCTGTCAATCACAGCCAGCGAGCCAACAAGAGGAGAGAGAGGGGACGAGGCCAAGCCACGGCTCTATGCTATATGTCTTATGGACGCATAGAACAGGGCTCAGGAGCGAGCATGCCCCAGTTCCCCCATTGCAAGCACTGGTCAAGGGGGAGAAGCCAGGAGCACCGACGGGGGAACCCTAGAAGAGGAGGATTGGGGCTGCTCTGAGCAAAATCTTTACAATGTTATACTTGTAAAGATTTTGCACAGAGCAGCCCCAATCCATGTTTGTTTGTTTTTTTAAAAGGTGACCTTTTAATACCACTTAAGGACCTTGGGTGTTTTTCAGATTTGGCATTTACAAGACTAAAACAGTTTTTTTTTTTTGCTAGAATATTACTTAAAACCCCCAAACATTATATATATTTTTTCTAACACCCTAGAGAATAAAATGGCGGTCATTGCAATACTTTTTGTAACACCGTATTTGCGCAGCGGTCTTAAAACTGCACTTTTATTGAAAAAAATTCACTTTTTTGAATTAAAAAATAAGACTACAATAAAGGTAGCCCAATTTTTTTATATATTGTGAAAGATAATGTTACGCCGAGTAAAATGATTCCCAAAACGTCACGCTTACAAATTGCACCCGCTCGTGGAATGGCGTCAAACTTTTACCCTTAAAAATCTCGATAGGTGACGTTTACATTTTTTTTTATAGGTTGCATATTTTGAGCTACAGAGGAGGTCTAGGTCTATAATTATTGTTCTCGCTCTAACAATCGCGGTGATACCTCACTTGTGTGGTTGAACACCGTTTTCGTATGCGGGCGCTACTCACGTATGCGTTCGATTCTGCACACGAGCTCGTCGGGACAGGGCGATTTAAAAAAAAAAAGTTAGGGAGCTGTGGTGGCTCAACGTGATTGGCACTGCGCTGACAAGCCATTCACCTCTACAGCCAAGGGTTCGGATCCCGGTCTCGGCTACATGTGAATTGAGTTTGGTGGTCTCAGCCCGGCTCCCGGTGGGTGTGCTATGCAAGGTACGCCTGTGCTTAGTACGCCCACCCCCCCCCACAAAAACCACCACACTTGCACGCACACGAAATTGGTTTAAAACACATGCACTTTGGCCATGCGGTCTCTTAAAATAAAGAGAGGCGAAGGACCTACGGGGCATTTAAAAAATGACATTTAGAAAATATTGCTTTAAGAAGCATGGGCAGAAGTGACGTTTTGACGTCACTTCCGCCCTGCTATGCTATGGAGACGGGTGGGGGCCATCTTGCACTCACTCGCATCCCCACACAGCAGGAGACAGCACCAGATCGCCTCGGCCGCTCCCGACGGCTCCGGTAAGCGGCTGAGGGCGTGGGAGGCCTCTCCCGCCGCTGATAACGACGATCTCGCGGCAAACCAACTGCGGAGACCACCGTTATCGTTTACAGGACCGCTCACGCTAAAGATGGACATCTTGGTTGTGGCAGCAGCTGCTGCCGTTACCGAAATATCCATCTTTAAAAAAAGGACGTATATCTGCGTGAGCAGGTCCTTAAGTGGTTAAAGCGTTTGTTACCTCAAGGCTCAACACTTCATATTCCTGACATGTGCCTGCTGTGCCATGTACTTGTATGAGAAAGTATCCTGTTCTCTTTGTATTGTTTCCTTTGAAATCCCAAGTGCTCCTCTTGCTTTCCTAAAAAACTGACCACACTAAGCAGGAAATGCATTGTGGTCAGTTCTCTAGCTATGCTGGGAACTTAGTGTACTCTCCTCCATTGATCAGCCTTGTCTTGGCATTACCTTGCTGCACAGCCATTCACTGGCAAGCTCATTCTGCTTCTCCTCCTTATTGGGGTTGATTTACTAAAACTGAAGAGTGTAAAATCTATTGCGGCGCTGCATAGAAACCAATCAGCTTCCAGGAATTTATTTTTGGTCAAAGCTTAATTGAACAAACTGAAATTAGAAGCTGATTGGCTATAATGCACAGCTGCACCAGATTTTGCATTCTTAAGTTTTAGTAAATCAAGTAAATTGCTTCCTCCGGGGTGATCCGATGTAACACAGGTTCCGCCCGACCGGTTTCACGAAATATCGCTTCCTCTTGGGGCACGGGTGACACACCAGATCTAGTGTGTCACCCGAGGAAGCGATATTTCGCGAAACCGGTCGGGCGGAACCTGTGTTACATCGGATCACCCCCCGTTGACTACACTTTTTTCCTTACCTTATTGGATGGGTTGCTTTTTTGGATTACTTCCGGCCGGAGTTCCAAATTGACATGTCTTTATACTATATGATACCATGTAAGTGAGTTTTTGTCTTTTTTAAATAAATTTTACCCTACGGTGTTACACTATTGTGGCCCTTTGTGTCTCTCCATGATTCTTGAAACCAAGTTCTTCATCCAACTGCCCTTGAGTGAGGATTGACATCTGGTCCGGCCCAACTTCACCCTCCTAGTGACCACCTACATGCTTTCTGGGGTCTTCTTTTAAGTAAGAGACCACCGGAAATCTGGTAAGCAGATTTAATACCTTTACGGTGGAGGATCTTCTATCATCTTTTTTCCATTGGAGTGTCACCTTGTCATCTGTTTTTATATTTCAATTCACTGGTGCACTGAATTTACGCTATTTATCAATAGACTCTGATCACCTTTTCCTGCCTCCTTGTCTTTATGGACAATTACTTGTGTGAATACGTTTTGGACATATGTACTGATTTTCACTTTTTGTAGCGCATCTCGTTTTGTCCATGTGCACATATGTACTGATTTTCACAGCCATGCATGCATCTGTGCCTCACTGTTTTGTCCATGTGCATGCCTCACAGTGCCCATCTGCATGCCTCACTGTGCCTCACTGTGTCCATGTGCATGCCTCACTGTGTCTATGCCTCACTGTGCCTCACTGTGTCCATGTGCATGCCTTACTGTGTCCATGTGCATGCCTCACTGTGTCCATGCCTCACTGTGCCTCACTTTGTCCATGTGCATGCCTCACTGTGTCCATGTGCATGCCTCACTTTGCTTCACTGTGTCCATGCCTCACTGTGTCCATGCCTCACTGTGCCCATGCCTCACTGTGCCCATGCCTCACTGTGCCCATGCCTCACTGTGCCCATGCCTCACTGTGCCCATGACTAGACTGATGTTTAACATGGCAGTCTATGGAAGGGGTGCCTTGATTGAAAAATCGCTGCTCCCCAGCCGTAGGTCCCCCAGTCAATAAACTTTGCACACTTGTAGAGAAGAAATGAGGCTACATGTTTGCCAAGTTTCAGGTCCAGGGAACCTACGACCAGCCAGTACTGGGTCGCCAAAAATCACCGGAGAAATTATCGTTTATTGGACATTGGAGTCTATGGAAGGGGTGCCCGGCTTTGAAAAATCAGTGCTCCCCGGCCTTAAGTCCCGGGTCCCCAAATCCAGGAGATCAGGCTCAAAAAGGTGACTCGAGTGTAAACTGAGGGGGGGGGACTTTCAGCACAAAAAAATGTGCTGAAAAACTCGGCTTATATTCGAGAATATACAGTATATTTCTATCCTTAAAACATGACCAACCTCATAAGGTACAGAACAATATTGGTGGAAGGAAACACTACATGGAACGAGCAGCTCTGCAGCTTCTTGTCCCCCCTCCCACCCAAGCTCATAAAGGTAACACTTTTCTGGCTGCTTACATAAAGTGGTTCTAAAGCCTAAACATGTTTTAGGCCGCGTACAGACGAGGAGACATGTCCGCTCAAACATGTCCGACGGACCGTTTCCAGTGGACATGTCTCCTCGGATTTTGGTCCGATGGCGTGTACACACCATCGGACGAAAATCCCCTCGGACTGAGGACGCGGTGAGGTGGCGGCGATGTTGACGCCGCCACGTCACCACTCCAGGAAGTAAAATACTTCCACGCATGCGTCAAATCCATTCGACGCATGCGGGAGATTTATGTCAGCTGGTTAGGCGTACTAACCAGCGGACATGCCCGACGGACAGGTTTCCAGCGGACAAATTTCAAAGCATGCTTTGAAATTTGTCCGCTGGAAAAACCTGTCCGCTAGGTCGTACACACGATCGGATATGTCCGCTAAAACTGGTCGGCGGACCAGTTTCAGCGTACATATCCGATCGTGTGTACGCGGCCTTACCTTAATGCTTTCCTTGCATTAAGGTAAAACATGTTTAGGTGTCAGCATCCCCCCCCCCCTTTTACTTACCTGACTTCTATCCAGCGTGTGCACGTCTGCAGCTCTTCTCTCCCCTCACTTCCGGGTCTCACTGGCTTTGCTGGGGCACTGGGAGCCATTGGCTGTCAATCAAAGCTAGTGACGAGGGAGTGTGTGGCCTGGCTGAGTTATGCTGTTTGTGTCAATGGACACAGCAGCGGGGCTCGGGAGCAAGCACGCATGAGTGCCCCAATGGGAAGCCACTTTCCATGGGGGAACTGGACAGAGGAGAGGGACCCCAAAAGAGGAGGTTTACAGCTGCTCTAAACAATTCCATTAATTAAAAAAAAAAATACCTTTGGAATCACTTAAAAAAAAAATTGCATATACTGATTCTGCCCTTCTTAACCACTTCAGCCCCAGAAGATTTGGCTGCTCAATGACCAGGCCATATTTTGCGATACGGCACTGCATCTCTTTAACTGACAATTGCACGGTCGTGCGCCGCTGTACATAAACAAAATTGATGTCCTTTATTCCCCACAAATATAGCTTTATTTTGGTGGTATTTTATCACCTTTTTATTTTTTTGCGCAATAAACCAAAAAAGACTGACAATTTAAAAAAAACAAAAAAAAAACAATATTTTGTAGTTGTTGCTATAATACATATCCCCAATTTTTTTTTTTAAAAAGCAAATTTTTTCCTCAGTTTAGGCCGATATATATTCTTCTACAAATTTTTGTCAATAAAAAAAAATCGCAATAAGCGTATATTAATTGGTTTGCGCAAAAGTTATAGCGTCTACAAAATAGGTGATAGATTTATGGCATTTTTATTATTATTATTTTTTTTTTACTAGTAATGGCGTTGATCAGCTGTGACATTATGGCAGATGGACCGGACACTTTTGACAAATTTTTGGGACCATTGATAACTAGGGTTGTCCCGATACCACTTTTTTAGGACCGAGTACAAGTACCGATACTTTTTTTCATGTACTCGCCGATACCGAATACCGATACTTTTTTTTAAATGTGTCCACAAATGCAGCCATGTCCCCCACATATGCAGCCATGTCCCCCCATAAATGCAGCCATGTCGCCAAACATACGCAGCCATGTCCCCCCATATATGCAGCCATGTCCCCCCACATATATGCAGCCATGTCCCCCCACATATATGCAGCCATGTCCCCCCACATATTGCAGCCATGTCCCCCCACATATTGCAGCCATGTCCCCCCACATATTGCAGCCATGTCCCCCCACATATTGCAGCCATGTCCCCCACACATATGCAGCCATGTCCCCCACACATATGCAGCCATGTCCCCCACACATATGCAGCCATGTCCCCCACACATATGCAGCCATGTCCCCAAACATATGCAGCCATGTCCCCCACATATATGCAGCCATGTCCCCACATATATGCAGCCATGTCCCCAAACATATGCAGCCATGTCCCCTGTACCTAAATGATGATGCCACCGCCGCTGCCGCGTTAATCAAGGGAACATTACAGGCAGCTTTTGTTTGAATAGCTGTTTTCCCTGCTGCGCCGTGTATAGATAATCCCCCTTGCTCGGGATTGGACAGATCCGTCCAATCCCGAGCAAGGGGGAGTGTCTATACACGGCGCGGTGGGGAATACAGCTATTCAAACGAAAGCTGCCTGTAATGTTCGCGGCATGCTGATTAAACGCGGCAGCAGAGGCTTTGCGATATACGGCGGCGGTGGATGAGGGGGGGCAATGATTCTATTCAGGCACCGGGGGCATTTGCGGTATAAAAATGCACTGATTACTGTGTAACTGGCAGGGAAGGGGTTAACACTAGGGGGGTGATCAAGGGGATAATCGCGTTCCCTAGTCTGTGTTCTATTTGTAAGTGGATGAGATTGACTGGCGGAAATGACAGATTGTGATTCCTAGCTAGTAGGAACTTGTGATCTGCCTCTCCTCACAGAAGAGGGATTTGTGTGTTTCATATGTGATCACACATGTCCGGCGGTCATCGCGACCGCCGGCCACGCGCATTGGCATCTGCCCTTGTTGTTTTAACTTTGGATAGTAAAATATATTTTTTCTGCCAGTAAATACCTTATACAGCCCACTTCCTGTTTCCTGTCTGGAAACAAGCCTAAGCTTATGACATCATGCACATCTCTCACTCTCAGGCCTCGTACACACAACCGTTTTCCTCGACAAAATCCATCAAGAAACTTGGTGGCAGAGCTTTTTTGCAGAGAAAAACGGTTGTGTGTACTGTATGTTTTTCGTTGAGAAAACTGTCGTGGATCTCGAGAAGCAAAAAAGAGAACAAGTTCTCTTTTTCCTCGTCAGGAGTCTCAGTTTCCTCGTCGTGTTTCTCTTCGGGCTGGTTTACGACGAGAAACACGTTTGTGTGTATGCTTAGAAACCCGCGCATGCTCAGAATAAAGTGTGAGACGGGAGCTCACCTTCAGTTAAAAAAGTAGCATTCGTAATGGAGATAGCACATTTGTCACGCTGTAACAGACTGAAAAGCGCAAATCGTCTCTCACCAAACTTTTACTTAACACGCAGTAACATGAGATTAGCAAAATCAGCCCCAAGGGTTGTGCCAGTGAAATCAAACTTCCCCTTAATAGTGCCGTGGTACGTGTTGTACGTCACCGTGTTTGAGAAGGACGAGATTTTGTCTTGACAGTGTGTACGCAAAGAAAGCTTGTCAAGATTCTCGACAAGTCAGGCCTGAGGCCCCGTACACACGGCAGAGAACCTCGACGGCCAGAACACATCGTTCCACCCGTCGAGGTTCTCTGCGGGCCGTCAGAATCGGCGACCCGCCCGTCGGGAAAGGCAACCAGCCATTCATCCTGACGGGCCGTCGAGCAAATAGAGAACCTGTTCTCTAGTTGCTCGACGGGTTTCCTGAGAGCGTACACGCGGCCGAGGTTCTCGGCAGAATGCGGCTCCCAGCGAGGTTCTCGCTGGTTTCTGCCGAGAACCTCGGCCGTGTGTACGGGGCTTCACTTGTCAGGCTTGTCAAGAATCTTGACAAGGAACTCGTTGAGGAAAACGATGTTTCTTTTACGACGAGATTCCCGGTCGTGTGTATGAGGCCTCAATCTACTGAGAGTTTGCAAGGAAGGGGGGGGGGGTGAGTCATAAGAGGGCCTGTGTAAATCCAGGAAGTGAACAGACAGCAGCTTCAGCTGCCCACAGTAAAAATGGTTGCAGCCAGACTCCATGGAAGGAGATTTCTGCATCATAGTTGGCAAGTACAGAATCACAGTATATATAAAATTATATGCAAAGTGGTTGGAGGGAAGCTTCAGAATGGCAAAGATGTTTTTATTACAGATTATGTGAGCAGACTACAGCCCCTCTTTAATGTCTAAAGCACAAATGGATAACATTAAAAGTAATGCAATAAAGTCTGATTGGCTGTTGTTGTTGGTGCTTCACTCTATGGGCAGATCATATAAAGAAATACAAGTATTATGCCAGCAGTAAGTAATGAATGTTTACTGAAAAGGAAATTTATTAAAGACATTTTTTTATAAAGGGTAGTCAGTCAACCTACCAAATCTGGAGATAGGCCAAGACCTCTGAGAGCACGAACGCTGTTCTGTGTTGGTTTTGTCTTTTGTTCTCCTGTAGCTGTTGGCTAAAAAGGACACAAAGTAAGGTCAGAACCATTAAAATACTGAGACAAGAATCTGAACAAAAGGTCCCTCACATATCACACAAACACTTCTGAAGTTTCAACCTTTTGGCTACAAATAAGCAATAAATTATAATTTTTATGATTCACGGATCACTGCTAGAAGTTTACTAAAAAAGAAAATGAGCTGTAAAAAGAATAGAAAAAGCAGGACATAAAGGAAAGAGCTTTACATCATATAGAATAGAGACTATAAAGTGAGCACACAGTTGGTTAATAACGTGGGAAGGAGAAGTCATGGTTAAGCCCTGTAAACTCAGGGCCAAGAAATAGCTGTACAGTACATACTGCAGTCCCTTTATATACCCACTAGATGAAGGTCATAGGAAAGTCCTGCCGCCTTTTTTTCTGTTATTAACCACTTCAATACCATGCCCCTTCCGGCCCAGGACAATTTTCAGCTTTCAGCGCTGTCACACTTTGAATGACAATTGCACGATCATGCAACATTGTAGCCAAACTACATTTTTATAATTTTCTTATGCTTATTCATCATAACGACTGTTTGTAATTGTTACGAAAAGTTAACAAACTTTCAACGAAAATTTGTATTCAATCCAAATTGAATTTCGGACACAAAATACGAAAGAGCTGGCCCGGGCTACAATACATTTCTCAATATGACAGTCGTCGATTATGATGGGCTCCCACCATCCCTGTCCTGTGCCGACTTCCTCCTGGGGCTGTGCCCCTGCTGTGCTCATTATGAGGGGCTCCCACCATCCCTGTGCTGTGCTGACTTCCTCCTGGGGCTGTGCCCCTGCTGTGCTCATTATGAGGGGCTTCCACCATCCCTGTCCTGTGCCGACTTCCTCCTGGGGCTGTGCCCCTGCTGTGCTCATTATGAGGGGCTCCCACCATCCCTGTGCTGTGCTGACTTCCTCCTGGGGCTGTGCCCCTGCTGTGCTCATTATGAGGGGCTCCCACCATCCCTGTGCTGACTTCCTCCTGGGGCTGTGCCCCTGCTGTGCTCATTATGAGGGGCTCCCACCATCCCTGTGCTGTGCTGACTTCCTCCTGGGGCTGTGCCCCTGCTGTGCTCATTATGAGGGGCTCCCACCATCCCTGTGCTGACTTCCTCCTGGGGCTGTGCCCCTGCTGTGCTCATTATGAGGGGCTCCCACTATCCCTGTGCTGTGCTGACTTCCTGGGTTTTTAACTTCATTATAATCTTAATTATTATGACAATAATAAAACGATATTAACAAACATACTTATTTTGTCTGATTCTGAATCTTCCATCGACTACCAGTACGAGTCTCCCACTCCCATATTAAAAAAGGTAATTTTCCCAACCCTCACTCAGCAGCTGAAGAAAACCTCTGATTGGTCAACAAAGCACCAGTCACGTTTTCGTTGTAAAATTCGGAAGCATAGCAATTCGGATTTCAGATGCTTCCGAATGTACGAATTTTTGTAAATTCGTACGAATAATGGCTAATGGCTAGGGACACAGCCAAGGCAAGGGTCACTTGCACAGGTTGCATAAAATGAATTTGCACAATTCCCCCATTAATACAGACAGTGTTGATGCGGGAATCCCTCCTGCCAAGCAATTGTCTTCTCCCGACGAAGGCGGCTTCCCCCGCCGGGAGAGGACAGTGATTATTACTAGCAGCTATAGCAAAAGAGAATCCGGTAGGCTGTTGTACCCAAGTTGCTCGATCGATCAATTTGGTACATTTTGCCCATTAACGGTTCAAAATACGAACGGGCTGTTTCCTATTGAACTGGCAAAGATTCTAACCGCGTATGGCTGGCCTGATCCTTGGCTGGAGAAACACAGTGGGGGCGTGGCCTGGCAGGAGACCAGGCTAAGGTTGTCCCTCTCATACCACCATAGGATTCCGTGGATGTGCGGCACCCGTGATCTTTCCTCTCTTCTTCATTGGCTGAAGAACCCGGTCATTTCTCATTGATCACCTAACAAAGAGTGTTGTTTCAAAATTCATCTGTACCGCTGATTCATTTCAACAAACAGAAGCAGGAACACAAATCAATCCAAACACCTTGTGGTATCTTAGAAGAAGAAAGGAAAAAAAAAATGAATAAAGCTAAAGCCTTCAAACCAGAATCAGGCTGGGTTCACACTACGATTTTCTATACAGTTTTTGGATACGTTTTTAAAAAAAAAAAACGTATGCAACCGTACAGAAAACCGTGGCCATAGACTTTACATTAAAAACCGTATTTGCCATAAATCATACGGTTGTATCCGGTTTTCAAACCATACGGTTTTTAACTTTTTTTTTCCTGGAAAAAAAACGTGGTCTACCACGGTTTTTGGTCCGTTTCAAAAACCGTATTTCAACCGTATACGGTTATTTTAACATAGGACTCTATGAGAACTGTATGTCGTTGCGGTTCTGTCCGTATTTTTCTATACGGTTGTTAACCTTGCTTCCCTTGAAATTTCAATAGAACAACTGAAACTTTATTGAAAAAAAAAAATATTCCCTTTAAAAAACGGATGCAACCGTATAGCATACGGTTGAGTACGGTTGGGTCCGTTTTTTAGAATAAGTTTTTTAAAAAAAAAACTGTATCCAAAAACTGTATAGAAAATCGTGGTGTGAACCCAGCCTCACTCTATTTATGAAGACACAAAAACAGTAATAAAGGGGTTAAGCATAAGGATGTTTTATTCAAGTTGTTCACTTGAAAGATAAATGATTTGTTCCCTGATGGAAATTTCCAAAAGATATATTGTGACACTTCTTGTTTGAAAGAACCCTAGAATAAAAATTCAAAGGCCAGCTTTGATGGTGTCTGAATACTTGAAGAAAGAAGTTTGAAATTGAAAACTCTGGACTTCAAGTGGAACTATAGGCAGAATCAAAAATGACGACATATAGGATTCAGTCTGTTGCATTAACACAACAATCTTTGTTTTTATGAGTCCCCCATAGCAGTTTTATTAACTGATGATCCTGCCAGCAAGCCTGTTATTTTTTTATGTCCTTTAATAGATCAAGCAATCCAGCAAAAGCAGCAGTTAGATGGTTGGGACAAACCATTTAACACTGACAAGGGTGCTTACAATGGTCAGCTTATTTATTTACATGTTACAGGTAATTTAAATAGCGCTGTCAATTTACACAGAGCTTCATATATATATATATATATATATATATATATATATATATATATAATATTGTACATTCACCTCAGTCCCTGTCCTCAAGGAGCTTACAATCCAAGGTCCCTAACTCACATTTATATATACACATACTAAGGCCAATTGAGGCAGAAATGTGTCACAAAGTAACCAGTAGCATGTGAGACAGCGTTCATCGACAGCAATGGAGGTAAATCAGCAGTATAAGGCCTCGTACACACGAGCAAACCAAAATCCCCGCCAGCAGACGGCGCGCTGACGTGTCGGTGACGTTGACGCCGCCACGTCACCGCACCAGGAAGTAAAACACTTCCGTGCATGCGCCGAATCCATTCGGCGGCGGTGCGGGACGACATGTCTGCTGGTAAGTGTACTAACCAGCAGACATGTCGGGCGGACGGATTCCCACCCGATAGATTTCAAAGCATGCTTTGAAATCTGTCGGGTGGCCAAATCCGTCGGCTCGGCCGTACACACGATCGAATCTGTCTGCTGAAACGGTCCAGCGGACAGATTTGATCGTGTGTACGAGGCCTAAATCTGCATACACGGGTAGGTATAAATCAGAGTCCATACAGTCTTTGGTGGTGTGAAGAAATTCAGAGAAGGATCCCTGGTCAGATAGATGCACTGGCAGGTTGGGGATGGCAAACATATTCATTCACAGGCAGATCCTTATACAGGAAATGAGGATTCCCTCAAAACCAACAGAAAAAAACAGCAAACAGGGGGGCGCCGGATGACAATTTATTAGCAAACACTTATATTGAGGTATCCTGTGAACCACAGGCAGGTGTAGTGCGATAAGCCATGAAGGCAAGCAGCTGTCACGGTGGAACGGAGAACTGCTGGGACAATAGGCTCCAACCGATGTACAAGGAGCTGACTCTGGTGGCCTGACGAAGGAGGTGGGGCCTCGGAAACACGTTGTGGCTTGCTCCATGTCTTGCTTGTCCATCGGTTCCCCTGACCTAGACAGTGGCGTGCAAGAGTTTAAGATGCTGCCGGAGTCAGCTCCTTGGTGCGAGCTCGTTGTCCCAGCAGTTCTCCATTCCATAGTGACAGCTGCTTGCCTTCATTGCTTACCGCACTACACCTGTATGTCGTTCACAGGATACCTCAATGTAAGTGTTTTCCAATATATCATTGCCGTTTTAACACATACTCACCTGGCGCCCTCCCTTTGCTGTTTTTTTCTGCCAATTAGGGCAGGAGCCAATTAACCTACCAGCATATTTTTGAAGCACCTTTAGCTTTTCTCTTTTGATAGGGAATGGCTATTTGGCAACTTTATTAAGTTCCTCACCAAGACAAAGAGCACCCCTTTCGCTCCATAAAAAATGGCTAAGGCCCCTTTCACATGAGCGGACCGTTCGTCCGCTTATTACAAGTCCGTTTACGGACTTGTAATGGGCCCTTATGGGATCGCGTCCGTTAGCGGATGATGCATCCGCTAACGTCCGCCTAAGATCCGCGTCCGTCTAGATCCTTTTTTCGGACGGAAGAAAACCCTATTTTTCTTCCGTTTGAAGGATCGGATCGGATGAAGACGGACAGACGGTCCGTTTTCATCCGATTCCCCATAGGGGATAGCGGAGGAGAGACAGGGCGGTCCCTGCACAGTGTGCGGGACCGCCCTGTCCGCCGACAGCTCAGCGGGACCCCCCGCTGAGCCGACGGACACACACGGAGCGGACCGAAAAACGGACCGCTCCGTGTGAAAGAGCCTAATGCCGCGTACACACGGTCGTTTTTTGCGATGAAAAAAAACGACGTTTTTTGTGAAGTAAAAAACGACGTTTTTGAAACGTCACTTTCAAAGACGATGTTGCATACACACCATCGTTTTTTTCACAAAAAACGAGGTTACGTTCACCACACTTTTCCACTGAAGCTCGCTTCATAACTAGCTTCTGGGCATGCGCGGGTTGAAAAACGTCGTTTTAAAAGACGTTTTTGCTACACACGGTGACTTTTTGTGAAACAAAAAACGACGTTTTGAAAAACGACACAAAAAATTCAAGCATGTTGGAGTTTTTTTTTGGTCGTTTTTTTTAAGACAAAAAACGACGTTTTGCCCACACACGATCAATTTAAATGACGTTTTAAAAAACGTCGTTTTTTTTCATCGCAAAAAACGACCGTGTGTACGCGGCATTAGTCTCAGCCTGAAACATTGATTACCTTAGAAAGTGTGAGAGGAAACTGGAGTGTACTCGGAGGAAACCCATGCAGGCACCAGATGAACATGTAGCTGCTGATATTTAATAAACATAAAAAAAGTCTGGAACTCCGCTTTAAGTAACGTAGTTTGTCGCCATTCCACGAGCGTAAGCAAATTTTGAAGTGTGACATGTTAGGTATCTATTTACTCGGTGTAGCATCATATTTCACATTATACAAACAAATTGGGGTAACTATAGTGATTTTTTTTTTATTCATTAAAATATATACATTTTTTTCAAAAATATTGCATTTGCAAAACCGCTGCGCAAATACTGTTATCGGTGGCGGGAGAGTGCCCTCCCCCTCCCACCGCTCTCCCGCACTCTCCACCGCTTACTAGAGCTGTCGGTAGCGGCGGATGTGATCGGGTCCTATCATGCCAGTGGTATGGATATGAGTGAGTGCAAGATGGCCCCCACCCATCTCCATACCATAGCAGGGCAGAAGTGACATCAAAACCTTCACTTCCGCCCATAGCTCTTAAAGGGCCATTTTTAATTTTTTTTCAAATCACAATTTTTTTTTTTATCATTGCATTTTAGTCTAAATATGAGATCTTTTTGACCCCAGATCTCATATTTAAGAGGACCTTTCATGCTTTTTTTCTATTACAAGGGATGCTTACATTCCCTGTAATAGGAATAAAAGAGACCCAGTTTTTTTTTTTTTAAAACAGTGTAAAAATAAATAAAATCAATAAAAAAAAATAAGATTTTTTTTTTTTTTTTAAAGCACCCTGCCCCGACTAGCTTGCGCGCAGAAACATACATGAGCAGCACCCACATATGAAAACGGTGTTCAAACCACACATGTCGTTAGAGCAAGAGCAATAATTCTAGCCCTAGACCTCCTCTGTAACTCAAAACATGCAACCTGTAGAATTTTTTAAACATCGCCTATGGAGATTTTTAAGGGTAAAAGTTTGACGCCATTCCACGAGCGGACACCATTTTGAAGCGTGACATGTTGGTTATCAATTTACTCAGTGTAACTTTATCTTTCACAATATAAAAAGCATTGGGTTAACTTTACCGTTGTTTTTTTTAATAAAAAAAAGTGAATTTTTTTCCTCAAAAAAGTGCGCTTGTAATGCCGTGTACACGCGGTCGGTTTTTGCGATGAAAAAAAACAACGTTTT
This sequence comes from Rana kukunoris, assembly GCA_029574335.1. Lineage (NCBI taxonomy): Eukaryota > Metazoa > Chordata > Amphibia > Anura > Ranidae > Rana > Rana kukunoris. Next base: position 536,074,877 of record CM056050.1, on the reverse strand, counting down.
TTAAAACGTCATTTAAATTGATCGTGTGTGGACAAAACTTTGTTTTTTGTCTTCAAAAAAACGACCAAAAAAAATTCCAACATGCTTGAATTTTTTGTGTCGTTTTTCAAAACGTCATTTTTTGTTTCACAAAAAGTCACCGTGTGTAGCAAAAACGTCATTTAAAACGACGTTTTTCAAACCGCGCATGCCCAGAAGCTTCAATGGAAAAGAGTGGTGAACGTAACCTCGCTTTTTGTGAAAAAAACGATGGTGTGTATGCAACATCGTCTTTGAAAAGTGACGTTTCAAAAACGTTGTTTTTTACTTCACAGAAAACGTCGTTTTTTTTCATCACAAAAAATGATCGTGTGTACGCGGCATAAGAGTGCTGCGCAGACTTCCGGTTCCGGCGCCACATGAGACAGCGGTAGTCAGACGCTGCTCCCGCCGCCATCCCCCTATCCTCTGCTACAGAGCCCGGCCAGAGCTTCGGGGGAACCCCCATCCGATCCCACTACATAGCGGGCACACATGGACCGCTTTCTGGAGCGATCGTACGCTCGAGCGGTGATCTCAACACTCCCCGCGGGAGACGCGGCTCCAGACGCAGCCAAAATGGCGGCCGCTCCATGCTCGGGTGAGTCCTCACAGCCGCACGCTGCCCAGGTCACACAAACGGTGGATCCTACCTCACCAGCGGGCATTGCTCATGAGGTAGTCGCCCTGCTGGGACCCACTCTGACTGCCACAGTTGATGCAGCGGTGCACAGGGGGCTAGAACAGCTCCACCTAGAAGTGCAGGCACAAGCCCAGAGGATCACACAGGCGGAAGATAGGATTTCTTCCTTAGAAGATGACTCCACTGCCCAGTCAGCAATTCTTGCCCGCATTACCGCTGAAAACAGAGAACTATGGAGCAAATTAGATGATCTGGAATGTCGTTCCAGAAGGAACAATTTGCGCATAATTGGACTGCCAGAGTCGGTGACCAATGCCCAGCTTACAAATATATGCGCTAAAGTCATCCCTGAACAACTGGGGCTTCGCATACCTTGCACTATTGAACGTGCTCATCGCATCGGTCAGTATGTGGAACATCGCACTAAGCCCAGACATGTCATCGTTAAATATCTGAACTATGCTGACAAAAGCGCCTTAATGCAGGCATTCCGCCGCACGCGCTCCCTCTCGCTGGATGGGACAAAATTATTGCTTTTTGCAGACTATTCGGTCGAGGTGATGAAACAACGTAAAGCGTTCTCCAACATCTGCTCAACTTTACACCGTGATCGAGTGAAATTCTCCCTGGCATACCCGGCTATCCTGCGCATTCAAACGCAGTCAGGGGAACACCTTACTTTTACTTCGCCTGAAGAAGCAGACCGGTACCTTGCATCGGCCAGCTCAGAAATGGACCACGCCAACTCTGCAGATGACCCCTCTTCACCTCCGGCTACTTCTCCTGCATCCCGCAAACAACCCGGCAGCCCGATTAAACAACCGTACAAGCGGAGCCGCTTTACTCAACGGGCGGATCTTTCGGACACTCGCTGATGGGGAATCTCAGAGACTGTCTTTTGGCGGAGCCCCACGGGTGTCGGGTAGTATGCTCATCACTCTTTTTCCCACCTAGGGATGACCCTCTGTATGCACAGAAACTTTTCATAGATGGGCTGTTCTGCTCCTCTATGCATTGTCTAACATCTAACCCCCGCCCGGTATGCAATCGCCCCTTTACCCTTCCTTGTCCCCCTCTACCCTTCTGCCCCTCCCCTACCCTTCCTCCTTTGAAGCTCGTGCCACGTTTTTGAAAAGGGGGCTGGCACATGGCGGGCGCTCCACCATGCGCTCTACCCTCATGTGGAAAAAAGTGAGGTCCTTGTTGTCTGATAGGTGCTTCATGCACCAGACCTTTGTTTTATTGTTTTTCTGTTATGTTATTTTAATGTTTGCACTGTTTGTGATTACTTGCTTTATGCACATACCCTCAGGAAGCACGCAATATTTGGGTGACCCTTGGTCTGATGATGCGGTGCCTGTGGTGCAACTTCATTCCACGCTTCGAGCGCAATACTTCCCTCCAGTCCGGACATGGCCTCCTCAGCCGATGGGAATCACCTAAAGATTGTCTCGTGGAACGTTAAGGGTCTTCGTTCTCCAAGTAAGCGCATGTCCATTCTTAGACACTTAAAGCGTCTCCGGACAGATGTGGCCCTGCTTCAGGAGACCCATCTCTCTGCAGACGATTTGACCCGTTTACGCAAGTTGTGGGTGGGAACTGTATATGGCTCACCAGCCGTAGGGCGCAAAGCTGGAGTGGCCATTCTCCTACGCAAACACCTGAAACACACTGTTAAGGACGTGAAGACTGACATGACCGGACGTAAGATCACGCTTCACCTGGCCTTAGCTGACAGGGATATAGCTATCACTAATATTTATGCTCCCAACTCGCCGAACGCCTCATTTTTTCAAGACATGGTGGCCTGGATATTGGCTGCCCCGTATACCCTACATCTAGTGGGTGGGGACTTTAATTCAGTTATGTCCACGTCAATCGACCGAGTAGGGGACACAACACGTAACCCGATCAGGCCTCTCACACCATCCTTGACCCCGACGCTCCTAACACAAGCCATAGATTCTATGCAATTCATTGATGCATGGCGCTTGGCACACCCGACTGACCGGGACTACACTTTCTATTCCCCCCCCCCCCCCACAACTCCTTTTCTCGCATCGACTATTTTTTTGCCTCCCCTGCGCTTCTCCCGCTGCTATGCGACGCGGAAATCACAGATGCCAGAATCTCAGACCACAGTCCTATTGCAATACAGTTGATAACTACCCAAACTTCTTCTCCCTCACACATATGGCGCTTCCCCAAATACTTGGCGGACAATGAGGACTTCCACCAAATGCTCAATGGAGCGTGGTCGGAATATACCTGTTTTGGGAGGCTGGAAAAGCCTTCCTGAGAGGAAAAATTATTTCTTATGCCACGCAATTTAAGAAAAATGCCAAGCAACATTACATGCGAGCGAGCGCAGCTCTACGCTCGGCTCACGAGTCACTTACACTTAATCGCACGCCTGACAACATACACACTTGGAGAGCAGCCAAACGAGAATTTGACCTCTGGGCTGAACAACAAGAACTGGCTAAGAGCTCCTATTCTACTGTACACTTTCATAGGTTTGGTAACAAGGCTGGCAAACTACTGGCGAAGCTCTGCGCGGGACCACGACGTCCCACGCATATCTCTGCCCTGAAAAACCCAGATGGCACTCTAGTTACCTCGCCTACTGAAATTAGTAAATTACTGGCTGATTATTATACCTCCCTATACTCGGCGGACCCGAATGACCAACCTGCAGCCGAAGCCCTTCTGTCCAGGATCCGCCTGCCTAAACTCCAGGAGGATCGTTTAGCTGCCCTTAACGCACCCATCACTGTTGAGGATATCCAACAGACAATCAAGTCCCTGGCGTCTGCTAAAGCCCCAGGCCCGGACGGCTACACAGCCGAATTATATAGGCTAGCTAAGGATTTTATTCCTGATACCCTTGCACTTGTCTATGCGAACATGTGGGATGGGGGCCCCTATCTCCCTACGGGAACACAGGCCCATATTAGGCTAATCGCCAAAAAAGGGTAAGGACCCCTCACTTCCAGGTTCTTATCGCCCTATTTCGTTAATTAACGTGGATGTCAAAATACTATCCAAGATAATTGCATCTCGCTTAGCCCATTTACTCCCCTCTATATTACACCCGGCGCAGTCAGGATTTGTCCAAGGCCGCTCAGCCACCCTAAACATACGCAAAGTTCTTCTGGCGCTAGCGTATGCTAGAATGAACCCGGAACAAGACGTTGCCATATTGACACTTGATGCCGAGAAGGCTTTTGACAACATCAGTTGGTCATGGCTGTTCAGAGTGATGCGTTTTTTACGGCGTATGTATGAATCTCCAACTGCACGACTGCTCACTCCCGACTTCATCTCTGACACGATCCCCCTGACGAAAGGGACTAGACAGGGCTGCCCCCTTTCCCCTTTACTTTTTAATCTCGCGATAGAACCTTTATCCAGAATACTCAATTCGACTGATGGGATCAGTGGCATCCCGATAGGTACCCACACCCTCCGTGCTGCTCTATTTGCGGACGACATATTATTATTCTCCACACAACCCCTCACTGACTTTGACAGGCTCCGACAGCTCTTTCATACCTTCCAATTATGTTCAGGCTTTCGAATTAACTTTGACAAGAGCGAAGTTCTATCACTTCGTCCCAGACTTGCGGCCAAATGGCGCCACCAATCTCCCTTTGCCATAGCAGCACATAATATTACGTATCTGGGTATTCACATTGGCCGAGAACCTTCCACTTTATATACACTTAACTTCCCACCGTTGATAACAAAAATTGTAAAGGAGTTGGAAGCCTGGGCGGCCCTTCCCCTCTCGCTCTTTGGGAGATGTCACCTTTTTAAAATGGTGTCGTTTGCGCGCCTACTCTATCCTCTGCAGACCATACCACTCTTATTGAAGCACTCTGATGTGACAAAAATCCATACGGCATTGTCTGCCTTTCTATGGTCTCGCAAGAAACCGCGCATTTCCCTGCAAAAGCTATGTCTCCCGAAGTCTGAGGGCGGAGCGGGCCTGCCCAATATACATTTTTATAATCTTGCCTGCTTACTCAGGCAGGGCCTGGACTGGTTAGCTGGCAAATCTAAATACTCCAATACTCTCCTGGAGGGTGCCTCGGCCTTTCCGTATGCTCTTCCAGCTATTCTTCACTCGAACCCTAACAAACTGCCAACGTGCCTCAGGTCGAGTGTACTCCTTAGGGATACAATTATTGCCTGGAGAGAGATACGGAAACTGTTGGGGTTACCCTCCAGTATTTCTTCTCACCTGCCAATTCTGGGTAATCCCATGTTTCTACCGTCCACTATACACAAAGCATTTGAACAATGGAACGATAAGGGCCTTACCAACATCACCTCAATGTACCTCGCTACCCCTGGCAAGTTTATATCCTTCCAAACCTTGTCAAGGGAATTCTCCTTACCAGCTACACATGTCTTCTTCTATCATCAGTTGGTCAGCTATTTACGTTCATGCCACCTACCTGGGTCAGACCCCCTACAAAAGTCCTTTATTGATAGTGTGTTGCGTAGGGATGATTACTCCATTTCCAGCCTGTATTCCCACCTCATCGAACATCAGACTGCTAAATATCGTCTTAAACCTTTCCAGAAATGGTCCCAAATATTCGAGGATGCAGACCTCCCAGACAAAATCCTTGAGGGATACAGACGAGTTCGCGAACTCACCGTATGCGAAACATGGCGTGAGACGCAATTCAAAATCATTCACAGAGCTTACTACCCCTTTACTACCCCTTTCGTATTAACAAGGCGGAACCAGCACAAGAACACTGCCCCTGGTGCTCTGCTCCGCGCCCAACACTGCTCCACCGCCTCTGGCAGTGCAAACCTATCGCTACCTACTGGGACTCTGTGCTGTCCTTTATCCACAAGATCGCCAAACTACTGATCCCCAGGCACCACCTGATATGTTTATTCGGCTGTGATCCACCCTCACACACACCACAATCAAAGAGCTCGCTTCACGTCTCCCCCTGGGCACATATCTGCCTTCTGGTGGCCCGTAGGACTATAATGTCTCACTGGATTAGCCCAACACCACCAAATCTAGTAGTAGTGAAAAAAGCCCTCTTATCGCTTTTCTATCTGGAAAGGTTGGACACCATTGTGTTGAACTTTCGTTCCACCTCATGTTTTTTTACGAGATGGTGTAACTTCATGGAACACTCGTTCACCCACGATGATCTCCAAAAACTCATGCAACCGTTCCGCTATACAGATTGGTATCTCAAACGAGACCTAACAAACTCCTTGGGCATCCTTAAAGTCTCCAACCTGTCTGACCCCTCAACGTTCCTGCCACCCTGAGCCATGACAACGCACTCTAGAGACCCCTTGACGTTCCTGATATGTGCATGCCCTTATCTGTTAGTTTCACCTATCGCAACGTTCACAGTCAGTCTATCATCCGGGGTTCCTAATGGTGTATTGTATTTCTTTTTTTGTGTTTCTAATACTCCGATTGTTGCTTCCGCCCCTGTAAGTACTAGCACTTGTTCTGACACATCTTCTTGCTGCTGTAATATTGTTATACAAGTAATCACAGTGCCACTGGTTTGAATGTGTTTTTCCTCCCCCCCTTTCTTTTTCTATTTTATTTTATTTTATTTTATTTTGTACATGCTTCTATATGCATTTGAGCATACCTTGTTTTATTCCACTGTACTGTGAAAATTCCAATAAAAATTTCTTTAAAAAAAAAAAACTATGATTAGGAAAGTTGAGAGTGTGAAACACATCAGTATTTCTGCCTGTATCCTGCTGTTGTTATGAACTTTTGATATTTTTCACAATAAAGGCGTTTTTATTGGAAAAAAAAAATGTTTGGGGGTACCAAGTAATTTTCTAGCAAAAAAATGTTTTTTAACTTGTAAACACCGAGTCTGAAAAACAGGCTCGGGGCTGAAGTTGTTAAACAAAAGGTGTCAGAAAAAGCCTGGTCGGCCAGGGGTTAAGGTAAAAAAGACTGAGGGCTCTTTCACATGGAGCGGATCCGTATTTGATCCGCCCGTGTGTGTCCGTCTGCTCAGCAGGGATAATCCGTAATCCCCGCTGAGCTGTCGGTGGACAGGGCGGTCCCCGCACACTGTGCAGAGACCGCCCTGTCTTTACTCCACTCTCCCCTATGGGGAAATCGGATGAATACGGAACCGTGTGTCCGTATTCATCCGATCCGATCCGCCAGACGGAAGAAAAATAGGGTTTTCTTCCATCCGAAAAAACGGATCTTTGCGGACGCGGATCTTTACGGACGTTAGCGGATGCATCATCCGCTAACGTCCACAATCCCATAGGAATGCATTACAAGTCCGTAAACGGACTTGTAAAAAACGGACCGTTTGTCCGCACGTGTGAAAGGGCCCTGAATCTGTCCACACCCATGATCATCATTCTTCAAAACACAACAGTTATTAAACAGAAGAATCAGAAAACTTTTAGGTTTATGCAAAATGTGATATCATGCTGTTCTGTTCCCTGTTTTCTTCAAATGTAGTCTTCAGAAGTGAGACACCAATTTACAGATTTTTCCCAAATGAAACACCTACTCTGAAAACGCAGAATGTTTGGTAATGTGTTATTATAATATTTACTCCGCTTTGTATCACAGCTTGACTCCATACCAATTTTCAAAAGAAGTGTATGTACCAACAGAGTGTCCTATTTTATTCTAATATTTTATCTGTAAGAAGTACAGTTTTCTTTTACATGTTTTATTTATGCAGGATGTGACACAGTGGTGACAGATACTAATGATAGCTATAAGCCAAATGCAAAACATCCCATATTAGTGCAGTCTGTTTGCTAATACATTTACAGTACATTGGCGTATTACATCAGTGAGACAATACCATCACTTATAGTAAACCTAACTGCAATATTCCAAGTCATCATTCATATTCATACTTAAAGTGGTGTTCCGTGAATTGTTATTTTTTTCTAAAGCCAGCAGCTACATATACTGCAGCTGCTGGCTTTTAATAAATGGACACTTACCTGTCCTGGAGTCCCTTGATGTTGGCACAGCAGCTGTCCAGTGCTGCCGCCGCCATTGCGGGTAAGGGTACCCGGCAGTGTGGCCTTTTCGGCTTCACGCCGGGAACCATACTGTGCATGCGCAAGGCCCCGCTTCTCTCACCTATTGGCCCAGGGGCCGGAGGAGGATGAGGACGGAGCCCCACGGTGACTATGTTTAAGGCCAATTATATACCAGCGCTCAGCACTGACTGAGGGAAATGACTGATCGCTGTTCATACATTGTATGAACAGACAATCAGGCATTTCTCCCCCTGACAGGACCGGGAGCTGTGTGTTTACACACACAGCGCCCAGTTCTCGCTCTATAATGAGCGATCGCGGGTGCCCGGCGGTGATCATGCCCGCCGGGCACGCACGTCGGCGTCAGGGGCGAGCAGGGGGCATGCCCCTATTGGCTGCTCGGCAAGATGACGTAGATCTACGTGATCTCACCCAGCAGAGCCGACCTGCCGCCGTAAAACTGCGGCTGGTCGGCAAGCGGTTAAAGAGACAGAACTGGAATTCCCTCCATACTTGGGGAAATGGGAAGAGAAGATAGGCCTGCTTAGAGATGAGGAACACAGAAGGAAAATTCTGAGAATGGCATGCTATTCCTCAGGAGCGGAAATGTGTTAAAAACTCCTAGCAATATGGTACGTGAGACCCCCAGAGAGCACACAGGATTGGGGCAGAGGGATCCCAAACCTGTTGGAGGGGATGTGATGCCCCGGGGACCTTTGCGCGCCTCTGGTGGGAATGCACAAAGATCCAACCCTATTGGGAGGAAATCTTGGCGGCAACAGACTCAGAAGAATCCTTGGGATTGTCTATTTTATGACACAAGGAAAACGGCCCCTTAATATAACAATACTTTAGTTCCATTTCTTTTAAATGTGGCCAAAAGCCTGTTCTCGAGTCTTTAAGGGTCCCATGAAGTTCTGAGTATGAAGGACTGGGTCGCAAGGGTTGAAATGATAAGAGTCATAGAAGAAACTATTCACATAGAAGAAGAATCACTGGAGAGATTCTGGAATATATGGGGGAAATGGCGGAAGTTCAGGGGGTCAAGAACCTGGAGGAAGTGATGAAGGTGCATGGAATCGAGGAGGGAAGGAGAGAGGGAGGGGGGAGGGACGGTATGGGGCAGGGTTTTTTTTCTTCTTTCTCTTTCCCTTTTCTTTGTGGGATGGTTTATAGGGGTAGGGGGAATAAATGGATAGAGCATGGATAAAAGGAATAGGATGTTTCTAACATGTGATTGTGTATACTTATGTCTATACAATAAAATAAAATAAAAAGTGAATATTCAAAAAAAAAAAACAATATGAAAGCGTGGATCCATCAACAATTCAGGCTGGTGGTGTAATGGTGTGGGGGATATTTTCTTTAAATGTTATGTTCATTTGCTGGTGTTTTTCCACTGCTTCATTTGCTAGTGTAAGAACAAGGGAGGCACTGTAATGTCCCTGGTTTAGCCATCATGGTTTGACAGTTTGTTTCCACCCATGGGTGTGGGAAAGGGACAGTCCCATCCCCATGGGTTGGACAAGCAGAGATCGAAGGGCGGGGCTAGCTGTTCGATGGTCATCTGAGCTTGGATCCTCTGTGCACATGTGTACGTATATATTTGGGAGCACATGCGAGAGAGGAACCATGTACCACCTAGGCTCTGAAGAAAGAGGTGCGCCCCAGAAACGCGTCAGCTGTTTGAGGGACGTCCGATCCTCTCATCATAAAGTCCCAATTGTAGGGGCCAGGAGAGTCAGTTTGTCAGAAAAGCGTATACCTATGCTCGTTTTGTGAGTAAGACCATTGCTTTTATTCTATTTTAATTAACCACTTCCCTACGGCCGTACGACAATATACGGCCGCAGGGTGGTTCTTATTCTCCGGGGCGCCGTGTTTTCACGGCAGCCCCTTTCTTCGTTCCCAGCGCGCGCAGCGGGGAACTTCTGTACTGGCCGTGTCCCTTGGACACAGCCAATCACAGATTGCCGCGAACGGCCAATCAGAGTGGCCGTTTGCGATGCAATCTGTGCAGCGAATGAGAAATGATCTCATATGTAAACATATGAGATCATTTCTCATTGCCGGCTCTCACAATGACAGCGTCCTGTCATAGAGAGGAGACTGATCTGTGTTCCTTGTACATAGGGACACAGATCGGTCACCCCCCCTCCCTCCACAGTTAGAACACAATGCAGGATACACACTTAACCCCTTCCTCACCCCCTAGTGTTAACCCCTTCCCTGCCAGTCACATTTAAACAGTAATTAGTGCATATTTATAGCACTGATTGCAGTATAAATGTGAATGGTGCCAAAAATGTGTCAAAAGTGTCCGATGTGTCCGCCATGATGTCGCAGTCGCAATAAAAATCGCAGATCGCCGCCATTACTAGTAAAAAAATAAATAAAAAATAATAATTCTGTCCCTTATTTTGTAGGCGCTATAACTTTTGCGCAAACCAGTCGCTTATTGCAATTTTTTTTTTTTTTACCAAAAATATGTAGAAGAATACGTATCGGCCTAGACTGATTTTTTATTTTTTTTTAAATTGGGCTATTTTTTATAGCAACAAGTAAAAAATATTGTATTTTTTTTCAAAATTGTCGTCCTTTTTTGTTTATAGCGCAAAAAATAAAAACCGCAGAGGTGACCAAATACCACCAAAAGAAAGCTCTATTTGTGGGGAAAAAAGGACGCCAATTTTGTTTGGGAGCCACGTCGCACGACCACGCAATTGTCAGTTAAATCGACGCGGTGCCGCAAGCTGAAATTTCACCTGGTCAGGAAGGGGGTATACATGCCCAGTAAGGAAGCGGTTAATAAACATTTTTATATACGGTAATGCACTGGGGCGGTGCAACCTCCTTTCTTTCTTTTTTTCTTTAGCCATATGAACACCCATTGTTCTGAGGAGGGCTGCAAGACTATAGACCTTAAAGACTGGACTACACTATCCGTGTTTAGCGAAACACCAGAACGCAGATGAGATTTTTGTTCTGGGGATATTTTCTTGGCACACTTTGGGCCTCTTAGTAACAACTGAGCATTTAAACACCACGGCCTACCTAAGTATTGTTGCTGACCATGTCCATCCCTTTATGACTACAGTGTTCCCATTTTCTGATGACTTCCAGCAGGATAAAGCATCATGTCACAAAGTTCAAATCATCTCACCACTGGTTTCTTGAACATGACAATGAGTTCACTGTACTCCAATGGCCTCCACAGTCACCAGATCTCATCCAATAGAGCACCTTTGGTAGGTGGTAGAAGGGATATTCACAATATGGATGTGCAGCCGAAAAATCTGCAGCAACTGCGTGATGCTATCATGTCACTATGGACCAAAATTTCTGAGGAATGTTTCCAATACTTTGTTGAATGTATGTCACCAAAAATAAAGGTAGTTTTGAAGGCAAAATGGGTCCAACCTTGTACTAGCAAGGTGTACCTAATAAAGTGGCCGGTGAGTGTATATACTGTACCTATAGCAGCCTAAAATTCGATTTTGCAGATACACGTCCTTTTCATAATTCCTGAAGTGATATCAATTTGCAACAAATTACCCACTATACTGATCTCATCATTTTTCACTTACTCATCCCTGCATTAGTTTTTATTAAGAAATGATCTCGAAACAGGGTGATTCATTTTATACAAACCTATAATTCAGAAATCTATTGAAAAAAATAGCTAGACTGCATAGTTGGCACCATCAGAAGCATTGCGCACCTTCAGCATTAATGTAATCCTCTACAAAGCATGGCTGTAGACCTCCAAGCACTGTGACTTGTGGGGTACACCCAATTGTTGGTTCTAAAATGCATAGGTGGGGGTTATGTGCTTAAAGTGATTGTAAACGATCACCTTGTAAAACAACCCATTCAGTTTAAAATTGAAATGAAAGGCAAACATTTGTGTATAGATATATAAAAAAAAAAAAAAACATTATAAGTACCTTCTTTTTCTTTTTTATAAGTAAAACACATCCCCTCTGTTCCCAGCTGCATAAGAGCTGGGGGAGGAGGAGAAGCAGCAGCACACTGAGCTTCCCAGTGAATGTCTTTGCGGGGGGGATGTGTCAGGAAAAGTCTGATTATTGGAGGAGAGCAGGCTGCATTCCCAGCATCGCTAGAGAACAGACCACAGTGTGTTCTTCTGCTTAGTGTGGTCAGTTATTAATAGGAAAGCAGAGGAACTGGCAGGGTCACCAGGTATTTCACACAAAGGAATCACTGCAAAGAGAACAGGAGACTTTTTCATACAAGTACATGGTACAGCAGGCACACATCAGGAATATGAAATGCCGGGGTAACAAACGCTTTACGTAGTCCTATGCAAGTACTAACCTTCAGAAAGTCAGTATTTGCATAGATCATTTATCAGTTTACAGTAGTGTTTTGCATTAACCACTTCGGGTCCGCGCCATTGACAGAATACGTCAACAGCGCGGACCTGAGGCGCCGGGGTCACGTCTTTGGACGTGATTTTCTTGTAATTCCCCGCGCGCACCACAGGGTGGCACGCGGCAGGGAAAAACAGTCCCGACGCATCACCGAGGATCCGATGCGTGTACCCGGCGGCCGCGATGTCCGTCAGGTACACGCGATCGTCAGTGAGAGAGCAGGGACGTGGAGCTCTGAGTGTAAACACAGAGCTTCACGTCCTGTCAGTGAGAGGCGACAGATGCTGTTTCTCTTGTACATAGGGAGACAGCATCGATCACCTCCCCCAGTCACCCCCCTCCCCCCACACAGTTAGAACACACCCAGGCAATACATTTAACCCCTTCCTCACCCCCTAGTGTTAACCCCTTCAATGCCAGTCACATTTATACAGTAATTAGTGCATTTTTATAGCAATGGTCGCTGTATAAATGTGAATGGCGCCAAAAATGTGTCAAAAGTGTCCGATGTGTCCGTCGCAATATCGCAGTCCCAATAAAAATCGCAGATCGCCGCCATTACTAGTAAAAAAAAAAATATAAAAAAAAAATCATAATTATGTCCCCTATTGTGTAGGTGCTATAACTTTTGCGCAAAGCAGTCACTTATTGTGATTTTTTTTTTACAAAAATACATAGAAGAATACGTATCGACCTTAACTGAGAAAAAAAAATATAAAAAAAAAAAAAAATGGGATATTTATTATAGCAACAAGTAAAAAATATATATATATATTTTTAAATTGTCGCTATTTTTTTCATTATAACGCAAAAAATAAAAACCGCACGGGCGATCAAATACCACCAAAAGAAAGCTCTATTTGTGGGGAAAAAAACAACGCCAATTTTGTTTGGGTGTCACGTCGCACGACCGCGCAATTGTCAGTTAAAGCGACGCAGTGCCGGAAGCTGAAATTTCGCCTGGGCACGAAGGGGGTTTATGTGCCCAGTAAGCAAGTGGTTAAAGGAGTTGTAAATGCAGAAGTTTTTTTATCTTAATGCATTCTATGCATTAAGATAAAAAAACTTCTGTGTGTAGCAGCCCCCCTAATACTTACCTGAGCCCCATCTCTGTCCAGCGATGTCCATGAGTCCCTCGGCTGTCCAATTGGCTGTCCTGATTGGCTGAGACACAGCGGCGGAGCCATTAGCTCCCGCGGTTGTCAATCAAAGACAGTTAGCCATTTAGCAGAGATAGGGGGCAGGGCTAAACGGCAGCTCCATGTGTCTGAATGTACACACAGAGCTACAGCTCGGCTCGGGTGCCCCCAAAGCAAGCTGCTTGCTGTGGGGAGCACTAAACAGGAGAGAAGGGCCAGGAGAGCAGAAGAGGGAACCGAGAAGAGGAGGATCTGGGCTGCTCTGTGCAAATCCACTATACAGAGGAGGCAAGTATAACATGTTGGTATTTATTTATTTATTTTGCTTTAAAACAAGATTTTACAACCACTTTAATGTTGGAGGTAAATTCATACATCTTATAATGTTACCTATGCAGCATTACTGTTAGTTTCAAGCAGCATTATTGAGTTCAATGTTCGTTTAACCCCCCTGGCGGTATTCCCGAGCGTGACTCGGGGTGGATTTTTTGTGCCAAAATCGGTATCTCCGAGTCACGCTCGGGGTAGCTATGCAGAGCCTGCAGCGCGCGCTGGCTTACTTTGATCCTGGATCCAGCGATGCATCCGCGCTGTGTGAGCGAGCGGGTGCTCGCTCACACAGTGTCCCCGTGTGCCGCCAATCTCCGTTCCCTGCGACGTTACGACGCACGGGGGTGGAGAAAGGCGCAAATTCAAGAAAGTAAACAAACACAGTACATACAGTACACTGTAATCTTATAGATTACAGTACTGTATGTAAAAAAATACACACACCCTTTGTCCCTAGTGGTCTGCCCAGTGCACTACATGTTCTTTTATATAATAAAAACTGTTCTTTCTCCCTGCAAACTGTAGATTGTCCATAGCAACCAAAAGTGTCCCTTTATGTCAAAAATGGTTTTAGATCAGCTAGAAAACAGCGATAATAAATTATAATCACTTGCAGAATTGAGCGATAGCGATTTGTGGGGAAATTCGTCATAAAAATAAATAAATAATGACAGCGACAATTCTGCAACTGAGCAAATTTCAGTGTTTTTGAGTTGATTACATTATTGAAATTTTTTTATTATAATTATACTATTTGTTATAATTATTTATAATTATTTATTATATTATAATTTATAATTTTGTTTTTAAAAAAATATGTCATACCCGGGATGGCTACTACACTCTTTGGTCAGATTTGAGTGAGTTATTCCTAAGAATTACAGGCCTACAGTATAAAACTGCTGAAGTAGTGTTTACGCAACGCGTTCGGGGACAGGAATCTGCTATACAGTCGCTTGCATACTGTCTGAACCTTCGCTGATATGATGCCTTGTGTCCGGTCCTGCTGTTTTCTTTGATGCCTATGTTTTTTTATCAAAATGTGAGTAAGCTGTGAGCTACACTTAACATTAAACCTTTTAAATCATATGGAAGCTCTTAGATGGTTGTTTTTTTCCCTTTATTTTTGTATGTCCATCTTGATTCATGTATGAGGAAAATTGACAACATCTATACCCCTGGTTGATTTTTATGCCTAAATGATCTTCTGGTGCTACAATGGTCTAAGTTGGAGATTGATGTATAAGGAAAAGTGACAACACCTTTACCCCTGGGCTACCTGGCTGATTTCTATGCTCTAATGACCATTTGGTGAAACAATGGTCTAACTTGGAGGTATTAGTACATCATTTTCGTGGTGGTGGGATCACTCCATATTTGTCTTTCATTATAACACCTGGTGGACTCCTAGTTCTGTTAATCCGATATTATTGGAATAATGGACTTCTTGCACTTATTAATTGTTTAACACTGTATTTATGCTATGCTTATGGATGTACCTATATTTAAATGCGAATTAATATTGGTAATCACCCACTTATTATATGATATCATATTTACTCAAATAATTGTTTGCGCTGCACATTTATAATTTTGTATCTACAGTATAAAACGCCAAATTTCCATGCAAAATAATGGTACCGCTTTCAGCACCTAAAATCAGAAAGAATCATACCGCCAGGGAGGTTAATCGTGTACGTGGCACAAAAAATACAAAACTATGTTTTCAAAACATGAACTACTGCATAATAAAAAAAACAGAACAAACAGAACTTAAAGGGGTTGTAAAGGGAAAAAAGTGTTCCCTAAATAGCTTTCTTTACCTTAGTGCAGTCCTCCTTCACTTACCTCATCTATCGATTTTGCTTTTATTTCTTCTGAGAAATCCTCACTTCCTGTTCTTCTGCCTGTAACTACACACCGTAATACAAGGCTTTCTTCCTGGTGTGGAGAAAGCCTCTTGAGGGGGAAGGGGGCTTGCAGGAGTGTCAGGACGCCCACTAACACACAGCTTCTTTCTCTATCTGCAAAGTAGAGAGTGTCCTGACTTGCCTGCCTGCCCCCTCCCCCCTCAAGAGGCTTTCTCCACACCAGGGAGAAAGCCTTGCATTACTGTGTGGAGTTACAGACAGAAGAACGGGAAGTGAGGATTTCTCAGAAGAAATAAGGACATTTAAAGGCAAAATGGAAGGATGAGGTAAGTGAAGGAAGCTATTTAGGGAAAAAAGATGTTTCCTTTACAACGCCTTTAACTCTCTCAATTTGCAATCCTTATCTCTTCAGTTGCTTACTGGTTTCTGGCCTAGGTCAAAATGATGTCATACACCTCAGGAGTCTATGGGCTTTTTTTTTACTTTCATCTGAAGGAGGGAAGAAGGGGGGCACTCTCAGCTTCCAGGCGGGGGGGGGGGGTGTTCGAAGTAATTTCTCAAAAAAAAGCATGAAGACATGGATTGATGGGTTTGCTTTGAATGACACTTTCGGCTAATCGCCAGTTAAAGTCCCTTAGTGACGAAACGTGTAGGAGACCGGTGATGTCATCACCCAACGAAAGGTGGTGCTACGAACGATACAGGAACCAAAGGAGAGGCATACTGAAACACCGGGGCTTTCATTTGTGATTTTACTGTTGAAAATGTATCTTCGATTTTGTAAGTGCATCTTAATTTTTTAAATTAAATTACATGATTATACATACTACAGTATGGAAGTTTCCATCTTTTATCTTTGAGTATTATTGAATCATCAGCCATCGCTCCGGACATCTATAGGTTTCGGGGAAACCTCATTCCCTGGGATTGGGTGTCACGCCTGAAAAATCACTCTGTTCTTGTGTAGATTTGTATCACTTACTACTTTCCTGGCAATACCCCGATTTATTTGGGGAATTAACCACTCCCGAAACTTTATCTTCACCCAATTGCCAATTATCTTGTCTTATTTTGGGAGTTAACCCTTGACGGATTTTTTTTTGTTGGAGTTAACCCTTCACAGACCTTTTTTGGACTCTGCATTCGTTTTCCTTTTCAATTTAATATTTTTTCATTAACATTTTCTTATTTTGTAATTTAAGGTTTGCTATTATTATCTTAGTTATTTAGTGCTGCACTCTTTCTTGTGGTGTTCAGCTACAAATAAATTCCGCTTCAAGTTTTAACTGTAGTCAGAGCAATTAAAAAGTAAATTCTAATTGGTTGCCATACATTTATGTAGTTTGCCCTATGAAATAAGCCTTGTTGGTTTCTCAAACAATACTTCTTAACCACTTAAGCCCCAGGACATTTTGCAACTAAAGGACCAGGCCCCTTTTTGCGATTCGGCACTGTGTCGCTTTAAATGACAATTGCGCGGTCGTGCGACGTGGCTCCCAAACAAAATTGGCGTCCTTTTTTCCCCACAAATAGAGCTTTCTTGTGGCTGTATTTGATCTCCTCTGCGGTTTTTATTTTTTGCACTATAAACAAAAATAGAGCGACAATTTAGAAAAAAATGCAATATTTTTTCTATAATGAATATCCCCTAAAAATATATATAAAAAAACATTTTTCCTCAGTTTAGGCCAATATTTATTCTTCTACATTTTTTTGTTTAAAAAAAAAATTGCAATAAAAAGATTATTGATTGGTTTGCACAAAAGTTATAGGGGCAGATTCACAAAACAATTACGCCTGTCTAACTGGGGTTAGACAGGAGTAATTTCAAATTTCGCGCGGCGTATCACTAGTTTGAATCCTCAAACCATGATACGCTGGCTTCGGGCTTCGATCCGAGAGGCTTACGTCTTCGTAAGCCTTCGGATCTACGCTGCCATCTATTTGCGGCCGCTGGGAGGAGTTCGCGTCGTTTTGGTGCGTCGGGATATGCAAATGTGTTTTTACGGGGATTCACGAACATACGAGCGGGCGTCGCAATCGTTTTCGTCTATTTTTTTATACGTAATGTTAGAGCAGCTTTTTGCTGCTCTAACTTTACGTAGCCCATGTTAAGTATGGCCGTCGTTCCCGCTTCGAATTTATTTAAAATTTTATTTTGTTTACGTAACTCGTCGGGACGTGGATCGCCCGTAAAGTACGCTACATAAACAACGAATTACGTCACGACGTGATTTCGCGCAATGCACGGCGGGAAATTTGCGAACGGAGCATGCGCAGATCGATCGTCGCGGGAACGCGCCTAATTTAAATGTTTCACGCCCCCTACTCGCGCAGATGGATTGCGACGGGAGAAATACACTACGCCGCCGTCGTTTACCGTAGAAAATCTACCTGAATTCCACGTAGAGCAAGGTAAAAAACGGCGGCGTAGTGTATTTCTGATACGCTACGATAATCCATTTCTCTGTGAATCTGCCCCATAGGGCCAGATTCAGGTAGATGAGAGCATCTTTGCTCCAGAGTAACGCTTCTCATTTACGTTACTCTGAAGACCCTTTCAGCGCAAGTCCTGTAATTCACATAGCAGTTGCGCGTAAACTTGCGCCAGAGTAACGATAATGCGCTGGCGTAACCCGACGCAAGTGGAAGTGGGTGTGATCATATGTAAATGATGGGCGGAGCCCAGCGCAGAGGCTTACGTTCAGCGCATCAACCACGGAGCATGCGCAGTGAGTGCGGCTCCACTCGCCCCCTTTGTGCGCATGCTCACAACTTCCGTCGGCACCACTTCACGGGAAACGTCAGCGCAATGCCTTCCGTTGGGCGTTTAAATGCGCCCGTAGAAGCGCCATTTCGGCACTAAAGTATATCCTGCTCCCCCTCCCCGCAGTGATGTTACTTTTGTTTTGAGATGGCTGCTCCCGTTCCCCGCAAACACACAGGAGAAAGCTGAACTTTAATGGCCAGGAGCTGTCAGCCGTCATCTCGGCTATGGAGACCTATGATGTCTTCCTCCATGGCTGTAAAATTTGACAGACAAGCATGGACAGAGGTGTTGTCCTGCAAGTGGGGGTGCTCAGCTAGCTCTTATCGTCGGTAACGCTGCTGTAGCTGCTCTCCTGCTGACCTGTGGCCATCTGGAGTAAAGATAAAGCAGCCTTTTGTAGAAATAACTTTGCGCCGGACGGACGAGATACGCGCGGCGCATGTAGCCAGCGTATGGTGCTAATCCGTTCGTGAATTGTGAAAAATCCCTCATTTGCATATTTGCAGGGGAAATCAATAGGCGCGACTGATGCGCCCAACGAAATTAAGCGCTGACGATACTCTGGCGTCGGAACGTTCCGCCAGTCGCAAATGACCCGTTATTGGGCGCATCTAGTTTGGTGGGTACGGGCACATAGAAACGACGGCGCATCATCACAGTTACGCGGCGCATATCGAAATACTCCAGCGCAAGTGTTCCTGAATCTGGCCCATAGCGTCTACAAAATAGGGGATAGTTTTATGGCATTTTTGTTAATATTTTTTTTTACTAGTAATGGCAACGATCAGCGATTTTTATCGTGACTGCGACATTATGGCGGACACATCGGACACTTTTGACACTATTTTGTTTTTCTTACAATAATCAGGGCATTTTTAAAGCACTGCTCGCTGTGAAAATGACACTAGCAGTGAAGGGGTTAACCTCTAGGGGGCGCTGTAAGGGTTAAGTGTGCCCTAGTGTGCGATTCTTACTGTGGCTGGGCGTGTGACTTCACTGATCGCCGTTCCCTATGACAGGAAACAGACAATCAGCGACAGGCTTACTAGGAAAAATGGGGAGAGGTTTGTTTACACTAACCTCTCCCCATTCTTCAGCTCTGTGACCCGATCACGGGACACCGGCGGCGATCGTGTCCGCGGGTCCCGCAGGCACGGTCACAGAGCTCAGGCTCGGGTAGCAAGTGCGCCGCCAGCAACACGTGCGCGACCCACGGCTGGGCACTTAAAGAGCAACGTACCTGTACGTGATTGTGCCCAGCCGTGCCATTCTGCCGACGTATATCGGCTTGAGGCGGTCCTTAAGGGGTTAATTTTAAAGTGATAGGATACTTGCCTTCAGTACACGTGGTATTTCAATTCTTTTATATGTGATCGTGACACTGGTGAGAGTAGTTTAAAATGTATATATGAAGGGAGCCAAGCATCTCACTGAGAAGAAATAAAGCGTAGGAGAGCCATCTATTGGGCATTTTATGTGTCAAAATGTGCATTAATGATTAAATACTCCAAACACATTCTACAATGTCTTACTCACAGAACACTCAGTGTTAGAGGAGCTCACACTTAGGGCCCATTTACACTATGTACGTTTGTTAAGGCACACTACATTAACCACTTAAGCCCCGGACCAATATGCTGCTAAATGCCCAAAGGTGTTTTAACAATTTGGCACTGCGTCGCTTTAACAGACAATTGCGCGGTCGTGCGATGTGGCTCCCAAACAAAATTTGCGTCCTTTTCTTCCCACAAATAGAGCTTTCTTTTGATGGTATTTAATTGTCTCTGCGATTTTTATTTTTTAAGATATAAACGGAAAAATACAGAATTTTTTTGAAAAAAAATTATATTTTCTACTTTTTGTTATAAGAAAAATCGAATAAACTAAATTTTAGTCAAACATTTAGGCCAAAATGTATTCAGCCACATGTCTTTAGTGGAAAAAAAAAATCGCAATATAATAAAAAACTAGTTTCCTAGCGGCAACAGTGACACTAATACAGCGATCAGAAAACCGATCGCTTAGTGACACTGGCAATAGGGGTGAAAGGGTTAACTAGGGTGGTGATCAAGGGGTTAAAACTTTATTAGGGGGGGTAGGGGGCTACCCTGGACCTAACACTAACTGCCTGTCACACTGACACTAAATGCAGCGATCAGTAAATATATGATCACTGCTATTAGTGACACTGTGATAGGGGGCTGGGGGTGATCCGAAGGGGTTAGGTGTGCCTATGTGTATGGTGTCAGTGTAGTGTTGTGCAACTTACTTGTGATGTCTTCTCTCCTCTCGCCGGATTGAAAATACCGCCGAGAGGAGAGGTGACATCACTTCCTCTGCCTGTGTTTACATTACACAGGCAGAGGGCGGGCGGGGGGAAGCGGATTCGCTGGGGGCGATCGCGAGGGGGCGGACAGAAACGAACAGCCGCCCCTAATCCTGGATCGCTCCCAATCGGACCCCCGACCCGCGGGAAGGCAAGGACGTGCCAGCACGTCCATCTGCCTGTACGTGCCATTCTGTGGACGTATATTTACATGCGGCGGTCGTTAAGTGGTTAAAGAGGTATTAACTGCTTCAATACCGGGCTTTTATACACACCTCAATACCGGGCCTATTCTGGCACTTCTCTCCTACATGTACATATCATCATTCTTTTGCTAGAAAATTACGCAGAACCCCCAAACATTATAAATGTTTTTTTAGCAGACACCCTAGGAAATAAAACGACGGTCATTGCAAAGTTTTATCTTGCACAGTATTTGCGCAATCATTTTTCAAACGCCTTTTTTTGGGGAAAAAAATTGTTTTGTGAATTAAAAAAATAACAAAACAGTAAAGTTAGCCCATTTTTTTAGTAAAATATGAAAGATTATGTTATACCGAGTAAATAGATACCTAACATGTCACGCTTTAAAATTGCGCACACTCATGGAATGGCGCCAAACTTCGGTACTTAAAAATCTCCATAGACAACGCTTTTAACATTTTTACAGGTTACCAGTTTAGATTTACAGAGGAAATCTAGTGCTAGAATTGTTTCTGGCACGCCAACGCACGTGGCAATACCTCACATATGTGGTTTAAACTGCGTTTACATATGTCGGCGGGACTTACATGTGCGTTCAGGGCGTTTTAAATTTTTTTATTATTATTATTTATTTTACTTATTTATTTATTTTTTTACACTTTTTTTTTTTTTTTTTTAAATCACTTTTATTCCTATGTAAACATCCCTTGTAATAGGAAATGTGTGTGACAGGTCCTCTTTATGGAGAGATGCGGGGTCAATAAGACCCCACATCTCTCCTCCAGGCTGGGAAGCATGGGATCGGTGAAAAAATATTTACCGATCTCAGGATTGGTGTTGCTCACTAGTCGCAATCGCGGCTTTGTTTACTTACGGGGATCCGGGCGTGACGTCATCACATCGCGCCCGGGTCCTCCGACGGTCATAGAGGTGACTGGTGACCATCTGGTCACCAGTCATCTCTATGCTTCCTGCCAGCGCCGGACGATTCATTCTCTGGGCCCCCGATTGCACGGGAGAGCCCGGGGAAGCACCGGATGGTGGCGGGAGGGGGGATGTCCCCTCCTGCCTCTATGATCGTTCTTATGGTGCGCAGGATCGCCAGCTGAAGACATGGATATCTGAATGATGCCTGCAGCTACAGGCATCAGCTGCAGGCTTCATTCAGATATCCCCCAGGAAAGCCCAGGACATCATATGACATCCACCCAGGATGGGAGATACCATCTGTGGACGTCATATGACAATAGGCCGGTATTGAAGTGGTTAAACAGAAAACCAAAAAATGTATGTGGTGGCTGCATCGTTTTTTCTTAGCCTTTTTTCTTCTATTTTCACCTGGTGATCTGGACTGTTTTAGAGTGCCCCCACTCTGGATAAGAGAGCACAGAAGGCACAGCAGACAGCAGCATTGTCAGTCTGGAGGAGGGGTGTTAAATATACTAGCAGATTTAAATACACTAACAAATTGAAGCCAAACTCCAGCTCACACTTTACAATCAGTTACAGCAATTTTATTCCTTTTGGGATAACGGTTTTGAGTTAATTAACTAAAATCTGATCATGGTCACCTAGAGCCCAAGGTGAAAATGCCAAAGTGCGCCACCCAACCCCAAGATGAGCATTATGTTTCAGTAAAAATCCCCCCTTTCCCTTCCAAAAAAAAAAAAATTGGAGCAGTAATCTGTAATCTGCATGCCTACCCCTTATTCCCCATCCTTCCAGTACTAATCTGCCTCCCCCTGCTAAAATTCTCCCTACCAGCACAAATACCCATCCCCCCAAAAAAAATCACCCCCCAGCACACATTCTCTTCCCCTCTTCCCCAGATCCTCTGCTCCCACTCCTAACACAAATTCCCACCCACCCAAAGAAAATGTCCCCTCCTAGCACAATTCCCCTCCCCTCTCTACCATATCACCTCTTCAAGCACAAACCCTCAAATCCCCCCTCCTAGCACAAATCCTCTTCCCCATTCTCTGCCCCAACACAAATCCTCCTAAATCACCACTCCTAGCACCCCCCCCCCCCCAATATCCCCTCCAAAAACAATTCTTACCCACTGCTGGGCCTCAAATTTTGCTTCTCAACACGATTCCCATCCCCTCCAAATTCCTTTCTACACCCCCTCCCCCCGCAGCTTTTTTTTATATTCCTTATATATTCCTGCTGTACCATGTGCTTCCTGTTCTCTATCCTATCCTCCCCCCACCTCACATGATACCACAATGAACCCTTGTCCCTGCCATGATTTTATTCATCCCTGCCAGTTCATCTCATTCATGTTAATTGTTAATTGATACATTCTACTGGGGTGCTGGAGAGTTTGCTGAAAAACAAATCAAGTGCTCTGGATCAGACGTGTGCAACGTTCAGGAGGAATTTTCAGGCCATTCTACTTTACAAAACTGTTTCAGTTTAAAGACATTTGTAAGATGTCCAGTGTGAGAGGCAATCTTGAGGTAATTCCACAGCGTCTCTATGGGGTTGAGGTCTGGATGGGGTTCAGCTCTGACTGGACCACTCCAAAAGGCACATTACATTTTTCTGAAGCCAATCTGTGGTGGATTTACTTTGATGCTTAGGGTCATTGTCCTGTTGTATCACCCAACTACCAAGCTTCAGCTGGCACACAACCATCCTGACTATTATCCTGGAGGATATTTTTTGTAAACTTTGGAATTAATTTTACCCTCCATAATGGCAAGTGGTTCAGGCTCTGAGGCAGCAAAGCAAGCCAATAAGAGGAGGTTTCAGGCTGCTCTGTGCAAAAATTATTGCACAGAGCAAATACTGTAAAGCCTCGTACACACGACCGGTTTTCCTGGCAGGAAAACTGCCTAGAGAGCTTTTGGCTGGGAAAACCGGACGTGTGTATGCTTCCTCGCAGTTTTCCCGACAGGAAAACAGCCGGGAATCCCGACGGGAAAATAGAGAACCTGTTCTCTATTTTCCCGTCGGGATTCCCAGCGTTTTTTTCCGCCATATTTACTAATACTTTCCTATGGGAAATACTGCGAGGCAGTGCCAATGGAGCATACACATGGCCGGGATTCCCGGCCAAAGCTCTCATCGCAATTTTCCTGCCGGGTTCTCGGCTTTACCCTCGGTTTTCCCGGCAGACTTTTTACCTCCGGGAAAACCGAGCGTGTGTACAGGGCTTAAGTGTACCATGTATATAATTTTATTTAAAAGAAAAAGTGGTTTGCATACTTTTTCTTGTCGATGTATGAAATGCATTCACATTACTCTGTTTTCTAATAACAAGCCCAGCATTCGCATTGCATTTGATGGCTGCTGCAGATTGAAAATTTGGTTTTCTTTTTTAACAGGGAGGGAGGCGGTGTATCCCGCATTTCAATCAGTTGTGCATATATTCTAAATTCCTGCTGTTCAGATGTAAGCTATATGGGTCTATTAGCAACACAGTAGTAAACCAGCTTTCTGAAGCCAGCCAGAAACACTCACCACCTGCTGCTTACAAGTAACAAGTATGAAATATTTAGGTAAAAACTTCATATTTAGTTGAATATAAAGAAGTCAATAAACAGTTTATATTCCACCAGTGTTATTGTTTCAATAGATACGTCTTTCCCATATATTTATATCCATATCGAATATTTTCCTATATTTTTATGCATGTACACAAACGAAAACCGGAAAATACTGTATCGGAAATAGCTGTTATTTTATTTTTATTTTTTGGATAGAAAGACAGTATTTAGTGTATCTTTAATATTTGCCACTTATAAAGAAACTGTGAGCTGAATCATATTTTTGACTTCTTACTTTGTCGGTTCACTGACAATATTCACTGATCATTCAGCAAAAGCATCAATCTATAGACCAGTGAACTAGAAATCTGTTACTTTTGAGAAATTCTGCAAACAAAATCAATGCAACAGATACAAAGAGGCGAGTGACGCAACGCGTAAGTATTGGCTGCCGTAAACCAGAAGTGACATAAGCCGGCGTGGAAAACTATCTTTGTTATTGCTTTTTTTTTTACTTTTAACATCTAAAGCCCTGTACACACGATCGGTCAATCCGATGACAACGGTCCTACGGAAGCTGACTGATGGACTGATGTGCCTACACACATGAACTGATCGTGTCAGAATGCGGTCACGTAAAACACATCGACGTGATGAAAAAAACAAAGTTGAATGCTTCCAAGCATGCGTCGACTTGATTCTGAGCATGTGTGGATTTTTAACCGATGCTCGTGCATACTAACGATCGTTTTTGACCTATCTGTTAGCCGTCCATCGGTTCGATTTTAAAGCAATCATGAAAAGTCCATAACCCAGTAGATGTCTGTGAAGACGAAACCGGTCGGTTAACTGGACTCTTATCACCACTATTGCGTTACTACCAAGATTTTTGCTTGCTGTGGTTTCCTTGATGTGCAGTGTGGAACTTTTTATCTTTTGGGGTTTTTTTGCTTTTATATTTTGGTACATGGACCTTATCCTTGCTTGGAATTTTTAATGAGATTTGCAGATCTCTTTGCTGTATCAATACTTTTTGATCAACTTTTAATAAATTTCTACACGATGAGGAGGTGTTCTCGCCCTCTTTTTTTCATATCTTCCATGAAATACGGAGTCTTACATCTTCACTGTTCTGTCTGACGTTCCTGAGGCCAGCGATACCTGCTCTCCTTTTGGGATCTGCCTACAGCATCACAACCTGGGACATCGATTTATCCATTGGGATGATCGGAGGGCGGCTAGCCTATACAAGCTTTGAAGACCTACCCACCATACGGTGAGCCGTGGGTCAACAAAAGTCGGTAAGAGTACCTTAATATATATATATGCCAAGGAATGTCCTGGGAAGATGACCTGTTTCTGAGGGAAAGGATTGCCAATGTATATGGATGAGGTGTTTCAAACTGAATGAACAATCAGTCTGTTTTGGGGAAACTGGAATATCAACATCCTCAAACCCACACCTATTCCCCCTCCCCCCTTGTTTTTGCTGTTTTCAGGACCTTTTGCATTTGTTTTCAGCTGCACTTACTTTGTTGCAACACTTTTCACATTACCTTCAGTTTGTGTTTTTGAATATTGTTATTTGTTTCACCCAGCTCAACAGCTGGTGTTTCATAGCCTATAGTCTATGATCTTCTTCACGAAGGCTGCACCTTAGGTCTTACTGTATTTTGGCTGGTAGCTACATCACCCTGGCCATTTATGGTTTTTTCTACATCTATATAGTTTTGGCGCTACACTTTTTTTCTTTTTTCTATTACGATTTTAAAGCAAGCCATCTGTTTTTGGACCGAAGGATAACAGACCGATGGGGCATACACACGACCGGTTTGGACCAATGAAAACGAACTTCAGTCCGTTATTATCGGTTTGAACCGTTCGTGTGTACGCGGCTTAAGAGTTCACCTGCATAGTATGTAATACACCTATATTGATTTTAAACCGTACTACACCATTGGAAGCCTTCTTGTCTATCCTACCCTCCTTTTATATCCCACATATCCGAGCACAAAAGGTTGCATTTGTGGAAGCAACGGCAATTCACAGGAATAGTTAAGGCTAATGACTGCAGATATACTAGAGGTGGAGAGATGCCAAAAAAATCTGGACCATTCTGCCAGAGGTCGCACCATCTTACTTATGCAAGTTTAAGCATCTAATGAGGTTAGAGCTTTGAGAGACTGGTCTTGGGACACCTATTATTGCTGATAGGACTCAGCTTTATCTATCGATGTGAAGATATTGTTATCCATTCTCTATTGATCTTGAGGGACTACACGCCTTCCCTTTATCTAAGCAGTGTATCTGATACACTCATCCAGTACATATTTGAATGTTTGGGCACTTCTATGAAGCATTAAGGAAATTTTTCCCCAGTTTTGTTAATTAAAGAGGTTATTTACGAAAGGCAGATCCACTTTGCACTGCAAGTGCACCTGAAAGTGGACTGAAAGTACACTTGAAAGTTCAGTTGCTGTAGATCTGAGGCGGCGTACAGACGATCGGACATATCCGATGAAAACGGTCCGCGGACCATTTCCATCGGATATGTCCGATCGGGAGTTTGATCCGATGGCGTGTACACACCATCGGATCAAATTCCCCGCCGCCGGACGGCGCGGTGACGCGGCGGTGACGTTGACGCCGCCGCGTCACCGCTACGTCACCGCACCAGGAAGTAAAACACTTCCGCGCATGCGCCGAATACATTCGGCAGCGGCGCGGCGGCGGTGGGGGCCGACATGTCTGCTGGTAAGTGTACTAACCAGCAGACATGTCGGGCGGACAGATTCCACCGGATAGATTTCAAAGCTTGCTTTGAAATCTGTCGGGTGGAGAAATCTGTCCGCTAGCCCATACACACGAGCGGAGATGTCTGCTGAAACGGTCCATCGGACCGTTTTCAGAGGACATATCCCCTCGTGTGTACGCCGCCTAAGGGTAACATGCAAGGAAAATTAAAAAAAACAGCATTTTAGCTTGCACATGATTGGATGATAAAATCAGCAGAGCAGAGCTTCCCCTCTTTTCAGAAATTCCCCTCAGATCTACAGCAACTGCACTTCCAAGTGCACTTGCAGTCCACTTTCAGGTGCACTTGCAGTGAAAAGTGGATTTGCCTTTCGTAAAGTGTTTTGGGTGATTATATAGTGCAAGATCATTCTATTTGATCTATAGTGTTTATTGTGCACTGTGAACACTTCAGCTTTTTCTGACAATCACTATTATCTGTTTAATTTTAACATTTCCCTTAGGCTGCATTCACATCTGAGCGTTTTGTCGCCTGAAGCGCGACGCTCAAAGACGCTAGAGGGGAAAAATAACATTATTCTCTATGGAGATGGTTCACATCGGCGTACGCCGAAAGAACGTCGAACGCCTGAATTTCAAACAAATCGCGGGGAAAAACGCTGCAATTTGTCGCGGTAAAAAACGCCGCAAATCACCTACGCTTAGGTGTGAATGCAGCCTTACTCACAGTAGCGCGATGGACACACCTCACTAGTTTTTTTGAAAATCCACAGATAAACTTGTATTAGCAGTAAATATTATTATAGCAGTTGTACATACAACTGTAGGAGATGATGCTAGTCTAAAAAAAAAAAAGTGTCATACACTGCTGGTATCATCCACAAGAAACTTTATTGGAGACTGCCCAGACAGAACATCATGTTCCATCTGGGAAGTCTCCAATAAAGATTCTTGTTGATGATACCAGCGGTGTATGACACTTTTTTTTGTTTTTTTTTAAACAAACATGTCATACTTACCTCCACTGTGCAGTTTGTTTTACAAAGAGTGGCACCGATCGTCCTCTTCTGGGGTCCCATGGTGGCTCTCGCGGCTCCTCCCCGCAAGAGCTAACCCCCTCTGGGAAGCTCTCTCCCGAAGAAGTTACCTTGCAGGTGCGCTCCCGTGTGATACACTCTGCGGCCTCCCCGGCGTGCCGCGTCATTGATTTGATTGACAGCAGTGGGAGCCAATGGCTGCGCCGCTATCAATCATCCAATGAAGAGCCGACAAGAGCTGGGGGAAGGCAACGCGGGATTGCGCCCATGGAGATTCGGGGCTCAGGTAAGTAAAATGGGGGCTCGGGTAGAGAAAAGGAGGAAGGTTGTAAACTGTCTGTTTTTTTTTGTCCCCCCATCTATGTCCAATTGCAGATTTCCCTTCACTTCCTGTTCCATAGCCAAACAGGAAATCCCTGAAAATTAAAAGAATTTCTGGGGGACCCCTAGGTCACCAGAACTAGTGTCCTCATTGAAAGATTTCCCCTCTGTTACTTTTCTGGGGACAACCCAAAATTTGTGATTTTCTTTTAACGTTCAATTTCAATGCTAATGGTAAAAAGGACAAATAGAGAGGATGAATCTCCCCAATGGGGCATAGACAGCAATTAAAACTGACAAGAGTTCTAATCCCTCACCACTCTATCTAGATCTTTGCCTTTAGTTATATACTAAAACCAGCATTATTCGAATGCAGAGGCATCTGGATCACCAGATGAAAATAGAAGAAAGAAAGCCTAAAATAGGAAACAGCCATCACATCTAATAATTGGTAAGCTACAATATAATAAATGTTTGTGTTTGGGTTTAATACCGCTTTAAGGGGCTCTACAAGAACACAATAGGTGGTGACAAACCTCATACATGTCTACATATGCAATGGATGAAGTGCACACATAACCATTACCGATCCCAAATTCCCTATGTTTCAATATGTGTGCTTTGGTCACCAGTATAATGACTAATTGTCATTATACAACAAATCAATGATGCAACTATTTTTATACCTGTCTCTTTCCTAAAATATTCAATTTCATTAATATAAAAGAAGCTAGGCACAGGGAATCAGACACCAGCATAGAGAATTTTCATTTTCATTTTACAGGCTTATGTTATACTTCAGTATGTTAAATCTGAAATCGTTTCAAAGTATGTTGTTGACTAATGGTCTCCCAAGAGTAGATTAGTTCCCTCAACACCTAGCATTAAAGTAAATAGAATTTTACATCAGAAAAATGGTTGCTGAGATTTTGTTCTCGTGTTTCAAATGCTGAAAAATTCACAGCATATTTCCCCTTTCATTAAATAAGCAGTGTGGCAATATTATTGTGTTTACAATATAAGCAAATGGGCACTTAAGGCCAATAATGTAAAATACCCCAATAAATACATTGATTTATTCATTAAAATTTAGGAATCTGTTTTAAATATACTACAATAAGCATTTGTTTTTAAAGTGGATGTAAACCCGATTCACGAAATCTGACCTTGGCACATATATCTGTAGTGTTTACTTATCTCTCTCCAAAGCTCTAAGTCCCATGTATTTCTGTTGCTCCATTCCTCTGTTATCAGCATGACACAGGGGATGAAACCAGCTGGAAATTTGTTTTGGGGAGATAACTTAGACATAGATAGACAGAGAGCTTGTCTATTTACATCACAGCTCTGCAAGATACTCTGCATATGTGGAGGGGGGTGTGCCTTTCCTCTAATCAGCTCACACACAGTGTATGCCCAAAACATGTCAGCTACGTCAACCTTTCAGCTTGCGGTCCACCATCACTAACAGGGTTTCCGCTTTCAGAGCAGCGCTGACGTCATTGTGCACGCCCGGCCCCATTGGTTACATTCGGCTTTCACCGATTCGTTCCTCCGCGGTGAAGGACACGCCACGCCTTCCACAGCTGGATGCTGTACCTGTGGATCACTGAGGCTGGTTTCAACCACCGCTGTGGTTGGCGGGGGCCACTCCCCTCTCCCCTTCAGACCTGTACAGCAACTGATCTTGTGTTGGCAAGAGGAGGCTTTTCATCATCCCACTCTCTCCGATCGGGGCCAGACTGCCCTCCATACATTTTAGGATGACCCTCTTCCATATGTGATCAGCGAACCTCCCGAGAGCAGTTAACCCCTTTCTATCAAGACTTCATGGTGGTACTGTTTTTAAATAATTTAGATAATTTATACAGCTACATGCATTTCATTCTCTGCTGCAGTTTACACCAGCACCAAAAGTTCTGTGGATATTGCTGGGTAACATTTTAAACTGCAATAAACTGTATTTAAACTGAATCCAAGGTGTATATATATATATATATATATATATATATATATATATATATATATATATTATATATACAGTGCGGAAAATAAGTATTTGAACACCCTGCTATTTTGCAAGTTCTCCCACTTGGAAATCATGAAGGGGTCTGAAATTGTTATTGTAGGTGCATGTCCACTGTGAGAGACATAATCAAAAAAAAAAATCCAGAAATCACAATGTATGATTTTTTTTAACTATTTATTTGTATGATACAGCTGCAAATAAGTATTTGAACACCTGAGAAAATCAATGTTAATATTTGGTACAGTAGCCTTTGTTTGCAATTATAGAGGTCAAACGTTTCTTGTAGTTTTTCACCAGGTTTGCACACACTGGAGGAGTGATTTTGTCCCACTCCTCCACACAGATCTTCTCTAGATCAGTCAGGTTTCTGGGCTGTCGCTGAGAAACACAGAGTTTGAGCTCCCTCCAAAGATTCTCTATTGGGTTTAGGTCTGGAGACTGGCTAGGCCACGCCAGAACCTTGATATGCTTCTTACAGAGCCACTCCTTGGTTATCCTGGCTGTGTGCTTCGGGTCATTGTCATGTTGGAAGACCCAGCCTCGACCCATCTTCAAAGCTCTAACTGAGGGAAGGAGGTTGTTGCCCAAAATCTTGCAATACATGGCCCCGGTCATCCTCTCCTTAATACAGTGCAGTCGCCATGTCCCATGTGCAGAAAAACACCCCCAAAGCATGATGCTACCACCCCCATGCTTTACAGTAGGGATGGTGTTCTTGGGATGGTACTCATCATTCTTCTTCCTCCAAACACGGTTAGTGGAATTATGACCAAAAAGTTCTATTTTGGTCTCATCTGACCACATGACTTTCTCCCATGACTCCTCTGGATCATCCAAATGGTCATTGGCAAACTTAAGACGGGCCTTGACATGTGCTGGTTTAAGCAGGGGAACCTTCCGTGCCATGCATGATTTCAAACCATGACGTCTTAGTGTATTACCAACAGTAACCTTGGAAACGGTGGTCCCAGCTCTTTTCAGGTCATTGACCAGCTCCTCCCATGTAGTCCTGGGCTGATTTCTCACCTTTCTTAGGATCATTGAGACCCCACGAGGTGAGATTTTGCATGGAGCCCCAGTCCGAGGGAGATTGACAGTCATGTTTAGCTTCTTCCATTTTCTAATGATTGCTCCAACAGTGGACCTTTTTTCACCAAGCTGCTTGGCAATTTCCCCGTAGCCCTTTTCAGCCTTGTGGAGGTGTACAATTTTGTCTCTAGTGTCTTTGGACAGCTCTTTGGTCTTGGCCATGTTAGTAGTTGGATTCTTACTGATTGTATGGGGTGGACAGGTGTCTTTATGCAGCTAATGACCTCAAACAGGTGCATCTAATTTAGGAAAATAAATGGAGTGGAGGTGGACATTTTAAAGGCAGACTAACAGGTCTTTGAGGGTCAGAATTCTAGCTGATAGACAGGTGTTCAAATACTTCTTTGCAGCTGTATCATACAAATAAATAGTTAAAAAATCATAAATTGTGATTTCTGGAAAAAAAAATTGGGATTATGTCTCTCACAGTGGACATGCACCCACGATGACAATTTCAGACTCCTCCATGATTTCCAAGTGGGAGAACTTGCAAAATAGCAGGGTGTTCAAATACTTATTTTCCGCACTGTATATAGCTAAAAATAAAACTCTGACTTTCTCCCATAGAGTGCTGCTTTTCTATTTTTTACATTGTGCTTTCCATTTTTCCAGTGGTTGGCAGCTGCACTGGGGGGGGGGGGGGGGCAGCCCTATTATATACCCCCCATTGACTGCCAGTTTTGAGCGCTTCAGCAATTTGTTGTTTGTAGAAGCCTTAAGTACATATGGAAATCCCTCTGGAAATATCACAGTGGATCGGTCCCGCAGATAGCTCTGGCCAGAATCCAGCTGGGAATAAATAAGCTCACTAAGAGCCCAGAAGGAATCTCAGAGCGTAGTAAGTTTATTGTAAAAGGTAAAAGCCACATAAAAGCAAATAAACAAAATGTTAAAACTCACATAAGCAGCTGCTGGTGACCTGGAAACGAACAGCAGTGAGACATCAGTGCCAAGTAGTCCGCCCCAAAGCTTTTCATGCAAAAGGACATTGTCAATGGGTTGGTTGGCCTTGATATCTGAAGAGATGTATACAGAATGGTGTCCCCATCTGCAGGTGCATCCAATTCCATTGGCAGACTGTGAACGGAAATAATAATGTGGCCATCTTGCCGGCTAACTGGAAGTTGACCGGCGGCCATATTTAAGTAGACCTGGAAATGGATCAGGGGCCGGAAGAGACGGTCACCCAGTGACCGTGCGGCCATTATGAAGGGCAAACAGGATCGCTATTTTTATTGAAAGAGGGGGATCAAACCAAATGCAAAAATTTAAATAAACCAGATGTAAATAATAGAAATCTTAGTCTGGTGGGGAATAAACTGGTTAATAGTGGTGGGCAGATAAATTTAAAAGCCCTCATAAAGATATAAAAATACAATGCAATTTATCCTGCAGACGGGTTTACATAAATCTCTTAATACAATGCATCAAGAATAATTACTTAACTATGAAAATATAAATGTACACACATAAGTGCACATAGATAAGATTTTGTTATAAAAAAAAAAAAAAAACATAATATAAAATCCTATACCCAGATGATAGATAAAGATTGATGGGATAAAATGAAAAATTCCAAAGATGCACTATTTAGTATCAATTATACACTTGGTATCCCAATCCACATTTAACCCATAGGGGGTGTGTGTTATGAGCTCATGGACCCATTTCATCTCTATTTTTGAGATTTCCCTGGTTTTACTACAGTATGGTTCAAGCTTCTCAATGCCCACAAATAAAATGTCTTTAGGATTCCTATTATGGACTTTTCTAAAGTGCACATAGAAACTGTGATATTTAACCACTTCAGCCCCGTAATGCAGCGTACACACGATCAGTCCTTCCGATGAGAACGGTCTGAAGGACCGTTTTCATTGGTTAACTGATGAAGCCGACTGATGGTCTGATGTGCCTACACACCATCGGTTAAAAAAACTATCGTGTTAGAACGCGGTGACGTTTACGTGTTTTAACACAACGACGTGCTGAAAAAAAACGAAGTTCAATGCTCCCAAGCATGCGTCGACTTGATTCTGAGCATGCGCGGCCTTTAAACCGATGCTTTTGCATACTAACGATCGGTTTTGACCCATCGGTCAGCCATCCATCGATCAAATTTTAAATCAAGTTCTCTTTTTTTTTGACCGAAGGATAACTGACCGATGGGGCCCTCACACGATGGGTTTGGACCGATGAAACGGTCCTTCAGTTCGTTTTCATTGGTTTTGACCGATTGTGTGTACGCGGCCTTAGATTTGGCTGGTCAATGACCGGGCCATTTTATTGAAACGGCACTGCGTCGCTTTAATTGACAATTGCGCAGTCGTGAGACTCTGTACCCAAACTAAAATTGATGTCCTTTTTCCCCACAAATAGAGCTTTTTTTTGTTGGTATATGATCATCTCTGCGTTTTTTTTGCGCTATAAACAAAAAAGAAAGTATTTAGCGCTGGAAAAATAATAAAAATACAAATTGCTAGCCAGCACTCAGGATAAATTCAAATAAACTTCCCAAAAAGCATATAAAGTAAAAACAGTGCAGCGCAAACATTTAGATAATAAACAGAACATAGTCCATAGATGAAAGTGAAGAGGAGAAATCCATATTAATTTCATTCAGTGATGTAGATTCAAAACAGATGACCAAATAGGAATCCTCCACCAAGAAGTAAAGATGGCCTCTCACCTCATAGATTCGACCTTAACCACTTCAATACCAGACTTCAATACACATCTCAATACCGGGCCTATGGACTATTTTCTGTTTATTATCTAAATGTTTGTGCTGCACTGTTTTCACTTTATATTTTTGCGACCAACAAAAAAAGAACGACCAAAAAAAATAATATTTTGTACTTAATAATTATTCCCATTTTTTTTTTTTAAAGCCAATTTTTTCCTCAGTTTAGGCCGATATGTATTCTTCTAAATATTTTTGGTAATAAAAACCGCAATAAGCGTATATTGATTGGTGTGCGAAAAAGTTATAGCGATTTTTATCGTGATTTTGACATTATGGCGGACAGATCAGACACTTTTGACACATTTTTGGGAACACTGACAATTATACAGTTATCAGTGCTATAGAAATGCACTGATTACTGTGTAAATGTCACTGGGAGTGAAGGGGTTAACAGTAGGGAGCGATCAAGGCGTTAACTGTGTTCCCTCATGTGTGTTCTAACTGTAGGGGGATGGGACTGACTAGAGGAGATGACAGATCGTTGTTCCTAGCCAAAAGGAACACACGATCTGATCTGTCTCTCCTCACAGAGCAGGGATTTGTGTGTTTAGGAGTTGAGGGGGACTACTTGGCACTGGTGTCTCTTCAAGTTTTTATTTCACTTGTTGGTGGTGGTTTATTTGGTTGGACACTACTACTATACATTATTTTCGCTGGAATGGCAGCTTCAGCAATAGAATGCTTTTTCATCTATATGGACTAACCTCTCAAATATTATTTTGGACTATTTCTCTACAGTAAGGAGGCATTACAATTATGTCTATAGGATCTCATTTTCACTTGTTTTTTATTAATCATTTACTTTAGTATTTTTTTTGGGCGCTACACTTTACACTTTATACAGAAAAAAAAACTATTATTGTGTACAAGTCTTTAGACTGGGAGATGGAGGGAAAATGCACTTTTATTGAATCAGGACGTCCTTATAACTTGCTTAGGTTGTCCTTCGCAACCTAGCTTAACTGACAAAGGCTTATGCTACGTACATATTTTAAGTTTTCACTTAAAAAAAAAAAAAAAAAAACAATGTTTTTCCCGATGGAATTCCTCTCAAGCCTGCCTTGCATACACACGATCACACAAAAGTCCGATAAACTTTTGACTGCCAAGAACACGGTGACGAGCCGAGAAAAATGAAGTTCTATGCCTCCGAGCATGCGTCGAATTGTTTCCGAGCATGCGTGTTTTTTTCCCCCGTCGGAAAAGCATACAGACGAAAGATTTTTCCACTAGGATTTTTTCCTGATGGAAAAAAAAAAGAGATCCTGCTCTCTTTTTTCCCCCCATCAGTTTTCCTGTGGGAAAAAGTCAGATGGAGCATACACACAATCGGGACTCCCGACGAAAAGCTCTCATCGCAGTTTTTCCAAGGGGAAAATCAGTCGTGTGCACAAGGCATTAGGGAGGAGCTGCGGTGGCTCAACGCGATTGGCACTGCGCTGACAAGCCGTTTACCTCTGCAGCGAAGG
This sequence comes from Rana kukunoris, assembly GCA_029574335.1. Lineage (NCBI taxonomy): Eukaryota > Metazoa > Chordata > Amphibia > Anura > Ranidae > Rana > Rana kukunoris. Next base: position 536,039,208 of record CM056050.1, on the reverse strand, counting down.
GTTCGGATCCCGGTCTCGGCTGCATGTGAATTGAATTTGGTGGTCTCAGCCCGGCTCCCGGTGGGTGTGCTATGCGAAGTAAGCCTGCGCTTAGCATGCCCAACCCCCTCCCACAAAAAAACACCACACTTACACGCACTCAAAATTGGGTTAACATGCACGCACTTTGGCCACGCGGTCTCTAAAAAAGAGAGGCGATGGACTAACAGGGCTGGCTGAGCGGGCTAGATCCTCTCACTCCCACATAGGGGAGTCCCTCTGCCCCGTTGGGCTTCAAAGCGGAGCAGGTAGGGCGGGCTGTGTGGGAGGACCCCCTCACACCCGCCATTGTCACCCGGGGGCATGGAGAAAAATGGCAGATTGCCTCTGGTCCATCCTTCTCTCTCCACTATATGGTTGATGTCCGTGAGTACCGCCAGCTTTGTTATCTGCTGGAAGTCGTGTCCAGGAACCACCTAGGATTTCAAAGGCCGCGGCTGGGTTATAGCCAATTGCTACATTGAGCTTGCCCTCTGGTAAGCGGCCCCCCCTTATTTTGGTGAAGGGATCACTTTGATGCTGTCAGCTCGTCACTGTGGTGGTGTGAACCTTTAGGATTTTTCTGCTGTTCTATTTCCTGGGACTGTTTTTCAATTATACTTTGACACAGAAGTTGCAAGGACTGTATGAATATCTGTGCTATTGCCCTAGAAGTACATTCTGGGGTACACATTATTCTATGTTTGCTCCAGTTTAGGATTTTTTAATTTTATTTTTATGTAATATTACAATGTTAATCATTTAATTTACAGGAGAGCTTTTGTGTCATCACCCTATGTGGCCAGGTTTTGCCTTTACCCTATGGGAGATGCTCCGTGTTATATATTAATTGTTTAAATACAGAGGACTGTTGCCTAGCAGTCCTCATCTAACTCATTTGTTTTCATGAGCGCGGCTTTGCCAAACTGTATTATTTTGTGTTTTCACACGATTGCCGCTGCCTCCTAGTTTTTTAATTTTTTTTGGTTTAGCGCAGTTTTCTGTTTTTCTTGCCTCTGGGGGAGGTCTGCCTACTCCCAACTCCTGTAGTCCGGCTCCTCTCTTGAGTACACGCACAAAAAATACACTTTAAAAAATAAAAAAAAACAAGGCATTAGGAATCATACAATAGTTGAAATCATCAAGCCTAATAGAACAAGAAAAGTTGTTTATCTACCACAGTGTTTTTGAATGATTTAGGATATATTTTCAGGATCTTAAAGTTTCAGCACTGTGGGTTTATTGAAGGACATATACAAAATATAAATTTCCCCTTTGTGATATAGATTTTGTGAAACGTTTTTTTTCTACATTTCAGTTTTTCCATTAGTACTACTTCCTTTGTTTGTTTCATAGTAGTAAGAATTTGAACAAGCTATATGTATCTACCAAGTACTGTACTTTAAAGTGGTTGTAAACCTCTGAAATGAAAAATTAACAAAAATTCCTCTATAGTGTGTACTAATTCCAAAGCTTTCAGTGTAATTTCTGTCCAATCTCTTTCCCACCGATATCTGCATGAGTCACTTCTGACAGGGTATGCCCACACCATAGAATCCTGGGGTATGGTCTCACCCCCCCCCCCCCCCCCCCAGCACACACACACAAAAAGAAAGGTATGGCCAAAGCTCTTTTGGGTAAATAAACAGAAAATGGTGCCAGGCAGAAAAATAGTACAGTAAGTAGATTTTCTTGAGTATAAATAAAAACATAGTTGATGCACTTACAAGTGTATAATTGTCTGATCATATCATAGATAGGTGTAGTCCAGAGAATGGATGGGTGGATGGATTGGCTGAGTCTGCAAGGAGTAAGGAGCTTGTCAGTGGTGGACAGCAGCTGGACTCGCCAGGAAGCCGGATTCCACTGGTACTAGAACCGCTGGACGTGCCAGAGCCACTAAGGTTATGCCAACTGTAAAGGGATTCCACAGACTAACACCGCTGTGCACAAGGAATGCCGGGAGCGCATTTCTGGAGACAGCATGCTCAACCTGATCTGACAGCTAGCTTGAGCGAATTACAGTTAACCCTTAATGAACTGGATGGGGGGATAAGGATGCTACAAAATCTAAATGCCAAGGGTCGTACAAAACAGTGTTTCGAAAATACTTTGAGAAAATGTGCAAATAAAGAGCTTTAAAAAAAAAAAAAAAAAAGCCTTAAAGTGGATGTAAACCCAAAAGAATTTTTTTTTTTGATGTCACAATGTAGAGTATAAGATTTCCTATCATCTGTGCCCAGTCTTGCCACACAGAGTTAATCCAGCGCGGAGTAATCCTCTTTTAAAGTTCAGTGCAAATTAACAGAATTCCAGATAAAAACTTGCCAAATTATAAAAGTCCGTTTCTCTGTTTTTGCTTTCAGTGACAGGTTATTTACAAATCTAGCTTGGACATGTTTATCATAACAAGAGGTGATCCAAAGTTCATTGTATATTACTAGGATGTGTTATGATGTTATATCACCTCATGTTATGATAAACAAAACATAACATATGATAAACATGTCCTAGCTAGATATGTAAATAACCTCTCACTCAAAGCAAGAAGAGAGAAAACTGACTTTTTATTTAGGCAGGGTTTTATCGGGAAGGCTGTTCATTTTCACTGAACATAAAAAAAGGATTTTTAATAAACAGCTTACCTGTAAAATCCTTTTCTTGAAGTACATCACGGGACACAGAGCGCATAGCCATTACACTTGGGTTATATGGGTACCTTCAGGTGTGGACACTGGTGTAATCAATTTCACAGGAAGTTTCCTCCCTATATAACCCCCTCCCACTGGGAGTGCTTCAGTTTTGTAGCAAGCAATTCTCCCGAGGTTACACAATGTTCCCCAAAAGAGGGGTGGGAGCTCTGTGTCCCGTGATGTACTTCAAGAAAAGGATTTTACAGGTAAGCTGTTTATTAAAAATCCTTTTTTCTTTATCGTACATCACGGGACACAGAGCGCATAGCCATTACACTTGGGATGTCCTAAAGCAATGCTCTATGAAGGGAGGGAGACCGTAAGGCCAAGAATAGCCAAATAAAAACATTGTCAGGAGAAAACATGGCTCCATCAACAGAAACACAAGGGGGCGTGAACCGGGCCAGAGGATTCTATACTGCTGCCCGTAGGACCGCCTGCCCAAAAGCTGCGTCCGTACTCTTTGCAACGTCCAACTTATAAAATTTAGTAAACGTATGTACGGAAGACCAGGTTGCCGCCTTGCAAACCTGTGCCATAGAAATCTGATGGTGTGCCGCCCAGGAGGCACTCATGGCCCTCGTAGAATGGGCTTTAACTGATAAGGGAGGTGGAACGCGCTTCAGACCATAGGCCTGAAAAATCAGCTGCTTAATCCACCTAGCCAAGGAAGACTTGGCAGCCGGCTGACCCTTCTTGGGGCCATCCGGAAGAACAAAAAGCACATCTGTTTTCCGAATCTTCTCTGTAGCCTTGAGATAGACCCTCATGGCTCGAACCACGTCCAAAGTATGAAGCCGTCTTTCCTCTCTGGACTGGGGAGTAGGAAAGAAGGAAGGTAGGACTAGGTCCCGATTCAAGTGAAAACTGGATATGATCTTAGGAAGGAAAGAAGGTTGAGGCCGCAGAACAACTCTGTCCTTATGCAGAATAAGGTATGGCTCCCTGCATGATAAGGCTGCCAGCTCGGAAACCCTTCTGGCTGAAGCCATAGCCACCAAGAAAACCAACTTTCGGGTTAGTAGCACAAGAGGGATTTCTGTCAGAGGTTCAAACGGCTGCCTTTGTAAAGCTGACAAGACCAGATTTAAATTCCAGGGGCAGAGGGGAGCTCTAATAGGGGGATTCACATGCAAGACCCCCTGCAAGAAGGTTTTCATAAGCGAATGGGTGGCCAAGGGTCTTTGAAACCATATTGATAAAGCCGACACCTGCCCCTTTAGAGTACTAAGAGCCAACCCTTTGTCAACGCCAACCTGGAGGAATCGCAAGATCCTGTCAATAAAAAACTTTCGAGGATGCCATTTTTGAGACTCGCACCACTCCACATAGGTTCTCCAGACTCTGTAATAAATATTTCTGGAGACCGGTTTCCTAGCCTGAATCAACGTAGCTATGACCTGATCTGAGAGGCCTCTGCCCTTAAGAATTAGGGATTCAGCCGCCAAGCCGTCAAATTTAGCTGCTGTGAAGCAGGATGGCAGATTGGGCCTTGAGACAGCAGATCTGGGCGCAGGGGGAGCGGCCACGGCGCCCCGACTGACATCTTCACGATGAGTGCGTACCAAGCCCTCCTGGGCCAGGCTGGAGCCACCAGGATCACAGGCCTGCGCTCCACCCGGATTCTCCGTAGAAGGCGGGGAATCATCTGCAGTGGAGGGAACGCATACAGAAGAGAAAACTGGTGCCAAGGGCAAACCAAGGCATCGGTCCCGTAGGCCGAGGGATCCCTGGCTCGGGATATGAATTTGTCCAACTTTTTGTTGGATCTCGTTGCCATAATGTCCACGTCTGGGACTCCGAATCTTTGGCAAATCTCTTGGAATACCTGGGGGTGAAGCGACCATTCCCCCGGGAGCAACTGTTGACGACTCAAAAAATCTGTTTGAGAATTGTCTATCCCTGGGATGAACACCGCCGAGATGCAGGGTACATGGGCTTTGGCCCATGAGAAAATCAGGTTTACTTCTCTTTGGGCTGCTGGGCTCTTCGTGCCCCCCTGGTGGTTTATGTATGCCACCGCAGTGGCGTTGTCGGACTGTATCCTTACTGGCAGACCCTGAAGGGGGAGAGTCCAGGCGATCAGGGCCAGTCGAGCAGCTCTGATTTCCAAGATATTGATGGGAAGCAGTTTTTCTGCCCCCGACCACAGCCCTTGCTGGGTCTGTTCTTCTAGAACTGCCCCCCAACCTAACAGGCTGGCATCCGTGGATACTATCTTCCACGAGATGGGGCAAAAGTATTTCCCTTTTGACAAATTTTGAGAGACCAGCCACCAAGACAGGCTGCGCCGGACCTTCGGGGAGAGCACGAACGGACGATCTAACGCCTGAATGGACTTGTTCCAAGCAGAGAGAATGGCTGCCTGAAGATATCTGGTATGGATCTGGGCGTAGGGCACAGCCTCGAAGGCGGCCACCATCTTCCCCAGCAGTCGCATACATAGGCGAATAGTCGGCCTCTTCTTGCCTAAGATCATTTGAACTGCTTGGGCTATTGATCTGATCTTTGCTTGAGGTAAAATTATCCTCTGGCAGTCTGTATCTAGCCGAAGGCCTAGATATTCCAACTGCCTTGTGGGTTTCAATACCGATTTTTCTAGATTTACAATCCATCCGAATTCCTCTAGATGCTGAACTGTGCGACCTACTGCCTGATTGAGGTTGGAGGCTGAGCTGTCGATAACCAGAAGATCGTCCAAGTATGCCAAAACTAAAATGCCTTCTGTCCTTAGGATGGCTAGCACCGGGGCTAACACCTTTGTGAATACCCGCGGAGCTGTTGCCAACCCGAAAGGGAGGGCTACGAACTGGTAATGGCGGTGATGTATCATAAACCGAAGAAACCTGTGATGTGCTGGGTAGATCGGCACGTGCAGATACGCATCTTTTATGTCTATAGATGCTAGAAAGTCGTCTTGATGTAGGCTGGCTGCCACCGAACGTATGGACTCCATACGAAAGGTCTGAATGTTTAGAAAGCGATTTAGGCGTTTGAGGTCCAAGATATGCCTGACGTCGCCATTGGGCTTTGGTATTATGAAAAGGTTGGAGTAGAATCCCAGAACCCATTCCTGGGTTGGTACTTCTACGATTACTCCTTGGAGTAAGAGACGATCCAATGCTTTTGCAAGAGAGGCCCTCTTTAATGGGTCGCTTGGAAGACTTGACCCCTGAAAATGAGGAGGGGGGACTTCCCGAAACTCTAGCTTGTAGCCCGTGGTTACCACGGATCTTACCCAAGAGTCGGGAAATCTGGTCTTCCACACTTCGGAGAAGAACCGAAGCCTTCCCCCCACCCAAGAGAGTGGGGGCGCCCCTTCATGAATCTGACTTAAGGACTGGTTTAACCGGCTTGCGAGACCATGACCTCTTGCCTGTCGTGGCTTGTCCTTGTGGGCGGCTATTAAATGCCGAACGCCCGGGAGGCCGTCGATACTGACGGGAAGTTGAAGGGGCCGAGCCTGCGAAGGCCTGTCGCTTAAATGCGGGCCCACGTGATCTTTTCTTGATGGGCAAGAAAGAACTTTTACCACCTGATATGGTCTGGATATATTTATCTAGGTCTTCACCGAATAGTCTCCCACCATGAAAGGGAAATCCTGCTAAAAGCTTTTCGCAGGGTGCCTCTGCTGACCAGTTTTTTAGCCACAAAAGGCGACGCATATGAACCAACAGCAGAGATAAACGGGACGCCTGTTGAACGGAGTCCTTAATAGCATCTACTGCAAAGCAGAGAGCTCTTGGGAGGTCAGCCAATTCACAAGCTTGCTGAGCCGGTATGTCCTTTAATATCTGTTTAGTCTGATCCTTTAAAGCCTGACAAACGCCAATGGCTGCCACTGCTGGCTGAACCACGGCACCTACTGTGGTAAAAGAAGCCTTCAGTAGGGTCTCCAATTTTTTGTCGACTGGATCTTTAAACACCTGGACATTTTCCACCGGACAGGTCAGGGATTTATTTACGCAGGAAATGGCTGCGTCCACGGTAGGGAGTGCCCATTTCTTTGCAAATTCTTCTTCCATAGGATAGAGAATGGTAAACCTTTTAGGAGGGATAAAAATCCTATCAGGTCGAGCCCAATCCTGAAAAATCACGCTCTCCAGAAGGGGGTGAACCGGGAAAGATGCACCACCCAATGGTGCCTTCAAGGAACCTAAAGAGGATACCGCGGGGGCTACTTGTTCTGACACTGGAAGTTTAAAAGCAGTGCGAACCATATCCGTCAGAGACTGGATCCACAGACTCTCTGCTTGAGAAGCCGAAAAAATTTCATCTATAGTGGAATCTTCAATGTCTGACCCGTCAGGACTCAGGTCCGCTTGATCCCCCTGTGGGTCCAATTCCTCCGAAGAGAGGACCTCTGCATCTGAACACACCGTTTTAGGTGACGGGGATCTAGCCCGTTTGCCACCCGGCAAAGAGCGGGCAATTAAAGCAGTTAACCTTTTCTCTAGCCCACCCAGGGTGGATTCTAGCATTTCTTCCGTAACATAAACGGGAATGGGTTGATTGGGGGCCGCCTCTGCCCCTAGCACCCTCAATGGCTCCTGCACGATGCTGTTCGGTGGTCTATCTGGTGAGGGTGGGACCACTGGAGCCTGGCCCAAATCCTCTGACCCCGTTGGAGACCCCTTTACTTTTTTGGCACCTTTTGCAGCCTTAGCTGGTCCTGATCCCTTGGGAGCCATTGCACAACCTTGAGACACCCCTACAGCCAACACCCAACTGTTGTAGCTAGAAGTGAAACATTAATAAGGACAGGCTATGGTAAAATCTTTTCAAAATTTTCATACGCCTGAGAAGGCGGCAATACAGAGGAAAGTCCTGTGAGTATTGCCACACCAATGCCCGTTAGCTGGAGTCCAAGGTTGCACCGACTCAGATACTGCCAGATCTAAGGCTGAGTCCCTTTAAGCAAAAAAAAATATATTTTTTTTTTTTTTTTTTTCTGGTCAGTGTGGACTTTTAAGTCCAGACCTGAAGATCCACAAACCACCACTGGGTGTCACTGTTAGCCAGAACTGGCTCAGCTGCATGCTCTATGTCCTCACTCTCCACTGCTCTCAGGAGGGAATCACCAGCCAGGAAATGCTTTTTTGCTTTATCTGAGACTGACGCTGCTGGCCCGCCCCCCCCCCCACGCCCGCTGACGTTGTAAAAGGCGGCGCGCACGCGCGCCCCCGCCCCCCCCCACGCTGAAACCAACATGGAGGGATGCAGAGAGCAGAGGAGAAGCCTGGACCAGCGCTAGAAACACAGACACCTGGTAAGCCACTAATCTTTGTAGTGCACACATAGAGGAAGCTGTCTCCCTAGGCTTCCTAGGAACAGGAGTTTTGTCAGCACTTCCTCTCTATACACGTGGGGCTGCAGTATCATGCTAACAGGCAAATCTGGGGGGAGTAGCAAAATACATATCTTTTAAAAGCATATATATATCTACATGTTATCTGGGTAAACATTAGTACATCCCATCCTGCCTCAACAGACATAGTGGAGATAGTGGCTGATGCACAAGCATACCATTAGCCAACCCAGAACCCCCAGGGGGATACCTACTGTCGAACCAAGTCCCGCAGGTTCCCTCTTACCTGCTCCACGCCGCAGGGTATTGCAAAATGCAAGAGGCCCAGCCTTCCCCCATCTCCGTGGGTATTGTCTTGGACCTTCAGGGACCGGGGTCCTGTGTTAAGGAACCCACACCCCTGGACCTATATAGCATCCTGGCATCAGTAGCGTTTAGTTCTTGGAAAGACTAAGGCACTGGAGCCCAGAATCCAGCCCTCCAAGGAGAGGCATTATAGGCAAAACCCCACTCCAGCAGGGCCCGGGTACCGTACACCTTGGCTTTGAAGCACTTCGGACGGATCCGGCTAGCTATCCTGGGTCCCGAGACCTCCGAGGGACAGCTAGACGTGACCAACACCTAAGACACTGGCGAAAAAACTGAAGCACTCCCAGTGGGAGGGGGTTATATAGGGAGGAAACTTCCTGTGAAATTGATTACACCAGTGTCCACACCTGAAGGTACCCATATAACCCAAGTGTAATGGCTATGCGCTCTGTGTCCCGTGATGTACGATAAAGAAAGAGGATTTCTCAGATCTGGATTAACTCTGTGTGGCAAGACTGTGCACAGATGATAGGAAATCTTATACTCTACTTATACTCTACATTGTGACATCAAAAAAAATGTGGGTGTACATCCACTTTAAAAGCTAAAAGCTAATTTTTAATGAAAGTCAATCACTCTACAATGTCTGAAAATGTATAAAAAATTATTATAAAAGATACTAATAAATAATGTCTGATATTAAGAAATTGATTATTATACCTATGGATACACTTATAAGTGAACATGTAAAACTTGAAAGAGCATAATTAGTAAAATGATTGGATTGATTATAAATCTTAAATGCATCATTAAAATAAATACCATAAGTTCTATATGATCAACTGGTATAACAGAATATAAAAGAGTATGTATAGATTCAAATTAAATAATAAAGGAGCATTAAATATTATGAATAAGGAATTAGGATTATCAATAATAAATTGTAAATCATAAATTAACAACAATAATATTCACCACTGGCTTAAGGTGCGCTCTATACAAATATGTGTGAATATAAAATCAAGGTTCATACCTGGAGTAAAACTAATTATGGACTAGAAGATTGTGTAAGAATAAAATACTGATATCATCAAACTGATGGACTATAAAATAAGGAGCATAAAATCAAGATGGGACATAAGAGAATGAACACGTGGGTCTGTGTGCACATATAAGCATGCATATGCATGGATGCACATACACGAGATGGAAAGGAAGCAATAAGCTGGATGTGGAATAAGCAAAGCTCTTTTATGCAATATTTCTCTTGTGTGTCACAGGAGTGCACCTAGTTCTGCACTGTGACAAAAATTTAGCCAACAGCGGGCTAAAGTCTGCAGTTGGCTGATGTCACAGAACCGGTCCAGGCTCCACCCAGGAGCCTGACAGACAGCTGACTCAACCTATCAATGTGCCACTGAGAGCCTGACCCAGCTGCCTCGCCCCTCCACACTCTGGCACTTCAGTGAGCACTGTAGGGGCAGAGCAGAGAGTGGTGACTGACCGGGATGCTTGCACTGCAGGTCCTCAGATACAGGGTTCTATACAGCAACGCGAACAGTGAGCACCACAGTAGGAACTTGAATGGAAAGATCCCCCAGTGGGGCTGTAGGGCAGGATTGATGTACACAATATAAATAGTATTTAAATTATTATGATAAAATCTTTACTTGGTTTGTACAATACAGTAACAATACAACATGGTAAGAACATTTAAAAAAATAGTAAACATAGTACACTCTGGTTTGACATAAATGGAAGAAAAGTATCAACAGTGGCAAACAATCGGTAACAATACAATACATGATGGATCATAGTTCAATAGGTTTCCCGCTAGTGTGTTGGGTGAAGGTTAATGGGCAAGAAAGGAAGAAATGAAAATATATATATATATATATATATATGTGTGTGTGTGTATGTGTATTACTAAAGCAGGTGAAGAAAAGTGAATGAGATGGATGAATGTGAGTGTTAATTGGAAATAGGTGTTAAACACTGAGTATCAGTAATGAGTGCCTGTCCCAGTAATGGTTAATTACATAGAGTATAAATGTGAATGGAATGTACCAGATTAATAGGAGTATAAAATAGGAAAAAAGGTTAAAAGATTGATAATTAAATACGCTGGATGTAGGTACTTACATAGGCTCCAATTCCAATATGTGTATGGAAAGAGCTCTCCCAGGATCTCAAACAGATCCACAGGAGATAGCACTTATATATGATCTAAGTGCATGATTGTCAGGTGTCATTCGCTCCCTCCCACCTCGTGATCAGATTTGCCTGGTGGGCAAACACTCTGCAACTCCCTCGGCGTTCCTGTGAGCTTCCGCCCCGACAACTGCCATCACCTCTATCGCAAATGCTCGACGTCATGGCGCTGTAGCACACGCCGGGCCGAAGCCGTACATGCGCACAGCGCCATGCATCGTCTAGTGGTGATCAAGGAACGCCGCCGGCGCGTAGTGCTTCCCCTGGTGGCCGGAGGTGGAACGGCCCGTCATTGGGAAAGCCATATAGAAGGGGAGAAATGTAAACATACACGTCTCTCCACTGCGCCGGGTAGCCTAGAGAGGACAGCATCCCCACCAATGGCAGAGGGGGAGGGAAGAGAGAGGGGCTTGAACCATGTGTATCCATAGTTGCTGAAGTGGGTAAAAACTAGGAAAGATTGTAGGTGTATGTGCGTTAGGTTGTTAGATGAACATCATTGAAGGGTTGGAGCTAGGGGCTATGAATAGGGGTCAAAGCAGCACATGACATTCTGGTGAGTATCAACCAAAAATAAATGGTTCTTGGATGAATAACTAGGACAAAGCCTTGCGGGAGGGGAAACTTCAAAGGTGTACCAGGTGGTACTGGGGGTTATATATAGAAATTGTTTAAGTGGTAATGTTAGAGCAGGTATGGGCCAAAAATGTATGTTTTTGGCCAATAATTTGGACAATCCTTTCGGAAGGGGGACATATGACAATATTGTGCCCATGGGTGATCAAAGAGAATGGTCACCCATATACCAAAATTATGTAATTCTATAAGCTCGTAGCCAAAGCAAGGTAAAATCATAAAGAGCCCATCTTGAATTCCACCATGGGTATAATCCGAAGGGTGTGTGTCACTATGGACAGAATAATGGCTGCTAGACCACTAAAAAAAGGTATTCCCCTAGCTCATATGTGGCTCTCATGCGTTTGGGGGGAAGAGGGGGGTTTAAACCCCCAAAAATTGAATGTGAAAGAGAAAACGCATAGTTGGAGTCCATGGGCCGCACACCCCGAGTGCAAAAACATGAATGGAAAGATCCCCCAGTGGGGCAGCATGATGTACACAATATAAATAGTATTTAAATGATTATGATAAAATCTTTACTTGGTTTGTACAATACAGTAACAATACAACATGGTAAGAACATTTCAAAAAATAGTAAACATAGTACACTCTGGTTTGACATAAATGGAAGAAAAGTATCAACAGTGGCAAACAATCGGTAACAATACAATACATGATGGATCATAGTTCAATATGTTTCCACATGAGTACCCCGACGCGCTTCGACCAATTATTGTCACAGTCTTCTTCAGGGGAATTGTACTCTAATGAAACATGTTAAAAATATATATTAGTGAAGTTCTAACCCTCTAAAAAAAATACAAACATTCGTTAGAGGGATAATGTTGAAATTATATTTACCACTTGAGGATTTATTGGAATGGCAGCAAACCAGAGATCATTGCTAGGGAGTGTAAAATGATCCATATACCCTCACGGACAAACCTCCCATTCCACCAGGCGGGAAACAGCCAAATGAAAAGGCTATACAAGGAGTCACAGATGTAGACCTTTGGGGGGAGAGAGAGGACCGAATGGAACCTGTAATGGTTAAATATTTAACCACTTCAGGCCCGCGGTACCGTCGAATGACGGCAACAGCGCGGGTCTGAATATCCAACATGCCGTCATTTGACGGCATCTCATTTGGGCGTTCCCAGCGCGCGCTGTAGAGCGCGCTGCGGGGAAGCCCTGTGTTGTCCGTGTCCCTTGGACACGGCCAATCACAGATCGCGGCGAACGGCCAATCAGAGTGGCCGTTTGCGATGCGATCTGTGGGCGAATGAGAGATGATCTCATAGATCATCTCTCATTGCCGTTTTACACAGAGACAGCGTCCTGTCTCTGGAGAGGAGGAGCCTGATCTGTGTTCCTTCCTACATAGGGACACAGATCGGTCACCCCCCCAGTCACCCCCCCCTCCCCCCACAGTTAGAACACACCTAGGATACACATTTAACCCCTTCCTCACCCCCTAGTGTTAACCCCTTAAATGCCAGTCACATTTATACTGTAATTAGTGCATATTTATAGCACTGATCGCAGTATAAATGTGAATGGCGCCAAAAATGTGTCAAAAGTGTCCGCCATAACGTCGCAGTACCAATAAAAATCGCAGATCGCCGACATTTCTAGTAAAAAAATAAATAATAAAAAATAATAATTCTCTCCCCTATTTTGTAAGCGCTATAACTTTTGCGCAAACCAGTCGCCTATTGCGATTTTTTTACCAAAAATATGTAGAAGAATACGTATCGCCCTAAACTGAGAAAAAAAAAATGTGTTTTTTTTTTTTAATTGGGATATTTATTATAGCAACAAGTAAAAAATATTGTATTTTTCTTCAAAATTGTCGCTCTTTTTAGTTTATAGCGCAAAAAATAAAAACCGCACAGGCGATCAAATACCACCAAAAGAAAGCTCTACTTGTGGGGAAAAAAGGACGTAAATTTTGTTTGGGAGCCACGTCGCACGACCGCGCAATTGTCAGTTAAAGCGACGCAGTGCCGGAAGCTGAAATTTCACCTGGGCAGGAGGGGGGTGTATGTGCGCAGTAAGCAAGTGGTTAAATAAGAGTGGGGAAGGTTAATGTAAGTCCTTGGATAATTGCAACAGCGTAAGTAACATATATTGGACTACAGCCTCACCCACATCTGGTGATCTGGTGGGATCATCAGCGTGGGCATATATGAAAAGTATTTATAAGTGCTATCTCCTGTGGATCTGTTTGTGATCCTGGGAGAGCTCTTTCCATACACATATTGGAATTGGAGCCTATGTAAGTACCTACATCCAGCGTATTTAATTATCAATCTTTTAACCTTTTTTCCTATTTTATACTCCTATTAATCTGGTACATTCCATTCACATTTATACTCTATGTAATTAACCATTACTGGGACAGGCACTCATTACTGATACTCAGTGTTTAACACCTATTTCTAATTAACACTCACATTCACCCATCTCATTCACTTGTCTTCACCTGCTTTAGTAATACACATACACACACACACACACATATATATATATATTTTTTTCATTTCTTCCTTTCTTGCCCATTAGCCTTCACACAACACACTAGCACCTTTTTTTGTTTCCCTTTCATCAATCCTTTTTCAATTCCTTCACTCACTCACTTTCCACACACATCCAACACACACCCTCTCTCACATTTACCACTCTGATACCAGTACGAGGTCCAACCCACCTATACTATCCTTGGTGAGGCATAACCCTTTCTATATCAGTACTACACACCAATATTGGTGTATGTATACAACACCTATTACAACCAATTAATATATACTTTTCATATATGCCCACGCTGATGATCCCACCAGATCACCAGATGTGGGTGAGGCTGTAGTACAATATATGTTACTTACGCTGTTGCAATTATCCAAGGACTTACATTAACCTTCCCCACACTTATTTAAATATTTAACCATTACAGGTTCCATTCGGTCCTCTCTCTCCCCCCCAAAGGTCTACACCTGTGACTCCTTGTATAGCCTTTTCATTTGGCTGTTTCCCGCCTGGTGGAATGGGAGGTTTGTCCGTGAGGGTATATGGATCATTTTACACTCCCTAGCAATGATCTCTGGTTTTCTGCCATTCCAATAAATCCTCAAGTGGTAAATATAATTTCAACATTATCCCTCTAACGGATGTTTGTATTTATTTTAAAGGGTTAGAACCTCACTAATATATATTTTTAACATGTTTCATTAGAGTACAATTCCCCTGAAGAAGACCGTGACAGTAATTGGTCGAAACGCGTCAGTTACTCATGTGGAAACCTATTGAACTATGATCCATCATGTATTGTATTGTTACCGATTGTTTGCCACTGTTGATACTTTTTTTCCATTTATGTCAAACCAGACTGTACTATGTTTACTATTTTTTGAAATGTTCTTACCATGTTGTATTGTTACTGTATTGTACAAACCAAGTAAAGATTTTATCATAATAATTTAAATACTATTTATATTGTGTACATCATGCCGCCCTACAGCCCCACTGGGGGATCTTTCCATTCATGTTTTTGCACTCGGGGTGTGCGGCCCATGGACTCCAACTATGCGTTTTCTCGTTCACAGTAGGAACTTTACCAAATACACTACTAATCTGGTGAGACAATCAATTCGAGTCAGCGGTGCCATTGATCTGGCAGTGAATATTTACAGACTCAGCCAACAGCGGCTAAAGTCTGCGGTCAGCTGACATCACAGAGGCATTCCAGGCTCTGCAGGGATCCCAACAATAATGTTGGGTTCCCCACTGGTGCTTTCCTGATGACTAATATTCAAGAAGTAGCAGGAGTGGTTAAGCAGAAGCATGGGGATGCTTGCACTACAGGTCCTCAGATACAGGGTCCTCTCCAGCAAGGACGACAGTGAGCGACACAGTAGAAACTTTACCAAATACACCCCTTTCTGGTAAGACAATCGGTGAAGCCCCATACACACAGGCTGGGTTTCCCGTCGGGAAAACTGTGGGGGGAGCTTTTGGCTGGGAATCCTAGCCGTTTGTATGCTTCCTCGTATTTTTCTCGTCAGGAAAACTGCCGGGAATCCCGGCGGGAAAATAGAAAACCTGCTCTCTATTTTCCCGCCAGGATTCCCAGCGGTTTTAAACCTGGCAGTTTTCCTATAAGGAAACACTGCAAGGGAGTATACATACGGCCGGGATTTCCTGCCAAAGCTCTCCCCGCAGGTTTACCTACAGGAAACCCCGCCATGTGTACACAGGGAAACTTACCGAGCAGGTTCTCGGGTTTCCCCTCGGTTTTCTCGGCAGTAAAACCGCCGAGAATACCGAGCGTGTGTACAGGGCTTTCGATTCAGCAGTGCCATTTATCTGGCAGTGCATATTTACAGATATGAGGCTCAAAACAGGGGAAATGCATTGCTCTTCTCAGGAAAAATTGGGGACAAAATGAACAATTTTCAGTATACTGCTTAGACCCAATTAACATTAACTAATCGTTTACTTTAAGTTAGCAAATCTTTACATCTTTAATTCCAGCCCACTTAAGCTCAGTTACTCATACCTCTAAAATGTATTTTCATGAACATATACTACTGCACATTTATCAATCCTGATAATATCAGAATCACAACATCTGTGGTTATAAACATATGAAAACTAGACAACACTATCCAGTTGCCCTAAAGCTCTACCAGATTGTCACATAAGCATATACATGTGCATGGCTCAAAGGTGCATCTTTATGCCTATGCAGGCTAGAGAAGGAACACAGACAGACGCATCTACTATGAACAGACAATTATCATCCAAAATGGCTGATGATCAGTTCTATCAATTGGTTCACCCTGAAGTACTATGCTGGTCAGGACCTTGAGACTTAATCAGACATGTTCTCTTTTACATCATCCACGCATTAATAGGTAGTTTGGTCAGATGGAGGCCCTAAAACACTCTATTACACAGATTTCATCATTTGCATCCCCGTCTGTGTGTGGTTTACAGATTAATTTTCCTTTTATATTAGATATTTACTCCCATAATTTTTTCCTGTAGTTTTCTTTCGCTCGCCTAAAATATCCAAAAATATCCAGACTGCAGTCCTGCATTTTTGATCCGAGTGTGTTGTGATCTTAAAGTGGAACTTTACCTGGAAGTGGAACTTTTTGATAAAAAAAATAATGTTCTTTAGCAAGGAACATACATTCCACATTAATATTTATGCTACCGATATTCGTGTGTGCTGTATATTGCCTCCAGCATTGCTCCTGTTTCTTGATGGAGGCTGTCTGAAACCAGAGTTCCCTGAACAGCAGTAAATCTTTAGGCTGCCAGCAGAGTAGCCTCTACAAATTCTGCACAGTGCCTAAAAATAAAGTGCAACTAAGCATGTGCAGGGCAAGGTGAGACAGTATATCACTGGATTTTAAACAGTATAGGCACTTTAATGTTTACATATGTGGCTATATCCGCAAAAGGGGCTAGCATGAAGTTATCTAGCAGGACTTAAAGGGTCACTAAAGGAAAAAAAATTTGGGCTGAAATGACTGTTTACAGAGTATAGAGACATAATAGTTAACTGATTCCTTTTAAAAATAGATAAAAATCAATCATATAATCAACCTACAGTTCTAGTTTCGTTTTTGCTGTTTCCTGTCTCTCTGATGTACAGAGCCAGAGAGCCAATAGAGGGCATTGATGGTTTGTCTAAAACCCCTCAGCCCAATCTAGTTACAGTTTACACACAGTAATCACACCTCCTTGATTAGTGACCACAGTGAGAAAGCTCCCAGCACTGTGGTTATGAGGAAACAGACAACCAGGAAGTGTCCAGAACAGAGCAGGATTACAGCAACATCAAAGCAAAAACGAACAATGAGGACATGAAAACAGCACTGCAGTAAGGTAAAGGAAGCTATTTAGCTAAAAAAAAAAAAAAATCCCTTTAAGTTCAACTTTAACTTGTGGATAAAAGCTTTAAATCTCTGGGCTGTGTGCACTAGTTTTGCTAAAAAAAAAAAAAAAAGGGGGCGTTCAAAACAATCACAATGCAGACAATTGCCCTTTTATTGCCTGCATTGTGAGGATTTTTTTTTCTGGTGGATTAAAAGCATCATCTTTGAATTATTTCAATACAAAAGCAAATGTTTACCTACCTGGGGAACAAGGCTGACGTGTATGTTACAGAAGTTCTCTCTTTTTGCCTTAAACTGGAATTGCCTGAAAGCTTCGATGAATGCCATTCCCTCAATGTCTCCAATTGTGCCACCCAACTGCAAAAAGGAATATAAAGTAAAAAAAAAAAAGAGTCACACTATCATAACAACAGCCAAAGTTACACTACCAATTGTGTGTATACAAGGAGGAATGGATATAATGTGTAATCCTGATGTGAGGGTTGGACCCAAGAAGGCTGCCCTTTTGGTGTTTTGTCACAAGACATCTGTGTGACTTGGCCGGCCGTTCCTTTATATAAGAAAAAAGCGATCAAGTGTTTTTTTCTTCGTCGAGAGATTTTTTTATTGAAGAAGGGAAGACTTCAATGTTTGCAGTTTTTTAGTTACAGAAAAACAGAACAAACAAAACAAACACAACAAAAACAACAACAAAGCCTATACTTCTGGAGACCTGAAGTGCAGCCTTCCATCTACTAATTGCAGAGAAGCTTACAGAGACTTCAAACACAACCACAGAGCACATCATGTTAATATATCATGAGGTTACAGAGAAACGTGCTATAATTATGAACAAAAGGAAATAATAAATAACAAGGCAATACAAGCAATAAATTATGTTTTTAATGCACATACAGGAGCTGTGGCCTGAGTTCTCATTATTTTGCCAAACATACTGTATACCTACAAAGCCATCCATAACTCTGCCCCCAGCTACATCAATGATCTAGTCTCTAAATACCAACCTAATCGTTCTCTTCGTTCTTCTCAAGACCTCCTACTCTCTAGCTCTCTTATCACCTGCTCCCATGCTCGTCTCCAGGACTTTTCCAGAGCCTCTCCAAGCCTATGGAACTCCTTACCCCAATCTGTCCGTCTATCTCCTTCTCTACCGTGTTTCCCCGAAAATAAGACGTACTCCGAAAATAAGCTGTAGCGGGATTTCGACACATGATCGAAATATAAGACACCCCTCCGAAAATAAGACGTAGCAATGGCGTGTCATATGCGTAGCGGCGCGGAGCGGTAAACACGTGATAGGCGTACTGTACTGGTGCGGAACTCAGAAGTGAGGAGAAGGACGCTCTGTAAAGCTTCTCCCCAGCACTGACCAGCAACATTCTCTCACCCCACACAAACACCAGGGGATAGGGGGAAAAGCTGCTACTGTACTGAGCCCAAAGAGATCACCCCAGCTCCACATCAGCTTTTCAGGTAGGCAACCTTTATTTTCTGTAATAAAAATAAGACACCCCCTGAAAATAAGCCATAGTGTGATTTCTTGAGGAAAAAAAATATAAGACGGTGTCTTATTTTCGGGGGGAAACACAGTATTAGCTTTTAGAGGATCCCTGAAAACCCTCCTCTTCAGAGAAGCCTACCCTTCCCACACCTAGCAACTGCATTTTTCATTTGAGTCCATCCGATCATCCCCCACAGCTAACTACCCTTTGTTCCACTTGACCCTCCCTTCTAGATTGTAAGCTCTTACAAGCAGGGCCCTCTGATCCCTCCTGTATTGATTTGTATTGTGAATGTACTGTCTTCCCTGATGTAAAGCGCTGCATAAACTGTTGGCGCTATATACTGTAAATCTTGTATGATAATAATAATAATATACAGTCCGGAGAACAAGTATTTGATACGGTGTTACCAGCTCTCTTCCGATCATTGACCAGGTCCTGCTGTGTAGTTCTGGGCTGACCCCTCACCTTCCTCATGATCATTGATGCCTCACGAGGTGAGATCTTGCATGGAGCCCCAGACCGAGGGAGATTGATCGTTATCTTGAACTTCTTCAATTTTCTAATAATTGTGCCAACAGTTGTTGCCTTCTCACCAAGCTGCTTGCCTATTGTCCTGTAGCCAATCCCAGCCTTGTGCAGGTCTACAATTTTATCCCTGATGTCCTTACACGGCTCTCTGGTCATGGAGAGGTTGGAGTCTGTTTGATTGAGTGTGTAGGCAGGTGTCTTTTATACAGGTAACGAGTTCAAACAGATGCAGTTAATACAGGTAATGAGTGGAGAACAGGAGGGCTTCTTATGTCCTGTACACACGATCCGAATATCTTATGAAAAATGTCATCCGAGGAAGAATCGTACGATAATCGTATCGTTAGTACAGAGCTTTCGAGACCCAATCATGACAGTTCATCCGATATAATTTTATCGGACATGCACGAAAAAATTTCTCATACGGTACCAGATCGTACGATTTTCGTTTAGTCAGTACAGTTGTCATCTGAAAATACAATACATATACATTACAACACATGACATCACTTCCGTACAAGAATTTTCGTGACTTTAATAACCTATTTAATTTGCGTTATAAACAAAAATAGAGCGACAATTTTAAAAAAAATTCAATATTTTTTTACTTTTTGCTATAATGAACATCCCACAAAAATATATACTGTATTTTCCGGCGTATAAGACGACTGGGCGTATAAGACGACCCCCTAATTTTCCAGGAAAAATTTTGGTTTTGGGATATACTCGCCGTATAAGACTACCCCCTTCCGAGACAACATCATTTAAAAAAAAAAACAGAAACATAAAAAAAACACATCAGATTTGATTTTTTTTTGTTCAATAAGTTTTTATTGAATATGCAAAACAAAAAGGACAAGTAAAAATCACTTGAGCAAATAACAAAGCATATACAAACAAAATAATGATACCCAGGCGACAGGTGTGGACCATCCTCATCAAGGCATCAGAGACCCCAAGATGTCATACAACCAAACTACGGAAGGAGCCATCATATCTGAAAGGTGGCTGACACAGAGTAACGGCCGGACACTAATCAGATTTGATTTAAACATGGTCATTTTAATGAAAACTGTTGACATTCTGGTACTTAAAATCCTTCAAAATCCTCTTCATGTTCATCCTCTGACATCAGAAGTTCATCAATGACATCTTGTGTTTCATTTGTAAGACAGTCATCATATGGATCTAGTTCCACATCGGATGGTGTGGATTCAGTGTTGGCTTCCCCTTCATCTTGCCACAAGTACTCGTCCTCCATACCATCCAATGAATTTGATATGCCACACTTCTTGAAAGACTTTGTTACTTTTTCTGCATCAATATCATTCCAGGCTTTTATGACAAAGTTGCACAAAACATCCAACTGTGGAGCACGCATGTTTCCTCCTTTTGTGAATGACTTTTCGCCGCTAACCATCCACTCATTCCACTGCTCTCTAATGCGATCCTTAAATGGCTTGTTTAGGCACACATCCAGTGGCTGTACCAACGATGTCAATCCTGCAGGAATAACCGCTGCGTCTGTGTTCATTGTTGTCAGCCTTTCCCTTGTGCTGGGAGTTAAATGAGCCCTGAACATATCCCACACCAGTAGGCTACGTTCTTTACGAAGTCCACCTGGTCGTCTACTCCAAACATTTTTAAGCCATAGCTTTACCCCTTCTTCATCCATCCAGCCTTTTTCATTTACATGTACAAAAACTCCAACAGGGAACTTGATTTTTGGCATTGTTTTTCTTTTGAAGATAATCATGGGTCTTAGTTTGGCACCATCAGCTGTACATGCTAGTACCACTGTAAAACTGGACTTCTCATGTCCTGTTGTTTTGATTAACATTTTTTTTGCACCTTTTGAATTTATGGTTTTATTTCCAACCATATCAAAATTCATTGGAGTTTCATCCATATTTCCGATCTGACTTAACGCATAGCCATGTTTCTTGCGCTGTTTTATTACATAGCGATGGAAATTATTTACTTTGCAGTCGAGATCTGCTGGTAATTTTTGTGCAATTTTGGTCTTTTGCCTCAGTACCAGATCATGCCTTTCCAAGAACCTAGTACACCAGGATACAGTGGCCTTAAATCCTTTGCTGTGATCTGGGTGAGATTTGGCCCACTGAAGTGCAGAAATACGTATGCTGTTTCGGGTCACTACATAACCATTGCGGCGATGCTCATGCACCATGTCTGCTACATGCTTCTCGAGTTCTGGCCAATGTGGGTGCCTCTTCCTAATGCACACTTATCCCTTGGCATACTCTTTAATGCATCTGCCTTTGCTTTCCAGTCTCGGACCATCTTTTCCGTTACGCCATACCGTCTTGCAGCAGCGCAGTTATTAGTTTCCTTCGCAAAGTTTAAAACTTTGAGCTTAAAACTGGCTTCATGTTTCCTTCTCCTTGCTGGAGCCATGCTGGGGCCCTGTCTATCAGCCATTTCTGTCAGGTATCACTTTTTTTAAATCAAAAAAGGAAACTGGTGAACTACAAGTCCCAAAGATCCCACAATTGGTAGGCAGCAACAATAAATCCTCTCCTCCAAAGCACCATAAATCATACCGGTATTTATTATATGAAGGGGAAATCTGGAGCTGGATGTGCAGTACGGGTTGTATATGATGCTTTGTAATACCGTATACAGTAGCGCAGGTACACACAGTATACAGTAATATGATGCTTTGTTAGTAGGTACAGTACCATATATATGATGCTTTGTCCCAGGTACACTATATACTTCTGATGTAGATCAAATGCTTTTGTTGGTACAGTATATAACAGTACAGTATATGTAACATGTGAATTTGAATGTTTCTGCTTTCTATGGGTCCGTTTTCTACTGCAGAATACATCCATACAGTGTGCACCACTAAGAGCCAATCACGGCAGGCAATGCATTTTACTAATTTGTTGCTAGATGCAAAGCCTGCCTGGATTGGGAGAAGCTGTGACGTCATCAGCCGGCGCCGCTCCTATCATGCTCGGATTGGAAGAGGTATTTTGTCCAATCCGAGCAGGCATAACAAGCGATGCATGCAGCAGCAGCAAACATCCACCAGCAGGGATTGGCCGAGCGCCGCACACAGTGTTCCCTTACTACATTGCCGCGCACGCGGCGGCGGTGGCGGCAGCCTCTTCACTCACCGGGATTCGCCTCTATACCCACTACCGACCACCCGGCGGGCCTGGCACCAATCTGGCTACCTCTTGTACAAGGTATGGAGCACTCGGCGGCATTAAAACTATATTTCAGCCATTGTACCCGGCGTATAAGACGACCCCCTAGTTTTGGCACTATAATTTGGGCCTAGAAAGTCGTCTTATACGCCGGAAAATACGGTAAAAAAAACTTTTTTTTTCCCGAGTTTAGGCCGATACGTATTCTTCTACCTATTTTTTTTCGTGACCGCGACATTATGGCAGAGACATCGGACAATTTTGACACATTTTTGGGACCATTGTCATTTTCACAGCAAAAAATGCTATACAAATGCATTGTTTACTGTGAAAATAACAGTTGCAGTTTGGGAGGTAACCACTAGGGGGCGCTGAAGGGGGTAAGTGTGACCTCATATGTGTTTCTAACTGTAGTGGGGCGGGGCTGGACGTGTGACGTATTGATCGTGTTTCCCTATATTAGGTAACACACGATCAATGACAGCGCCACAGTGACGAACGGGGAAGCTGTGTTTACACAAAGCTCTCCTCGTTCTTCAGCTCCGGGGACGGATCACGGGACTCCAGTGGCGATCCGGTCCGCAGGTCCCGCGGTCGTGGTCACGGAGCTTCGGACCGGGTCGTGTGGCTGGGCACTTAAAGAGGACGTACAGGTATGTGCTTGTGCCCAGCCATGACATTCTGACGACGTATATGTGCAGGAGGCGGTCCTTAAGTGGTTAAGCTATAAAAACACTTTTAATGCTGATAAACGTCGAAAAAACGCTCAAAAAGCTTTGCTCACCAGTGTTTAACGTGTTTGATCCATTAAATTAAAAAAAAAAAAGTTTTTCTTTAAAAAAAACGCTAATAAACACTAAAAACGCTATTGCAAAAATGTTGAAAAAAGCTGAACATTTTTAAAAACTCTATGCAAAGCTACTGGCTTTTTTATAACGTTATTTTAACGTCCAGTGTGCATGAGGTCTTAAAAGAAAAAATAACAAGTCTGTGAGAACCGGAATTCTTATGCTCTGTACACACGATCGGTTCGTCTGATGAAAATGGACCGATGGACCGTTTTCATGGGACGAACCGATTGTGTGTGGGCCCCATCGGTGAAAAAAAAATAGAACCTGTTTTAAAAAAAAATTATGGCTAAAAAAAACGATAGAAAAAAACAATCGTCTGTGGGGAAATCAATCGGTCAAAAATCCACACATGCTCAGAATCTAGTTGACGCATGCTCGGAAGCATTGAACTTAATTTTTCTCAGCACGTCTTTGTGTTTTACGTCACCGCGTTGGACACAATCGGATCTTTAACCGATGGTGTGTAGGCAAGAATGATGAAAGTCAGCTTCATCGGATTTCTGATAAAAAAATACATTGGTTCGTTTTCATCAGACTTACTGGTTGGTAGGTGATCAAATACTTATGTCAGGCAATAAAATGCAAATTAATTATTTAAAAATCATACAATGTAATTTTCTGAATTTTTAGATTCCGTCTCTCACAGTTGAAGAGTACCCATGATAAAAATGACACCTTAAAAATTATACCTTTGTAAGTAGGAAAACCGGCAAAATCATCAATGTATCAAATACTTGTTCTCCCCACTGTATATCGGCTGAAGGTCTGAAGAGCAGAAGGAGGAGGATGTGGGGCTGCAGCTTGAAAGACGAATGCCTTCACTGGTTGTTCTGATGTATACAGTATGTGGAGCTGGGCTTTGTGGTTCCTCGGGGGAATATTTGGCTATACATACAGGCTGAATCAGATTGAAGATGACAATTCCTCACTTCTAATCCAAGTGTTCTCTGGGTAACAGTGCTTGGCCTTTGTTAGAAGGGTCAAGGGTCAGTGGAGGTAACCCCTTAGGTTCCACAGTGAGTAGAACAAGCATGCTTTACTGCATATAAAGACTGATTTTACTGTTGTGGATTTAGTAAAACATGTATCATTACCTGTCAAATGTCTCGCCTCTGTCTGTTATGAGACCCGAAAAACTGCAGATTCTGTGGGAGGATCTGTTGTCTGGAGCTCGGTGGGTGGAGTTATGATGTCAGTAGACTCCCCGCCCTCCTCTACACTCCCCTTGTCAACATGCATTTTCTCTTGTATATTCCTTACACTGAATTCTGCTATAATCCCTAACATCCAGTCAAAATCCATAAAAGTAACCACATGACTTCAGAAAAGGAGTGGGGGTGGGAATTAAAAAAATAATGCCTGTCTCCAGGCTAGTGCATGAGATATGTAAATAAGCTAATGTTGCACCTGTGATCAGGTGACCTCAGACACACACACTGCAATCTAACAATCAGATCACTCGAGCTTCTCCTCTGCCCAGCTCTCACTAGATACATCTAACCTAAATCAGATCACTTGTCTGTGTATATTCTGCTTTCTGTTCTGTGTCTTCACTGTCATATACATGCATTTCCTTGTCACACCGAACTGTGGATCACACCCCATGATGAGAAACATCCAGTAACACACAGTAAATGCAGCCAATCCTGAAAGCGCTGGAAGGGAGAGGGGGGGGGGGGAGGGGAGAGGGATGTGAATTGTGAACTTTTTACACAGGATATGCCTCTGTCTCAGGCTAGTGCATGAGATATGTAAATAACCTGTCACTTATAGCAAGGGGGTGGAACGGACTAAGGTTTTCCTCTGTAAGTCCATTTTATTACACTGAAAAACAAAAGAGGATTGCTCAGAGCTGGATTAACTCTGTGTGGAAGAGTGGGCACAGATGATAGGAAATCTTATACCCTACAATGTGACATCAAAAAAAAAAATTGTGTTTACATCCACTTTAAGATAGTTCTGCTGCAGACACAACCCAAACATGGGGGAAAAAAATCACCAGCACAGCCCAAATGCAGGACCATTAAACACGGCCTCAGCCCGGCTCCATCCATAAATTTAAATTTTAGCTTTTAACAAATACATCAGAGGCTTTGTTTTAAATTACAAGTCAGTGCCAAGTCAATCTCATCATCTATTTTAATAGTTCTTTCTGTCTTTGAAAGACAGAATAATAATAATATATTACCAGCAGAAGCGGTGCTGTGGGCAATGAACCAAAAAACAAGATGACAGTTTGTAACATTACATGCATACAGTTAGGTTAGTGAGTAGAGATATGTTGATATGAATGCAATTGGATGAAAGCCGAGAGGCATCCAAAGCAAGGTGCAACAGGTTGGCAAGGATTATATTTATTTAGGTAAGTGCGCCATCTAGTGGTGAATATATAGTTGTTCATGATAACCAAACTGCATTTGGCTGAGATATCAAGGTTGATTTCCTAAAGGCCCATAGGCTGCAAAGTTTAGAATACACAATTATGTACAAGTAAATAAAATAAAAAACGGCATGTTTGCTTGTACATGATTGGATGATTGCATCTATCAAAAATACACTTTAATGAATTTTAGTGCGCACAAGAAATATACCCACATAAAAGACGCAAACGAATGAAGCTCTGTAATCATTAATACAGCATTACATGTATTCATTGCAAAAAGTAACTAAAATTGACATGGTTATCAGCCTCTTGCAGTCCCTGTACAGCAGGGTTGGGGTGTGAGGGGGGAGAAGCAGCACAAAAAATGGAAAATTGTATACTCACCTTTCCGTAATTTTCCTTTCCTGACGCATCTTCATGGCAGCACACACTGGGTTGTGACTCCGCCCCCACAACCTGACAGGATTGGTTAGCTATAAATTTGAAGGGGAGATGCCCTGCACCATTCTCTGTATATATCATCATAAAACAGCAGGGTGGGCATCTGTGTGCTGCCATGAAGATGCGTCAGGAAAGGAAAATTACAGAAAGGGGAGTATACAATTTTCCATTTTCCTGACGCATTCATGGCAGCACACACTGGGATATAGCTCGCCAGTCGGGAGGGTGCAAGAAAACAGTAATATTTATTCTTTATAGCGCTGAGGAATTGGCTCTAAGAACAGATCTGCCGAAGTCGACGGTAGCCAGGAGAGCAGAATTCACTCTGTAGTGAGAAATGAAGATGTGTTGGGTAGACCAAGTTGCTGCTCTGCCTATGGTTTCTGGTGAAATCCCACAATATGCTGCCCAAGAAGTGGCCTCTGCCCCTGTCGAATGAGCCCTAATGCCCTCTAGGAGTCGTAAGTTGCTGGATGGAATAGGTCTCTTTGATAGCTTTAACAACCAAGAGGTAATGGTACGGAAGGTAGCTGGCTGACCTCGTCTGCTCCCGTGTGGGATAATCAAGAGAGAATCCGTCTTCCTGAGATGTAGCTGTGACGTAACTGGAGATGGTAGACTTGACATCCTAGTCATGGGACTCGCCCCTCTCATTAGTAAAAGGCGAAAGGACGATGTCCTGGTTATAATGAAAGAAGGAAGTTACCCTTGGATAAAAATGGTCTGAGGGCTTCAGAACCACTCTGTCAGGGAAGAACACTAAATAGGGGTTCCATAGCCATAAGTGCTTGTATCTCCGACGCCCTCTTAACTGAGGTGATAGCAATACGGGAAGCCATCTTCAGAGCTAGGTTCCACGGTGAGACTAAGTTGAATGGAGAAAAAGGTGGATTGGACAGGGCCTCGAGTACTACACAGAGATCCCCTGTTGGAAAGGCTGGCCTCCTAGGTGGTCTGATCTTACATAGGCCCTGAGGAACAGAGTGACCGAATGATGAAGAGCCCATCTTGTACCTGTCATGGCTGAAAGGGCAGATACTTGCACCTTCAGGGTACCCAAGCCCGGGCCCTTGTTAAGCCCTGACTGAAGAAATTCAAGAATTTGAGATGGGATTCCAATCTCTTTGCTGCGATGACACGAACCTCTCCCAGATCCTAGTATAGGTGACATCAGTAGAGCTCCTAGACCTCTCAGCTTCAAAGCTGACAAATGCAGCTTCTCTGGGCTGGATGGAAGAATTGCCTCTGATGTATGAGATCCCAGATTACTGGAAGATTAATTGGAGGCCGCGTACCTAGTTGTAGCAGGGCCGTAAACCATGGCCTTTCCAGCCGGAACGGTATTAGTACAATAACCGTGGCTGAGGACTCCCGAAGTCAGGACAGGAATCTTGTAATCCGAGAAGTTGGAAGAAAAATGTACCCTAGCTCGCAGCTCCATGTAAGAACTAGGCAGTTTGTCCCTTCAGGTAATGGAAAGTGGGCTCTGGACAGGAACCTCTGACACTTGGAGCTCTTTGGCGTGGCCGCTAGGTCGACTTCTGGTACTCCACAAGTTTTCGTAAGAATGGGGAATACCTGTTGGTTCAGGGACCGTTCGTTGTTTGAAAGTGTCTCTCGGCTTAGGTAGTTGGCCAACGAATTCTGTGTTGCTGGGACGCATACTCCCCACAGATCTAACAGGTGCACTTGTGCCCCTTCCATTATGGGCGAACTTCCTCCTGAAGCGTGCAACTCCTGATGCCCCCCTGTCTCTGGATACATGACACCGCTACTTGTTGTCCATCCTGATCAGGACACTCTTCCTCTCTAGAAGAGGCGCAATGGCCAGGAGGGCCTGAAAGGCTGCTCTGAGCTCTAAAATATTTGACACTATGCCCTGAGCCCGAAAATGCCACTGTCCTTGGGCTACTCAGTCTAGATAGTGTGGACCCCATCACCCCTGGCTGGCGTACGATGTTACTACTTCTGGACTTGGGGGAACTTTTGGAATGGACTCCGAGGTCGGACGGGTGTGTCCACCACCATACTAATTGCTTTACCCAGTTCGGGATGTGAATGGTTTGGAGTATTGACGTTCTATTCCACTGCCTGAGAAAGGAGTTCTGTAAGACTCCCATGTGCCACAGGGGCCACTGTATCAAGGGTATGGATGCTGACATGGACCCCAGGGTACTGAGGCAGGCTCTGACAGTTAAACGTCTGGATGATAGCAGATTCTGTATCTTCTGGAGCAAGGGCTTCAGCCTCTCTTGAGGGAGTTGCACCCGGTACAACCTGGTATTTTATTCTGCTCCTAGGAACACCCTGACTTGCCGAATGCTCTGGGTGCTGAGGCGATGCCGAATGGGGGGCACCAAAATTGGAAATTGGATTGATCGATTGAGAACCGAAGGGACCTCTGGAAGGTAAGATGAACTGGGATGTGAAGGTAAACGTCCGAAAAATCTAGAGATAGCATCCAGTCTCCCATGTCCACCGACAACAAAATGGACTGAAGGCTTTTCCAATCTGAGGGCCTCTATTTTGATCGTCTGTTGAACTTCTTTAGGTCCAAGACTGCACGTAGATCCCCGTTTTTTTTTTTTTGTACCAGAAAGGGGAATAAAACCCCCTCCCTTTCTGGTGCAGAAGTACTTGGCAGGCTGGAATGTGTTCCCTGGCAATGTGCCCATGAATTTCCAATTGTGACCGGTCTTGATAGAGGATAGTGTTCATGGATCTGTTATACGAGTTGCCCATATCCGAGCGAATCTCTTGAGTCTGGTGCTCACCTGAGCTGGGTGGGCAGACGGACCCTCAAAAAGGACTTCTGTTCCCCAGCTGTGATTGGCTTACTGTATCTACATGAAGGAGGGTCGAGTCTTCCAGTCCCTCCTAAATTCCCTGCCGGGGCGGTAGGATCTAACATCCCTGTACTTGACAGGAAGATCACGCCTGTAAGCGGGGCCCTTCTGGGGCTCTGGTTTCCTATCGGAGGGAATCAGCCCGGACTTTTCCCCGGTAACCTTGGAGATGGCCGAGTCCATCTTTGTGCCGAATACACTTGAGCCGCCATATGGAATTTTGCACCAGTTAATTTTGACGCTGCCTTCGCTATCCAGGGTCTCAGCCATAAGGCTCTTCCCAGCCATGAAGTCGCCCCCTCAGGAGCCGTAAGCCAACTTAATTTTCCTGCAGGGAGGAGAATATCTTCCCCTGGTCTGCTCCTTCTAGAATGGAATTCTCAACATTAGCCGCCTATGCAGCAATAGTTTTAGCGACTGCCGCTGTGGTGATAACCGGCCTACAAGCGTCTCCTGTCGTGGAGCAGGCTTTCTTCAGTTCTATATTGATTTTACGATCAAGAGCGTCCCGGAAGGTAACTGCGTCTTCAATTCGTAGAGAAACGTCTCTAGCGAGTCGCATTAAAGATGAATCGACCATAGTTGCATTGATCAAAGAATCGATCTTAGACTCCCACAGGGGGTACAATCTGCAAACTTGTTGCTCATACTGGGCCGCTTATGCGATCCCCCCACTTATCATTTATGAGGTTTTCCAGCTCTTTGATGAAGGGAAATGATTCAGGACCCCCTTTTCAGCACCGGGAAATATTTCTGAACCTTCAGAAGTTCTGCCATAACCTCCTCCCAGCCGATCGCTTCCTTGACTGAATGGGCA
Organism: Rana kukunoris; assembly: GCA_029574335.1. Taxonomy (NCBI): domain Eukaryota; kingdom Metazoa; phylum Chordata; class Amphibia; order Anura; family Ranidae; genus Rana; species Rana kukunoris. Next base: position 536,009,592 of record CM056050.1, on the reverse strand, counting down.
AATGGTTCAACCAAAAAGAGACAGTCTGACGCCTGCTCACACTCCTCATTCTTAGAGAGGGTTACTGCAGCCTGGCGTAACGGCCGGGCGATGTGCTTGGGGGAAGGATCGCCCACATATGATCCCTGTGGCGATTCTCCTAGAAGCTCAGTATCTACTCTGGCCTCCGAATCCTTGGTTACTTCAATGAAGCACGAGCGGCAGGCCAATTCCCCTGGCAAGGCTGGCGCCCCGCATATTTGGCAAACATTTGCCGTGGTGCGGGTAAGATAGCTCTGTCTGGGATGAAGGTAATCGCCTGCGGTGGGACCGACTATGACGGGAGTGCTGTGAAGCGATTGAAGAAATCAAGAGGGTAACCTTGAGCGACTTCTTGCGCCTTCTGCCGGAAGCATGGCTAGAATCTCCCTCTGTGTCGCAAACTTGCGTCTCTTGACCCGATAGGGCTACCAAAACTGTAGCGTCAGTGGCCAGGCTCTCTTTTTTGTCTCCCCTCTACTTACCACCTTCTGGACGGCCTCTATACCTGGTCAGCTGACGGTGGTCTGCGAGGGCAGTGGCCCCCATGAGGATAGCAGAGAAACAGCCCGAAAAGGTGGGGGGAAAAAAAAGAGAGAAGGGAAAACATTACAATATGTTCCCCCCCAACATTTCTATTTATTAAATTAATATAATAATTTTATATACAAATATCTATCTTTTTTTTTTTTTGGATTACATTAATTGTTTAATTATGGATACACTTTCTCCAATGGTATGTTATACATTAATATATAAATGTATTATATCTTCTATCCTATTTGTTCCTTTTTTTTTGTGTGTGTAATCAATTAGCCCAGGCTGATCTGGGACATGCCTGCACACACCTGGTGCAATCTTCACTCTGAGTAGAGCAGAGCAGCAGGGCTGCAGCCAGAACTACAGAGCAATAGGACTGTTTCTTTTTTCCTTCTTTTTTTTTTTAATGACGCGTGCATGCGCAGAAGCGTCCCGCTCGCCCGGCGCCATTTTGGAAGAGGGCAGAGGAGACAGGCGGCGTCATCACTGAGCTGCGCGCATGCGCAGAGCGCCAAGGGTTACGCAGCGGTGACCACGAGAATATGGGGTGTCAGAGGAACCACAGGGCTCAGCAGAGCTGAGAAAAAAACAACAGGCAGACAAAGGTACAAAAACGGACTAACCTTAGGTGGTAAATGTAATGATACAAATACCTTTGTGGAAGCACACACTGCACTGGAAGGAAAGACAGAGCGAAAGTGGGGGCCACTGCGAGATTTGAAGCTTCTTTAAAGCTTGCTACAGATGCCAGTATAATTCCAGAGCCCCTGAGACCACCAGAACGGGGTTCCCACCATAAAGCTCATTTAGAGACTGTACAGGAGGGACTTCCAAACAGGAGAGGCTGAACCTGCTGGGGCGATTTGCGGTAAGAGGCATGCTTCTTGCTTGTTCGTCCAATCTTGTCAGGTGAGGATAAAAAAAGAGAATGGTGCAGGGCGTCTCCCCTTCAAATTTATAGCTAATCAATCCTGTCAGGTTGTGGGGGCGGAGTCACAACCCAGTGTGTGCTGCCATGAATGCGTCAGGAAAGGAAATCAGTTCATGTGCTGGCAAGAAGTATGCTATGAATGGAGAAGGCGGACCTTTCATTTATCATCCCATCCTCCGATTCTAAATCCGTTTTTTCATTCATAGAAGCTATAGTACAGCTTCTATAAATGGAGGAGGTGGGCATAAAGGTCAGACACGTTTGTCACTCTTGAGGGTCTGTTGGCTGTATTAAAGGAGTTGTAAAGGGAAAAAAAATGTTTTGCTGAAATGACTGTTTACAGGGTATAGAGACATAATAGTTAACTGATTACTTTGAAAAACGATTAAAAATAGATAAAAATCAATCATATAATGTACTGTAGGTTATAGTTTCGTTTTTGCATGTTGTTTCCTGCTTCTCTGATGTACAGAGCCACAGAGCCAATACAGGGCAGTGATGGCTTGGAAAACTAAACTGATTGGTGCTGAGGGGTTTTAGACACACAGGCCCGGATTCAGAAAGAATTGCGTATTTTTCGGCGGGCGTAGCGTATCTCATATACACTACGCCGTCGTAACTTAGAGTGGCAGGTACCGTATTCAGAAAGAATTTGCGCCTTAGTTACAGCGGCGTAGTGTAAATGGGCCGGCGTAAGCGCGCGTAATTCAAAGTAGCCTTGTAGTGGGCGTGTTGTATTAAAATTAGCCTTAACCCTATGCAAATGAGGGTCCGAACGAACGGCGCATGCGCTGTCCCTGGACGTATCCCAGTGCGCATGCTCCAAAATCACGTCGCAAATAATCAATGCTTTCGACGTGAACGTAACTTACACACAGCCCTATTCGTGTATGACTTACGCAAACGACGTACAATTCTACGTTGTTCCGACGTCCATACTTAACATTGGCTGTGCCTTATATAGCAGGGGTAACTTTACGCTGGTCATACGCCTTACCTAAACAATGTATATCAATACCCCGGGCGCAACTACGTTCGTGAATCAACGTATCTAGCTCATTTGCATCTTTTTAATGGGAACGCCGAATGCGTCCAGCGTAACTATGCGCGCACGATACGCCGGCGTAGGCAAGTTACGTTGGGCGGCTGAAGCCATGTTTTTCGGCGTATCTTGCTTTCTGAATCGGCGTAAAGATGCAATGGAGATACGCCGGCGTACTTTGTTTCTGAATCCGGGCCACAGTAATCACACCTCCTTGATTAGTGACCACAGAGAGAAAGCTCCCAGCACTGTGGTTATCAGGAAACAGACAACCAGGAAGTGTGGAGATCAGAGAAGGATTACAGCAACTTGAGAGCAAAAACGAACAATGAGGACATGAAAACAGCACTGCATTAAGGTAAAGGAAGCTATTAAGATAAAAAAAAAAAAAATCCTTTACAAACCCTTTAACTCTTGTCACACTGGAACATTATGGTGGTGGTGGTAAGAGGGGGGGATTGGAGGAGAAAGGTTTCAGATAATGCATAAGCTACAACAAAAGGGACACATCAGACTTAATAGTAAGTTATGTGCCTACGGCAGTTTTTTTTTTTTTTTTTTTTTTAAAGCTTTATTGCCTCTTTTTTATAGTCTAGGGCAGTTGTTATAAACTTAGTACTTTAAAACCTTCAATGCCCCAACAGTACAAATAATTTTATACCCATATAATTAAAGTTGAATATAGTAATTACACTACAAAGATGGAACAGACTTGCTTTAAAATGAACTTAGCTGATTGCAAGGTCTCTACTGTATGCTGCTATTATTTTCTGTGCCAAAGAACAATATAGAGCACCATCTAGTGTCCACAGTCTGGTATTACAGTTGGGTTCCCATGAAATATGCAGAAAACTGAATTGTACTTATATTCTATTATATATATATATTTATTTTTGCGCATAGCTCAGAATGAGCAGGCTGCAAGTAATTTGACCCTCATATCAAGACAAAAATGTAATGCCTATGAATAAATTGCTTCTGTCCTTGGTGATTGTTGTACACTTTTTTGTCTCTAGCTGTAAGTATTATTAGATTTGAGCCTCATGACTCACAGGTTTGGAGAGCCTTGTAACATGAGCACTAATAAAAGAAACCCACATCACTGGATATAAAATTAACCCTAAGCTGTCTCCTCTGTATGTGTTTACATTGTCCTTTTATAACCAGCTATGCCTACCAATGGTTAACAACATATACTTACAGTGCATCCGGAAAGTATTCACAGGGCTTCACACTTTTTCCACATTTTGTTATGTTACAGCCTTATTCCAAAATGGATCAAATTCATTATTTCCATCACAATTCTACAAACAATACCCCATAATGACAACATGAAAGGAGTTTGTTTAAAATCTTTGCAAATTTATTAAAAATCCCATGTACATAAGTATTCACAGCCTTTGCCATGACACTCCTTGAGAGGTTTCTACAACTTGATCCATCTGTGGTAAATTTAGTTGATTGGACATGATTTGGAAAAGCACACACCTGTCTATATAAGGCCCCACAGTGCGTGTCAGAGCACAAACCAAGCTAAGAAGTTCAAGGAATTGTCTGTAGACTGCAGAGATAGGATTGTTTCGAGACACCATTCTGAGACGGGTACAGAAAAATGTCTGAAGCATTGAAAGTCCCAATAAACACAGTGGCCTCCATTATCCATAAAAGGAAGAAGTTTGGAACCACCAGGACTCTTTCTAGAGAGGACCGTCCGGCCAAACTGAGCAATTGGGGAGAAGGGAATAATGGAGGTTCCAGAAGAACAACCATCTCTGAAGCACTCCACCGATCAGGCCTGTATGGTAGTGTGGCCAGAAGGAAGCCACTCCTCAGAAAAAAAAAAACACCTGACAGCCCACCTGGAGTTTGCCAAAAGGCACCTGAAGGACTCTCGATGTAAATTCTCTGGTCTGATGAAACAAAGATTGAATTCTTTGGCCTGAATGGCAAGCATCATGTCTGGCGGAAACCAGGCACTGCTCATCACCTGGCCAATACCATCCCTATAGTAAAGCGTGGTGGTGACAGCATCATGCTATGGGGATGTTTTTAAGCGCCAGGAACTTGGAGACTAGTCAGGATCGAGGGAAAGATGACTGCACCAATGTACAGAGTCATCCTTGATGAAAACCTGGTCCAGAGCGCTCTGGACCATAGACTGGGGCAAAAGTTAATCTTCCAACAGCACAACGTTCCTAAGCACACAGCCAAGATAACAAAAGAGTGGCTACGAGACAACTCTGTGAATGTCCTTTAGTGGCCCAGCCAGAGCCCAGACCTGAACCCAATTGAACATCTCTAGAGAGATCTGAAAATGGCTGTGCACCGACTCTCCCCATCCAACCTGATGGAGCTTGAGAAGTCTTGCAAAGAAGAATGGGAGAATCCTCTCAAAAATAGGTGTGTCAAGCTTGTAGCATCATACTCAAAAAGACGTGTGGCTGTAATTGGTGCCAAAGGTCTTCAACAAAGTATTGAGCAAAGGCTCTAAATACTTAAGTACATTGGAATTTTGTTTTATTTTTTATTATTCTTAATAAATTTGCAAAGATTTCAAAACAAACTTCTTTCACGTTGTCATTATGGGGTATTGCTTGTAGAATTTTTAGGGAAATCATGAATTCAATCCATTTTGGAATAAGGCTGTAACATAGGGATATGCAATTAGCAGACCTCCAGCTGTTGCAAAACTACAAGTCCCATCATGCTTCTGAGTGTCATGCTTGTGAATGTCAGAAAAAGGAGTCTCCGCTCCAGGTGGGTCTTGTGAACAATTAAGGAACCTCCCAGGAAACCAAGGTGCTGGCAATGCACTAGGCAAATGTGGAATTTTCAAAAGGAGATGGATAGGCGCACTCCAAGGAACTACAAAAGTCGTCTTTATTGGTAAAAGTCAAGGACATGCATCACAAAACAGCCAAATGGGGACAGCCGACGCGTTTCACACTAGAGTAGTGCTTAATCATGATTAAGCACTACTCTAGTGTGAAACGCGTTGGCTGTCCCCATTTGGCTGTGTTTTGTGATGTGGAAAAAGTGAACTTTCACAGTTTGTCCGTATGGATAAAGCAACTCTGTTTTAGGGCCTTTCTTCTGATCATATTAATCAGAGTAGTAAAAATGATGTCAGTGTCTTCATAGTCGAATACAAAATGTAGTAAAAAGTAATGTTGCTGTATTTTGTGTCAGCATGCAAGACTTGGTTACAAAATTCAGAATAAAAGACACCAGCGGTTTATAGCTAAAAGTTATCTGCACTTGCCTCAATAACACATATTTGTGGCTCCTGGCGGTCTTTATCCACAGGGACCTTTGCTTGATTCATCACCCACTCCTGAATGGCGTCAGTGACATGTGGGACCACTGCAATAAAGATGACAGCTTTCATCAGACATGGAGGACTTTACTAAATAGGAATAAAACATATACATGGTTACAGATTAGCACAGCTCAGCAGCCTCAGGGCTAGTTTCAGGCCCATTTGACCCGTGGCCACCCAGTAACAGGCTATGCTACGTAATATCTTACAGCTCTGCACTCTCCTCTTGAGCAGACCAAGCACTTATTTATTTATGAATTACCTTACTGTCACCAAGCGAGTAATTGCACTTAATCCTCTCCCTGCACTGCCACTGCTCATATATTCCACTGATCACAAAAAGAGAAAATTATAGCAGCGGGATGCTAACTCCTGATTGGATGGAGCAGCATGTAATTACAAGTCAGGTTGTACTGTGTGGGAGCAATTACTTCACGGTTAGAGATAGACTCAATAATTACCACTTTCATCTGGAGGGGCGGTGTGGTAAGCAAACTTTACAGCTACCTACCTTGGAGGGGGACCTGGCACTCCACTGTCTCCAAACGATATCGCACCTATTTACAGCCTACTTCCAATATCTACAGATACAACATACCGCTGTGGCACAATTCGGGCTGTGAAATATAGAGGTGGGGGAGGGAACCTGAGCTGTTTTTTGATTTTTTTCATCATTTTTACTCTTTTTCGCTGTTCACAACTGAGAGTAACTCTCAATGGTACTCTGTTTTAAGACAATTGGACAAAAATTGTATGAATTGTTCTTTGTTATTTATGACTGTATGCCTCATTATAATAATTCTTATTGTTGTTCATTATATTGTACTGATTTAACTTTTATGAAAATAAACCTAAATTTGAATGAAAAAAAAAAAAAGAAGAAATATAGAGGTGGGTACGTCTCCACTTAAAGACTTGCTAACGGATCCCTCCCACACCAAACTAGTTTCCTCTTACTATAAGATTCTACTACACTCCATGACCGCTAGGCTTACCACCATTGAACAGAGATGGCGTACAGACATACCTGAGCTGACAGAGGAAATCTGGGGTGAAATTCTTCCGCTCCAGATGCCCTTCGTCATCTCCTCAAGGGATATGGTGATCCAGACCAAATTGCTGTATAGATCATATATTTTACACCATATTTGTTATATAGACTGAAGAGATTATCCACTCCTGTGTGCACTCGATGTGGAATTACCGATAGCATGTTCTTCCATCTGATGTGGGAGTGTGCTCTGATCAGCTCTGTAGCGCCCGTCGGTAATTGAGGCCGCGGCTTTGCGGCCTTCACAGAAGGAAGCTTAGGCTTGCAGAAGGCTGCAAAGCCACAGCCTCAAGTGCTGGCCGGCACGGCGAGGGAGGTGGGGGCGCATGGAGACACAGGATCGACAGAAACAGTACACAGGAAGATGATCGTAGCACACTGCGGACAGGGAGTTAGCAAACTACACTGTTGAACAGCACCGCAGACCTGTAGTGCGACGGTTCATATAGACTTCCTGTGATGGCCTGGGTGGGGCCACACAGGAAGAGGAAGTGATAAAAAAGGGAACCAGAAGAGAGTCTTGCCTCTAATGGACAGATGGACAAACAGGTAAGCTGCCATACTATTGCATGTCCATGACAGTACCCTCCCTCTTACGAGGCCTCCCCCTTCCCCGCCTGGGTCCATGTTTAGAGCGAAATTTCAGATGGAACTTCAACAGACGAGGTGCAAAAACCTCTGATGCTGGAACCCAAGACCTCTCCTCAGGACCAAAGCCTTTCCAATGAACGAGGTACTAAAGAGCGCCTCTACAGAGTTGGGAATCCAGAACTTGACTGACCTCGTATTCCTGATTATCCTCAGAGACTGGCGCCATGGTAGGGAGAGGATGAGAGAACTTATTGAGGACTAAAGGCTTCAGAAGGGAAACATGGAAGGAGTTAGCGATTTTGAGGCTTTTGGGAATCTGAAGTTTGAAACAAACTGGATTCAGTTTAGACGTTATGGTGTATGGACCAATGAATCTTGGAGCAAACTTCAGAGAGCCAGACTTTGTCCCCTGGTTGAAGAGAAGGTGGTTTACGCCTGTGACGGTCAGCAAAGCCATTGAATTTGTCGGCAGCTGCCCGGAGGGAATCATAAACGTCAATCCAGATGGAATTGAAGCCAAAGCTGGGATATCCGGAGAACAGGTCATGGGAAGCGGAAGTTGAGGATGTCTTCCATAAACTGAGAAAAAGGGGGTTCTCTGCGAACTGGTATTTACATGATTGTTATGAGAAAATTCTGCCCACGGAAGTAGAGAGGACCAATCGTCATGATTAACCCTCTCCATCTGCCCATTGGATTGAGGATGGTAAGAAGAGGAAAAATCCAAGGCAATATTGATGGATTTGCAAAAGGCTCTCCAGAAGCGAGACGTAAATTGAACACCCCTGTCGGAAACAATATGAGAAGGAACCCCATGGAGGCGGAAAATTTCTCGAACAAAAATGGGGACCAAGGCAGGAGCAGAAGGAAGACCAGGAAGGGGAACAAAATGTGCCATCTTGGAAAACCGATCGACTACCACCCAAATGACCGTATTACCGTCAGACAGTGGAAGATCGGTGATAAAGTCCATGGCAATATGAGCCCAGGGCTCCTTAGGAATGGGCAAGGGCATGAGGAGACCAGCAGGAGCTTGTGTGGAGGATTTGGACTGAGCACAGACATGACAAGCCTTGACATAGTCTTTGACCTCCAAGCGGAGATTAGGCCACCAATAGTGACGACTGATGAGTAAGAAGGACCGGAGAAACCCAGCGTGGCCTGCCACCTTGGAGTCATGTCCCCAACAAAGAATCTTAGCTCTTAGCTCAGTGGGGACAAAGGTCTTACCAGGGGGAATTTTTGAGCCCAGGATGGTAGAATGGGCAACAATGCATGAAGTTGGGATGATCGGCTCAGGTTCAAGAGTGGGCTCCTCGTCCAAGGTGTTGAAGGACCTAGAGAGCGCATCAGCCCGACCGTAGCAGGAAATAGGTTTGTACGTAATCGTGAAATTAAACGGGAAAAGAAGAGACTCCACCTGGCCTGTCTGGGATTCAGACGTTTAGCATTCTGTAAGTACTGTAGATTCTTGTGATCGGTGAAGATCGTTATGGAGTAAGGGGAACCCTGCAAAAGAAGTCGCCACTCTTCTAGCGCCAATTTGATTGCGAGAAGTCCCGGTAGCCAATGGCATAATTTCTCTGCCTGAGTTGACGTCTCTTCTCAAAGAGTTGAAGAAGCACCGCTCCCACCCCCACTGAGGAAGCGACCACTTCAATAAAGAATGCCTCCTTAGGATTTGGTCTCCTCAAGAGAGGGCCAGAGACAAAGGCCTGTTTCAGAACGTGAAACGCAGAGACAGTTTCGGGGGGCCAGTCTTTGGCATTAGCACCCTTCTTGGTCAAAGCGATAATAGGCGCAGCAATGGAAGAGTAATTCCTGATGAACTGCCTATAATAATTTGTGAAACCAAGAAAGCGCTGTGTGGCCTTGAGGCTAGCAGGAAGAGGTCAGTTGGTAATGGCTAAGACCTTCCCGGGATCCATACGAAAACCCAAGCTTGAGACAAAGCATCCTAGAAACAGGACCTCAGAACATTCAAAGGAACATTTCTGCAGCTTGGCATAGATTTTCCGAAAAGATAAGAATGTCGTTCAGGTAGATGACAACAAACTGGTACAGCAGGTCCCTGAAGATTACGTTGACAACGTTTTGAAACACGGCTGAAGCATTACACAACCCGAAGGGCATGACCAGGTATTTATAATGGCCGTCTCGAGTGTCGAACGCAGTCTTCCATTCATCACCCTCCCGTATTCAAATGAGGTTGTACGCCCCTCTGAGATCCAACTTAGTGAAAATGGAGGCACCCTTCAACCTATCGAACAGCGCAGATATTAAGGGTAATGGGTAACAATTTTTGATAGTAACAGCGTTTAATCCTCGATAATCAATGCAGGGTTTCAAGTTACCATCCTTTTTAGCATAAAAAAAAAAAAAAACTGCTTCTGCAGGCGAAGATGATTTCCGGATGAAACCTTTCAAGATTCTCTGCGACATACTCAGACATGGCCTGGGTCTCTGGGATGGACAAAGGGTATGTACGACCCCTGGGCAGAGTTGCTCCAGGAACAAGGTCAATTGCACAGTCGAAAGATCTGTGGGGAGGAAGCACCTCAGCCGATTTCTTACAGAACACATCCCGGTAATCGCTGTATGCAGTGGGAAGATACCGATGTGGTAGCCACCGGAAGTCTCTCCTTGGGAGTTACCTTGGAAAGACATGATGAGAAACATGAAGGACCCCATGCCAGGATCTGCCCAGAGACCCAGTCCACATGGGGAGAGGAGCTGTAGCCAGGGAAGGCCCAATACAATGGGGGTAGAGGCTTTGGGTAGGATAAGAAAGGGATTCTCCACCAGGAGTGGATATCCTATCGACATCCTAATAGGAAGTGTCTGTGTCAGGGATCTGTCACCTAAGGGTTCCAATGATTGGCAACAGGCTGCCTTATTTAAACCCCTCAGCAGCACTGTGATCTTGCTGTCTGATCTGAATCTCATCCAGAGACCTGAACCTGCATCATTCTGACCTGGCTTTCTCGCTCTGCTGACATCTCCAGTCCTGACCTGCTCTGTTTACTTGTCTGCCTGATCCTCTGTTGCCGAATCCAGCCTGAAATCTGACCATTCTTTTCCTGCTGCTTTTTGCCTGTACTGATCCTCCGTGTATGACCTGGCCTGTTTGACTCTCCTGCTGTCGCCTGTATTTGCATGTGCATGTTGCTCTCAGGGGCACCTGCATCCAGTGACCTGCGTCCGCTGACCTGCACATGCAGACCTGCGTCCGCTTAACTGCATCCGCTCACCTGCATCTTGCTGACCAGCATCCTGCTAACCAGTTAATCGGCATCCGCTGACCTGCATCCGATGATCTGCATCCAGCTGACCCGCACCTACAGCGCTCCAGCCTTTCTCATTCTCCTTCATCTCCAATCTCAGAGACTCTGCAGGCACTCATACCCCACTGTGCTCCTACGGTCACTGTCTCACCCCCAGTGATCCCGGAACCAGGACGGTACGAGAGGTCTCCCTCTGCTCGTCAGGCTCATCCCCCAGGTACGTGTCAGTCTGGAAGCGAATAGGGCCCCCTGGGAGAACAGTGCCATCAATTGCCGAGACTACCAGCGGCGTAATAAGGAGTGAAAGGGTGAGCTTCATAGAAGACGCAGTTCTCCAGTCCATAAAGTTGCCGGAATCCAGATATGCAAGGATCGATTGGGGACAAGTGCTTACATGAAGGGACACCAGAAGAAGCAGATGGGAAGGTGATGTTTCTGGGTCCAATACTCCACCTTCTAAATGTATTAGACCCAAGCGTTTCCCGGGCGAAGCGAGCAGGAGTCACGAAAGTGGCCCTTGCCTCCACAATAAAGGGACAAGCCCAGAGTTCTGCGCCTAGCACAAACTTCGGGGATTAGTCTGGTCCGACCCAGCTGCATAGGTTCCTTAGGTTCCTCAGCAGGCAGAGGATGGTCCACGGGATGAAGTGAGGGGAGCTCAGACTGGCTAAGACCTAGGGAGTGTTGGACCTCTCCTGAAAACGAATATCGATCTGGTTGTATAGGGAGATGACATCGTCCAGACCGACGGGGATGGTTCTTCCCGCTAATTTGTCCTTAACTCGGTCAGAGAGGCCATGTAAAAAGGTAGCGACCAGGGCCTCATTGTTCCAGCTCAATTCAGCTGAGAGAATACGGAACTGAAGAGCATATTGTCCCTCTGAAAGGGATTCTTGGCGGAGACATAGAAGAGCACTAGCTGCAGAAGAGGCCCGAGCCGGCTCTTCGTAGATGTTGTTATGGAAGAGCCTCAGGAAGTCGGACAAGCTGGAAACTACCGGATCATTCTTCTCCCACATAGGGGCAGCCCAGGCTAAAGCTTCACCAGAAAGGAGGGAAATAATATAGGCTACCTTTGCCCGATCAGACAAGAAGTTTTTAGGCTGAAGTTCAAAATGGATGATGCACTGGCTAAGAAACCCCCTGCAGGCCTTGGAGTCTCCAGAAAAATGGATTGGAGGTGGTAGATTCAGTGAATGCGACTCTGCGACTGGCACAGCTGCTGGTTGTACTTGGGGTTTTGGATTTGGGGTTCCCAATGAGGTCTGCAGCTGATCAAAGCGGGAAGCCAGATCCTGTAGGAAACGCATCACCTGATCAGCTTCATGCATCTCGAGTCTGCGAACAATGCCCTGTAATGGATCGTCTGTGGGGAGCGGCACGTCGGCCGGATTCATGGCTGTTCAAACTGTCAGGTCATCCGTGGCCAGATGACAAGTGCACCCCTTTGGTGGCAGGGATGCACCACAGGGTAGTAAACACTATAGCCGACTGCTGCTATCAGAGGAAGCGTAACCCAGGATCGCCTAGGGCGCGGGGTCTAAGACCCATCTTTGTTTTCACCAGAGCCCCTAGTGGTGGGGATGGTCTTCGCCGCAGCTGGATCCAGGTCGGGACCCCTGAGATCCCCTAGGTCACACTCTGCAGGGAGAGAGGGGAAGCAGCCAGCGAAACAAACGGTGGTGATGGGTAGGCCGAGGTCAGGGCAACAAGCAGACAAGGGTAAACGAGGGAGGGGCAAATGGTCAGGGGCACAGGCAAACAAGAGAAGTCAGGGACACGCCAGAAACGGTACACAGGAAGATGATCGTAGCACACTGCGGACAGGAAGTTAGCAAACTACACTTTTCAACAGCACCGCAGACCTGTAGTGCGACGGTTAATATAGACTTCCTGTGATGGCCTGGGTGGGGCCACACAGGAAGAGGAAGTGATAAAAAAAAGGGAACCAGAAGAGGGTCAGGCCTCTAATGGACAGATGGACAAACAGGTAAGCTGCCATACTATTGCATGTCCATGACACTCCCCAGATGTTCAGCAGTATAACACAGAATGCAATTAGGAACTCCACCAAAATGGTTTATGTTGGGCTCCATTAGGCTGGTTTTCCAGCAAATCAGACCTGACCCATAGACTACTGAGAGACAGAAGTAGTAAAGCAAAGTCACTAATTAATACTTTAGGTCCCAAACATATATATATATATATATATATATATATATATATATATATATATATATATATATATATATATATATTTTTTATATTGTGAAAGATAATGTTACGCCGAGTAAATTGATACCCAAAATGTCATGCTTCAAAATTGCGTCCGCTCGTGGAATGGTGACAAACGTTTAGCCTTTAAAATCTCCACAGGAGACATTTAAAAAATTCTACAGGTTGCATGTTTTGAGTTACAGAGGAGGTCTAGAGCTAGAATTATTGCTCTCGCTCTACCAATCGTGGCGATGTGTGGTTTGAATTTCGTTTACATATGCGGGCGCTACTCACGTATGCATACGCTTCTGTGCGCGAGCTTGGTGGGACAGGGTGTGTTTTCTGGCTCCTAACATTTTTAGCTGGCTCCTAGATTCCAAGCAAATTTGTCAAACCCTGCACTATATAAGTTAACATATGAAGCTAGAGGATGTCCAAAGAAGTTCTCCAAAATATGAAACTCCTGGGTTACCTCAGATAGTACCATACCACCTGCCCCCTAGGGTACAACTCGTAATAGGGATATTATGGTCCGATAACTGACAGTGCCTACGCCCTGACTAGAGTAAACTATGCTGTGCACTGATGTTTTCTGTGTACCGTTTCACACTATTCACCTGTATACCTGATTAACATATTGCACTATGTTTGCAGCGAAGTTTGCTATGACTATACGCCTGTGTAACTATTACGTGTTATGTTTATAAAAAAAACAATAAAATAGTTAACCTTTAAAAAAAAAAGTACTTCACGGGTTCCATTATAGCCCTCCTGATCTTTCACAAGATCTGATTTTGCACAGCTATTTGTATATTTCTCATTATAATGTCATTGATTTTTTTTGCATCATTCTAGATAAAAAAATATAACTTCAGATGATAATTCAGCCCACTGCTGCCCAATTAAATAGAATTCACTCTCTCTGGAAACTGTCCATGAGAGCTTGGCAGCATTTTAAAGCCTTCAAGCACCACTTAGTCTCCCATCTCCCATAGACTGCTCCCATCTCCCAGCTCTTTGCTGTGTTTATGTCTATGTAACATTGTCACAACCTCTTGAAACTCATCTCTGGGTTAATGCAAGGCAAGAAATCTTACGGGTAGACCATGGTAGAACATGTTCCCGAAGGTGAAGTTATCCTCTAACCCTTGCACAGCCAGAGCCATTTTTGCATTTTTTGCACACATTTAAAAAATAATTGTAATCCTGAAGATTACAAAAAAAACATAATATATTTTCTGAAAGCAGACACCCTAGAGAATAAAACAGTAGCAGCTCCAATTCTTTATATCACACAGTATTACCGCATTGGAAACACGCATTTTCAGTTAAAAGAAAAACACATCAAATGGAAATTTTAGGGGACACAAAAACACAAATAAATTTGCCAATTTTTGTAAAATATAAAAGCTAGGGCAACGAGCAAATAGATACCCAACATGGTATTGTAGCCTATGTATTAAGGTAAAAAAACTTCAGACACTGACACCCCCCCCCCTCCGTTTTACTCACCTTTGCCCGTTAGTTCCCATGCCGGAGATGCACTGTACCTCTCTGCCTGGGGGTCCCGACTCTAAGGTACAACTGAGAGCTCTTTTGTGTGAGGAATCATTTACATCAGGCGATGCTTCTTGTGAAAAGCAAACCCAGAATGGTGTGTTTTTTTTAGGGCAGGGCAGCTGTAACCAACACCTCCAATCTCATCTCATTGATTGGACTCAAGTTGGCTGACACCTCACTCCAATTAGCTCTTGGAGATGTCATTAGTTTAGGGGTTCACATACTTTTTCCACCTGCACTGTGAATGTTTACATAGTGTGTTTAATAAAAACATGGTAACACAGAGCAGTCAGAGAGACAGAGAGATTGTCTTTTTATATAGCTAGATAGAGCAGGCAGGCAGGCTAGTCAGTTTAGCTTAATTTACAGTGTGTAGAGAATATATATACATCCCTAGGAGTTGTACATACATTTATACACTGTATAGCTTAGATAGATCAGTTCTTTCTAATTTACTGGAAGGCAGGTGATTGTGCTATATAAAGACGTTATCACCCAGCAGGTACAATATTTAAATGAATTTTATTAGAATTTTTTTAATTTAAGCATCATTAAAATCACTTCTCCTGGAGCAGCGATTTTAATAATGTTTAAATAAAAAAAAAATGAAAACTTCCCGACCGCCCACCGCAGTTATACGTCATGACTTTAAGGATCGATATCTCGGTAACGGCAGCAGCAGCTGCCACAACCGAGATATCCATCTCTTCTGTGGGCGGTCGGTCAAACGTTAATGGCGGTCTCCGCGGCGGATTCGCCGCGAGATCGCCGTTATCGTTTGCGGACGAGGACCCCCCCCCCCTTCCCGCTGCGTTCCCGCTCCCTCCGCCGCTTACCGGAGCTGTCGGTAGCGCCGGAGGCGATCGGGTCCTCTCCCGTGCTCAGTGGGGATGCGAGTGAGGGAAAAATTTCCCTCATCCATCCCCGTAGCTCTGCTGGGTGGAAGTGACGTCAAAACGTCAGTCCCGCCCAGCGTCTTAAAGAGACATTTTTTTTTTAATGTTATTTAAAAAATTACATTTTATATTTTTTATATATTTTTTTGCATTTAAGCCTAAATATGAGATCTGAGGTATTTTTGACCCCCGATCTCATATTTAAGAGGACCTGTCATGCTTTTTTCTATTACAAGGGATGTTTACATTCCTTGTAATAGGAATAAAAGTTATAATTTTTTTATTTGTTTTTATTTTAGTGTTAAAAATTGGTAAAATAAATAAAAATAAATATGAAAACAAAAAAAAAATTTTTTTAAATCGCCCCGTCCTGACGAGCTTGCGCGCAGAAGGGAACGCATACGCGAGTAGCGCCCGCATATGAAAACGGTGTTCAAACCACACAAGTGAGGTATCGCCGCGATCGTTAGAGCGAGAGCAATAATTCTAGCCCTAGACCTCCTCTGTATCTCAAAAAATGCAACCTGTAGAATTTTTTAAACATTGCCTATCGAGATTTTTAAGGGTAAAAGTTTGACGCCATGCCACGAGCGGGCGCAATTTTTAAGCGTGACATGTTGGGTATCATTTTACTCGGCTTAACATTATCTTTCACAATATGTAAAAAAAATGGGCCAAATGTATTGTTGTCTTATTTTTTAATTTAAAAAAGTGTTTTTTTTTAAAAAAAAAGTGTGCTTGTAAGACCGCTGCGCAAATACGGTGTGACAAAAAGTATTGCAATGACTGCCATTTCATTCTCTAGGGTGTTAGAAAAAAATATATATATAATGTTTGGGGGTTTTAAGTAATTTTATAGCAAAAAAAAAATGTTTTAGTCTCATAAACACTGAGTCTGAAAAACAGGCCCGGGGGTTAAGTGGTTAAATATTGTACCTGCTGGGTGTCTATAGTTTGCCTGTGAAAACGTCTTTGAGAACCCGGGTTTTGCCCGAGGGAACATGTATCAATGGAAAAAAGTTTTAAAAGTCCTGCTCCTGAAAAAAACGACTGTTTTTTAAACTTTTTTCCATTGATACATGTTCCCTGGGACAAGACCCGGTTTCTCAAAGACGTTTTCCAACAATAACTTGAATATTGGTCTTTAAAACGGTCGGTCTGTTCGATGGTTCTGGTGCGAACTGAACGCGGGTATGTTCGGCTCATCCCTAGTTATGACCAATTTGTGCAGAAATCCATATCATTCCAAAAGGGTTCACACTTTTTCTTGCAACTGTATACAGCTAGTAGCAAATACTATTTGTATGTAACAAGTAGAATTCAACACAATGTTTAAAAAAGACTAGAGATAGTTTCCATTATATGATATACAGCAACTTAAAAAAGGTCACTAAAAAAAAAACAAATGAGTTTCATGCAGCCAACCATATGAACTGAAAACAAACATTTACAATGCCAGGCCAGAGATCCTGGAAAACCAGATAAGAGCACAGAGCAAGCTGTTACCAGAGCCAGACAAAGGCCGAGATAAACACACCTTACTTCAGTGAGCTGTACTTCATTTAAATCAAACACCATCTAACAATAAAACTATAAACTGAGTCAAATACAATGACAAACAAGAAGTTAACAAGCTACTAGGAAATGAATGTCTTAATCTACAAATAAAACCAAAAACATGTTTATATATTTTAGCTTAGAAGGACACCTCATGACCCTGCAAACTGAGAACATGTAAACCACTTAAAGACCAAGCCTTTTCTGGCACTTTTTAGTTACAAGTTTAAAGGGTAAGGCGCCGTACACACGGCCGAGGTTCTCGCTGAAAATCAGCGAGAACCTCGCTGGAATGCACATTCCAGCGAGGACCTCGGCCGTGTGTACGGTCTCAGCGAGCTTCCCGTCGGGAAGCTCGTCGAGCCGAAAAAGAGAGCACGCTCTCTATTTTCTCGACGGCCCGCCTGGAAGAATGGCTGGTTGCCATTCCCGACGGGCGGGTCGCCGAATTCGACGGCCGGGAGAGAACCTCGACGGGCGGAACGATGTGTTCTGCCCGTCGAGGTTCTGGGTCGTGTGTACGCGGCCTTAGTTCACCTTTACAGAAAAATGCTTAAAGTGAACATAGGACCGCTTCCTCGAACCTCTCCCCCCCCCCCCCCCCCAGTCTGGCAATCTGCCGTTATAAGCACCGGTATAGGCGCCTCACAGCTCCAGAGCTTAGAAATCCCCAGAGCTTAATCTCCTAAACGTACCCTGTCAGGAGGGATGTTTAGGAGGTTTCTAGTTGGTCTACGCCATCACATGGGCAGCGCCGACCAATCAGAACCCGGTAGCCCTTCCTCTCAGCGGGGAAGAAGGAGAGAGAAAGCTAAGGGTATTATTAAAGTGGTAGTATAAGTCTATACTACCACTTTTACCTACAGGTAAGCCTATAATAAGGCTTACCTGTAGGTATAAAGAATATCTCCTAAACATCTACGGTTTAGAAGATATTCCCCTCGCAATGCACCGCCGATTGCAGCGGCGCATGCGCAGGGGGGTCCCTCGGCTGAAGGGCCGGCAGCCGCCGGACCTTGCTGAATTGAAAACTCCTGCGCGCATGCGCGGGAGTGACAACACCGCTGCTCCAGCCAATCACAGCGCTGGTGCGGCGATACCCGGAAGACACGCCAGGCAAGATGATATCTCGCTCGGCGTGGACCAGGTAAGTTCCCTACACCTCGTTTTAAGGTAAGTATTTCATAATGAGCTGGTATGCGGTCCCAGACTTTGGAACGCTTTACCAACCAGCATTCGGTTGGAGGAAAACCACCTGACCTTCAGAAGACAGATTAAAACTCTGCTCTTTTGATGTCAAGAGTGACTGATACAACAAGCGCCCAGAGGCGATTTGGTTCGCATGTGCCGCGCTATACAAGTTTTTCATTCATTCATTCATTCATTCATTATGGCTTTTCCTTTTCAGG
Organism: Rana kukunoris; assembly: GCA_029574335.1. Classification (NCBI taxonomy): domain Eukaryota; kingdom Metazoa; phylum Chordata; class Amphibia; order Anura; family Ranidae; genus Rana; species Rana kukunoris. Next base: position 535,991,177 of record CM056050.1, on the reverse strand, counting down.
TGTAAAAATAAAAAAAATTAAAAAAATGGGTATACAACCGCTTTAAGTGCCAAAGCCGTAACAGCAGACCGCCGCTATGCAGGTCAGCGGGACTGGGGGGGGGTTCCTGTGTAAGTTCACTTTACATTTTTTTTTGTAAAGGTGAACTTCCACTTTAAATCAGTATTTTTTGCTAGAAAACGACAGTATTTATCAGCGTATAACACGCACAGGCGTATAACACGCACCCTAAGGCCCCGTACACACGAGCAAATGAATCTGGCGATGACGTTGAAGTGGCGATGACGTTGACGCCGCCACGTCACCGCACCAGGAAGTAAATCACTTCCGCGCATGGGTCGAATCCAATCGACGCATGTGCGGGCAGATATGTCCGACGGGTTCCCAGCAGACAGATTTTAAAGCAGACTTTAAAATCTGTCTGCTGGGAAAAATCCGTCGGCTCGCCCGTACACACGATCGAATCTGTCTGCTGGGACGGTCTGTCAGACCGTTTCCAGCAGATAGATTAGATCGTGTGTACGCGGCCTTACACACAGGCACAGTTTACCTTCTATTTTCAGGTTAAAAAGTGAGTGTTATACGCCAATAAATACAGTACTTACAACCCAAACATTTAAATAATTATATGATTATTATTTTGCAGAAACCCTACAGAATATAATGGTGAACATTGCAATTTTTTATGTCACTGTATTTGCGCAAAAAACCCACAATACAGTGCCTTAAAAAGGTATTCATACCACTTATAATTCCACATTTTGTCATGTTACAACCAAAAACGTAATGTATTTTATTGGGTTTTTTATGTGACAGACCAACACAAAGTGGCACATAGTTGTGACGTGAAAGCAAAATGATAAGCGCTTTTCAATTTGTTTTACAAATAAATATCTGAAAAGTGTGGCATGCATTTGTACTTAAATCTAGTGGAACCAATTGCCTTTGGAAGTTACCCAATTAGTAAATAGAGTATGTAATTTAATGTCAGTATAAACAACGCTGTTCTGTGAAGCCCTCAAAGGTTTGTTAGATACCCTTAGTGAGCAAACAGCATAATGAAGGGAAATGAACACACCAGACAGGTCAGGGATACAGTTGTGGAGAAGTTTAAAACAGGATTAGGTTAAAAAAAAAATATCCCAAGCTTTGAACATCTCATGGAGCACTGTTCAATCCATCATCCGAAAAAAGACATGACCGTCAACCTAAACAGGCCGGGCAAGGAGAACATTCATCCAAGAGGCAGCAAAGAGGTAACTCTGGAGGAGCTACAGAGATCCACAGCTCAGGTGGGAGATTCTGTCCACAGGACAACTATTAGTCGTGCACTCCACAAATCTGGCTTTTATGGAAGAGTTTAAGAAGAAAGAAATTGTTGAAAGCCATAAGAAGTCCGGTTTGCAGTTTGAGAGAATCCACGTGGGGGGACACAGCAAACATGTGGAATAAGGTGCTCTGGTCTGCTTTGTGGCCTAAAAGCAAAAACTAACACTGCACATCACTCTGAACACACCATCCCCACTGTGATACATGGTGGTGGCAGCATCATGTGGTGGGGATGCTTTTCTTCAGCAAGGAAGCTGGTCAGAGTTGATGGGAAGATGGATGGAGCCAAATACAGGGCAATCTTAGAAGAAAACCTGTTATGCCGTGTACACACGACCGTTTTACATGACGAGAAAAATGCAGTTTTTTAAATTGGTCATTAAAAACGATTGTGTGTAGGCTCCAGAGCACTTTTCTCAAAGAGAAAAATGTCCATTAAAAATTTAGAACATGCTCCATTTTTTCTCGCCGTTTTTCTTGTTTTTGTAGGCTTTGATGACGGGGAAAATAACATGCTTGTTCAGAATCAAGTTAAGGGAAATTTGCATAATCAGCCCAAAGGGGTGGTATCAATCGAATGGAACTTCCCCTTTATAGTGCTGTCGTACGTCACCGCGCTTTGCTTGAGCATTTTTCTTTTTACAATCGTGTGTATGCAAGGCAGGCTCGAGAAGAATCATGTCGAGAAATACGTAGTTTTTTGCCATGACATGAAAAATGGTCGTGTGTACGCGGCTTTAGAGTCTGCAAAAGACTTAAAAGGACACTAAACTCAGGATTTTTTTGTTTTTAAAATAACAAACATGTTATACTTACCTCCACTGTGCAGTTCGTTTTGCACATAGTGGCCCGGAAAGCTGTTTTCTGGGGTCCCTCGGCGGCTGTCTGGGCTCCTCCTCGCAAAAGCTTTCCATCTTCATGCGAGGGCGCTCGCACGGTGGAAAGCTTTTGCGAGCGTGCTCCCGTGATACAGCGGCGGCCGTAGCCGCCGACTGTATCACTCGGTTCCGCCCCCCCGGCGCGGCGCGTCATCCGCTGTGATTAACAGCAGCGCCAGCCAATGGCTGCGCTGCTATCAATCCGCCCAGCCTAGCCAATCAACGGCCAGGCTGGGAACCGAAGAGGATGAAGCGAACGTGCCCGGGAGTTTCGAACGGTAAGGTAAGTAAAATGGGGACTGGGGGGGGGCGGTGCTGTGAGATGTTTTTTTACCTTAATGCATAGGATGCATTAAGGTAAAAAAACTTTTACCTTTACAACCCCTTTAAGACTGTGGTGGAGGTTCACCTTCCAGCAGGACAATTACCCTAAACATACAGCCAGAGATACAATGATGGTTTAGAATAGATCAAAGCATATTCATGTGTTAGAATGGCCCAAAGTCCAGACCTAAATCCAATTGAGAATCTGTGGCAAGACTTGAAATTTGCTGTTCACAGACGCTCTCCATCCAGATCTTGAGATATTTTGCAAAGAAGAATGGGTAAAGATTTTACTCTCTAGATGTGTAAAGCTGGTAGAGACATACCCCAAAAGACTGTGGGCCAGATTCAGAAAGAATTAGATTCCCGCAGAGTATCAGAGATACTCTACGCCGCCGTACTTTACCTGGCTCTAGGAGGAATTCAGAGTGATTTTGGCCCGTAAGGTACGGCGGCGTAGTGTATTTCTCCCGGCGGAATCCAAATACGCGAATAGGGGGCGTGAGGCATTTAAATTAAGCGCGTCCCCGCGGCGATCGAACTGCGCATGCTCCGTTCAGAAATTTCCCGCCGTGCATTGCGCAAAATCACGTTGTTACGTCATTTTTTTTTTGAGTAGCGTCGTTTACGGACATTCCTATTCCCGGACGACTTACGCAAAAAAATAAAAAATTGAAAGTCGACGCGGGAACGACGGCCATACTTTTTTTTTTATGTTAATTTATTTTTATTGTTTTCAATTTTAACAAACATTTTATACAGTAACAAAGTATTAATATAAATAATTGAATGTGTCTTTCCCCCTCCCCAAAAATGGTCATGAACTGTGCTTATTTATTGTCTAAATCTATGCCCACCCCGTCCCTCCCACCCCTCCCCCCCCCCTCCCCCCAATAGATCTAAAAAAAAAAGAAGAAGAGCAAAGAGCAAGGCAGAGAAAGTATCTTAGTCTGAGGTATCCATTAGACAGTTCAGAGAAATGCTCAAGGAATAGAGGATAAGGACCCGGTAGGGTATTAAGTGGACATACCTGGGGCCCAAAGAAAGATTAGGAGGGTTTACTTTTCCCTTCAATAGTTTCCTCCAACTAGGGGGGGATATGGTAACATCTAGAAGTAGGAAATTAGCGGATCTATACTTCCATCATAGTTCCAATGGGAACCCCATTTCCCTTAACCAGGGCCCCCATACTTTTTTAAAGCGGAGCTCCAGCCGCGAAAAAAAATTTTTTTTAAAGTCAGCAGCTAGTAACAGTGTAGCTGCTGACTTTAAATAAGGACACTTACCTGTCCTAGGCGCCCGCGCTGATGGCCCCCCCGATGCCGGTCCCGCGATCGCTCCGAGTCCCGCGCGCCATTCACACTATGGGAAACAGGCAGTGAAGCCGTACGGCTTCACTGCCCGTTTCCTACTGTGCCTGCGTGAGTCTCACGCTGGCTTGTGAATGGGCGCGCTGCTCTCTGAGAACACACACAGTTCCCAGAAAGCAGCGCGCCCCATTCACAAGGAGAAGGACAAGAAGAAATCGGACCGCGGTGCAGGTGAGGCAGATTACGGACTTCCGCATAGCAACAGCTATTTCGGGTGAGTATTTTATTTATTTTTTTCAGGTTTTTTTTTTTTTTTTTTTTTTAAACAACATGGCAAAATGTTGTTTTCATGGGTGGAGCTCCGCTTTAAATTTGTTGTAGTTTCCTTTTTTAATGAAGGCCGCCTTCTCGCACCATATCAGAGCGTTTATAGTTCCCACCCAGTTCTCTATAGATGGGGGGACCTGCGCTTGCCATCTCTGTGCTATCAGCTTCCGGGCTTGGAATAGACACCTTAGTACCCCTTCCAGGACTTCAGCTGGGATAGTGTGGTTTTCCATACCTCCTAGTAAGCAGGTGGTTACTTCTGGTTCGAGAGAGGTCCTAAATATCTTATTAATCATGTTAATCACTTCTGTCCAATATCTAAAAAGCTTAGGACATCTCCAGAACATATGGATAAGATCCCCAGACGCGTTGCATCTGGGGCACTCATCTTTCTGTTTCCACCTTAGTAAGAACATTTTTCTAGGAGTATAATAGGCCCGATGTAATAGAAATAAGTGGGACAATCTCTGAGCTGGAGCAATTGAGACCAATGTCCCCCTGTGTAGAATGTTCTTCCACTGTTCCGAGGTTAGCAGTCCAATATCTCTTTCCCATTTTTCTCGGCTCTTAGAAACCCCCGTTTGGTTTATAGCTTTAGTGCCCAATTTATGGTACAATAAGGATATTTGACCTTTCGTGGCATTTGTTTGAATCATTTTAAGGAGCGCAGGGGTGTGAGTTCTAATTATTGGATGGTTATTAAACTGAGTTTGGAGGGCGTGCCTAATCTGTAGGTAGTTAAAGAAGGTTGTATTTGGTATTCCAAATTCTTCCTTCAATTTCGAAAACGTTTTAATAAGATTGTCGTCATACATATGTAGCAGCCGTGTTATGCCCTGAGTTACCCAAGCTTTAGGGATTTGTATTTCCCTAAGTTCTGTTAAGTTATCATTATGCCAAAGCGGAGTAAAATCGGTTATTCCCGTATACCCCAGTAGGGCTTTAGTGTTCCGCCACAGTTTATTGATTGTATTGTGAGGTACCCTTAATAACATTAGCCTGAAGCAATTGTTATGTGGATTTTGATTTCCACAGCCCACTAGGTGCTGTAGCTGGGACGCCAAAAAATATGTTCTTGGATGGGGGACCGCCATCCCCCCCTCGTCCGCCGGGAGCTGCATCGTCTGTAGTCTAATCCTAGGCTGGCCCCCTTTCCACATCAGGTCTCTGAACAGAGTTTCAATTCTTCTAAACCATGTCTGGTTTACCCAAATCGGAGAGTTGTGCAGGAGATACAAGATCTGGGGGAGCCAGATCATTTTTATAAGATTACATCTCCCCGCGACCGAGAGAGGGAGGCGGCTCCAAATATCTTTTTTTGATTTGAATTTTATTAATAATGGAGCTATATTGTTGATAGTGTATTCCTTGGGTTCCTTAGTTATCCAAACCCCCAAATATTTCAATTTCGTTGAGATTTTCAGCTGGGGCACCTCCACTATTTCCTGGGTCCGCAACATATCTATTGGAAGTAGAGCAGATTTATCCCAATTGATAGTTAGTCCCGAGAACCATTTGCACAACAGAAATCAACGAGCTGTCAACGTCTCCTAAAAAAAACAGAACGTCGTCCGCAAAAAGCGAAATCTTATCCTCCACCGAACCCCTTCTGAACCCTTTTATATCGTTGTTTAATCTCGTTTTAATGGCAAGGGGTTCCATAGCTAATGCGAAGAGGAGCGGGGAGAGCGGGCAGCCCTGTCTTGTACCTCTCTCGAGATTAAATAAAGTTGAAATCACGTCATTAACTTTAATTTTTGCTTGTGGTGCATTATATAGAAGTTTGACTCTTTTAATAAAAATTGGACCAAAACCAAAGCTTTCTAGCACTTTCCAAAGATAAGGCCATTCAATACTGTCGAATGCCTTGGCGGCATCTAGAGCAATCAATGCTCTAGAGCCCTCGTTGTCAGTTGGGATTTGTATATTTAAGAATGCCCTTCTAATGTTTATGCTGGTTGACCTATTTGGAATAAACCCCGATTGGTCGGGGTGGATAAGTTTCTCTATACATCTCTTAAGACGATTTGCCAAAACCTTGGCAAAGATCTTAACGTCCGTACAGAGTAGTGAGATTGGACGGTAAGAGGAGGGATCTAGTTTATCTTTTCCTTTCTTATGTATTACAACAACCGTTGCCTCCATCATGGAAGGGGGAAGGTGTCCTTCTAGAAGCGCCCCCTCCAGTGTCTGCAACAGTTCTGGCAACATAACTTCTCCAAACCGCCTATAAATCTCTGTCGGTAAATCGTCGGGGCCCGGGGATTTGTAACAGGACATCTCTCCGACCACCGTTTGAAGTTCTTCAAGTGTAATAGGGGACTCAAGTTTTTCTCTGTCTATTGCTGTCAAGACTGGAACCAGGATATTGTGAAAGAAGGTTTCCATACCTTCGTTTTCTCCTCTAGACTTATAGAGAGATTTATAATAATCATGGAATACGTTTATTATCACCCTGTTCTCCGTAAAAATATCTCCTGAAGAGGTCCTAATTGCCTCAATATTTGAAGAGGGGGAGTTAGCCCGGACCAACATAGAGAGGGCCTGCCCCACTTTCTCCCCTCCCCAAGATGGGTTTGTTTCTGAAATATATGGTTGTTTGCTGCTTTCCTCATAGTAGCCATCCTGTATAAGTTCTGCTTATCGAGCCATTCTTTTTGCTTGCTCAAAGTTGGAGCTTCAATATAATGTTGCTCGGCAGCTGTCGCCTCCCTTCTGAGGTCCTCCTCCTCTGTCTTAGACTCTCGTTGAACCCTGGCCACATTTTGAATTAGCAGACCCCTCAAATAAGCCTTTAGTGAGTCCCAGACCACTCCAGATTAGGCCGCACCTGTATTTATTTGGATAAATTCTTTCAAGCTGTTCAAGATATCCCTTGGTTCACCCAATAACTCGAGCCAGTATGGACTAAATTTCCATTCTTTTGGAGGAGTTTTCTTATTGCCCCTAATAGCTAAGTCTAACGGGCCGTGGTCTGAGACCCCCCTAGTCCCATATTCTATCTCCCTCACCATTTTTAGTGCCAGCTCGTTCCCAAGAGCCATATCGATTCTAGAGAGGGTGGCATGGGTGGTGGACAAACAGGAGTATTGCCGGATATGTGGGTGGCGAATACGCCATATATCTTTTAAACCTATCTCGTCTAGAAATTGGGACAGGCGGCTTCCTTTTTCCGGAGCTTGTTTCTGAACCGGAGGAAATCTATCATACACTCTGTCTATGACTTCATTGTAGTCCCCAACCGCTATCAGTGGGATGTCGGTTTTATCTAGCATAAATTCCACTAACCTCTGGAGAATGTCAAACTTGAAAGGGGGAGGAATATAGATGTTGGCTAATACATATGGCCTGCCCAAAATGGAGCAGGCCAAGAATATGAACCGACCCTGATCTAACCAACTTTTCTCGCATGTGAAAGGCAGCCCCTTCGTCACCATTACACTGACCCCCCTCGAATATGAGGAGTGGACAGAATGGTACCGAAATGGGAATTTCCGTATACCCATTTGGGCCATGGTATCTTTTGTTAAATGTGTCTCCTGTAAACAGAGTATACCTGGCCCTTCCCCATCCATTGATGACAATACTAGTGCTTTCTTAGCCGAGTCCCCTAATCCACGGACATTTCAAGACCTAATCCTCCAAGTCATAGTTCAAAAAAGGAAAGGAAAAGATAAATATAAGAAATAGCAGAACAACCTTCCTGCCCCTTGCGTTTCCCCTTCCATCTGGACTAGTACCTCTTCTATATGCTATAAAACTTGAAATACCTTCCTCTATCAAAATTCCCATCCCTCTCCCTCCCCCCTCCCACCTCCCTCTTCCCTGCCCACCTGGGCTCCCCCATGGAGCTTCACCTGTGACCTCCCCCCTCTCACCCATTCATCTCCTCCCTCTCATTCTTACATTCATTGGCCTCTCGCCCTCTGTTGAGTAGCGAAGGCCCCTTTCACCTCTCCCACCCTTACCCTACCTCCTGGACTACTTTGCCTGTACCAAAAAGAAGAGAGAAAGAAAGCTAGAAATACCAGCAATTAACACGTACCAGAATGGCAAACCCCATGCTGCTACAAAAAGTTAGTTCTCTAAATATTAAAATACAAAACAAGTTGCTAGCGTTCCTAACCCCATTAACCTTATAATATTAAGTGAAATGCCGATAAAAAAAAAAATTACAGAAAGTGCATAGAATTCACAATCTCCCCCCTCCAAAAAAGTAAGAAGAGGGAGAAGGGGAATAACAAATATTGAACCATTTAGTGATAATTCCCATCTGTCATACAGTTCAAGTCTTTTCCTTTCCCCTTCTCTCTCTCCCTCCCTCCTCCCCAAAAAAAAAAAAAAAAAAAAAGCTAGAAATACCAGCAATTAACAATCAGTACCAGGATGACAAACCCCATGCAGCTACAAAAAGTTAGTTCTCTAAATATTACAATACAAAACCAAGTTGCTAGCTTTCCTTACCCCATTAACCTTATAATATTAGATAAAGTGCCGGTGCAAAAAATTACAGAAAGTGCATAGAATTCGCCCTCTCCCCCCTCCAAAAAAGTAAGAAGAGGGAGAAGGGGAATAACAAATATTAAACCTTTTAGTGATAATTCCCATCCATCATACAATTCAAGTCTTTTCCCTTCCTTTCCCTTTCCCTCCCCCTCTCCCTCCTCCCCCAAAAAAAAAAAGAGCACCGAGGTCTATTGTAAGTGAGGAAGAGAAAAAAAAAAAAAAGAACACACCACAACCCGGTAAAAGCCATCATAGAATTTGATGGCATTTAGTGTCCTGTGCTTGAAAAATAGTTATAAGTGTAAAAAAGAAAAAGGGGCCAAGACCCATACAATCCATTAGGGGGTTTGTTGAATAAGTGGGGAAGGAAAAAAAAAGGGAAAAAAAAAAAAGATATAAAGCATCTAGTGGTGACGCAAATTTATGTTGGTATCTATAGGTCTTTACTATTTGCTTCTAGCCATTGGGCTCCTTCTGCCGGTGAATTGAAAACCCAAGTCCTGCCCAAGGCTGTCACCCGTAGGCGGGCTGGGTACTGCAAGGCGTAGGGCAGTTTATGTTGCTGCAGAGTACGTTTTATTTGCGTAAATTTGGCTCTGCGTTTTTGCAGATCCGGGGAAAAATCGGGGTAGAATGAGATTCTAACTCCCTTATACATAATGTCCCCCATACTCCTGGCTTTTTGGAGGAGAGAAACTTTGTCTCCATAAAAAAAAAATTTGAAGAGAAGTGATCTGGGGCGAGCCCCTTCCTGTGGGGGTCTAAAAGGGACCCTATGAGCCCTCTCGATGGCAAAAAAGGGTGAGAAAATGTCAGGGCCAAAAATTTCCTTAAGCCAACGCAACAGAAAGGATATCGTATCTGCCCCCTCGCACCGTTCTGGGAGACCGATCACTCTAACATTATTCCTTCGAAGTCTGTTCTCGATCTCATCCCATTTGGCTGTCTGGCGATTAATTTTCTCTTGTAGGTCTCTGAGATCTTTCTCAAGCGGGTATAGGGCATCTGTACTCATTCGTTCTTCCAAGGTATTAACTCTTTCAGCAATTTTTCGTATATCCTGATGGGTTAACACGAGCTCCTCGCTGAGATTTTTTAACTGGTTTTCAAACCCCCCCATAATTTTTTTACAATCATTGACAGCCCGCAGCACATCCTTCAATGTAGGGTCCTCTATTAATTCAGGACCTGGAATAGTAACCGGATTTGTTATTGGAAGTGCAGTCCCAGATGCTGTTGATATAGATCCATTTACCTCTTCCCCTAATCCTTTGCTAGGCTGGCCTTTACCCCCAGATGGAGTTGTGGGGATGGTGGGTTTAGCGGTTGACAAGCCTTGGCTTTTCCCAGCAGCCGATGCTCCTAGGGGAGCCTTGGTCTGTGTGCATGATGGTGGTTGGCCTCCTTTACTGGGTGATTGGGAGGCTGTCTGAAAAAAACGATCCAGCTTAGCCGCTGCGACCTGGCCTCCCTTCTCCTTACCCCTAGCGGAGCGGGTGGTAGGGGCTCCCTCTGTTTGTTGTTGATCCTCAAGCCCACGTTTGGTGGTCATAGTGAACATAGATGGGGGGGGGTAGAGGTGCCTACCAAGCAAGAAATGTCTCAGTATTCCCTAACTTAGGGGGAGAGGAGATCTAGTCCCTTGGTCCCTTAGGAGCTCCTTATCCGAGGATATGTCCCGGCAGATCAGATGGAGAAGAGCCCCCCTTTGGGACTGTCTAAGCTGGGACTTGTGGTATACTTGTGGTATACACAGTAAGATATATCTCTCAGCTATCTCTCAGCTATCTTGTTCAGTAAATTGTATAGAGGGTGAGTTAGCTGACTTTTATAGCATATTGGTAGGGTGTATTGAGATAGGTAATTAAATCCTTTCTTCTTACTGGCTTTTCTTTCCCTCTTTCCTTCACTTCCTCCTCCCCTCTCTCCTCTTCCCTTTTCTTTCCTACTTCCCTTGTAGGTTAAAGTTTACCAATAGCAGGCTAATATATTATCCGTTCCCGCAAGCTCATAGGGGATTAGCACAGGGGAGAAGAAAAGTTCAACTGGATCTTAATGGAGAGCTCATCAAGTTTTTTTTTTCCTTTTCTTTCTCCTCTTTCCTTAGACGGCTAGACTGTGTATTAAAAGCCAATGTCACCTTACCAGATCCTTCGCCCGTCTTAACCCTGTCTCGGTACCCGACCTGATGTTTGCTGAGGGCGACTCCGTTCTCCGGTAGAGCTGCGGTGGGGCCGGCGTCCTTCCTTCGGTTCTCTGAGCTCCGCTTCCCCAACTACGGTCGGCGGATCAGGAGAACTCTCGCGAGAGACTCGTATTCCCGCGAGATCACGGGAGCAGTATCGGAAAGAGCCGCTGGCGATCTCAGCTGGGGAGCGGGACAACGGCAGGGCAGCAACGGGACAACAGCCTCCAAACAGGCTCCCAGGCACAGAGTCAGGAGACAAACCCGCCTAGCCGCCTCACAGGACGGATCGTCAGAGGTAGGAGGGCGAGTGTGTAACCCAGTAGTCCAGGGATCTGTTCAACTCAGCGGTGTCTTGGCATAGTTATCTCCCAGGGATGGGATGGGAGGGTGGAGAGATCCTCACACTGCTCACTCTCTCATGCTTACACTCGCACTCTGACTCCCTCCTGCATCCGGTCACGCCCCACGACGGCCATACTTAACATGGGCCGCGTAACGTTAGACCAGCTAAAAGCTGGTTTAACTTTACGTAGCGAAAAAATTACGTACGCGATTGCGAACGGCGCTCGTAACTTCGTGGATCTCCGTAAAAAGGGGATTTTTAAATACAGCTTACCTGTAAAATCCTTTTCTTGGAGTACATCACGGGACACAGAGCGGCATATTCATTACTATATGGGTTATATGGAGTACCTTCAGGTGTGGACACTGGCAATCTCAAACAGGAAGTCCCCTCCCTATATAACCCCCTCCCCTAGAGGGAGTCCCTCAGTTTTGTAGCAAGCAGTATGCCTCCCAAAATGTTCCCAAAAAGAGGGGTGGGAGCTCTGTGTCCCGTGATGTACTCCAAGAAAAGGATTTTACAGGTAAGCTGTATTTAAAAATCCCCTTTTCTTTCTCGTACATCACGGGACACAGAGCGGCATATTCATTACTATATGGGATGTCCGAAAGCAATGCTTTAATGAGGGGAGGGAGACATCTTCCAAAGAAGGATTTAATTTAGAGGTATACTCAAATACTAGTAAATCCAACTTAAAACGAGAAATGTAAATCTCAAATCAAATCAAGGGAGCCCCCTCAGATCCTGAGGAGCTTGAATCGCGGCCTGTAGTACTGACTGCCCAAAGGCTGTATCCGCATCCCTTCTTACGTCCAATTGATAAAATTTTGTAAACGTGTGGACTGATGACCACGTTGCTGCCTTGCATATTCGAGCCATAGAGATCTGATGATGTGCTGCCCAGGAGGTGCCCATGGCCCTGGTAGAATGGGCCTTTGCCGACAAAGGAGGAGGCAACCTCTTCAAACCGCAGGCCCGAACAATTAATTGTTTAATCCATCTTGCGATGGTGGATCAAGCAGCTGCCTGACCAATCTTGGGCCCTTCCGGTAAAACGAACACCACATCTGTTTTCCGAACCTTCTCTGTAGCTTTAAGATAGGCCTTTATGGCCCTGACAATATCCAACGTATGCAGCAACCCCTCCTTTCTAGAGGTGGGTTTTGGAAGAAGGATGGAAGTACCACATCCTGGTTCAGGTGGAAACTGGATATAACCTTTGGTAGAAAGGAAGGATGAGGACGGAACCCCGCCCTATCCTTATGAAAAATTAGATATGGTTCCTTACAAGATAAGGCTGCCAATTCCGATACTCTCCTGGCCGAAACTATGGTGATCAGAAATACCGACTTTCTAGTCAGTAAAACCAAAGGTACCTCAGCCAACGGCTCAAGGGGTTGTTTCTGTAGAGATGACAGAACAAGATTTAAGTCCCATGGACAAAGTGGTGATTTGACCGGAGGATTAACACGTAAGACTCCCTGTACGAAGATCTTAACCAGCGAGTGGGCGGCCAGCGGCCTCTGAAACCACACTGATAAGGCTGAAATCTGTCCCTAGATCGTGCTTAATGCCCGGCCTTTATCCACTCCTAGCTGGAGAAAACGTAATACTCTATCAATGGTATACTTGCGGGAAACCCATCTCTTAGCCTCACACCAGCCTACGTAGGCCCTCCAAACCCTGTAACAAAATTACCCTGGAGGCCGGCTTTCTAGCCTTAATGAGGGTAGGGATTACCTGCCTAGACAGACCTCTACCCCTGAGAATCAGGGATTCAGCCGCCAGGCCGTCAATTTTAGACGCCGTAATGCAGGGTGGAGGATCGGGCCTTGTGAGAGTAGGTCTGGCCATAGAGGAAGAGTCCAAGGGCCTTCCGCTGCCAATTTCAGGACTAGTGAGTACCATGCCCTCCGGTACCAAGCTGGGGCTACCAGGATAACCGGCCTGTGCTATGATCCTGCGCCACAGGCAGGGTAGTAACTGCAGCGGGGGAAATGCATATAGAAGCTATGATTGATGCCAAGGGCAAACCAACACATCGGTTCCGCAGGCCATAGGGTCCCTCGTTCGAGACATGAACCTGTCTAGCTTCTTGTTGAATCCTTATGCCATGACCTCCACGTCTGGCACTCCCCACTTCTGGCAGATTGTCTGAAAAAAACTTGTGGATGCAGGGACCACTCCCCCGGCGACAGGGTTTGGCGACTTAGGAAGTACGCCTGCAGGTTGTCCACCTCGGGAATGAATGTCGCCGATATGCAGGGTACATAAACCTCTGCCCACCGAAAAACCAAGTTCCTCTCACTCTGAGTGGCTTGACTCTTGGTTCCCCCTTGGTGGTTCACATATATGCCACCGCTGTGGCATTGTCTGAATGACTTCTCACCGAGGACCCCTGTAATCTGGATGTCTATGCCAGGAGGGCTAGCCGAGCCGCTCTGATCTCCCAGACCTTGATGGGCAGCTGCCTCTCCGCCTCTGCCCAAGTTACTTGGCGAGTGAACCCGTTCCAGACCGCTCTCCAGCCTTCCAGACCACTGGGCAGAACCAAGGCTGCTAGAATTGCTGTCTGTAGGACCCGAGTGTGGAAGCGTGTGGTATCGCCTCGAACATGGCCATTAGTTTGCCTAGTAATCGCATACATAGGCGAATAGTTGGTTCTCTTTTGCTTAGAACCAACTGAATTAATCTTTTGATAGCCTCGACCTTTACCAGGGGCAGGAACACCCATCTTCTGTTCTGTGTCTAATCTCATGCCGAGATATTCCAACTGCTTTGTAGGTTGAAATGCTGATCTTTCCCCAGTTTAGGACTCAGCCGAACCTCTCGAGGTACTGAACCATGAGGGTTACTACGCATTCCACCAAGGAAGCGAGTGATCTATGATTAAGAGGTCGTCCAGGTATGCTAGGACCGAGATCCCTTGGATCCTTTAGACTGACTAGAATTGGAGCAAGGACCTTCGTGAATACCCGGGGGCCGTAGCCAGCCCGAAGGGGGGCGCCACGAATTGGAAGTGACGCTGTATCACTGCGAAGCGTAAAAACAAAAATATTTGATGTGGCTGAAAGACTTGGTACATGAAGGTAACCATCCTTTATGTCTATAGAAGCTAGATCCTTCTGGAGTGTGGCGGCTGCTGACCGAACGGATTCTGTCCGGAAAGAGCGAACCCTTAGGTAAGCATTTAAACCTTTTAGGTCCAAAATTGGTCTGACATCGCCGATGGGCCTTGGTATGACAAACAGATTGGAATAGAAACCTAGCCCCTGTTCTTGGGCTGGTACCTCTACCATTATGCCCTGGTAAGCAGATGAACCAACGCCGCCCGCATTGAGGCCTTCCTTGTGGAGGAAATTTTTAGAAATTCTAATCTGTAGCCTGCGGCCACAGATGATCGGACCCCCTCTGTCGGGGATCGATCCCCAGAGGCCTGTCCTTGCGATCCATTTTAAAAGTTTGATCGCGCAGGAGGTCCGTACTGCCTGGAATTTGAGGGCCCCGGAACAGGGGGGGGAACTGCCTTTTAAACGCAGGACCCCGGAACTTCTTTTGACTGGTAAAAGGGTACTTTTGCCACTTGAAACAGTCTGAATGTATTTATCCAGATCTTTCCATGGAAGGGCAAACCTGCCAGCAGTCTTTTACATGGGCTCGGCCGCCCAGTTCTTCAACCATAAGAGCCTTCTCATATGCACTAAAAATAGTGACAACGAGACGCCTGCTGGATGGAGTCTTTTTATAACCTCTACCGCAAAGCACAGAGCTCTGGGAATATCCAATAACTCCTCTGCCTATTGGGCAGGGATGTCTTAAGCATCTGTTTTGTCTGGTTCTTTAACGCCTGACAAAACTCCAATTGCAGCCCCTGCTGGCTGTAGCCAAGGATGCTGGAAAAAGTGTCTCTAAACGTTTATTGACCGGGACCTTAAACATTTGTATGTTTCCCCTTAGGCCAGTTAATGATTTATTCACCCATGAGATGGCTGCGTCCACAGTTGGGAGCGCCCCCTTTCTTAGAAAAATGTTTTTTCCATAGGGTAAATAACAGACAACCTTCCAGGTGGTCTCCCATCCAGGCATTAACCAGGCCCGACCCTGCTTAGCCTCCGAGATCAGACGAGATCGGGCGCTTTCCGGGAGATGCGGCCTCAAGGACCTCACGGGTAGTTGAAAAGCAGTGCCCGAACCGGGACCTGAACCCTGGACCCTCAGATTAAAAGTCCGATGCTCTACCAACTGAGCCATCCGGGCCCCCTTTTTAAAGAGCACTTGGTCAGGGGAAAGAGTGCCTGCAAGCACAAATATTTCCTGGCAGACGTGCATAAAGACTACCCTCTCGTCAGCTTTAGGCGGCAGAAAAAATTCTGTCCGGTCGTCCCAATCCTGGAAAAACCAATTCCTCTCACAGAGGATGGGCCAGAAACGCTGCGTTGCTTAAAGGCGTTTTTAAAAGAACCCAAAGAGGATACCGCAGGAACCTGAGGCTCTGGAAATGGCAAATTGAATGCCAAGCGGGCCATGTCTGTCAAAGACTGGACCCACAGACTCTCCGCCTGGGAGGCTGAAAACGATTCTATAGTGGTAGATCCTCTAGGTTCTGTCCCTTTTTGGCGATGGGGATCTAGTCCGCTTCTTGCCAGAAAAAGAGCCAGCGATCATAGCTGTTAACCTCTTTTCTTTAGCCCCCCTAGGGTGACGGCTAGCATCTCCTCTGTGATAACACAGGGTTGGGCCGACCTGGGCCAGCCTCAGCACCAGACCCCCTTAATGGCTTATCCAGGGTGACCCCCTATAGGAATAACCTGTGGGGAAAGTATTGGCATATTATCAGAACCAGAGGAGGAACCCCTTTGTCTTTGCCTTTTCTCTTTTTTTTTTTTTTTTTGATCCTGAACCCTTGGAAGCCATAATACAAAAGCGAAGGACTCCGCTTACAACAACAGACTGTTATAGCCAGGAGTACAAAAAAATAAGGTTTAGGGGACAATAGGATCACTAATGCCCCAAAACCGGTGGGGCTCAGTATGTTTTTCTTTTATATGTTATTCACCACATACAGCCCCACCCCCAACATGTTTGCCAGCATTCAACCTGTTGCCAAGGGGATTTTGGCTTAACAAAAAGTATTGGAGCTGACTCCAGTATGTAGTACCCCTTCTCGCCACCGGGAGTCACTGTGCTGCCAGCTCTACGTCCTCTCTCTCTCCAGCTCAGCTCTGAACTGAGCTAAGAACGCGCCTGCTGTGTATAACAGCAATTAAAGGCGCGCCCACTCTACACTGCAGTCACACTCCCGCCCCTCCCCCCCCCCTCCCGAACGGCGCGAAAATTTTCTATATGCATGCACGCGTGCACGCGCGCGCGCGACTGTCGGGGGAGGAGAGCCCAGGAGGAGACGCACTCTGGAGCCCAGGAATGCAGGTTGGAGGACGCATCAGGCGGCAGATTTGAATCCCGGCAAGGTAAGGCTAACACAGGCCCCTAAGGAGTCCCTTTAGCCTAGAGACAGATCTTTTTTTTTTTTTTTTTTTTTTAAAGATCATCAACCAGCGAGCAGCAGGTAGCTAGCAAACATACATAGATAGGTAGGGGGATCAAGTTATGGGGGGAAACATTTCAGGGCATCCTGTCTATCAGACATAGTGACCATGGTGCCAATGCAGAGCATACTCATACCCCCTTAAGATCCCCCTGGAGAGCCTGCTGTCGAACCAAGTCCCGCAGGCTCCCCACTTACCTGCTCCATGCAGCAGGACGTTTTGCAAAACAGTCCAATCTTCTCCCATCTCCATGGGTAGCGTAGTAGACCTTCAGGCCCTGGGGTCCTATGAAGGTACCCACTGTCCTGGACCTATATAGCACCCTGGCAAACAGGAACTTATGGTTTTTACAAACTCCAAGTCCTGGGCCCAGGGTCCAGCCCTCCAAAGAGGAGCATTATAGGCAAAACCCCACGGTTTGGGGCCCGGGTACTGTCCACTTTGGCACTGAGGCTCCTTGGACAGATCCGGTTAGCCCGCCCTTAATCCCAAGGATGTGGAGCAAAGCTATTCCGTGACCAACACCTAAGACACTGGCGAAAAAACTGAGGGACTCCCTCTAGGGGAGGGGGTTATATAGGGAGGGGACTTCCTGTTTGAGATTGCCAGTGTCCACACCTGAAGGTACTCCATATAACCCATATAGTAATGAATATGCCGCTCTGTGTCCCGTGATGTACGAGAAAGAAAAGCTCATTTGCATACCCCGACACTGAAAACGACGTGAACTCCACCCAGCAGCCGCAAAAAGATCGCAGCGTAGATCCGAAGGCGTACGAAGACGTAAGCCTGTCAGATCGAAGCCCAACGCCGCCGTATCATGGTTTGAGGATTCAAACTAGTGATACGGCGCGCGAAATTTGAAATTACTCCTGTCTAACACCAGTTAGACAGGCGTAATCGCTCTGTGAATCTGGGCCAGTGATTGCAGTGAAAGGAGGTTCTACAAAGTATTGACTCAGGGGTCTGAATACAAATGCACGCCGCACTTTTCATATATTTATTTGTAAAAAAAAAAAAATTTAAAACATTTATCATTTTCTTCCACCTCACAATTATGTGCCACTTTGTGTTGGTCTATCACATAAAATCCCAATAAAATACATTACAGTTTTTGGTTGTAACATGACAAAATGTGGAACATTTCAAGGAGTATGAATACCTCTTCAAGGCACTGTATATACCCCAATTGTTTTTGTATAATATATAAGATGATGTTACACAGAGTAAATAGATACCCATATGGAGATTTTTAAGTACTGTAGTTTGGCACTATTCCACGAGTCTGCGCAGTTTTAAAACACGGTACATGTTAGGTATCTATTTACTCGTCGTAACATCACCTTTCATATTATACAAAAAAATTGGGGCATAGTTTGTTTTGTTTTTTTCTAATTCAATAAAGTGTATTTTTTCCCAATTTTTTTTAGTGTTTCTGCTAATAAATATATATATATATATATATATATATATATAAAATGTTGGGGGGTTCTAGGTAATTGTCTACTTACTGATATAATCAAACACATAGGTTGGACTTGATGGACCTGTGTCTTTTTTCAACCTCACCTACTATCAGGGCTTTTTTTCTGGGGGAACTTGGTGGAACTCAGTTCCACCACCTCTGGCTCAGACCCTTTGGTGCCCGCTCACCACAATCACTTGTGAACACAGAAGTCTGGTTTCTGTGTTTACAAGTGACTGCTTTGTAACCCCCTGAACTCTGCACACTGTATGTAATGCAATTCTGGTATTTAATGCCCCTTTAAGACCATTCTACTGTTTGTGAAATCTGAACGGGTCGTGGTTGAGTTCCTGCACCTATTTTCTGAGAAAAAAAGCTCTGCCTACTATGTAACTATGTCTAGCAAAACATACTAATTTAAACTTGTGAACAACAAATGTAAAAAAATATATCCTGGTTCTTAAGTGGGTAAAATTGTGCACGCTCAAGGAATGGGGACAAACTACGGTACTTAAAAATCTACATAGGCGACATCTGAAATGCCTTTACAGGTACAGAGGAGGTCCAGCGCTGGAATTATTGCTCTTGCTCTAACATTCGCGGCTTTACATCGCATGTGAGTTGCGAACACTCTTTATGGAGAGATTTGGGGTCCAAAAGACCCTAAATCTCCTCTTTACCTTTAAAAACAAAATATCAAAGACCTCTTTTTTCATCTTTTGCTTAAAATATATATATATATATATATATGTGTTACTTTCACCCTGGATCGGAAATCCTGTCCTGTCCTCCAAGGCCATAGGTGATCAAAGCCGATCTACTCTTTGATCACCTCTGTGACCAGCTGGCAGCACCGCCGGATCATTCCTTGGGTGAGCCGGCAGAAACTGTAAGCCCGAGAGACACCGGCGAGTAGTAGGAGGGGGGAGGACGTCCTCTCCCACCGCTTATGAAAGTGTTCCAGTGGCTCATGAGCTGCTCAAAACGATTTCAAAAGAAAGCCAGCCGCCGGCTGAAAAAACTATTCCAGAGTTATTGCTGAATGTATAAAATCCACAATGCTTGAAGTTTAGCTATGGCATTTTTACAGCTTGGACTGTAACTACCTATGGGATCAGGGCCGTCTTTAATATGGTTTGGGCCCTGGGCAAACATTTTTTTTGGGCCCCCCTTCAGCTTATTTTGGGCCTGGCTGGTTCACATGTATGTGTTTTGGCGGCCCTCATTTGTGCAGGCACAGCAGCCCATTGATTTGAATGGGCTGCCATGCCTTTGTTTCCTGCAGAAAAAAGGTGCATTCAGCATTTTAAAAATCAGTTGCCTTGAAATCCATTCTGCTTTTGCACCATGCTACTTACCTGCAGTTCTTGCACACACAAACGCACTTTGTTTTTAAAAGCGTGACCTAAACGTCTAAAAATGCAGCAAGTTTGACAGAGCAGGAACTGCAGATAAGCCAGAGCAGGCAGCAGAATGGACAGACAGTGCTGTATTTCATTGCTTGATGGGCATAGGTGTGCGGTGTGCTCAGCCTATTACATGAGGCATCAAATGAATGGGCTGCTGTGCCTGCACAAATGTGGGCCGCCAAAACACATACATGTGAACCAGTCAGGCCCAAAATAAGCCCATGAAGCAGTTAAATACAGACAGTAATGCCATGTGCTCTGAGGCCTTACTCAGCCTGGACTGCAGGTCTGGTCTGTGACTTAAAGAGTTCCTCTATTTTACACATGGCATGGCCTGGGGTCCCATGGTGCTAAAGCAGAATGGACAGACGGTGCTGTGACCCCATGCCATGCCATGTGTAAAATACAGGAACTTTTTTAAAACACTGACCAGACCTGCAATGAATCATCAAATATTATAAAGACTTTGGGCACACTCTACAGAAAACTTCTATTTACAATATAGCAAACAGTGACATACATTGAGGAGCAGGACATGAAGAAGTCAGCCTCGGGAAGAGCAAACTGGGGATGTTATAAAATCACATTCTAATTCACTTTTATATACAAGCAGCACCCAGTGGCAGGAAGGGAGAAGTGCATGTCTAAAGGGAAGCCAGGGGTTCTGTACATTTTAAAACACTGGGAAGGGAAGCAGTACTGTCACCTGGCTGCGTGCCGCTGATTATTTTCAGCCTGATTTGTGGGCAGCACAGGGGCTTAATGGGCGGCAGGGCAGCCATCAGAAATTATGGGGCCCCTTACACAGCTTCAGGCATGGGCCCCCTGGAGCAGAGAACGGGGGGGTGCTGCCCCCTTAAATTGAGACGCGGGGGGGGCGTGGCTGCTGCAAATTTAGAAGCGGGAGGCCCTTTACAAAAAAAAGATTTAATAAAGAAAAATATATATAAAAAAGGGGTGTAGCCATCCGGGGCCCTAGGGACCTCTGGGCTCTTTAATAAAAAAGAAAAAAAGAAATAAAAAAATGAAATATATATAAAAAATATATATATTTTTTTTTAAAAAGGGGGTTGCCATCTGGGGACCTCTGGGCCCTTTAATAAAAATTTTTTTTATATAAAAATAAATAACAAAAAAAGGGGGGTTGCCATCTTATAAAAAAAAGTGGGGTTGCCATCCAGGGCCCTGGGGACCTCTGGGCCCTTTAATAAAAAAAATATATATAAACAAAAATAAAAAAATAAACATTTATAAAAAAAATTAAAAAGGGTGTTTGCCACATGGGGCCCTGGGGACCTCTTAGCCCTTTAATTATATGTATATATATATATATATATATATATATATATATATATATATATATATATATATATATATATATAAAAAGAAAGAAAAAGAAAAAAAAGAAATAAAATATAACAAAAATGATAAAAAAAGGGGGGTTGCCATCCAGGGCCCTGGGGACCCCTGGGTCCTTTAATCATAATAACATTTATATTATATAATATGTGTGTGTATATATATATATATATATATATATATATATATATATATATATATATTAAAAAATATATATAAAAAATATATTTTTTTTTTACAAAACAAGTTTTTTTTTTATAAAAAAGGGGGGTTGTCATCCGGGGCCCTGGGGAACTACGGGCCCCTGGGGACCTCCAGACCTCTAAAAAAAATTGTCCCCTTAATAAAAAAACAAATTAAAAATATATAAAATAAATATATATTTTTATTTAAAAATAAATTAGAAAGGGGGTTGTCATCTGGGGCCCTGGGGGCCTCCGTGTCCCTGGGAACCCCTAAAAAAAATGGCCCTTTAATAAAAAATAAAAATATATTTAAAAAAATTGGCCCTTTAATAAAAAATAAAATAAAAATATATAAAATAAATATATTTTTTTATTTAAAAATAAATAAAAAAAGGGGGGGTTGTCATCTTGGGCCCTGGGGGCCTCCGGGCCCCTGGGGACCTCCGGACCCCTAAAAAAAAAAAAAAAAAAAAAAAAGATTTTTTTTTTTTTTTTCAAAGGGGGTTGCTTTGGGCCCCCAACAGTGACAGGGCCCTGGGCAGCTGCCCCTGTTTGCCCTATGGTAGAGACGGCCCTGTATGGGATCCCCATGGAAGGTGAAAATAACTGCTACTACAATAGTCCCCACTTGCTTCCAGGTCCATGCTGAACAGTTGCCCTGCTACATTGGGAAGACAGGAGGTCTCTCGCCATTCTCAGTGAGTGCAAAAGCATTTTCTGATTGGATGAGGTGGGGAGAATCTGTTTGCTGATCCCATGCTGAGCGGCCAGATGACAGGTCTGTGTCTGCTTTGTTTATGCAATGCGAACACGGACATAGCCCGCTCTACTCTATGGGCGGGCAGGTGTAGATGGACTATCTGCCCATTTACACCTGATTGCCTTTCAATCCAATCCACCTAAAACAGAAGGGATCTATGTCCATTTTTTTTTAGCGGACCAGATCAGATTGGAGGTAGGTAGGTGGGTGTATATGGACACAAGTCCGTTTACACCCGACAGTTTATAGGAATACATGGGCGATCAGATCAGGTCCACCTGTCAGTTGACCCATGTGAAAGGGTCCTAAAGCAAGCTCAAACCCTACTAAGTTGCGTGACAATGCATGAGCACAATTGGGAGACAGTTTTTAAGAAGTGACAAAACGAGGACCATCACGGCAGGGTTTGTAGGTATTCTTTTAATGAAAGCTGTAAATCAAAAAAACATTGAACACACATAACCATTGTAAATCTTTAAGATTTTAGAATCTACCTAAAGCTTTCAAAATAGCTTACATATGCAGCAGTCAATCATCATCAACTGTATTGAATTGTATAGTAACTGTACTGTCTGCCCTCATGTTGTAAAGGGCTGCGCAAACTGTTAGCGCTATATAAAACCTGTATAATAATAACTGATAGTGGTATGGATCACTGTCTGCCTAGCCTGAAATACAGAAAAACATTTTGGCTCAGTGACAAACCAACCAAGCTGATCAGGCTGGCTGAGACCATGCGTCCTGGACATCAATGCCAGAAGCAGAGGTCGGAGCCGGAAGCAAAGAGAACTGAGATGTTAGGCGGATCTTAAGCTCGATGTTGCCGTGACTTTAACAGGCACATGCGTGCGAAACATGTAAGCCATGGTCGTCACGGCAACATCAGGCTTACGATTCCCATTCTTCCCTGCTTTGATCAGCTACTGCATTTGCCCAATGTGGTTTTTGGTGTCTTGGGGCACCATCTTGTTTTCTAGGGGGGTGAGTAGTTCAGTAGTCCCATCTATTTTAGGGGGAGGTGGGGGCTGGTTTATTAGCGGGCTCTTGTCATTTGGGAGGGAGGGGTTGGGTTTTTTCAGTGGTTGGAGGGTGGTGGGGTCTTGTGGGCAAGGCTTAATTTTCTTAGATGTTAACGGAGATTTATGTAATGTTTTTGACTTATTTGAATAAATTGTAATGAGGAGTTAACCCTTGGGTGTGCACAATTTTTTTTTTCTTCTTTGTGACAGTATGCAGCTTGTTAACACACCCTAACATCCTATATGGAGGTACCCTCATGTTTAGGTAATTATCAGGCTTGCAGTTTCTTTCTTTTTTTTCCCATTTTTGCATCTAGGAATCAGTGACATCTGGCCATGAAAGGTTTAACAATCCATTTATCTCCAAACAGGCAGTCACTTATACTGCATTGATCGATCTTAAAGAGTTTAACATGTATGGTCAGCCTAAATAAACGTTTTTCATATTAGCTTCTCATATTAGATTTTCATACAAGGCCGCGTACACACGTACGAGAACCTCGTCGGGCTAAACCCATCGTTCCGCCCGACGAGGTTCTCGGCCGGCCATCGTGTTCGTCGACCAGGCTGTCAAAAAAGGCGTCGAGCCATTAGTCCCAATGGCCCGTCGAGGAAATAGAGAACCTGCTCTCTATTTTGGCTCGACGCCTTGCTCGGCAGTTTGCTCGGCGAGAACGTACACACGATCGAGCTTCTCGGCAGAATATGGATCCCAGCGAGCTTCTCGCTGGATTCTGCCGAGAAGCTTGGTCGTGTATACGGGGCCTTAGATTTGGTTAGTTCAATTATGTTTAGCTGCAGCAAGTATCCCATAATTGCACACAGGTAAAGCCTAGTACACAGGGATCAAATGTTGGGCTGCATCTGCTGGTTCAATAGAAACCGGCCAGCAATCGGCCCGTGAGTTGGCCCGTTCGGCCGGCTTCTGTCGAAGGGGCATGACCAAAAAAGGTCTGCAAACCGGCTCCCGATCGGCGCTCTCAGCCAATGGCTGAGAGCACTGACCAGAGTGTTCTGGTGGAGGGGCCATACCCCTGTCAGAACACAATAGAACAGCAGGGGAGATCGATGTGCCAACATTGGATAGTTATTACAGCGGCTCCTCCTGAGCTGTCAGGTTTTTTTTTTCCGTTCAACCCTGCTGTGTTAAACAAAAAAACGACTAGTGTGTACTAGGCTTAAGACACGCATAGCACAGCTCACCTTGAACGGTTTTCCCCAGGTAATCTCCTCTCCGCTCTTTGTTGATTACATGCTGATAAATCTTCCCTGTGGTGATATTATTGTCCTTGTAAAGGCTGATATCCAAGAATCTCTCGTAATTCCCCAAATCCAAATCCACCTCTCCCCCGTCATCCAGCACAAAGACCTCTCCTAGAAAGCAAGAAAACAACATGGCAGAAAATATGAAGATAACAGCGTATATTTATACTATAATATAACAGGCCATCTGGAGAAGCCTGACAAGAATGGGTGCTGTAGAGTCAAAGTGATCACAAGCGGGCCCCTGTGCACTACCACACTACGGAGCTCATTTATAGCCTCACCGGTATAAAATAAAAAAACAGAAACTTATAAAGCACAAGAGGTTTTACAAATGTGCTCTGTGTTCCGCTGGCTTCTGGTCTCCGCAGCCGGCAGGTATGTTACAAAGAGAGAACTCATTGGGGATCTGCCAGCCCAATTTTAATGAATAAGATAGACCTATGTTTGTATACCACGGCAGTGTATAATAAATGAACCTACACAGCCATAGGGCTCCATTTATCCTTTGAGTCTCTGCATTTAGGGAGGACAATGTTCTCTATTTTACTCCAATCTTTATGGACTTGTAAGAATATATACAGAAAGAAGCATAGGTCAGGCAAGTTCAGGTGAGATATGACCTCTACCTGGAGTGAGATATGGCCTCACTGGTGGCCCTTTAAATGGGCTTTAACCCTTTTATGACATACATCAGTGGCAGTGTGTTTATGTTAACAAGCCAACTGCCAGCATTCTGATGAAAGCAATTAGGTGGCTGTACAGCCACTTGAACGCTTTCACTGATCCCCAGAAGTGTGCCCCCCTGCTCGACTTCCTCCTACCATTTTGCCTGGGATTCGCTGTACCACATGAGGGCCTGGGACCCACATGGCAGGTATCGGCAGGTGGAGAGGAGGGAGACCAGTGAGTGTCGGTTTGCTGATCTCCCCTACCTGCAAAGAACCCAGAAAAAGTGTGTAAAATGTCACTTCCGGTTTCAGGTGTCACTTTCCCTGGGCAGGGAAGAGGCTGATGACGTGTGATCTGCACTCCATTAGCTTCAGTGGAGGGCAGAGGAAACTTTAGGGGTCTAATAGACCCCTGATTTTTTATTACAGCGAACCTGTAACAAAGATATATCACAGGGGAGTTTTGTTTCCTTATGTGATATATTTGAAGTTTTAGTGGAAAAAAATTGTCAAATAATAAAGTTATACCCAAGCACTTAAAGGGTAACTATTTTCATGGTAAAAAAATAAATAAATAAAAGCAAATATTTGAATTGAATGCTATTAAAAATGGTGGTGTACAGAACACCCCCCAGAATTGTAACTAAGTCAGATCTTGGGCATCCCCTGCAACAAAAACTTTGTTTTTGGTGAGATACTCCCAAAGGGAAATCACTTCTAAAGAGATTCAGACCATGCCACTTTCCTCCTTAAGCCGCATACACACGATCGGACTTCCATCAGACTTTTCTGTGGATTTTGGTCCGAAGGGGTGTTGGCCGTGAACTTGGTATGCATACAGACGGCAGAACTTTTTCAGACAACATTCACCAAATCACGTGGTTTTTAAGCTCTTTACCGCCACCCTTTGGGCAATTTTTTTTTTTTTTAAAGTGTATTTTGTGCGTGAACTCGGGAGAGAGGAGCCGGACTGCAGGAGTTGGGAGTAGGCAGACCCTTCTCCCAGAGGCAATCTGCAATCCTTCTCCATGTCGACCTCTCACTCACCCCGCCCTACCTGCTCCGCTTGGGAGCCCGACGGGGCCCAACGGGGCAGAGGGACTCCCCCTATGAGGAAGTGAGGGGGTCTAGCCCGCTTAGCCAGCCCCGCAGGTCCTTCGCCTCTCTTTTTTAGGAGACCGCTTGGCCAAAGTGCGTGCGTGCGTGTTAAACCAATTTCATGTGCGTGCAAGTGTGGCAAGCACAGGCGTACCTTGGATAGCACACCACCGGGAGCCGGGCTGAGATCACCAAACTCAATTCACATGTAGCCGAGACCGGGATCCGAACTCTTGGCTGCAGAGGTGAACGGCTTGTCAGCGCAGTGCCAATCACGTTGAGCCACCACAGCTCCTCTTTGGGCAACTTCTGCTATTGCCATCTGATGTTTAGCATTGGTTTGGAGAATACGTGTTTGTACTTTGGACTTTAGTCCAATGGACTTGTGTACACATGATCGGATGATCCTCCATTTGACATTTGTTGCCGGAAAGTTTGAGAGCATGCATAGCGAACATTTGTCTGTTCAAAAACCCCCCAAAAAAAATTGAACGATGGCGCAGACGATCAAATTATCCGATAAAACACACCGTCGGACCGTTGTCAAAAAGTCAGATCATGTGTTTGGGCCTTTAGAGTCCTGCAAGTTCAGCAGCTGATTGATAATTATAAAATCACTCCCATTCCCATTTACTTTCCACATGGACACAGACAAACAAACAACTAAATCTTCAGAATAGCAAAAGATAGGAACTGCAATCAAGTTTATTAAATCCTTACAATGTATACTTTCACTTTAAACTACAATGTATACTTATCACACAGAGGGGAATATTTTTTTTTCTTAAAGTGGAGGTCCGCCCACCACTGCAAAAGTTAAAAGCCAGCAGCTACACATACTGTGGCTGTTGACTTTTAATAATAGGACACTTACCTATCCTGGAGTCCAGTAATGTCGGCACCGCAGCTGATGTTTCCATCAGCTGTTGGGTGCTGCTACCGCCATTGCTGGTAAGGGAACACGGTAGTGAAGCATTACAGCTTAATGCTGGGTCCCTACTGCGCATGTGCGAGGCACCGCTGTGCTCTCCTACTGGCCCGGCGGTGTGGGAAGGAGGAGGAGGGAGCTGAGCTTCTGATGTAATGCGCCACGGCCCGGTCTCCCGAAAGTGGGGATAGGGTACCTGTCAAAGACAGGTATCCGCTCCCCCTGAAAGGTGCCCAATGTGGAACTCGCTTTAACAAAGGTGGAGTTACTCTTTAAAGCCCTCCTAAAAAAAATTAAACCAGCACCTGCCCCCCCATAAACACATATAACAATGTAAACACGTCCATTGGGGGGGTGCAAAAATTGGAGGGCCATTATTCATAATTAACACACATAGTAATAACATGTAGGAGCTTTTAAAAGTGTCACCAATTAAAAATATAGGGTACTGAAAGTGGTTGTAAACTCTGTTACACCACTTGTACCTACAGGTAAGCCTATAACAAGGCTTACCTGTAGATATTGTAAAAAGCTCCTAAACATCATCGGCGCATGCGCACTGAAGAAATGGCCCGCTGGTGCTGTTCAGGGCCTGTGCCAGGACTGGCAGCTCCCATGGGAGTGACGTAATCGCGGCTCGGGCCAATCACAGCACCGGAGCCCGCGAACCCAGAAGTAACTCTGGTGAAAGATGTCAGTAGTAGGAGCGGAGAGAGTGGGCGGCACTGCAGGGCATCATTCTAAGGTAAGTATTTCATAATGAGCCAAGATGTGATGCAGCCTAACTCATTATGCCTTTGTCTTGCAAGTTTTTATTTTTCTCTAAAAAGGGTTTACAACCTCTCAGGCCGCGTACACACGATCAAATTTATCTGCTGAAACTGGTGCGCCGACCAGTTTCAGCGCACATATCCGATCGTGTGTATGACCTAGCGGACAGGTTTGTCCAGCGTCAAAAAGCATGCTCTGAAATTTGTCTGCTACAAACCTGTCCGTCCGACATGTCCGCTGGTTAGTACGCCTAACCAGCGGACAGAAAAGAATGGATTCGACGCATGCGTGGAAGTATTTTACTTCCTGGAGTGGTGACGTGGCGGCGTCAAAGTCACCGCCACGTCACTGCGTCCTCAGCCCGAGGGGATTTTCGTCCGAAATCCGATGACATGTCCGCTGTAAACGGTCCGTCGGACATGTTTGAGCGGACATGTCTTATCGTCTGTACGCGGCCTTAAAGTTCGTTTTAAAGGCACACACAATTTTATAGCTTGACATGTTGGGTAAATATAAGGAATCAGGACCTCATTCCTCCTACTGCTGATCCCTCTAGTGATAACTAAAGGAGGTATCGGGACCTGCCAGGCTTCATTTTGAAAAATTACATATCAGATGTCAGAGGACATACTTTATATTTATTACTGATTATATCATTCATTTTGTATAAATATGTTTTGTAAATATGTTGTATACATATATATAACATTATATATTTTTTATATATTAACTAGGGCTGTGCAAATTAACTTTTAATTAATCGATTAATCTTTAATTTTTTTGATCGATCAAAATCTTTTTGATCGATTAAATTTCTTTTGATTGGTACTTACCTCTCCGTCGGAGATCCGGTGACGTCACAGACACCGGCGGGGCTTGCCGTGTCCATCTGAAGGGCTCCTTTGCTGTGCCTTCATATCTGCATGCCGGCGGGACCTTACTATCTGCCACACGCAAGGGCTGTTACACTTCCCTCCATCACTTCCCTCCATCACCCTGGGATTCTACAGCCATCCACTGGAAGTTGTGATAGTTCCCTTCATGGGACATCTACATGCCGACGGACTGATGTTAACCCCTCCTCATCTGGATTCAGCAGTGGTATCGTTGTACACATTTTTATACCAGTATCATACTTAGCTACATGTTTTTATGACTGCTTTTGGTACCGTTTGGTATTACTCGCACCATTTTTACAGTTTATGTAGCTACATCGATTTTATCTCCAGTGCAATATTTATTTTGTTACCTACTTGAAGACTATAAAAGTTTTAATGCTATTCCCATCGAGCGCTGCCTTTGTGTGTTTTTTGTATCCTGATATCCATTGTCCCAGTGGTTGGTAGCTGCACTGGGAATCGGCCTGCAAGGAGATCAGCTAAAAGTAGTTGGATCTGTATGTGCATTATAGTTAATCGAAATTAGTCGATTTAAAAAAAAAACGATTGATCGAACACAAACATTTTGATCAGTAACAGCCCTAATATTAACATCTATTAGTGAGTATATACCATGCTCATACGGTGAAAAGGTCCCAGCATCAATATTAATGTATGGGTCGATTTTAATGGCAGTTACTCTCAGCCCACAGGACTTCAGGATTGTGCCAATACTACTTGCAATGATGCCTTTTCCAATGCCAGAGATGACACCACCGGTCACCAGTATGTACTTCATTGGTTCTCTATGTACCGTGTAGAAACGTTGAAAAAGAAATCTGGAATGTAAAAAATAAAATAAATATTACAGGGGGTAAAAATAATATACAAATGTGAAAAGATATCCACGCTCCTTTTAAAAAAAAGATCTGTACTTCTTGGTATCTTTAGCATACCTATAGATCAGAGATAAAGCAATATTTTTAATGAGTTTAAAGGGGTTGTAAGGGTACAATTTTTTTTTCCTAAATAGCTTCCTTTACCGTAGTGCAGTCCTCCTTCACTTACCTCATCCTTCCATTTTGCTTTTAAATGTCCTTATTTCTTCTGAGAAATCCTCACTTCCTGTTCTTCTGTCTATAACTCCACACAGTAATGCAAGGCTTTCTCCCTGGTGTGAAGTGTCGTGCTCGCCCCCTCCCTTGGACTACCTGAGAGTCAGGACGCTCTCTACGTTGCAGATAGAGAAAGGAGCAGTGTGTTAGTGGGCGTCCTGACTCTCCTGTAGTCCAAGGGAGGGGGCGAGCACGACACTCCACACCAGGGAGAAAGCCTTGCATTACTGTGTGGAGTTACAGACAGAAGAACAGCTAGTGAGGATTTCTCAGAAGAAATAAAGACATTTAAAAGCAAAATGGAAAGATAAGGTAAGTGAAGGAGGACTGCACTAAGGTAAAGGGAGCTATTTAGGAAAAACAATTGTACCTTGTCAACCTCTTTAAATACAAACTTACATACAGAAAAAAAAAGAAAAACAAACACTTTGTTGCCCATCTCAGTGCACAGAAAAGGGCTATGCACTCAACAAGCATTAAACAATAATATTCAAATATTATTATTACACGTCTCTTGTGGTTATGGAATATATGATGACAAGGCACTATACAGGTAACATAGTTTTGAGTTAATATGAATGGAAATTAATAGGTGGTTAGCACAACCAAAGAGTGATCTAGCTAGCAGATCGACACTGGGGATGAGAGCTCTCTATCCATCTGCCCCCAATTTTATGAAATGTTTTAGCTTTTTTTTTCCGGGTCTCAAATGTGAGTTTATATAAGGGTGTAGAGTCGATAATTAGTTTCAGCAGCAGGGCTTTTTTTTCTCAAACAATAGGTGCTGGAACTTAACCATGACCCCCCCCCCCCCCCCCCCAAAACCCCTCCCCCTACACACACCCTCCAAATCACATCAAATAGTGGGTGTGGTCAGTCAAATTTCACAAACAGTAGGAGGGGTATTAAATACCAGGATTGCATTGTAAACACAGAAACCAGACTTCTGTGTTTACAAGTGATTGTGGTGAGCAGGCACCAAAGGGTCTGAGCCAGAGGTGGTGGAACTCCACAAAAGTGGAGTGGAGTGGAGTTCCACCAAGTTCCCTCTGAAAAAAAAGCCCTGAGTTTCACCCACATGAGTCTTGTTGGGGATTGCGATCCCTTCTAGAGATAAAGCTTACTTAACCACTTCAGCCCCGGGAAAGATTTTACCCCCTTCCTGACCAGAGCATTTTTTTGCGATTCGGCACTGCGTTGCTTTAGCTGACAACTGTGCGGTTGTGCGATGTTGCACCTAAACAAAATTTACGTCCTTTTTTTAACAAATAAAGCTTTCTTTTGGTGGTATTTGATCTGCAGTTTTTGTTTTTTGAGCTATAAACAAAAAAAAAGAGTGAAAATTTTGAAAAAAAACAATATTTTTTACTTTTTGCTATAATATATATCCCCCCAAAAAATATATAAAAAAAAACTTTATTTTTTTTTAGTTTAGGCCGATATGTATTCTTCTACATATATTTGTTAAAAAAAAAAAAAAAAATGCAATAAGCGTATATTTATTGGTTTGCGCAAAAGTTACAGCGTCTATAAAATAGGGAATAGATTTATGGCATTTGTATGCGATCTGCAATTTTTAAATCGGGACTGCAACAAAAGTTCCTCGATTTTGCTAACGATTTCAGGGAGACTTAAAGGAGTTGTAAAGGAAAAAAATGTTTTGCCTAAAATTAATGTCTACAAGGTAGACAGACAGAATAGTGTAATGATTCTGTTAACAAACGAGTAAATACCTATTAAATTCCTTCATCTATATCACCTCCAGCGTTCTAGTTTCTGTTCTCTCATTCACTTCCTGGTTTGCATCACTTGTTCATGTAAGAACTACATTTCCCAGTATGCATTGCGGCACGCCCAGTAATTCACACCTCCTTGAAGTCTCTAACACGTAGAGAGCGTCCTGCCACACAGATGTAGTTCCCAGGAGGGGGCAAGCATGTCACTGACCACCGCTAAAGCCTCCCTTCACGGTGGTCAGTAACAATCAGACAAGCAGGAAGTGAACAGAACAGAGAAGACACCCGCTATCACATAGGGATCAATGTATGTCCCTTTTTCACCTGTAAATGGATGGATGAAAAAGTGGACATACGTTCCGCCCGTGTGAAAGAGCCCTAAGAAAGAGAGAGATAAGTGAATATGAGAATTATCTTGACCGCACATATTACCTTTTTCCACATGTAAAAAAAGTGACAACTTTCCTTCCAATCATTGACTGATCTCTTCACTGTAAAACAACAAAAGTACATTTTCCAAACATAAAATGAACCACATAGGAAAGCTTCTAATACATCATTTCATTTTAATCATTTTTCTTGCTTCTGATTAACTCACTTTTCTTTGCAAGAAATGGCAATGCGACACATCTGCCTCATACTATATAGATGCTTTTTGGTGGAGGGTTCCTGATTAAAGTTTTTTTTTTGTACCTCTTTTTTTTTCTGCATTGATGGACTTATTCACAAACTGCAAGCCAAGTGTCTGGCTGCGGGTTACAGCACAGTCCCATTCACTTACATGGGAAAATCAGACAGATGGTGCCGCCGATAAAACTCGGCATGTCATGGTAAAACTGCTGCATTTAGATAGTTTATAATCTAGAAATAGACCGTGGCCATCTTAAGTGTGGGCATCATGAAGCCAGACTGTATGACTTCCTGGATTTCAGCTGTGCATATCTCGCACATGCTCAGTGCTGCACAAGCAATGTAATAGGTTTCAGTCAGGTTTGCAAGGACCACTGGGAACACATGATGCCTATCCCAGAAACCCTTGCAAATAGCCTTGTGACTTAATAGCCTAGGCTAATAAGGAGGAGGAAGTAATGAAGGACTACAAAATAAAGGTATTTACAAGCAACAAAATAAATAAAAATTGTCCATTCTGAACACTGAGATTAGGGCATGCAGCACAGACAAACATAAAGAAAATGGGTGGAACTCCACTTTAAAGCGGAGTTACACCTAAAAAATTTACTTCCGCTGTCTGGATTCCTCCCCCCCTCCGGTGTCACATTTGGCCCCCTTTAGGGGAAGGGGGGAGCAGATACCTGTCTAATACAGGTATTTGCTCCTACTTCCAGCGATAGATCGCTGCACCATGTCCGGCCCCTCCTCTGTCCCCCCTGCTGTCTTCTGGGAGACACAGATCCCAGAAGACAGCAGGGACCACTCAGAACACGCAGCGCGACTCGCACATGTGCAGTAGGGAACCAGGCTGTGAACCCGCAAGGCTTCACGTCCCGATTCCATTGCTAGCAATGCCGGTGTCTTGCGAAAAAAAGGCCCCCACCCGGCGGATTCCCCCCCCCCCCCCCCCCCCCCCCCCCCCCCCCGTGCTGCGCAGGCGCAGCGCTTGCCTTCGAAGATTGCCGAACATGTAGGTCTAGACGGCGCATGCGCATGCTTCTGACATCCAGACTCATTCCTTACCATAGAATGATATGGGAAAACTGCACTAAGGAAGGGTATGTAGATGGTGAAGGACTGCAGCCCCCCCTAACTGGATGCCCCAGATAAGGTGCTAAAAGAGTATGTGATGTGTGTTGGGGGTGGTGGCGCTGTCCAAAAGATTCATAAATAAACTATGTAGGAGCCCTGGTTCACACTGGGCTGCGGGAGTGAGAGTTCAGCTGAACTCGCACACTTTCACTGCCGCTGGCAGTCCCGATTTCGGCTGCGATTTAATAGACATCTGTGCGGGTTTCTGCACAGATGTCAATGTAAATCGCAGCCTGAAATCGCAAAAAGTAGTACAGGAACTACTTTTTGAAATCAGTGCAGCGCCGCAGATGCAGCGTCGCACCGATTAGGACGATGTCATTGCCGACAATTGCCGGCAAATGCCGCCGATTTGATATGCGATTTCACATGTGAAATCGCATCTCAAATCTAAGCAAATCGTACCCAGATAATTTGATTACACGTTTATTGGTTTCCTACATAGTTTATTCAGGAATCTTTTGGACAGCGCCACCACCCCCAACACACATCACATACTCATCACATCACATCCTCATTCCTTACCATCCCCGTGGACATGGAGGATGCTTAAAAAAAAAAAAAAAGAGCCAGGAGGCAGAGCAAGCAAAGCGAGCCGTCCGACTGGCCACTTACAGCGAGGTCCACGCAAGCACCGCATGTTCGGCTATTTTCAGAGGCAAGCGCCGTGCATGCGCAGTACAGGGGGGGCATAATCCGCCAGGGGGACACTTATCGGCAGAACACCGGCGCCTCCACTCGGGAGCTGAGGGACGGGGCGGCTTTGGGTGAGGACATCGCGGACGCCCAGGACAGGTAAGTGTCCTTATTTTAAAAGTCAGCAGCTGCAGTATTTGTAGCTGCTGACTTTTCATTTTTTTTTTTCCCGCTTTAATATCACATTGCTATTTGCATATTGTACTTGTTTGTCACCTATATAATGACACATAAATCGAAATTGGTAACTTTTGGACCTGCCAGTAAAAACTTGGCTGTGCCAGTAAATTGTGAGTGTGGTGTCAGTAAACTTCAGTCTGATAGGTTGCCTACATCACTACTAATGGATCTCTATGATCTGCTGGTAATGCAATCAGATGGGATGGTGTTATAGGGAGGCAGTGCTGATAGCAGCATGATGTCCCTGGAAGGAAGGAAGGAAGGAGCCCCCCCATCTTACATGGAAGTTGTAAAGGTCACTGGAAGTCCTGATCACAATGACAGCCTGCTACACACAGCAATCAGCTGCCAAAATAACTGCATGGCCCGCGCCCCCCCCCTTACTGTCAACAACTCTTAACCCCTGCACTGCCAGGGGCCATACACAAGGAGACAGTCCCAATCCCCCGGATTTCCCGCAGTAAAGTCACGATTGTACCTGGAGTCAGCTGAGGGGGACTGGTTACAGCCTGTCCGGATCTTAGTGCAGCAGCCGAGTCAGCTCGTTGTGTTGTGGCCCCTGAGCTGAGTGTAAAGTGTGGGGCCCGGCTCTCCTTTACTGCATCACACACAGCATGAGAAGCGCCTGACAGCTGCAGACGGCCAGCAGGTGGCGCCAGACTCCATTGCAAAAGTGTAAAAATATTACAGCACATGGGGCACGCCCCCTACTCGGGAAGGTTTTTTTTGTTCTGTAAGAGCTTTATTGATATCAGAACAGTACACACGTCCAAGGCAGAGAAATTGAATGAAGTTTTCCACTTCCAGGATGTATTGTGTTTTTTTTTTTTTTTTTCCCTTCTGCTGCATTAATCCTTCCCGTGTACCCAGTTTATGGTCCATGTTGTTAGTAAACTCAATAATGTCCCAGTTTAGAACATGACAAAGAGGTACGACGCTGTAGTAGGTGATATGTGGCCGATAGGGTGCCCACGTGTCCCGGATTGCCCGGGACTGTCCCGCAATAGACATGTCTGTATCGTAGGGTGACCAGACATCCCCAGTTTCAGGGGACAGTCCCCGGATTGAGCACACTGTCCCCGGACCAAATCTGTTCCCGGTTTTGTCCCCGGATTGAATTTGAACAGGGGCTGTGGAAATTTCAAAGACAGTCAGTGCAGAATAAAAAAAAATGGAATTACTCCCCCCCCCCCACCGCTCCTCCTGCTAGTCGGAGCAGAGGGAATATTTCTTCAGGTTCAGGTGTTGGCCCATTCATCTCCGCTCGCATGTTCTTCTGCCTTGGCTCAAGTCCCGGCCAGCCGCCTGTCTGTTTAGCTTCTTGCCTTCCCTGGTGGAGTGATCTTCCTCCACTCCCCATCCAGTAGTAGCCAGACCCGGAGAGTAAAGCCCTGTACACGATCGGTTTGTCTGATGAAAACGGACTAATGGACTATTTTCATCAGACAAACCGACCGTGTGTGGGCCCCATCGTTTTTTTATCCTTCGGTGAAAAAAAATAGAACCCGTTTTCCACCCCCTACTAACTAATGATTACATTTCCGGAATTAGTCACCAGGGCCAGCACTGCCTGGCATCTTACAACCAGTGACAGTTTACTCTCAGACAATGAGACTGGGAGCGAGGCCTGCACCTAGTGCAGCACTGCTGTCCCCACCTACCTCGGCACATCCTCCGTTTCCGGCACCCAGCAGCAAGCAGCAAGGACTGGTGTGATCCTTATTCTCCAGATAGTGACGCCACTCCTTTCCTTCTACGCACGTGGCTCATGCAGAGGGAGTGACATCTGGTGGCAGACGATGGGTGGCATTCACCTGACAATCCTCCGCCAAATTCCCCATCAACTACGAGACTACATTCCCCCCCCCCATCTTTTTTTTTTAGGGGAAGGTGAGAGAGGGGGTGTGTCCCTGAATGGAAGTTTGGAAATGTGGTCACCCTAGTGGCCGATGCAACATGCCATGGCAAAAGCTGGGCATGGCTACAATGAGGTGTCAGCCCTATGGAACATCAAATACAGTGCCTTGAAAAAGTATTCATACCCCTTGAAAATTTTCCACATGTCATTTTACAACCAAAAACGTAAATGTATTTTATTGGGATTTTATGTGATAGACCAATACAAAGTGGCACATAATGGTGAAGTGGAAGGAAAATGATAAATGGTTTTCAAATAAATATGTAAAAAGTGTGCTGTGCATTTGTATTCAGCCCCCCTTTAGGCCTTGTACACAGATCGTTCGGACGACCGTTCCTCCATTTTTTGTTGCATGCTAGTCTCATGTCAAGAGTGAAGAGGTTACTCACAATTCAAAAATTCTCATAGGACAGAATACAACTTCGGTGACATAATGTGTTGACTAGTTTTGTATGTGTTCTTTCGTTTCTGAGCTCTTGCTCTTACGATTTTTTTTCGTACGAAAACTGTACTGATTCAACGAAAATTGGACATTGAGTTCACGTACGACAAAAATGTTATAGTCTACACATCCAGCTTTTGTTTCACGACAAACCGTAATCGGCTGTCGAAAAGCACCATACTAACAATCCGAAAATCGTCAGATCGTTCATCAGACGAAATTTTACTTCCGATTATTTTCATATCGTGTGTACGGGCCTTTACACTGATGGCCCTAACTAAAAATCAAAATGTAAAATCTAGTGCAACCAATTGCCTTCAGAAGTCACCTAATTAATAAATAGAGTCCATCTGTGTGTAATTTAATCTCAGTATAAATACAGCTGTTCTGTGAAGCCCTCAGAGGTTTGTTAGAGAACCTTAGTGAACAAACAACATCATGGAGTCCAAGGAACACACCTGACAGGTTAGGGATAAAGTTGTGGAGAAGTTTAAAACATGGTTAGGTTATAAGAAAAAAAAAAATATCCCAAGCTTGAACATCTCACACAGCAATGTTCAATCCATCATCCAAAAATGGAAAGAGTATGGCACAACTGCAAACCTACCAATACATAGCCGTACATCTAAACTGACAGACAGGGCAAGGAGAGCATTAATTAGAGAAGCAGCTAAGAGGCCCATGGTAACTCTGGAGGAGCTGCAGAGATACACAGCTCAGGTGGGAGAATCTGTCCATGGGACAACTATTAGTCGTGCACTCCACAAATCTGTCCTTTATGGAAGAGTGGTAAGAAAAAAGCCATTGTTGAAAGAAAACCATAAGAAGTCCCATTTGCAGTTTGGAAGAAGCCATGTGGGGGACACAGAAAATATATGGAAGAAGGTGATCTGGTCAGATGAGACCAGAATTTAACTTTTTGGCCTAAAAGCAAAACGCTATGTGTGGTAGAAAACCAACACTGCACATCACCCTGAACAGACCATCCCCACTGTGAAACATGGTGGTGGCAGCATCATGTTGTGGGGATGCTGTTCTTCAGCAGGGACAGGGAAGCTGGTCAGAGTTGATGGAAAGATAGATAAATACAGGTCAATCTTAGAAGAAAACCTGTTAAGAGTCTGTTAAAGACTTGAGACTGGGGTGGAGGTTCACTTTCCAGCAGGACAACAAACCTAAACATACAGCCAGAGCTACAATGGAATGGTTTAGATCAAATTGTATTCACATGTTAGAATGGCCCAGTCAAAGTCCAGACCTAAATCCAATTGAGAATCTGTGACAAGACTTGAAAATTGCTGTTCACAGAGGCTCTCCATCCAATCTTACAGAGCTTGAGCTATTTTGCAAAGAAGAATGGGCAAAATTTTCACTCTCTAAATGTGTAAAGCTGGAAGAGACATCCCCAAAAGACTTGCAGCTGTAACTTCAGTGAAAGGTGGTTCTACAAAGTATTGACTCAGGGGGACTGAATACAAATGCATGCCACACTCTTCAGATATTTATATATAAAAAAAATTGAAAACCATTTATCATTTTCATTTGGCTTCACAATTCTGTGCCACTATGTGTTGGTCTATGACATAAAATCCCAATAAAATACATTTATGTTTTTGGCTGTAGCATGACAACAATTTTCAAGGGGTATGAATACTGTACAAAATCCACTTGTTTTAACTGGATTTCACTATATAAAAATACAATGTGCAAAAAAAGTGTAAGTGCAATTATTTATAATGACACAGCAAATTGTGACCACATAACAATAAATTAAAGTCCTTTTGTTTCTCATAACAAATTATCCTATTCTTATAACACATATCCACTTCATAATCGTCCATGGATGTTAAGTAAATTCCGGTGTCCCACAGATCTGGGCTGAATCCCACAATGGAGCCCATTGCCAGAACAAGTTTCAACACTTGACTCCACTAGTCTACCTGGCAGGCGCCCACCTCCCTCCCACCCACCCACCGCTTCACTCGCCCACTCCACAATCCATACAAATGGGAGAGAAGGGAGGCTAGGTCAGCCCCACCTCCTCCCCATGTGCCCACTCACAACCCCTGTTGTGCAGCCAAACCTGTGCTTGTAAAGGGGTTGTGTGGGTAGGAATTTTAAAGCAATGCACGTCACTGCCTGCGATTCTCAAGACCAGCTAGCTTTGGATGAGTGAACTCACCCCTCGATCTCATCCATGTGCCATAGAGATCCCCCTTGTTGCCTTCTATGTGCCATAGTGATCCTTTGTGCACCACAGGTCACCGTCTCCCTGAGATGTCCCTCATTCTCAAGTTCAAATGTTGGGAGGTATGCATAATGCAAAGTGCATCTTTGCCATGCATATTCCACAATAAATTGTGTGTGCGCCACCACCACCTCTTAATGCAGCCACTTACCTCAATATTTGACCCACACTAATGCCGCGTACACACGGTCGTTTTTTGCGATGAAAAAAAATGACGTTTTTTAAAACGTCATTTAAATTGATTGTGTGTGGGCAAAACGTCGTTTTTTGTCTTAAAAAAAACGACCAAAAAAAAGTTCCAACATGCTTGAATTTTTTGTGTCGTTTTTCAAAACGTAGTTTTTTTGTTTCACAAAAAGTCACCGTGTGCAGCAAAAACGTCGTTCAAAACGACGTTTTTCAACCCGCGCATGCCCAGAAGCTAGTTATGAAGCGAGCTTCAATGGAAAAGAGTGGTGAACGTAACCTCGCTTTTTGTGAAAAAACGATGGTGTGTATGCAAAATTGTCTTTAAAAAGTGACGTTTCAAAAACGTCGTTTTTTACTTCACAGAAAACGTTGTTTTTTTTCATCACAAAAAATGATCGTGTGTACGCGGCATCAGGCAAGTTCAATCTACACCTTGCCCTGAGACCTGAGTATGCTGCAGCAATCCACCAGATATATTACCAGCTTGTCTGCAATCTTTTACAACATCCTCCATTTCCGACCAATTTACCCAGAAAGAAGAAACAAGCCTCTCATAGTATAGCATTAGGACAAATGCCACTTTTAATAAACTAAAATAATGAAATGACACTCACAAATCAGGTACACTAAACCCCAGTGCACATAGTATCATCACCTTTTTAATGAGAAACATATTGGCTCTTTGGAGGTGTATAAAGATGGCCTTCTTCCACTTCAGGGT
Organism: Rana kukunoris; assembly: GCA_029574335.1. Lineage (NCBI taxonomy): Eukaryota > Metazoa > Chordata > Amphibia > Anura > Ranidae > Rana > Rana kukunoris. The sequence continues at coordinate 535,951,611 of CM056050.1, read as the reverse complement.
ATGAGAACATCACATGGCTCCACCCCTGATATGCTTCATCATATGACTTCCTCATAGGTGCCAGCTGTCCTGGATTTGCTGAGACAGTCTCCCATCTGAGTGCTGGTTCCCGATGACGCTGTGAATTACCAAGCATGGCCAGCAACTTAAAAAGCATAGTTTACCTTTTCACAAAAAAATAAATAAAAATGCCTATGTAGTTAAAGGGGGTTGTACAGTCTCAAGGTTTTTCTCCTTAATGCGTTCTAATTTTTTCTAACCTGAACCCATCTGCTCCAGGAACGAGGACAAGCCCAGCATCTCAAGCCACTGTCTCAATCTCCATTGGCTCCCACTGCTGTCAATCAAAATCAGTGACATGGGGGCAGGCCGGGTCTTGCTGTCTGCGTCAATGGACGCAGCAGCGGGACTTGTGAGCGTGCCCACACAGGCTCCCCCCAGGGATTGTGGCTTTCCATGGGGGCACCTGATGAAGAGGAGGAGGAGGATGCAGAAGTGCCTCCAGGGCACCCTAGAAAAAAAGAGGACTGGGGCTGCTCTGTGCAAAACCCTTGCACAGCACAGTTAAGTATAAAGCCGGGTTCACACCGTCGCCATATGCGGCGCACAGCAGGGTTCCGGTGCCTGCTGGTTCACCGGTTCAGGTTCGATTTCAGCCCAACTTTTGGGCTGAAATCGAACCTGAAACGCACCAAAAAAATCACATACCATGTATGTACCTCATGAAGCCTGACTGAAAAACCCCCAAAGATTGTGTCTCCTCATTCTTTCTATCTTCAGCGCTCACTCACAATCTCTGGAAGTTTTCTAGTCAGGCTTCATGAGGCCTGCAAATGACCTACAACTTTAACAAGGAGTTTATTTAACATTCGTGAAAGCTGTCAAGTTTGTTTTTATATACAGATTACCTCTACCTGCATAGGAAGATTCTTGAAGTTGAACTATGCCTTTAAAGGCTTAGGCTGCATTTGCATGGACGCTACAAATCCCAGCAGCAATAATATACAGATTCCTGTGTCTACCTCTCTCCAGGTTTACCCTGGTGAGAGACCAACAATTCCAAAGTCTGCCCAATCTAATGCCTCGTTTCCACTGAGCGGATCGGTACGGTACGCTATTTTGGATGTTTCCATTATGAAAGCGTGCCATAAAAGCGAACCGTACCAGACTATTCTGGGTCCTGCTTCAGATGTGGGGCCATAGAAAATGGAATGGTTCCATTAGGGCGGACCTACAAATACATCTCACTGATTGGTGGACGTGCTAGGCTTTTTTTTCTAAACCTTGTATGGTCCCAGATGGTCCGATTTGCAGTGGAAATGCTCAGCAGAATAGACCGGACCATTCTTACCCGTTCTATTTTAAGCGACCGGAACTGATCCGCTCAGTGGAAACGAGGCATAATTGACTGCCCCAGCTGCTGGCTCTTGGTCCCTTCTGACCCTGCAGCCAATGTAAACCCCTACTGAAGTATTTATATTACCTTCAGACCAGATGTTCTTTTATGGTGTACAAAGAGGGTTCAACATCCAGTCTGCTGCAGTTAAAGCAGAACTAAAGCCCTTTAGAGCAGGTATAAAGCCCTTTACATCAGAGTGTCCCCCATCAGCACCTCCTTACATCAGGTGCTGATGGGGGACACTCTGATGTAAGGAGGTGCTGATGGGGACACTCTGATGTAAGGAGGTGCTGATGGCGGACACTCTGATCATCAGAGTGTCCGCCATCAGCACCTCCTTACATCAGAGTGTCCCCATCAGCACCTCCTTACATCAGTGTCCGCCATCAGCACCTCCTTACATCAGAGTGTCCCCATCAGCACCTCCTTACATCAGAGTGTCCCCCATCAGCACCTCCTTACATCAGAGTGTCCCCCATCAGCACCTCCTTACATCAGAGTGTCCCCCATCAGCACCTCCTTACATCAGTGTCCGCCATCAGCACCTCCTTACATCAGAGTGTCCCCATCAGCACCTCCTTACATCAGAGTGTCCCCCATCAGCACCTCCTTACATCAGGTGCTGATGGGGGACACTCTGATGTAAGGAGGTGCTGATGGGGGACACTCTGTTCATCAGAGTGTCCGCCATCAGCACCTCCTTACATCAGAGTGTCCCCATCAGCACCTCCTTACATCAGTGTCCGCCATCAGCACCTCCTTACATCAGAGTGTCCCCATCAGCACCTCCTTACATCAGAGTGTCCCCCATCAGCACCTCCTTACATCAGAGTGTCCCCCATCAGCACCTCCTTACATCAGAGTGTCCCCCATCAGCACCTCCTTACATCAGGTGCTGATGGGGGACACTCTGATGTAAGGAGGTGCTGATGGGGACACTCTGATGTAAGGAGGTGCTGATGGGGACACTCTGATGTAAGGAGGTGCTGATGGGGACACTCTGATGTAAGGAGGTGCTGATGGGGACACTCTGATGTAAGGAGGTGCTGATGGGGGGGGACACTCTGATGTAAGGAGGTGCTGATGGCGGACACTCTGATGTAAGGAGGTGCTGATGGGGACACTCTGATGTAAGGAGGTGCTGATGGCGGACACTCTGATGTAAGGAGGTGCTGATGGGGACACTCTGATGTAAGGAGGTGCTGATGGGGACACTCTGATGTAAGGAGGTGCTGATGGGGACACTCTGATGTAAGGAGGTGCTGATGGCGGACACTCTGATGATCAGAGTGTCCCCATCAGCACCTCCTTACATCAGAGTGTCCCCATCAGCACCTCCTTACATCAGTGTCCCCATCAGCACCTCCTTACATCAGAGTGTCCGCCATCAGCACCTCCTTACATCAGAGTGTCCCCATCAGCACCTCCTTACATCAGAGTGTCCCCCATCAGCACCTGATGTAAGGAGGTGCTGATGGGGGACACTCTGATGTAAGGAGGTGCTGATGGCGGACACTCTGATGTAAGGAGGTGCTGATGGGGACACTCTGATGTAAGGAGGTGCTGATGGGGGGGACACTCTGATGTAAGGAGGTGCTGATGGCGGACACTCTGATGTAAGGAGGTGCTGATGGGGACACTCTGATGTAAGGAGGTGCTGATGGCAGACACTCTGATGATCAGAGTGTCCCCATCAGCACCTCCTTACATCAGCGTGTCCGCCATCAGCACCTCCTTACATCAGAGTGTCCCCATCAGCACCTCCTTACATCAGAGTGTCCCCATCAGCACCTCCTTACATCAGTGTCCCCATCAACACCTCCTTACATCAGAGTGTCCCCCATCAGCACCTCCTTACATCAGAGTGTCCCCCATCAGCACCTCCTTACATCAGAGTGTCCCCCATCAGCACCTCCTTACATCAGAGTGTCCCCCATCAGTACCTCCTTACATCAGAGTCTGATGTAAGGAGGTGCTGATGGGGGACACTCTGGTACTATTTTCATGTTCAGTATTGGGGGGGGGGGAGCACCGGCGCCTAATAGAGTACCGGCACCTCTTTTGGCCCACTTAAAGCACTGTTTTCACTCAATAAAATGAGTGAAGATTCAGTTCAATTATGTGATAAGTAAACTTTGAACAGCGGCAATTCTCTAAGGTTATGTTTAATGATATTCTCAGGATTAGAGCTCCAACAGGAACATTTTCAGTGTGCCAATCACAGAGAAGAGACTTCCACTTACTGTACACTAATGGAATTGCTCTCTTCTTGGCCAGATACTTTGCTGAATTTTAAATATTTGCAAATGTGCAATATACTGCTGGGTCTGGCAGACAAAGAAGAAACTCTGTAGCAAAAGGTCTGTTAGCAATAATATTGCTTGTGTGACATTAGCTTTAGGCTAGCTATACACTTACAGTATATATTTTTCAGCTTTCAGGCCAATTAAAGAAAAAAAAAAAAAATCTATAAAACACAAATAGATTCCTCCTTCTGCACTTTAGAGTGGGGAAGGAGGAGTCCCCCTGCTCTGACAGCCGCCAGAAGCTTAAGTGTCGCCATTTGAATGTAGCCCTTGTTCAGCCAACAATTTTCCTTGTGACTCCTTCAAGAGGGGGGGGAGGAGAGGGGTGTCAGCAGCTGAGCTGTGGCTGGATCTGTGACAAATGCAGTCACAGATCCAGCCATCCCTCAAAACATCCCAGCTCGTTTCCACTGAGCGGATCGGTACGGTACGCTATTTTGGATGTTTCCATTATGAAAGCGTGCCATAAAAGCGAACCGTACCAGACTATTCTGGGTCCTGCTTCAGATGTGGGGCCATAGAAAATGGAATGGTTCCATTAGGGCGGACCTACAAATACATCTCACTGATTGGTGGACGTGCTAGGCTTTTTTTTCTAAACCTTGTATGGTCCCAGATGGTCCGATTTGCAGTGGAAATGCTCAGCAGAATAGACCGGACCATTCTTACCCGTTCTATTTTAAGCGACCGGAACTGATCCGCTCAGTGGAAACGAGGCATAATTGACTGCCCCAGCTGCTGGCTCTTGGTCCCTTCTGACCCTGCAGCCAATGTAAACCCCTACTGAAGTATTTATATTACCTTCAGACCAGATGTTCTTTTATGGTGTACAAAGAGGGTTCAACATCCAGTCTGCTGCAGTTAAAGCAGAACTAAAGCCCTTTAGAGCAGGTATAAAGCCCTTTACATCAGAGTGTCCCCCATCAGCACCTCCTTACATCAGGTGCTGATGGGGGACACTCTGATGTAAGGAGGTGCTGATGGGGACACTCTGATGTAAGGAGGTGCTGATGGCGGACACTCTGATCATCAGAGTGTCCGCCATCAGCACCTCCTTACATCAGAGTGTCCCCATCAGCACCTCCTTACATCAGTGTCCGCCATCAGCACCTCCTTACATCAGAGTGTCCCCATCAGCACCTCCTTACATCAGAGTGTCCCCCATCAGCACCTCCTTACATCAGAGTGTCCCCCATCAGCACCTCCTTACATCAGAGTGTCCCCCATCAGCACCTCCTTACATCAGTGTCCGCCATCAGCACCTCCTTACATCAGAGTGTCCCCATCAGCACCTCCTTACATCAGAGTGTCCCCCATCAGCACCTCCTTACATCAGGTGCTGATGGGGGACACTCTGATGTAAGGAGGTGCTGATGGGGGACACTCTGATCATCAGAGTGTCCGCCATCAGCACCTCCTTACATCAGAGTGTCCCCATCAGCACCTCCTTACATCAGTGTCCGCCATCAGCACCTCCTTACATCAGAGTGTCCCCATCAGCACCTCCTTACATCAGAGTGTCCCCCATCAGCACCTCCTTACATCAGAGTGTCCCCCATCAGCACCTCCTTACATCAGAGTGTCCCCCATCAGCACCTCCTTACATCAGAGTGTCCCCCATCAGCACCTCCTTACATCAGGTGCTGATGGGGGACACTCTGATGTAAGGAGGTGCTGATGGGGACACTCTGATGTAAGGAGGTGCTGATGGGGACACTCTGATGTAAGGAGGTGCTGATGGGGACACTCTGATGTAAGGAGGTGCTGATGGGGACACTCTGATGTAAGGAGGTGCTGATGGGGGGGACACTCTGATGTAAGGAGGTGCTGATGGCGGACACTCTGATGTAAGGAGGTGCTGATGGGGACACTCTGATGTAAGGAGGTGCTGATGGCGGACACTCTGATGTAAGGAGGTGCTGATGGGGACACTCTGATGTAAGGAGGTGCTGATGGGGACACTCTGATGTAAGGAGGTGCTGATGGGGGACACTCTGATGTAAGGAGGTGCTGATGGCGGACACTCTGATGATCAGAGTGTCCCCATCAGCACCTCCTTACATCAGAGTGTCCCCATCAGCACCTCCTTACATCAGTGTCCCCATCAGCACCTCCTTACATCAGAGTGTCCGCCATCAGCACCTCCTTACATCAGAGTGTCCCCATCAGCACCTCCTTACATCAGAGTGTCCCCCATCAGCACCTGATGTAAGGAGGTGCTGATGGGGACACTCTGATGTAAGGAGGTGCTGATGGCGGACACTCTGATGTAAGGAGGTGCAGATGGGGACACTCTGATGTAAGGAGGTGCTGATGGGGGGGACACTCTGATGTAAGGAGGTGCTGATGGCGGACACTCTGATGTAAGGAGGTGCTGATGGGGACACTCTGATGTAAGGAGGTGCTGATGGCAGACACTCTGATGATCAGAGTGTCCCCATCAGCACCTCCTTACATCAGCGTGTCCGCCATCAGCACCTCCTTACATCAGAGTGTCCCCATCAGCACCTCCTTACATCAGAGTGTCCCCATCAGCACCTCCTTACATCAGTGTCCCCATCAACACCTCCTTACATCAGAGTGTCCCCCATCAGCACCTCCTTACATCAGAGTGTCCCCCATCAGCACCTCCTTACATCAGAGTGTCCCCCATCAGCACCTCCTTACATCAGAGTGTCCCCCATCAGTACCTCCTTACATCAGAGTCTGATGTAAGGAGGTGCTGATGGGGGACACTCTGGTACTATTTTCATGTTCAGTATTGGGGGGGGGGGAGCACCGGCGCCTAATAGAGTACCGGCACCTCTTTTGGCCCACTTAAAGCACTGTTTTCACTCAATAAAATGAGTGAAGATTCAGTTCAATTATGTGATAAGTAAACTTTGAACAGCGGCAATTCTCTAAGGTTATGTTTAATGATATTCTCAGGATTAGAGCTCCAACAGGAACATTTTCAGTGTGCCAATCACAGAGAAGAGACTTCCACTTACTGTACACTAATGGAATTGCTCTCTTCTTGGCCAGATACTTTGCTGAATTTTAAATATTTGCAAATGTGCAATATACTGCTGGGTCTGGCAGACAAAGAAGAAACTCTGTAGCAAAAGGTCTGTTAGCAATAATATTGCTTGTGTGACATTAGCTTTAGGCTAGCTATACACTTACAGTATATATTTTTCAGCTTTCAGGCCAATTAAAGAAAAAAAAAAAAAATCTATAAAACACAAATAGATTCCTCCTTCTGCACTTTAGAGTGGGGAAGGAGGAGTCCCCCTGCTCTGACAGCCGCCAGAAGCTTAAGTGTCGCCATTTGAATGTAGCCCTTGTTCAGCCAACAATTTTCCTTGTGACTCCTTCAAGAGGGGGGGGAGGAGAGGGGTGTCAGCAGCTGAGCTGTGGCTGGATCTGTGACAAATGCAGTCACAGATCCAGCCATCCCTCAAAACATCCCAGCTCTGCAATCCCCCCAGTACCCCACATTACCCCAATACTCTGCAGTACCCCAATACCCCGCAGTACCCCAATACCCCGCAGTACCCCAATACTCTGCAATACCCCGCAGTACTCTGCAATACCCCGCAGTACCCCAATACTCTGCAATACCCCGCAATACCCCAGTACCCCGCAGTACCCCAATACCCCGCAGTACCCCCCAGTACCCCAATACCCTGCAGTACCCCAATACTCTGCAGTACCCCAGTACCCCAATACTCTGCAGTACCCCAGTACCCCAATACTCTGCAGTACCCCAGTGCCCCAATACTCTGCAGTACCCCAGTGCCCCAATACTCTGCAGTACCCCAGTGCCCCAATACTCTGCAGTACCCCAGTGCCCCAATACTCTGCAGTACCCCAGTGCCCCAATACTCTGCAGTACCCCAGTGCCCCAATACTCTGCAGTACCCCAGTGCCCCAATACTCTGCAGTACCCCAGTGCCCCAATACTCTGCAGTACCCCAGTGCCCCAATACTCTGCAGTACCCCAGTGCCCCAATACTCTGCAGTACCCCAGTGCCCCAATACTCTGCAGTACCCCAGTGCCCCAATACTCTGCAGTACTCCAGTGCCCCAATACTCTGCAGTACTCCAGTGCCCCAATACTCTGCAGTACTCCAGTGCCCCAATACTCTGCAGTACTCCAGTGCCCCAATACTCTGCAGTACTCCAGTGCCCCAATACTCTGCAGTACTCCAGTGCCCCAATACTCTGCAGTACTCCAGTACCCCAATACTCTGCAGTACACCAGTGCCCCAAAACTCCAGTACCCCAATACCTCCGTACCCCAATACCCTGTGCGATACTCTGAAATACCCAAATACTATCGCCTATGGGGATTTTTAGGTAGCGAAGTTTGGCGCCATTCCATGAGCGTGCGCAATTTTGAAGTGTGACATGTTGGGTATCTATTTACTCGGCGTAACGTCATCTTTCACATTATGAAAAAAAATTGGGCTAACTTTACTGTTTTTTTTTTTGTTTTTTTTTAGCACAAAACTGTTTTTTTTTTAAAAAACACGCGTTCAAAAAATTTCTGCGAAAATACCGTGTGAGATAAAAAGTTGCAACGGCCGCCATTGTATTCTCTAGGGTCTTTGCTAAAAAGCATATATAATGTTTGGGGGTTCTATGTAATTTTCTAGCAAATAAATGATGATTTTTCCATGTAGGAGAGAAATGTCAGAATTGGTCTGGGTGTTCCAGAATGCCTGATGGCGTTCCCTGCATGTTGGGCCTCTGTATGTGGCCATGCTGTGTAAAAGTCTCACACATGGGGTATCGCAATACTCGGGAGGAATAGCAGAATGTGTTTTGGGGTGTAATTTGTGGTATGTATATGCTGTGTGTGAGAAATAACCTGCTAATATGACAAACAAGTTTTTTTTTTTTTTTACAGAATTTTCAGTCGTTTTTCTTTTATAGCGCAAAAAATAAAAAACCCAGAGGTGATCAAATACCACCAAAAGAAAGCTCTATTTGTGTGAAAAAAAGGACACAAATTTCAAATGGGTAGAATGTTGTATGACTGAGTAATTGTCATTCAAATTGTGAGAGCACCGAAAGCTGAAAATTGGTCTGGTTAGGAAGGGTGTTTAAGTGCCCAGTGGTCAAGTGGTTAAAGAGGAACTGCAGTCTGCTCACATAATTTGTAATAAAAACATCTTTGCCATTCTAAAGCTTCCCTCCAACCACTTTGCATATTTCATATATACACTGTGATTCTGTACATGCCAAATATGATGCAGAACTCTCCTTCCACTTACTGCATCCAATTTAACTGTGGGCAGCTGAAGCTACTGCCTGTTCACTTCCTAGATTTACAAAAGGCACACTTCCAGCTCTGCAGCTCTCATTGACCCTCTTATGAATAATCCCCCCTCCCTTCTTGGCAAATTTTCACAAGAGTGAGATCTTGGCATGATGTCATAAGCCTTGGCTTTTTACCAAAGAAACAGGAAGTGGGCTGCATAAGCCATTTACTGGCAGAAAAAAAATGTTTTACTGTCCAAAAGTTAAAAACGAGGGCAAAGGATTTAACAGATGGAAAGATGAAACAAAAATGACTTTACTTATGCTTTAAGGAGAAGTAGATGGGGTTGCTCTATTACCCTGCCCTAAGACAACACTGCCCCCCTCTCCCCTTAGATACAGTATGGTTAGTGAATGCAGTCACCCTACAGCAATAAGTGTGTTACTGGCTGGAAAAACTGCCACAACCACCATAGCTACAGACTGGTAATCCGCATTATATTAATAATAAATGAACAATACACAAATAAAAAATAAATCAATAATGCAATTCTGCTTTTAGGTTTTGATACACTTTCAATTCAGGTGGCTTGGCCTGAAACCACATTAGATAATGGTCTTGGAGAGCACACATACAAAACACAATGAAAAGGATAGACAACACTTTTAATATTTTTCTCTTATATATTCTCAATTTAACACATTTAAATAGATGAATGATTAAGTACAGGAATACTTGGGCATGAGAAGGTCATGGAAGAGGTACATAGTACCAAAACAGCTATTACACAGCCTCCTTGTTTTGTATATTACCGGACAATACATAAGGTAGTTTTAACAAATCGCAGCTCAAGGATGTTATCTAGATAAATCAACGATGCCTCCATTTCTGGAAACATTTAATAATATTACATAAAGTGATTCATAGGGGAAAGGGGAAAAAGAAAGCATATTTAAAAAAAACATACAAACAAGAAAAAAGCTCCCCAAGGTACCTCTTCTCTGGAGAGTGTATTCTCACTACTAAAACTACAGCATATAACGGAGTGTTGCATCAAGAGCATTGCTCATGTCCTGAATCCGTATGGAGTCTTTTGGTGTGCCGTGCGCTCTTCATACTTTGAAGATGTCTTCTATAGCACTTCTATCTTTAAGATGTCAAACAATGGCGTTCAAGCCACCTAGGTCAGTGTGCATCCACAAAAGGTTCCTACGAGCATTACAAGCCCCTCCTCCAAAAAGCAGTTTTCCAAAAATGGAATTGCAATTTAAATATAAAAATACCTATAAACAAATAATTCCTAAAGCAATCTTCAATGTTTTATTACTAGATTTCTCAAACAATGCAAGTACGTGCAATCATCACATATCCATCCTAGACAATACCTTCAGTAGTTTAAAGCAAGGTCCAACTCACCTTCAGTGATTGCTATGAACGTTTTATCAAAAGAAGAGAAAAATGCTGTAAAACAGACACAATGAATTGTGCCGCCCCAGGGCTGTAGGTCTGCCCTGTTTATTAGGCTTTAACAAAAGAAAAGGTTCCCAGAAGTTGATAAAATAGCAATGCAACTTAAAAGTTGCTGGAAGGTCTAGATCCTGTTTGCAGGCCACAAAAGTAATTTCACCTACACGCAGGATACTTAGGCTAAAGGGATATTTTGCACAAATGAGATGCATGAATGAAACATGTCATTAATAGGCCAGGTCTGCTTAAACTTGAAATCTCTGTGCCAACTGTTGTGAAAATGACTGGTATTATTTAAAGGAGGCCTCACTGACAGTATTGTTAGGGGACCCTTCACCATCTGCATCTTACTGAAGCCTTTATGCAGCCAACTGCACCAACAGGAGTACAATACAGATTACCCATGGCTGCATTTTAAAACATCCCCCCCCCCCCTTCCAATGCACCCGTCAGCTGCCCAAACATTTAAAAGCACAAACCATGCCAACTGCACTTTAGCAGTGTATACTAGGCTGGCTAATCTGCCAGCCTGTCCTTAGTGGCCACTCGTTTTTATTTTTTTTCAATCCAGAGGGCTGAATGAAAAAAAAAAAACTGCCATCTCAGGTCATAGCCGCTGTATTAACAATCCAATGTTAGTACATTGATCTGCCCTGCTGTTATATTGTGTTCTGAAAGGCAACACTCTGGTAAGCAGACCTTTTTCTGCCATGCCCCTTCAACAGAAACCAGCCAAACAGCCCGCTTCTGTCAGCCTGGCTGCAGTACATATGGGTCGAATTAAGCGTTAGGGAAGTCAAGCTTCTACTTACAAAGTGAAACTAAATAAGAGGCACGCAAAGCAAGGTTCCCGGGCTAATAAAGACGATAGACACCTTGTGGTACCAGTTGACTGAACCGTTACAGTTGAAAGTTGAAAACAGCTGTCAAGTTCAACCTAACTAACCCTGGAATCATCAATGAGTACTAGACAGATTTGGATGCCAGGGACTCTTGAAAAGGGAAGGGGCTGACCAAACTGGGTAAATCCTTTAACATGGGAACTAGAAGAAGGGGGAGAGAAGAGGCACAGAGCCTACTATAAAAAACTGCTGCCAAGCAACAATGTCTTGGGCGAGTCTACATAAAACTGGCATGCAGAAAGAGTGCTTAGCATAATCTATGACCTGTGATGTAGCCATTACCACTAGTGTAGGGTAAAGGTAGATGGCTAAGTGCAAGCAGTTGCCACCAAATTAGAAAAACATAAAAATCCTTTAAAATATGTAGGTTATTATACCTTTTACAGAAAAACTGTAAAGGTGACTTAACACCAGACCCCCCCCTCCCCACGCAATCTCTGCTTTACTTATCACTGACAATCCTTAGCAGTCATGGCTCTTGCAGCCACATAGCACCGACAGTTAGGTTCCATATGGTCCATCCTGTCAGTGCAGGACAGAGAAAGCACCAGGGATTTCAAATTCCGACACCAGTGGATCACCAGGGATAAATACAGCAGGGAACAGGAGGGGGGCCTGGTGTTCTGTCACAGGTTTACAGTTTTCCTGTAAAGATCAACTAACCCTTTAAAGCTGAAATATGTCCCAAAACTATTTTGTATATTTGCACAACAAAAATAAGTTGCCTCTAAGGAAGCGTGCCCCACTTCTGGCTACTGCTGTCTTTGTTAAAGATTTAACTTTTTTTTAACCTGTAGTCTCCTGTTGGTACCAAACATCCAGTAATGAATCTTGTCATTCAGTGCAGATATCGCAGAAAGTCACTTGCTCAGCACCTCCACTATTGAGAAAAACCCTTGTATTCTTTTCACAGAATGCAAGGCATTTTGTGAATCAAGGAGGTGTAGATGAACATCACAATTTCTCTCCTCCAATCACAGAACATTTTGCAATTGGTGTAAAGAGTACACTTTTTTTATGACTGGATATGGTGTCAAGCAAACCATTTCCTGTGATATCTGTACTACAGACATAACTACAAGTCTCAACAGGAGACTGCGAGCCGATTTAAAGTAAAGGTTATAACAAGCACTGCAGCAGCCAGAAATGGGAAATGAACTTCTGTTGGAGAAAATAATTTTTACTGTGCAAATTTACAATTTTTTTTGGGCTATGCTTTACCTTTTTAGGCAGGCTTGAAGTAAATATGTCAATATTGCTTTTACTGCATTAGGTCGATATAAAAAAAAATATACCCAAAAATGTCTGCACATATTTCTGTTTTGTATAATAATGCCTTCACACCATAGGAACTGTCCAAATTGAGGGACACTTTCTATCCAAATGCTGCCTGGTCCTGTAGAGGACACTCTGGGAATCCCATACTCATAGGCCCATATTGGCGACGCCAGAGTGTGCTTAGGGAAAGAAAAGCAGAGTTTACTAGCGTTATGCATTTTGTTATGCCTTTTACATGCATTTTAATTTATCCCTATAAAAAAGTACCTACTGGCTGGTAGCAACTGTTATTGTGCCTTGTGTGCCATGAATGTGGCATAATGTTTGTACTATGCAAAGCCGAAAAAAATTAAAAACATTTTTACAGGGATTATCTAAAAAGATTTAAAAATTAGGCAGATTTTGAAGTACAGGAGGCAAGTCTTCCTTAACAGACTGGGCATTTCACAAGCACCAAGGCTTTGAGGAAGGAATGTCAGTACGAAATTAGATGTGCGACAAGGTGTTACTGTAATATTGTGCAGACACCTTTGGGTCATATATTTTATTACAGATTTGCTTTAAAGTTACCATGTCACACACACAATGGTGGCTGTGTTTCAGAGTTCAGACAAAGTGAGAGTGCAAAATCTGGTGCAGCTAGGCATGGTAGCCAATAGGCTTCTAACTTGAGCTTAGCTACCATGCAGAGCTGCACCAGATTTTGCACACTGCAGTTTTAGTAAATCAACCCCATAGAGACAGCAGTCTATTAGCCAGTGGGGACATCAATATGGTACCAAGCTGTTTATATGGGTTCAATAACACAATGGCTACCCCCAAAAAATATATATTTTTTTTTCTGGCTGTGTGAAACAGGTTAAAATAAAGGTCATGGATTGTTCTGCCAAACAGACTTGTTAAGGCAGCCATCACGGATAAGAGTGCCTAACCACAAAAGAAAATAAGATTTTCTGAGTGGAATTGGTCTTATAACATGCTGTTAACTATTCTTCATTTACCACACATAATAGCAACACAAAAATATTCAAATTCTCTTTGGAATCAGACAGTTCTTACTTCAATGAACCGTAAAATGACAGTAAAAAGACTTGTCATGCGACTTTGGACATCAAGGGTACCCGTTCAAATTGGTGCGACTTTGAAAATGTGCCTGCACTACTTTGGTGTGACTTTTGATGCAACTTTGGTCTAGAGAAGGTAAAGTCGGATCAAAGTCACACTCCAGAGTCACTAATGTGAATGGAGTTAATGCCATTGACAACAAAGATATTTAATTTCAGTTATTTCTAGGGTCTGTCTCTGCCAGCAAACCGCATTGATTGTACAACTGCTGGTTTGTGCCATTCCCAAAGCATTGTATGATTATTTTTTTTTTACACAACGGTCAAAAGTGACATTTAAACAGTTCTTTTTACTGCAGTGCTGCAATGTGGTGGATCGTATTGCAAGCAGTACTTTTTTCAGCTGTGAGTGGACACAGATGGAAACAAGGTATTTTGCTTGGTATATGGGCTGGAGCTGCACTGGAAAAAGCTGCCAGCATATCCCCAAATCATGTAGTGTGAACAAACCCTTATACATGAAAGAGAGAGTGTGTGTGTGTATAAACATTCCGCAGAAAAACAGATGGGGGGGGGGGGGACCCCTCACTGTGTTTCAATGATCACTACTGAGATTATGAAAAATGAACTAATGGTAGTAACAGATTAATATTTTATGTTGAATCCTGAAGTCTGCATGGACTAATAATCAGGGAGGTCAGTAGTCACACACTTGTGTCGCCTTCGCCACATAACTTTCAAAGTGCAGCAGATTTCTTTCCACTAAAGTCAGATTACAAAGACAATTCATCTTCCTTCCCATCCGTCTTGCTCCAGAAGGCTGCATCTTCTCCGATATTTGTTTCATTGCTTTGTATGATTTCCGCAAGTAGAATACAGTGTCTTTAAGTGCAGGAAAAAGATTCACTACAGAGAGGAACTCAGGAAAAGCCAGGTAATTGATCTCAGAGCTGAGGTGGGAAAAAGAAAAAAAAAGTAAAAGAAACGCATACACAAGCAGCATCAAGGTCACCTAATAAATGTGTGACACATTATACAAGTGAGAGCAAGCCTGCACGGCGGTAACCATGTATATAATATGAAAGAGTCGGCACACCAGAAAGTTCTAGTTCAATTCATTTTTCATTGAACATGAAACAGTTTCCATAAAGGATCACAGCACAATGAGGAACCAAGTGACAGCACGGAGGTAAACCTAGCAGCTAGGCAGAGCATATTTAAACATAGTAAGGTGCAGAGACATTATCGCAATATAAATGCCAAACAAGTATGGCAAAATAAAAAAATATTGAAAACTTACCAATAGTTTTGGGGTGAAAAACATTTATCAAATCCAATTTTGTTTTGTTTGCTGCACCCCCGACCGATTTCTGCCATCAGTCACTTGGTTACTCTATATTTAGCTTTTTATATTTTACTATACGTGTTTAGCATTTATAGCACAATACATTTCTCTGCATCTTGCCATATTTGAATAGCTGTTCGGTTTAATGCCATGTTGTCTATGGCTTTATACTAATATTTAATGTTGAAAATGAATTACTACATTTGAAATGAACTTGAAATTTCTGGTGTGCCGTTTCATCATATACGCCGTTACTAGTTTGGGGCTTTGTGAATTAAAGCTGAGGTTCCGCCGATTTATTTATTTTTTTTAAAAGCCAGCCGCTACAAATACTGCAGCTGCTGACTTTTAAAAAATGGACACTTACCTGTCCAGCGCGCCCCCGATGTCAGCAGACGAGCAATCTCTCGGTCCTCGGCTGCTTCCGCCGCCATCCTGGGTAAGGGAATCAGGAAGTGAAGCCTTGCGGTTTCACTGCCCGGTTCCCTACTGCGCATGAGCGAGTATCGCGGCACGCCGTCACTGGTCCCAGCTCTCTGCTGGGAACAGAGTTTCCCAGAAGACAGCGGGGGGTGACGTAGGGGGGCTGGACTGCCAAGGAAATTAGAACCAGGAAGTGGTGCAAATACCCGTCTTAGAAAGGTAGCTGCAACCCCCTTCCCCCTGCAAGGTGCCAAATGTGACACCGGAGAGGGGAGGGTTCCAAAAAGCGGAAGTTCACTTTTTGTGTGAACCTACACTTTAACTACAAAAATAGGATTTTTTATGACAGCTTACCTGTAAAATCCTTTTCTTGGAGTACATCACGGGACACAGAGCGGCAATCCATTACTATGTGGGTTATAGAGTCTACCTTCAGGTGTGGACACTGGTGTAATTAACTACACAGGAAGTTCCCTCCCTATATAACCCCTCCCATACTGGGAGCTCCTCAGTTTTTGTAGCAAAGCAATAAGTGTCCCAATATCCCCAAACAAGAGGGGCGGGAGCTCTGTGTCCCGTGATGTACTCCAAGAAAAGGATTTTACAGGTAAGCTGTCATAAAAAATCCTATTTTCTTTATCGTACATCATGGGACACAGAGCGGCAATCCATTACTATGTGGGATGTCCGAAAGCAATGCTTACTGAGGGGAGGGAGACACAAACAACGCAGGCCGCCATCAGATGTGAGGATCTATAATGCTGCCAGATGCATACTGCGCCAAAAAGCTGCATCCTTTTGCCCTCCTATGTATATCTGACAAGAATCAGTGAACCTAAGCACAGACGCCAAGTTGCGGCCCTGAAAATCTGCGTCATAAAGGCTCGGTAAAGCATCGCGCATAAAGCGCTTACTATCCTGGTACGGAGCACCCCCCCAAGAAACAGGGGGAGTCCCACTCTCCGAACCACAAGCCTGAATAATACCCTGATGAATCAATCTTGAAAACAGTTGATTTTAGACGCTGCCTGCCCCTTCCTGGGGCCTCCTGGTAGCGCAATAACAACATCAGCTTTCCGTATCCGAGCAGCCGCTTCAGATAGGCCTTGACCCTTCTACTCCAAAGGAGAGAGAGTGTAACCATTTTAATAGCTGAACTGAACACTGCCTGCCCACATCTAGGGTCTTCTGGCAGCACAATAAAAACTTTAGATTTCTATATCTGAACCTTCAGATAGATATTTAACTGCTCTCATCTCTACTGAGAGAAAGCAATAACCTTTGCTTCCGAAAACAAGGTTTTGAAAAAGGGGGAGGTAAGCATATCTAGATTCAAATGAACACTAGATCCTTCTAGTAAATAAGGCTGGGTGAGGATTAACATTACTGTCCCTGCACAGAAAAGGTCGTCAGGGCTATGCCGGAGTAATCAGGCCAGCTTCCGCCATCCTCTAATGTTGCATGGAAGCCACAAACGCTGCGGCACTGGGGGGAGAGACATAACCAGTGACCACTGGTCCCACCAGATTACTAACACATCTGCCCCACATGCGGGTGGATCCCTTGTCCTTGACCTCAAGCTGTTCAATTTCTTGTTGAGCCTGGACGCCAATACATCTTATGTACAGGGTACTATTTCTGTGGCCCTTGGTCAGGAAAACAGTCGGGGTGTAGAGGTCCTTCTCCTGGAGACACTTGTTGACGGCTACAGCGAATCGCCTGCCAATTCTGCATTTCACGAAATGACGAATGTCAATAGGCAAGGCACAAGCTCCTCCTTGGTAAATTAAGTAAATCACTTAATATGGTATAGTCTGATTGAACTCTGACCGAACCAACCAGCCACCTGAACGTTCAGGCCCCTAAGCCAGATGCTCCATCGGTAGCTCTAGCTGACAGATAAGGCTCCCTTGGAGCTCGACTACTTCCCCTGGGCCAAGGTCTCTTCCTGACCTGGCAAACCCTTTAGTTAAGAACCACCAAGAGGAATTCCAGCCTATCTCTGGGACCGGTTCTTTGGATAATGCTAGGTCAAGATCCACTCCTTCTAGGCCAACACAATACTGTTTATAACAGTCCTGAATAAAAGTATAGGAAACTGTCTTGAATGAAGCCAGCATCTTCCCTAGTGCCTTAAGCAGAAGGCCAAAAGTAAGGAACTGTTCCTTGCCGTAACCACCTAGACCAGCTTTCTTATAGCGATGGTCTTGTCTTAGGCCAAAAGTACTCTCCTGGTGCAAAACATACCCAGCTTCTTGTCAATGAAGAATGTATCTTTAGACTGGAATCCTAACCCAGGAGATTCAGATACCTGACCATGCTGGACACCCTTAGGTCCAGCCATGCTGCTGACTGATCCATCAGCAGGAGTCTGCTTCCGTATGCCATTACTGCTATACCCTGGCCTACAGACCTGCTAGAGGCGGGCCCTAGCACCCCGACAACCCAGACACGGAGGCTAACCCAAAAGGGCAAGACCACCAACTGGAGATAGTGCTGTTCCCCTGCACAACACAGGCAACCTCTGCAGTCCCGAGTAAATAAACACATATGCAACTGGCTCCCCATATGTGTATGTGGCAAGTGTTAAAGCCATATGCCTCAATGGAGGCGTGTGTACATGGCAGTGTGTTTTCATGGAAGCATGAAATCATATAAATATGTCTCACGCCAAACATGCATATAGCATGTGTGTTCTGGAACGAGCATCCTTGCAAGCAAGCAAGCATGTGCTATAAACGTGTTATGCAACAATGTGCAACATGAACCCATGCAGACATGTATCTCTATGCAAACACAAGGCATCCTGTATTGCTTAATTAAGCCACCATGTGCAACTTTAAAGTAACCATGCATGCGATTCAGCATCTTCCATGCGATCAACATCTTATGCATTTTAAGCACTACTGTGCGGACAAGAACCCTTGTGTGACCAAGCACCCCTGTGCGTTCCAGCATCCTTATGCATCCAAGCATCTTAATGCGACTTTAGGCATTTCTGTGAAACAAGCCTCTCTATGTGATCAAGTATCCCTGGGTAATCCAGGACTCTGTTGATCCAACAACCATGTGTGATCCAGCTTCTTTTTGCATTCAAGCATCTTTAAGCAATCCCTTTAGGCCTTGAGTAATCCAGGACTTGGGTGATCGGGTAATCCTGTGTGATTCAGCATTTTTATGCCTTCAGGCCTCTTTATGCGATTCTAGGCATTTCTGTGGGAACAAGCCTCTTTGCGTGACCAAATATCCTTGGGGAATCAAGGACTTGGGTGATCATGTAATCCTGTGTGATTCAGCATGTTTATACCTTCAGGCCTCTTTATGCGATTCTAGGCATTTCTGTGCGAACAAGCCTCTTTGCGTGACCAAATATCCTTGGGGAATCAAGGACTTGGGTGATCATGTAATCCTGTGTGATTCAACCTTTTTATGCATACAAGCATCCTTTATGCGATTCAGCATTTTTATGCATACAAGCATCTTTATGCGACTTTAGGTACCTTTGTGGAAACAAGCCTATTTGTGTGACCAAACATCCTTGGGTAATCCAGGACGCTGATGATCAGTTAACCATGTGTGATCCAGCATCTTTTTTGCATCCAAGCAACTTTATGCGATTTTAGGCCTTTCTGTGGAAACAAAACCTCTTCTGTGTAACCAAACATCCTTGGGGGAAACAAGGACTTGGGTGATCAGGTGATCATGTCTGATTCAGCATTTTTATGCCTACAAACGTCTTTATGCGATTCAGCATTACAAGCATCTTTTATGCGACCTCTTTTGTGGAAACATGCAGCACCATATAGACAGAAACATGTATGTTTATGCGATCCACAATAGAATCTGCTCTGTTACTTGTTTTTATCCCACATGCATTCCAAACTCATGTATGTTATGCAACATGCGGACTGGTAAAGAGGAAATTATCCTCTGCAGATGTGTGTTTCCTCAATTAAGAGACATTAGCAATGTGTGCCCGCAACTGTGCATCCCTCCGATGCATTTGGTTAGCCTGAAGCCGACACCAGGCTGAGGATTATATGGAGGTCTTACTAGCCACCTATAGGAAAACCTCTCTTTACACTCTAAGGAGAAGATAGAGGTGTAATCAGAACCTGTAGGGCTTTTGATAGCTTCTCCTTGTTAGGCTGCAGCTCCTGTCTCCTGTCCTCTGACAGTGAAACTTTTATCACCAAGCTTTCTAATCCCTTTGTTTCAGGATTAAAGCAGGAAAAGGGGGACACCCCCCTTTTTTTTTTCTTGCAAAGGATTAAGGGCATATTTTTATTTTTTTTTCTATTTATGTACCGGCCCCTTCAAGGGGAGATATATAGGTACTGCAGCCATCCTGTCTAACAGACATGGTGGGCCAGGCTGCACGCCGGCTAGGGGAGGTATATGGGTGCCCTGAGCCATCCTGTCTCAGAAGACATAGTGGTTTACATTGCCCATGCATAGAAGCATAATATAGGCGAGACCCAAGTCCCCCACGGAGGACCTACTGTCGAACCAAGTCCCGTAGGCCCTCCTCTTACCTTCTCCACGCTGCAGGGTATTGCCAAGCAAGAGGCCCAATCTTCCCCCTTCACCGTGGGTATTGTCCTAGACCTTCAGGGACCGGGGTCCATGGCAGGAACACCAACTCCCCTGGACCTATATAGCATCCTGGCAGCAGAAAAAACATTTGGTCCTTAGAAGGCACAAAGTTCTGGAACCCAGGATCCAGCCCTCCGCAGAGAGGCATTATAGGCTAAACCTCGTTCTTCGTACCGAGGCCCGGGTACCGTCCACTTTGGCTATGAAGCACCTTGGACGGATCCGGATTTATGGAGGTTTTTACATCCAGCATGGATCCCTCCAGTGGAGCTCCTAAGAGCACATGTTCACTCGTGACCAACACCTTAGACACTGATGAAAAAACTGAGGAGCTCCCAGTATGGGAGGGGTTATATAGGGAGGGAACTTCCTGTGTAGTTAATTACACCAGTGTCCACACCTGAAGGTAGACTCTATAACCCACATAGTAATGGATTGCCGCTCTGTGTCCCGTGATGTACGATAAAGAAATTATATCACCCTTTCCCTTATTTTTCAGGTACTCGATTGCTTGTTTTTTTACGGGTGTGCATCTTCTATCACATATTTTACCTGCACAGCAGTAATGCACAGATATGGTTTACGTGACTCCATCATGTGTAAAGTAAGGGCATGCCATCAATGGCCGCCTATGAAAATGCCATTTCCTGGCTGTTATATATCCGACAAGTATGTTTGGGTCACAGACCTGAAACAATGCAAGCTATGTCAGAATTATTTGTATACTTGTTCCAGGTCAGTGACTTGGACCACATTAAAGCCAACTTTCAGACATCCGATTCTCCCCAGTATTAAAAACAGATATTTTTTTAACTCCCTTTGATTACAGCACATTAGAACAATCCTTGTGTACGTCTGTTCTATTTACTAGTGATTTTTATTACCCATTTTTTCATATACAGATTTGTTAATGTGCCCTTCAATATTTATATCAGGCAATATACACTGATCAGCCATAACATTATGAGCACCTAATGTTGAGTAGTTCACACTTTTGTTGCCAAAACAGCCCTAACCCGTCTAGGAATAAACACCTATAGACCTCTGAAGGAATGCTGTGGAATCTGGCACCAAGACATCAATAAGAGGTCACTGACTACACTGGCTTGCCTTCTTCCTATACTGCATCCTGGTGTCATCTCTTCCCCAGGTAAGCGACGCACATGAACTAGCCATCTACATGATGTAAAAGGGATCGTGATTCAGCAAACCAAGCCACCTTCTTCCATTGCTCTGTGGTCCATTTCTGATTGCTCACGAGCCCATTGTAAGTGCTTTTGATTGTGGACACGGGGTCAGCATGGGCACCCTGACTGGTCTGTGTCTACACAGCCTCATAAGGCAATAAACTGGAATGCATTGTGGGTTCTGACAGCTTTCGATCATAACCAGTATTAAAGTGAACAAAAGGCTTGTGTATAAATCATGCCTCACAATCAGTTAAGCAATAAAAGTCCACCTGTATGTATAAAATTGCTAAAAGCTTTGTGTTTGCACCTTTTTTTTCTCCCTTAAGAAGTCATTGCCTTGTTCGGCAATCTATCCAAGTCTGCAAAAAAACTGAACTGTACTGACCTCGGTATATTTGTCAGGTGGCGGATTCCACTGTGCCTGCTGCATGACATCATTAACAATCATTTTTGCTATTTTCCAGGCCATTTCTTCTTGGGCCTAAAAAGAGAAAATGGGCAAGTAATTGGTACATGTATGCCCCAATTATAAAAAATAAAAAAAAACAAAAACAAAAAAAAAGCCTTTAGAAAGCCCACTGTGACAATCCCCATCAGGGACAGCTAAACTCTGCCCTTGCATTAAAGAACTTACTATATTTGTCTTCGTTCTGACTATATGACATTTTGGCCAGAATGAGACATTTATGGCGCCTCCGGACATGGCTGCACCATCTCGTCTAGTAATTTTCTAAGAGCTCTCTCCCAACTTGGTATGTGTAATTTTAAACCATGGATTCTCTCATGTGTTCACTTGTGTCCTGTTAAATGCGTCATTGACCCTTTCGCTGCCACTTCTCACATTCTTGTAAATATTTTATTAGATCTTTTCATGTGACAACACTGAAAAAAATAGGATTTTTTATAACAGCTTACCTGTAAAATCCTTTTCTTGGAGTACATCACGGGACACAGAGAAGCATAGTAATTACTATGTGGGTTATAGAGCCTACCTTCAGGTGTGGACACTGGTGTAATCAATTAGACAGGAAGTTCCCTCTCTATATAACCCCTCCCATACTGGGAGTACCTCAGTTTTTGTAGCAAAGCAATAAGTGTCCCAATATCCCCAAAGAGGGGTGGGAGCTCTGTGTCCCGTGATGTACTCCAAGAAAAGGATTTTACAGGTAAGCTGTTATAAAAAATCCTATTTTCTTTATCGTACATCACGGGACACAGAGAAGCATAGTAATTACTATGTGGGACGTCCCAAAGCAATGCTTACTGAGGGAAGGGAGACACAACAACGCAGGCCGCCATCAGACGTGAGGAATCAAACTGCAGCCTGCAGCACACTGCGCCCAAAGGCGCTTTCCTCACCTTCCTTGGTAAAATTTTGTGAAAGTATAGACAGACGACCACGTCGCGGCCAGGCAGACCTGAGCCAAGGTGGCTTGGTGATGCATTGCCCAGGAAGTACCCACCGCTCTAGTGGAATGTGCTTTAACCTTAAACGGGGGAACCTCTCCCCTCAAGCCATCGGCTTGAGTAATGACCTGTCGAGTCCATTTGGAGATAGTGGATTTCGACGCTGCCTGCCCACATCTGGGACATTCTGGTAGGATAAATGACATATCCGTTTTCCGGATCTGAACAGCAGCCCCTAAGGTAGAACCTAACTGTTCTAAGTACGTCTAGGGTATGCAATGGCTTCTCCCATGCAGAACTAGGTTCTGAGAAAAAAGAAGGGAGAACTAGATCTTGATTTAAATGGAAGCTAGAGACAACCTTAGGAAGGAAAACCGGGTGAGGCCATAGGACCACTCTGTCCTTATGGAGAGTAAGGTATGGTTCCTTACACGATAAGGCCGCCAACTCCGATACCCTCCTGGCAGAGGTTATGGCTATCAAGGAGGCCGAAGGACCAATGGAATGTGAGCCAAAAGCTCAAAGGGTTGCTTCTGCAAGACAGACAGGACCAGATTCAGATCCGACGGACACAAGGGGGTCTTGACTGGAGGATACACCTTGTAAAAAAGGGTTTGACCAGAGAATGTGTAGCCAGTGGCTTTTGAAACAAAATCGATAAGGCCGAGATCTGGCCCTTAATGGTGCTTAAGGCCAACTTAAAGTCTGCTCCCATCTGCAGAAAATCTAGAATTCTGCTACTGGGAAACCTCCGGGGGTGCCACCCCCTGGTTTCGCACCAGGCCACATAAGATTTCCAAACTCTGTAATAAATAAGCCTGGATGCTGGCTTTCTGGCATTAAAGTAGATACTACTGAATTAGAGAGACCCCTCCTTTTAGGATATGGGGCTTAGCCACACCGTTACATTTAGAGACGGTAAGGAAGGATGGAATATCGGTCCCTGAGACAGTAGGTCTGGACGAATCAGAAGGGTCCATGGATGCCCCACGGACATTCTTACAATTTCTGTGTACCAGGCCCTTCTGGGCCATGCCGGAGCGACCAGAATCACGGGTTTCTTTTCCGACCTTATCCTGCGAAGGAGGCGGGGTACTAATTGCAGTGGAGGAAACGCATACATTAGGGAGAATGCAAGCGAGTGGATCCCTTGTCCGGGACAGAAAGTTGTCCACCCTTGCATTGAATCTCGATGCAAAAGGATCCACATCAGGTGTTCCCCACCTCTGAAAAATGCCCTGGAAGATGTCGGGGTGAAGAGTCCACTCCCCTGGGAGCAATTGTTGGTGGCTCAGGTAGTCTGCCTGCCAATTGTCTATGCCCGGGATGAAAACCGCAGATATGCAGGGGACATACTTTTCCACCCAGATCAGAACTCGATCCACCTCTTTTTGGGCTGCACGACTCCTTGTGCCCCCCTGGCGATTTATGTATGCGATTTATGCATGCCACAGCCGTGGCATTGTCGGACTGAATCTTGACTGGGAGCCCCTTCAACCTGTCCGCCCACGTTGACAGGGCTAGATGAACTGCCCGAATCTCTAGTAGGTTGATAGGTAGAGACCTCTCGTGATTGACCATTTTCCTTGGACATACAGGCCCTCCAGGACTGCACCCCAGCCCAGAAGACTGGCATCTGTGGTCACAACCCGCCAAGAGATGGGAACAAAAGACTTTCCTCTTAGTAAGTTCTTGTAAGGAGGCAACCACCGACCGGATCGATTCCATCCGAAAAGACTGGACCTTTAGGAATTTGTTTAAGGCCTTGAGGTCCAGAATGGGTCTTACGTCTGTTTGGTTTGGGGACGGTGAAAAAGATCTGACTAGAAACCCAACCTGGTTCTTCCAGTGGCAGCTCTTCGATTACTACTTGGAATAGATGATGCAAGGCCGAAGCCAAAGGACCCTCTTTTCCCGGGTCTTTCAGGATGCTTGAGGCCCAGAAGCGAGGTGGAGGACATTCGCTTAACTCCAGCTTGTACCCCTCGGAACCGTAGAGAGAACCCCATTGTCTTGCAAACAGCTGAAGTCTTCCCCCCACCCTGCTGAGTGGGGGTGAACCTTCATAATGCCGACTTAGATGCTGGCTTGCCTGGCTTATGGTTCCAAGGCTTTTTGGAAGCCTGAGGCTGGCCCTGCGGCTTCCCACCTGTATTAACCCGTGCGGGAGGCTGTCTGAACTGCCTGGTAGTTAGTGGCTAAGAGAGGAAGATTTATTAAAAGGAGGGAGAACCTCTAAACCTTTTCTTTACTGGTAGCAGTGTGCTTTTGTCACTGGAAATTTTCTGAACGTATGCATCCAGATCTTCCACAAATAAACGTTCTCCATGAAAGGGCCCAAAAAAAAAAAAAATTTTTTATTTTTTTTACACACAGGGTTTCAGCCGACCAGTTCTTTAACCAGAGTAATCTGTGCATATGAACTAGAGAGAGAGCGACAGGAGGACTGTTGTATAGAGTCCTCGATAGCATCTATGGCAAAGCATAGTGCTTTAGGAAAGTCAGCCAATTCCTGAGGCTGTTAAGCTGAGATATCCCTCAAGACCCCTTTTAACTGGTCTTTTAAGGTTTGGCAAATACCAATAGCTGCTACTGCAGGCTGGGTTACCCCTCTCAGCTGTAGAAAAACAAAGTCTAACAGCGTCTCTAATCTCTTGTCTGTCGAGTCTTTAAACACTTGAACGTTGTCCACCGGACAGGTCAAGGTCTTGTTTACGCAGGACACGGCTGCGTCCACTGTGGGGGACCCCATTTCTTAGTGGACTGTTCCTCCATGGGGTATAAAACCGAAAAACTTTTTAGGAGGAAGAAAAAATCTATCCCGATGTTCTAATCCTTGTAGATAAGGCCTTCCAGTAGAGGATGAACCGGGAAGGAATAGTTAGCATGAGGAGCTTTTTAAAGAGCCTAAAGAAGAGACTGAACTCGATGCTGGCTCTAAATAAGGGGCAACTTGAAGGCCGAGCGGACCCTCTCCTTGTGGAACTGGACCAACAAATTCTCGGACTGAGACGCCGAAAATGGTTCCCCCAGGGTGGAATCCTCAGAGTCCGACCTCTGAATGACCCTCTGCCTGATACCCAGAGGGTAAATCAACCTCTTCTGAGGATAGTTGTTCCGCACTGAGGAACTCTGCAGAGGGAAAAGGAGACCTTGTGCGCTCTTGAGAGAGAGGATGCAATCAAGGTCGCTAATCTCTGCTCCAGACCACCCTTGGCTGAGGCCAGAGCCTCCTGTGTCACAAAAACTAGAGCAGGCGGGACAAGGGCAGATGAGGCACCTGACAGCCCTGATGGTTCACCCTGGGCCTCCTCCAATTTATCAGGAGAGGAATTAGCCGCAGGAGCATGCCCGAGATCCCCTGAGCCTGATGGCAATCCTTTTTAGATATCTTTGTACTTCTAGTCCCTGAGCCTTTGGCCATAATAAAGCCGAGGTACTCACAACAGGTGCAACCACTTGCGGACCTATAGACCAGCCCTGACGCTGCTATTTGATGGTCGGCAAGGTGCAGAGCCCACTATGCGCCACCAGCAATAATACTGAAACTTGTGCACAAGTATTCTCTGTGTCCACTGTCAGCCGGATGGGTGAAGTGGACGTGAGCTTTTATGGACTAGGTGCAATTCACCTGACCTGCTCTGTCCTGGAATCTCGAGCCTCAGAGAACTGCTGAGATGGAACCCTTTGCGCGCACGCCGCCGGGCGTGCATCACGAGAATGCGCGCACACGTAGCCGCACGCGCGCGCGCATGTTGCCGCACGCGCATCCACAGCCCCCATGCACGTCGCGCACACGCGTGCGCACCAATGCGGCAATTATGCGTAATCGCGCGAGTGCGCCTATGACACATACTATGTCGCGCGTGCGCACGAGACGCCAGCGCGCCTGTGCATGAGGTTGGAGCTACCGCAGCTACCATGTGAGGACCAGGTAAGACAAACTGACCAAAACTTGTGGACAACCTTACTCTGCTAAACCTGTACAGGAGGGGCTAAGTGACTGAGCATAGACACCCCTCCTCCCCACAGCATTCAGGACAATGTTAGAGAGGCACAGACAGATAGCTTAGGCAAGCATAATGGCTCAAAAAAGAAGGACACTTTCAGGACCAAGTCCTAAAGCACCTTCACTTACCTGATCCAACGCCGCAGGACTCTACACACACAGACCGTCCAATCTTCGCCCACCACGGAGAGCAAAGTCTACAGACCTTCAGGGACCGGGGTCCATGGACAGGAACACCACACCACCTGGACCCATATCGCACCCTGTCAGTAAACTTTTGGTATTAGGAAATTGACCAAAGTACTGAGTAATCAGGATCCAGCCCTCAAAAGAGGAGCATTACAGGCAAAACCCCGTTCTTCTCAACCGGGGCCCGGGTACCGTCCACTTTGGCTATGAAGCACCTTGGACGGATCCGGATTTATGGAGGCTTTTTACATCCAGCATGGATCCCTCCAGTGGAGTTCCTAAGAGCACATGTTCACTCGTGACCAACACCTTAGACACTGATGAAAAAAACTGAGGTACTCCAAGTATGGCAGGGGTTATATAGAGAGGGAACTTCCTGTATAATTGATTACACCAGTGTCCACACCTGAAGGTAGGCTCTATAACCCACATAGTAATTACTATGCTTCTCTGTGTCCCGTGATGTACGATAAAGAAATGACATTTTGCTACAATGTAAAGTAGTGAGCGTACAGCTTGTATAACAGTGTAAATTTGCTGTTCCCTCAAAATAACTCACACAGCTATTACTGTCTAAACCAATGGCAACAAAGGTGAGTACGCACCTAAGTGAAAATGTCCAAATTGGGCCCAAAGTGTCAATATTTTGAGTGGCCACCATTATTTTCCAGCACTGCCTTAACCCTCTTAGGCATGGAGTTCACCAGAGCTTTACAGGTTGCCACTGGAGTCCTCTTCCACTCCTCCATGACGACGTCACAGAGCTGGTCGATGTTAGAGACCTTGCACTGCTCCATCTTCCGTTTGAGGATGGCCCACAGATGCTCAATAGGGTTTAGGTCTGGAGACATGCTTGGCAAGTCCATCACCTTTACCCTCAGCTTTTTTTTTTTTGTTAGTAAGGCAGTGGTCGTCTTGGAGGTGTGTTTGGGGTTGTTATGTTGGAATACTGCCCTGCGGCCCCATCTCCAAAGGGAGGGGATCATGCTCTGCTTCAGTACATCACAGTAAATGTTGGCATTTATGGTTCCCTCAAAGAACTGTAGCTCCCCAGTGTCGGCAGCACTCATGCAACCCCAGACCATGACACTCCCACCACAATGCTTGACTGTAGGGAAGACACACTTGTCTTTGTACTCCTCATCTGGTTGCCGCCACACACGCTTGACACCATCTGAACCAAATAAGTTTATCTTTTCTCATCAAACCACAGGACATTGTTTCAGTAATCCATATTCTTAGTCTGCTGGTCTTCAGCAAACTGTTTGCAGGCTTTGTGCATCTTTAAAAGAGGTTTTCTTCTGGGATGAAAGCCATGCAGAACAATTTGATGCAGTGTGCGTTGTATGGTCTGAGCACTGACAGGCTGACCCCCCACCCCTTCAATCTCTGCAGCAATGCTAGCAGCCATTCCCAAAGACCAGATCTAGATATGCTGAGCACATGCACTCAATTTCTTTGGTCGACCATGGCAAGACCTGTTCTGAGTAGAGTCTGTCCTGTTAAACTGCCGTATGGTCTTGGCCACTGTGCTGCAGCTCAGTTTCAGGGTCTTGGCAATCTTCTTATAGCCTAGGCCATATTTATGTAGAGCAAGAATTATTTTTTCAGATCCTCAGAGAGTTCTTTGACATGAGGTGCCATGTTGAGCTACCAGTGACCAGTATGAGTGAGTGAGAGCAATAAACACCAAATTTAACACACCTGCTCCCCATTCACACCCGAGACCTTGTAACACCAACGACTCACATGATACCGGGGAGCGAAAATGGTTAATTTGGCCCAATTTTCACTTAGGGGTGTACTCACTTTTGTTGCCAGCAGTTTAGACATTAATGGCTGTGTGTTTATATTTTGAGGAGACAGCAAATTTACACCGTTATACAAGCGGTACACTCACTACTATACATTGTAGCAAATCGTTATAAACTGCCAACTAATTTATGACTTGTAAAAGCTTTCAAAGCATTGCCTATGAACAATTTTAGGTACCATACTTTGTTGAAGTTTCGTGGCTGTGCACAATTCTAAGGCTTGACATATTTGTTATCCATTTATTCAAACACAACCTCATGTTTTAAATGTTACAAAATATTTGGGTATTGTCTTGTGTTTGTGTGCACCAAAGTTAACTTTAGAGTATTTTTTTACAGAAAATATGGGTTTATTAATTCATTGTCCTAATGACATGCAGTGAGGGGGGGGGGGGGGGGGGAAGAATTTGATCCCCTGATGATTTTGTATGTTTGTCCACTGACAAAGAAATAATCAGTCTATAACTTTAAATGGTAGATTTATTTTACCAGTTAACCACTTTAGCCCCGGACCATATTGCTGTCCAATGACCAGAGCACTTTTTGTGATTCGGCACTGCGTCGCTTTAACTGACAATTGCACGGTCGTACGACGTGGCTCCCTAACAAAGTTGGCGTCCTTTTTTTCCCACAAATAGAGCTTTCTTTTGGTGGTATTTGATCATCTCTGTGGTTTTTATTTTTTGCGCTATAAACAAAAATAGAGCGACTATTTTGAAAAAAAAACTATATTTTTTACTTTTTGCTATAATAAATATCCCTCAAAAATATATAAAAAACAAACTTTTTTTCCTCAGTTTAGGCCGATACGTATTCTTCTACATATTTTTAGTTAAAAAAAAACAAAAAAAAAAAAAACGTAATAAGCGTTTGATTGGTTTGCGCAAAAGTTATAGCGTTTACAAAATAGGGGGTCATTTTTATTAATATTTTTTTTTTTTACTAGTAATGGCGGCGATCAGCATTTTTTTTCAGTACTGCGACATTATGGCGGGCATTTCGGACACTTTTGACACATTTTTGGGACCATTGGCATTTTTATAGCAATCAATGCTATAAAAATGCATTGTATTACTATAAAAATGCCATTGGCAGTGAAGGGGTTAACACTAGGGGGCAGGGAAGGGGTTAAGTGTGTTCCTGGGTGTGTTCTAACTGTATAGGGGGGTGGACTCACTGGGGGAAATCACTGATCAGCGTTTCCCCCGCTGACAGGAACGAGAGCTTTGCGTTTACACACAAAGCTCCCGTTCCCCGCTCTGTAACGAGCGATCGCGTGTGCCTCGGAGCAAGCGCGCCGGCCACACGCACGTGCCAGCGCCCCCTAGCGGCCGCTAAAAAGCGGACGTATAGCTATGGGCTCTCGCATAGCAGTGCCACCGTCGCGCAGTAATATGACGGCGGGCGGTCGGCAAGTAGTTAAAGAATATTCAGAAAAACGCATTTCAAAAAAGTAAAAAAATTATTTGCATTTTAATGAATGAAATAATTATTTGACCCCCTATCAATCAGCAAGATTTATGGCTCCCAGGTGACTTCTATACAGGTCAAATGTGTCCTTTTATGAAAGTGCGGTAAAATACCGCTATTCTGTTCTCAGGCATTCTCAGGGGAGATCGCTCTCCTCTGAGTGCCTGTTTATGAAACATTGTAGATCGGTTCTCATGTTGAGATGAGGAGCGATCTACAAATGGCTGGAAACTCCTATGAACGGCTTCTCACTGTAATCTCGCGACATGTAGCAGAATTACAGTACGAGGAAGTGAAAAATACAACAGTTGCACACGAATCAGCACACATTACACACCACATATTAATAATAAAGTTATCAATATTTAAATCAGGAATATATTTAATCAGGAATAGCAAAGAAAACAGGTCTTGCATGCCTCCCAGAGTTCATCAATATTCTTTGTTTTCGTCTTCGATGCTTCCTCTTACATCCTACACCACATATGCCCAATGATGTTCATGTCTGGTGACTGGGCTGGCCAATCCTGGAGCATCTTGATCTTCTTCGCCTTAAGGAACTTTGATGTGGAGATGGAAGTATGGGATGGAGCACCATCCTGCTGCAAAATTTGGCCTTTTTATGGTTGGAAATATAAGAGGTAGCTAAGATTTCTTGGTATTTTAGACTATTGATGTTGCCTTCCACCCTGCAGATCCCTCGCACACTCCCATACTGGATGTAACCCCAGACCATGATTTTGCCTCCACCAAACTTCACTGTTTTCTGGGTAAATCTCGGCTCCATGCGGGTTCCAGTAGGTCTCCTGCAATATTTGCGGTGACTGTGGTGTAATTCAACAGAAGATTCATCTGAAAAAACCACCTTCTACCACTTTTCCAGAGTCCATCCTTTTAGCAGGCTGTGGCCCTTGGGAAATGCCACACGGTTTTTCAATTGTCTTTTGTTTAGTGCTGGCTTATGGGCACTGATTCGACCATGGATTCTGTCCCGAAATGGCCTCCGACAAACTGTTCTGGTTGACACCGGGACTTAATGTGACCAGGTCTCGTGGAGCTCTGTTGCAGTGGAAAATGGGCTGGCCTTGGATTTTCGAGCCAACAAACGGTCCTCTCGAGCAGTTGTCTTGCGGGGTCGGCCTGACCTGGCATTGTCCAAAACGTCTCCAGTCTCTTCAAATCTTTTTTTTATGAACTTGACGCCGAGACACATTGAAGGTGTCTGCCACAGCAGTGGATCTGGTCTTCAGCCTCTTAAAAAAAGGGATTTTTAAATACAGCTTACCTGTAAAATCCTTTTCTTGGAGTACATCACGGGACACAGAGCGGCATATTCATTACTATGTGGGTTATATGGAGTACCTTCAGGTGTGGACACTGGCAATCTCAAACAGGAAGTCCCCTCCCTATATAACCCCCTCCCCTAGAGGGAGTCCCTCAGTTTTGTAGCAAGCAGTATGCCTCCCAAAATGGTCACCCAAAAGAGGGGTGGGAGCTCTGTGTCCCGTGATGTACTCCAAGAAAAGGATTTTACAGGTAAGCTGTATTTAAAAATCCCTTTTTCTTTCTCGTACATCACGGGACACAGAGCGGCATATTCATTACTATGTGGGATGTCCGAAAGCAATGCTTTAATGAGGGGAGGGAGACATCTTCCAAAGAAGGATTCAATTTAGAGATAAACTCAAATCATAATAATAATTCTAACTTAGTCAAGAAAAAAGTTTTTTTTTTTTTTTTTTTTTTTTATAACCAAGGGTGTTTCTGATCCCGAGGATTTCAAACTGCAGCCTGTAGTACTGCCTGACCAAAGGCAGTATCCGCATTTCTTCTCACGTCTAGTTGATAAAACCTTGTAAACGTGTGGACTGATGACCACGTTGCCGCCTTGCATATCTGAGCCATAGAGATCTGATGGTGTGCTGCCCAAGAGGCGCCCATGGCCCTGGTAGAATGGGCCTTTACCGACAACGGAGGAGGCAACCTCTTCAACCCGTAGGCTTGAATGATTAATTGTCTAATCCATCTCGAGATGGTGGATTTTGCAGCTGCCTGCCCCTTCTTGGGGCCATCTGGTAGAACGAATAACACATCTGTTTTCCGGATCTTTTCTGTAGCTTTAAGATAGGCCTTCATGGCCCGGACAATATCCAAGGTATGCAGCAACCCTTCCTTTCTAGATGTAGGTTTTGGAAAGAAGGATGGAAGTACCAAATCCTGGTTTAAGTGAAATTTGGATATAACCTTTGGTAGAAAGGAAGGATGGGGCCGGAGAACTGCCCTGTCCTTATGCAGAACGAGATATGGTTCCTTACACGATAAGGCTGCTAATTCTGACACTCTCCTGGCCGAAACTATGGCGACCAAGAAAACCAACCTTCTTGTCAGTAAGAGTAAAGGAATCTCAGCCAACGGCTCAAAAGGCTGTTTCTGTAGAGTGGACAGGACAAGATTTAAGTCCCATGGACAAATTGGTGACTTGACAGGAGGATTAATACGCAAGACCCCCTGTAAGAAGGTCTTTACCAGCGAGTGGGTGGCCAGCGGCCTCTGAAACCACACTGACAGAGCTGAGATCTGTCCCTTGATTGTGCTTAGTGCCAGGCCTTTATCCACTCCTAGCTGGAGAAAACTTAACACCCTATCAATAGTATATTTGCGGGAATTCCATCTTTTGGATTCACACCAGCCTACGTAGTTCCTCCACACCCTGTAATAAATCACCCTGGAGACTGGCTTTCTAGCCCTAATCAGGGTAGGAATTACCTGCCTAGACAGGCCTCTATCCCTGAGAATCAGGGATTCAGCCTCCAGGCCGTCAAATTTAGACGCTGTAATGTAGGGTGGAGGATCGGGCCTTGTGAGAGTAGGTCTGGTTGTAGAGGAAGAGTCCAAGGGTCTCCCACTGCCATCTTCAGGACTAGTGAGTACCAAGTCCTCCGGGGCCAAGCCGGAGCTACTAGAATGACTGGCTTGTTCTCCACTCTGATCTTGCGCAACAGGCGCGGGAGTAACTGTAGTGGAGGGAATGCATATAGAAGTCTGAATTGATGCCAAGGGCAAACCAACGCATCGGTTCCGCAGGCCATAGGATCCCTCGCTCGCGACACGAACCTGTCTAGTTTCTTGTTGAACCTGGATGCCATTATATCTACGTCCGGCATTCCCCACCTCTGGCAGATTGTCTGAAAGACCTGGGGATGCAGAGACCATTCCCCTGGCAACAGACTCTGGCGACTTAAGAAGTCTGCCTGCAGGTTGTCCACTCCGGGAATGAATATCGCTGAAATGCAGGGTACATGAACCTCTGCCCATTGAAAAATCAAGTTCACCTCCCTCTGAGCGGCCTGGCTCCTGGTTCCCCCTTGGTGGTTTATGTATGCCACCGCCGTGGCATTGTCTGACTGGATTCTCACCGGGAACCCCTTTAATCTGGAGGTCCAAGCCAGAAGGGCTAGGCGGGCAGCTCTGATTTCCAAGATATTGATGGGGAGCTGCCTCTCTGCTTTCACCCAAGTTCCCTGGCGGGAGAACCCCTCGAAGACCGCCCCCCAGCCTGCCAGGCTGGCGTCTGTGGTAACTACCTTCCAGACAACAGGGCTGAAGGATTTTCCCTTTAGAAGATTCTGAGGGTTCAACCACCAGGCCAGGCTTTGTCGGACCCTTGATGATAGCGTCAAAGGGGACTCTAAGGCATGTGCCCTCTTGCCCCAGGCTGCTAGAATGGCTGCCTGTAGGACGCGAGTGTGGATCTGAGCGTATGGTACTGCCTCGAATGTGGCCCCTAGCTTGCCTAGTAATCGCATACACAGGCGAATAGTTGTTTTTTTCTTGTTTAGAACCAACTGAACCAACCCCTTGATAGCTTCGATCTTTACAAGGGGCAGGAACACCTTTTGATGTTCTGTGTCTAACCTCATGCCGAGGTATTCCAACTGCTTTGTAGGCTGGAACGCTGACTTTCCCCGGTTCAGGACCCAGCCGAATTCTTCGAGGTACCGAACCGTGAGGTTTACTGCCTTTTGCAGACCCGGCCGTGAGTGATCTATGATTAAAAAGGTCGTCCAAGTATGCTAGGACTGTGACCCCTTGGATCCTTAAATTGGCCAGAATTGGGGCTAGGATCTTCGTGAATACCCGGGGGGTCGTGGCCAGCCCGAAGGGGAGCGCCCTGAATTGGAAGTGTCGCTGCCCCACCGCGAAGCGTAAAAACCTTTGATGCGACTGAAAGATTGGTACATGAAGGTAAGCATCCTTTATGTCTAAGGAGGCCAGAAAATCGTCCTTCTGAAGCGCGGCGGCTGCTGACCGGATGGATTCCATCCGGAAGGAACGAACCCTTAGGTAACCGTTTAACCTCTTTAGGTCCAAGATTGGCCTGACATCGCCGTTGGGCTTTGGTATGACAAAGAGATTGGAATAGAAACCTAGGCCTTGCTCTTGGGCTGGCACTTCTATAATTACGTCCTGGCCAAGCAGGTGATCCAAAGCTGCCAGCATTGAGGCCTTCCTTGCTGGATCCCTTGGTAGCCTTGATTCTTGAAAATGAGGCGGAGGATACCTTAGAAACTCCAGTCTGTAACCTGTGGTTACAGATGCCCGGACCCATCTGTCGGGGATCTTGGCTTCCCAAACCTCTGAGAAGAAACAAAGCCTTCCCCCCACCCGCAAGAGTGGGGGCGCCCCTTCATAAGGCAGACTTAGGGGCTGTCTTTGACGGCTTGCGATACCACGGCCTCTTACCCCCAGGGGTCTGTCCCTGCGATCTACTGTTAACGTTGGATCGTGCAGGCGGCCGTCGATACTGCCTGGAATTTGAGGGCCCCGAGACAGGAAAGAGCTGCCTTTTAAATGTAGGAGCCCGGAATGTCTTTTTGACCGGTAAAAGGGTACTCTTGCCATTTGAAATAGTCTGAATATATTTATCCAGATCCTCTCCGAAGAGTCGTCCTCCATGGAAGGGAAACCCTGCCAGAAGCTTTTTGCATGGGGGCTCCGCCGCCCAGTTCTTCAACCATAAGAGCCTTCTCATGTGCACCAAACATAGTGATAAACGAGAGGCCTGCTGGATGGAATCTTTTATAGCATCTACCGCAAAACACAGAGCTCTGGGAATGTCAGAAAACTCTTCTGCTTGTTGGGTAGGCATGTCCCTTAACATTTCCTTTGTCTGGTCTTTTAATGCCTGACAAACTCCAGTTGCAGCCACCGCTGGCTGCACCACTGCTCCTGCCGTAGCAAAGGATGCTTTTAAAAGTGTTTCTAATCTTTTATCAACTGGATCTTTAAACATATGTATGTTTTCCACCGGGCAAGTTAGTGATTTATTCACACATGAGATGGCTGCATCCACTACTGGGAGCCTCCACCTCTTGGAGAACTTTTCCTCCATGGGGTAAATGACCGCAAATCTTTTCGGTGGCAGAAAAATCCTGTCCGGCCGTACCCAATCCCGAAAGATCAATTCCTCCAAGAGAGGATGGACCGGAAAAACTGCGTTGTTTAACGGAGCTTTCAAAGAGCCCAGAGAGGATACCGGAGGAACCTGAGACTCTGGCAATGGTAAACTAAATGCCGAGCGGAACCATGTCCGTCAAAGACTGTACCCACAGTCTTTCTGTCTGGGAGTCTGAAAATGGTTCCTCAGAGGCAGATCCCTCAATCACTGAACCCTCTTGGTTCAGGTCTAGTTGATCCTCCTGTGATTCCAATTCCTCTGGAGAGAGAATCTCAGCATCTGAGGATACACCTCCTGGTGATGGGGATCTAACCCGTTTTTTACCAGGAATAGCTCTAGCGATCAATGTTGCTATTCTCTCTTCTAGCCCCCCTAGGGATACGGCTAGCATCTCCTCTGTGATAAACACAGGGCTGGGCTGATCTGGGCCAGCCTCCGCACCAGATCCCCCTAATGGCTTATCCAAGGCGCTTCTTATGTTAATAAGTTGCGGGGAAAGTATCGGCATATCAGAATCAGAAAGGGAACCCTTTTGTTTTTTGGTCTTTTTTGTACCCTTTGACCCCGAACCCTTGGAAGCCATAATACAAAATCGAGGGACTCCGCCCACACAACAGACTGTAGTGGGCAGGAGTACAAAATCAGAGTTTAGGGGACAATAGATTACTAATGCCCAAAAACTGATGGGATCCCGTATGTTCTCTTTTTTTTTTTTTTTTTTTTTAAATATATTATATATTTACTTTTGACAACATACCGTGACCCCAAACTAAGTTTGCCAGCCTCCAAACCTGCTGCAAAAAGGGGGAATTTCTTGGCTTAACAAAAAAGGTATTTGGAACAAAGTCCAGATGTACTACCCCTCTTCCGCCACCGGGAGTCACTGTTCTGCCGCTCTGCGTCCTCTCCTGTGAAAAACAGCCTCAGACTGAGCACTGACCATGCCTGCTGTCTATAACAGCACAAAGGCGCGCCCCTGTATGACGCCGCAGGCACGCCCCCCCCCGCCCTCCTGTCTGAACGGCGCGAAAAATGTCAATAAGACGTGCGCGCGCACGCGCGCGCGCGTATGCCGGAAACAGGAGGAACATGGAGGAGCCGCGCTGCTGGAGATCCAGGAACGCAGAAACAGGCGGCAGATTCAAACTCCCGGCCAGGTAGGACTCTCCAAAGGCCCCTAGGGATCCTTACTAGCCCTAGGAAGAAACAGCAGGTTTAGCTAGCACACATATTTAGACAGGGGGACCTAGTGATGGGGGAGAAAAGGTGTCATCCTGTCTCTCTTTAGACATAGTGAACAAGGTTGCCCATGCAGAGCATACTTAGGCTATCCCCCCTTTTAGGTTACCCCGGAGAGCCTGCTGTCGAACCAAGTCCCGCAGGCTCCCCCTTACCTGCTCCATGCTGCAGGATGTTTGTCCAGCAAACTGATCCAATCTTCTCCCATCTCCGTGGGTAGCGTAGTAGACCTTCAGGCCCTGGGGTCCTATGAAGGTACCCACTGTCCTGGACCTATATAGCACCCTGGCAAACAGGAACTTATGGTTTTTTCAAACTCCAAGTCCTGGGCCCAGGGTCCAGCCCTCCAAAGAGGAGCATTATAGGCAAAACCCCACGGCTTGGGGCCCGGGTACTGTCCACTTTGGCACTGAGGCTCCTTGGACAGATCCGGTTAGCCCGCCCTTAATCCCAAGGATGTGGAGCAAAGCTATTCCGTGACCAACACCTAAGACACTGGCGAAAAAACTGAGGGACTCCCTCTAGGGGAGGGGGTTATATAGGGAGGGGACTTCCTGTTTGAGATTGCCAGTGTCCACACCTGAAGGTACTCCATATAACCCACATAGTAATGAATATGCCGCTCTGTGTCCCGTGATGTACGAGAAAGAAATCAACACTTTAGTCTCCGGGTGAATCTTAGGCATGTTTGCAGAGGTCTAGTTGCAGTTGAGAAGGTCTAGTGTACTGGGGTTCTTTTTATACACACCCGAGACCTAATTGATCCATTATTAGTCACAGGTGAAGCTCATATGACAAGGCGACAACACTTATATCTTGGCAAAAATTTACTCAATGGGCTTTACCAAGCTGTGAATACTTTTTGTCAGTTTCGTTTTGCACTGAAACATTATTACAAAAGGATTAAAATGACCCATTGCTTGTAACAAAATCTTGATTAGAAATATATTTTAGCGGCACTTCAGGTCAATTTGTACACAAGCGTCAAGACTTTTGTCAGGGACTGTGTGTGTGTATATCTATATATATAGTGTGTGTAGATAGATAAGATACACACACACTATATATATATATGTGTGTGTGTGTGTGTGTGTGTGTGTGTGTGTGTGTGTATCTACCTACACACACTAATTATATATATATATATATATATATATATATATATATATATATATATATATATATATATATATACATACATATACACATATACATACATACATATACACACACACACACACACACACACACACACACACGGCTCAAAATTTCAAGTCCTGAGCCACTAGCCAGGCCTTAAGAGTTACTCGCCACCAGTTGCCCCACCCAACACCTCCCCTGCCCTACCCCTAAGTCCGCCCCTAAACACGACCTTGTAAATTATCTCATGAATTTACACTGTTAAATATATTAAGCAGAATTACGTTCCAAAAATAATTATTAACGATAGTAAAATAAAGCATATCAGTACCCATCTGTGCCCGTGAACGCAGCCTTAGTGTGCCCCATCAGTTGCAGCCTTACAGTGCCCCATCAGTTGCAGCCTTGCTACTGGGGGGGGGGGGGATCAGGAGAGCATACACTGGGGGGGGGGGGGGAATCAGGAGATCAAATACCTTTTCCCCCCTCACTGTATGTGGCAAACTATTACACACATGCAGCATGTAAAAACAAGATAGAAAGAATGAATAGTGACAAAATGTGACAGGAAGGTCCCCCCACCCCCATTCCCAAAATACTCTGGCTGCTTCGAGGAGACCAAAATAACTTCAACGTAGAAAGCTGATGGTGCAACAATTTCCACAGGAACCTGCACTGAAACACAAATCAAGTATCAAGCTTGTATGCAATGCATGAGAATATTCACCTCATCTGTACTTCCCTGTACCCATTTCTTCATAGCTTGCGAGAACATTGAACCTAGAAAAGAGAAGCAACGTTACCATTATCATCATCTCAAATGTTCTTGGCTGTTACATTGACCCAGTCATTTCAATTTAGCATGTTCTGACTTGCATGCTTGCTCAAGGTCAGTAACAAACATACTGGACTCAATGGTGACAGAAGCTAGCATAACTAGAAGAATGGCAGCCTCCAGTAAGGGTATCCTTTAGTTTACACAATTTAAAAGGACCAGTGAACCCAAAAAGTGATATTTCAATGGTAGGGTGAGCCGCTTGACGACTTCTTGCATTTCCTAGGAATTACAAAGACAAGATTTAAGAAAGTGGCAGACATTCACCTTTGGATTTTTTCACATCAGGCTCCGGTTCAGACTCTCGGATGAACTGACCCAGGTCACTAACTGTGCCAAAAGTCATTTTTCTGCAAGTAAAAGGATACATGGAAAATATAAATTTAAGAAATGCAATGTATTCAGTTTACCAGGAATAATTAATTTTCTTCTTCCAATACCGGAGTTCAGGCATTCTTACCCTGCATACGCTCGTTGATAAAGTGACTCGGGATCCAGGCTTGCAGCATCCACAGTTATTGCTTCATCAAAATTTTTCAAAATCTTTACATTGCTTTTTTTGACATTAACCTGGAATAACAAATAGGTTAGCATCATGCATAAAAAAGTGCTGAATTGACTAAAAATACAGTTCTGGCACATTTGTTTAGATGTAGACAACAGAGGCCCATTCACACTTCTGCTTTCCTGCACGGTTTACTCCATGAAAATGCTTTTGCAGAAATCCTATTCATTATTTTAAAGGGGTTGTAAAAAGGTAAAAAAATGTTCCCCCTAAATAGCTTCCTTTACCTTAGTGCAGTCCTCCTTCACTTACCTCATCCTTCCATTTTGCTTTTAAATGTCCTTATTTCTTCTGAGAAATCCTCACTTACTGTTCTTCTGTCTGTAACTCCACAAAGTAATGCGAGGCTTTCTCCCTGGTGTGGAGTGTCGTGCTTGCCCCCTCCCTTGGACTCTCCGATAAAGCCTCGCATTACTGTGTGGAGTTACAGACAGAAGAACAGTAAGTGAGGATTTCTCAGAAGAAATAAAGACATTTAGAAGAAAATTTGAAGGATGAGGTAAGTGAAGGAGGACTGCACTAAAGGTAAAGGAAGCTATTGAGGGAAAAAAAAAATTGTACCTTTACAACCCCCTTTAACCACTTGACAACCGCCCACTGTAAATATACATCATGTATTTAAAAATGGGTATCTCGGTAACGGCAGCAGCTGCTGCCACAACCAAGATATCCATCTCTTCAGTGGGCGGTCGGGTCCTTCGGCTGTCATTGTGGTGAGGACAACATCGCCCCCATCCGTCCTTTGCTGAGCGGAAGTGACGTCTTTAAGGGTAAAAGTTTGACGCCATGCCACGAGCGGGCGCAATTTTTAAGCGTGACATGTTGGGTATCATTTTACTCGGCGAAACATTATCTTTCAGAACATATAAAAAAATTGGGCAAAATGTATTGTTGTCTTATTTTTTAATTAAAAAAGGGCACTTGTAAGACCGATGCGCAAATACGGTGTGACAAAAAGTATTGCAATGACCGCCATTTTATTCTCTAGGGTGTTAGAAAAAAAATATATATATAATGTTTGGGGGTTTTAAGTAATTTTCTAGCAAAAAAAAAACTGGTTTTGTTTCGTAAAGAATCTGAAAAACAGGCTCGGTGGGCTAGATCATATGAAGGGGTAAAGCTACCTTCTTGTGTATTTTCACATAAAATAAGCTGGTCCAAAATTGTACAAAAAAAAGTTGGTTATGTTTTAAAGAGGTGAAAGATTTAGGGAACATCTGCGTTCTGAATGGTTCATGCTCAATTTGCATAATGCATTAATAAAAAACCAAACACTTTACCACAAGGCAACATTAACCTAAAATGCACATTACTGCATATGTTTAGATGTAAAAATACCCTTATTCCCCCATGCACTTTGCACTACCACTCATTTAAAATGGCATCCACACCTATGCTGAAGCAAACCAGAATGTACAGAAAGTGAGGTGACTTTTTTAGCCAATGCCTTATGTTATTGCATAAATGCACTGCATATTATAATGCAAAATACTGCAAAGTATTGTACATTATTGGACTAAAGGCCTGGAGGGGCCCTCAAACTTAAGCTCCTGAGCAGTTGAAAGATTTGGAAGCATAGCTATACTGAAGAAGCCCCTCGACCCACCCGTATAACAGAGCAGTCAAAGCACTCTTTTATTATGTATTTGTGAGACTGAATTCGAACTCTTCCAAAGACAGAGAGGCACCGAACCGAACATTAGTCTATCAGTAGGTTCTAATTTGGGGAACCTAAAAGGCGTTGTAAAGGAATTTTTTTCCCCCCTAAATAACTTTCTTTACCCTTAGTGCATTCCTCCTTCACCTACCTCATCCTTCCAATTTGCTTTTAAATGTCCTTATTTCTTCTGAGAAATCCTCACTTCCTGTTGTTCTGTCTAACGCCACACCGTAATGCAAGGCTTTCTCCCTGGTGTGGAGAAAGCCTCTTGAGGGGGAGGGGCGAGCAGGAGGGTCAGGACGCCCTCTACGCTGCAAATGGAGAAAGGAGCCGTGTGTTAGTGGGCACCCTGACACTACTGCTCGCCCCCTCCCCCTCAAGAGGCTTTCTCCACACCAGGGAGAAGGCCTTGCATTACTGTGTGTAGTTACAGACAGAAGAACCGGAAGTGAGGATTTCTCAGAAGAAATAATGAGGTAAGTGAAGGAGGACTGCACTAAGGTAAAGGAAGCTATTTAGGGAAAACATTCTTTTCCTTTACAACCCCTTTAAGTGTCGCTAAAAATTGAGTAGATAAGTTCGATATCGCAGTCCCTTTACATCTATACAATAAAATGTAATAATCCTCAAACAGATTACTGTGTAACTATCACTGGCAGAGAGGGGGTTAACACTATGGGGCGATGAAGGGGTTGACTGTGTTCCCTATAGTGTGTTTTAACTGTAGAGGGATGGGACTCACTATGGGGAACTCACGATCTGTCATCTCCTCTAAGAACAGGGATGTGTGTGCGCACGCGCACACACACACACACACACACACACGTTCTTCCTTTCATGCCCACAATCACTTGCGTCCGGTGGTCTTCACGAGCATCAGCACCCCCACTGTGCAGCGCAAGCGCTATCCCGCTTAAAAGGGACAGACATACAGCTATGACGGTCCGCAGGAACGAGCCGACCTGCCGCAAAGTGTCCGATGTGTCTGCCGCAATATCACAGTCACGATAAAAATAGCCGATCACCGCCATTACTAGCAAAAAAAATTATAAAAACATCATCAATCGATCCCCTATTTTGTAGACGCTATAACTTTTACGCAAACCAATCAATATACGCTTATTGAGATTTTTTTTTACCAAAAATATATAGAAGAATACGTATTGGCCTAAACGGAGGTAAAAATATGACCACGCAATTGTCATTCAAATTGTGACAGCGCTAAAAGCTGAAAATTGATCTGGACAGGAAGGGGGTGAAAGTGCCCTGTAGGCAAGTGGTTAAACTAGGTTTTAATACAATTACTTTTAGCCATATTTAAATAAAGGTGTATGGTGGCACTTGCCAATACTGTCAAAAACAAAGTAATAATAATTAAAACTCCACTGTCCCACCAACCATCAACATCAATGATGAGGGGAGTGAAATAGGTGATAATGAAAATAAAATAGTACACCTACTGAAAAGCAATGATGTACCAATAATAAACAATACTAAACAAAGTGCAAGTGCTTCATATAGCATCCAATGAGTGGTAAAAAATAGTCCAATATTCAGTGAATAATATTAAATTAGATAAATAAATGATGGTTGGTGGGACGGTGGAGTTTTAATGAGTGAGACACTTTTTCACATTATTATTTTTACTTTGTTTTTGACAGTATTGGCAAGCGCCACCATACCCCCTTATTTAAATAGTGTTATTTGTGTGTGAGCGCATATCTGGTGGCTGCTGCATTATATTTTCATTATTTTAGTTATTGATTTATTTAGTTACTTTGTAGGTATTGCGCATTAAGTTCCCCCCTTTTGACTTTTAGCCATATTTTACTTTGTCGCTCATTTCATGTTTAAAGGCCCAGTTCACACGGGTACGACATACACCCGCAGTCTACCTGCAGACTATATGCACAGAAGTGGGTGCAAATACCTGTCTTAGACAGGTATCTGCACCCCCCTCCCCACTGAAAGGTGCCAATTGTGGCACTAGGGGGATCCGATAAGCCGAAATTCCACTTTAGGGTGGTGCTCCGCTTTAACTGATCTGACACATGTCGTTACAACTTTAGAAAAGGTTCATGCACTACTTTGGTCCAAATTTGGTCTGTTTTCGGCCCATTCAATATCAAAGTTGGATCCCCGTCCTAACCAGCTTGTGACATCTGACATGGCAATTACAGCAGCAGGAAAAGTAATTTATGTCACACT
This sequence comes from Rana kukunoris, assembly GCA_029574335.1. Taxonomy (NCBI): domain Eukaryota; kingdom Metazoa; phylum Chordata; class Amphibia; order Anura; family Ranidae; genus Rana; species Rana kukunoris. Next base: position 535,908,399 of record CM056050.1, on the reverse strand, counting down.
GGGAATGTTTAGATTGGTCAAAGGACAAATCAGACTCTTAAAGCGGAGCTCCACCCTAAAGTGAAACTTGCTCTCATCGGAACCCCCCCCCCCTCCGGTATCACACTTGACACCTTTCAGGGGGTTAAAGACACGTATTTGCACCCACTTCTGGCCACACAGTCTGCGGGTAGACTGCGAGCAGGACGTCAGATTTCCGCACCCCCCCATTGTGGTCTGGAAAACACACAGCTCCCAGAACACAGAGGGGACCAGTAAGCACGGCGCACACGACTCGCGTCGCTTCACTACCTGGTTCCCTCACTGAGGATGGCGGTGCTGGACTCCAGGACAGGTAAGTGTGCTAATATTAAAAGTCAGCAGCTGCAGTATTTGTAGCTGCTGGCTTTTAATATTTTCATTTCGGGAGACATCCGCTTTAAGTCGGAGCAAAATCGTATCCTTCTCATCCAAGTCAGATGGAAGTAGGCCCGAAGTCTCACGGACAAAGTAGGATGATAGTCGTACAACAGTCGTGTAGCACCAGTGTGAACCAGGACTTACAATATTAGATGTTTGCTGCTTATGTATTGTTCTCCACTAAAAAGGACTGAAACACAGACTGTGAAATACGCTATTGCAGCGTGAGGAGAGAGCGGATAACCAGCTAGTGTGAAAGGGGACATCGGCACAGATCATCAGTGTGCCGATGATCAGTGCAGCCCCATCAGTGCCGACCATCCATCAGCACACATCAGTAAAGGGGGGAGAGAAACATAAGTACATTTTTATTTTTTTATTTACTGCTCCTAAACAGTATTGGTTTTAAATGTATAAAGACACAGAAGAATCCCATTAAACAGAAAACTATATTACTGTTGAGCAGCACCTGAGAGCTTGAGTTCTCAGAAGAGCCAGAATACAGCTCATGGTTGGGTGTGCCTTGACTCCCTTGACCGACATTGCCTGCTGCACTCCAACTGTAGTCTTCTCCTCGAACTGAGTGGATGAGATCATTCAAGTATTTGTAATATAGATTGCTGGAGAGAAAACCAGGCAAGAAGACCTGAAATAAAAAATGTATATCAATTTGTAATAATGATACTAATATAAAATATTAATACTGCAAGTTAGTTGTATTCATATGCAGAAAAATTTAAAAAGTTACTTACTGGTAACGTCTTTTCCAGGAGTCTTTCAGGACAGCAACCTATGAGAGACCTCGGCTCCTCCCTTCTTTAGGAAACACCGCCCAGCCTAGATTTAAAAAAGCCATGCTTTCCTGCCAGCTCCTCAGTTCTTCAAGAGCAACGCCGGCCAGCTAGGGATACAAGAACACATCATAAAAAATGTTTTTGATAGTTCGAGTCAGGAACCCAAAAGGAAAAACCGATAAGGGTGGGTACACGGTGCTGTCCTGAAAGACTCCCGTAAAAGATGTTACCAGTAAGTAACTCAAATTTTCCCATATAGTCTTTCAGGACAGAAACCTATGAGAGGATAAGCGAGCACTTACCCTTAAGGTGGGACTACGGCTTACAGGACTGTGTCCAAAGAGCATGATCCCTTTGCTGACAAGATCAGCCTCTAGTGTCAGGTAAAAGGTACGAGAGCTGAATCAAGTTGCCGCTGCACAGATCTGGCGTGGAGTAGCCTCAGCTTCTGAGATCTCCCTACATATAGGCTTGTTCGCCAAGGTCATCTTGCCCAGGTACTGCTAGAGATTTTAACCCTTACTTTTAGGAAGGAAACCCATTATTGACATATGAACCAAAGTTCAAAGGAAGATCCCACGAGGGCCAACAATGAGTAAAGTTTGGTCCTACTTGGTAAACTGCAGACCTAACACTGGTCCAGCTGCCGTAATGCCTCCCAATCTCAGGTAAGTGGAGCATATAATATAATCTTAAGGGATCCCACTTAGTAGGCAGACCACCCGGTTCCCAGAACCTGGGTCCTTTAAGTCAGTGTGATACAATGTGAAAGACTGAAGTGTTCTATGCCCACCAGTAAGACTGTGGGTGGGCAAAATGGCATAGCACCTGGGGAAAATGCCAGCTCTAAGCGACGGCATCTACCCAAGAGCGCCAACCCTTCACTGGTTTAGGCCTAGAGAGAAAGTTTTTATGGGAGAAAACCCAGATTCTAGTTCCCAGAGGAAACTAGAAATTCCAGGGTTAACCACCCTATAGATGGTTCCTATGGAAGTGCCTGCAACTGCAAGAAGAGGACTGCACAGAGTTTACTCATAACTTCCGTTATCAGATGAGATTGGGTGCATTCAGGGTGCTGTGGCCATAGACCAGCCTTCCTACCTGGGTCACCCTTTAATTTCACAGGAAGGGCTCTGGCCCTGTCTGCTATGCGATTCAAGAATCACCTCCCAGGACAAAGAACAGATCCCCTGTGGGATATCGGACAGTCTTGGACATGCCGTTTGCACCCACCACTTGGGGGGCTGCCCATCTCTGTTTTTCTTGTCCTCCTGCAACCACCTCATCCAGAGAAATTTTGTAATGCGGGGGTCTACTGGATTCACCATCCAGGCCTTCTCCCACTTCAGTGTTTTAGAAACCTGTGCATCTTACTAGGGTTTGGTCACCTGAAGGCCATTAACCCTCAGTGATGCCATACAGGGGGTCACCCCCTGATAGCGGGCTCTGGTTTCTTCACCGTTTGTGAGTCGACCAGGAAATGTCTGCCTGAAAATTTTAGGTGAGCTGGTTTGCTGGTCCTACACAGGTAAAGTTTTCACTGCAGTGCCTATAGTGTAAACCATGTGAGCGGAACCCTCTGGTCATGAGAGCACTCTACCCAGCCAATATGTCATGTATATCAAACGCCAGCCTGAGTTTGGGGCATACCTCACACATACACAGGGAGAAGCCACAACATGATGCAAGTACTAGAATGTTGGGTGATCTGAACTAACCACCCCAGTGTTGCCAAGTAGAAGTGCCAGCCACACTGGCCTTCACCCCTGGCTAGACACGTCTGAGTCACCAGGAGACCGCTCATGGAACTGACTCTCAGGCCCATCAAATCAGTGACCCAGAGCTAAAGGGTTAACCGCTGAGCAACTTCATAAAAGTGACTTGTCAAAGGTCAGAAGGAGCCGACAAGAGGACAAGATCCTATGTCTCCAGGCAGACTCCCATTGCTGCACTGACTGTGAGCAATGACTTGCCTTTCAGCGGCCAGCCTAGTTTTTTACCACATGCGATTTTAGCCATACCCACTCCATACACCTCGTGAAGGAAAAAAAAAAATAAGGATTCCACTTCACCCAGTCCCTACTGGTTACCGGGGGGGGGGCACTCAAAGGTTGTGCATGGAAATTACAAACACTTCAGGCTTACCTGTGAGGTGCTGGGGTCTGCTTCCGCTACCTGTGCAGATGTCGCAGAAGAGTCCATCCCACTCCTTTGGTGGTCTGCAGCAACTGCTGGGACTTCCTCTTTTGAAAACCAGACCAGCAGGGATGCCAAGCCGAAGTTCTCACCTCTAGGCCACAGAGATGCCACATGTCCAGCAGAAGGTGCATGTGCTGTTCAGTTCAGTACCTAGGTTAGGAACGGCTTTCCCTCATTAGGATTTGAACTCGGGTCCCAGCAGACCAATCAGAGCCCTTAGCCTCTGCGCTACCATCCACGCTCCCTCTTTGCGCCGTATGAAGACTGTAACCAGCGCCCGCAGATGACATCATACGCCCCGGAAGTGACAGCGCTGGATGCTTCCTGTGGGCCAGCGTGGAGCGCAATAGGTCCGCCCCCTCACACGCTGCAGCTTCCTTATTTCCCCTTGACATACCAGCCATGGTGTCGGAAAGGAAAAATATTCTGCCATGTCGCCTATGCAATTGCGCCAAATGGGGCAACCAAAAATAGAAACCTCCAGTCCCCCTTTCCCCTCGGAGGAGGACGGAAGAAAAAGGTATAGTACCCTACTACTGCTGGTGAGGTACAGTCTGGGGCTGTGGGATTTTATCACCCACCCCGTTTTCTAGGAGGCAGTCCAAACCCTGGGACCTTCCCCCTCCACCAGCCAGACACGTAGGGACCCCCCCCCCCCCCGCAGAGAACATAGAACCACCAGCCCCTGGGTTGCATGTGCCTCCTCCCCTCCGACCACCAAAAGGGAACCCCCACCTGCGGAGCTACAGGTGACAAACAGGTAAGGTATGCAACCCTTAAAACACCCCTGCCGTGAAAAAGGATGGTCTGGCCTCTGAAGCCTCCAGCCACCTGTGCGATTTTTCCGGCTCCTCATCAACCAAAGCCCAGCCCTCTTGCAGCATCCACAGCTGGAACCGGAAGCCGCGGATCAAGGAGAGGTGCACATCCCCCGCTGGAAGTGACGTCACCCCCCACACGGCCCCGCTGTGAGCTTCGATGCTACTCGCAAACAAAAATGCCAGAGGGAGAAACAGTGCCTCCTTCTGAGTCTCCACTGAGAACCTAAAAGCAGGCCCCTAAAGCATCCCACGACACGATCTCGGGAGCTGGGGGGGTGGGGTGGGACAACAGAAAAATAAAATATGGCTGCCAGGTAACCTCTCTCCAAGGCTTCGCACCGCCACTAGTCCCCAGAGACCTATGTCCCCTTCCTGGACCTACAGGCATCAGCCTCCATGGCTGTCTTTAGCCACGAATTCTCGCAGTGTTTCCATGCCGGAGGAAAACACCGAAACTGAGGAGCTAGCGGGGAAGCATGCCATCTAGGCTGGGCAGTGTATCCTAAGAAGGGAGGAGCCGAGGTCTCTCATAGGCTGTCCTGAAAGACGATATGGGAAAAAAAAAAGCACAGGCATTACCTGGAGAGAGCTGTTGCAATCTCTTATACAATTATCATTTTCAACAGCGCTCTTGTAAAAAAGACACCAAACTCAGTCCCCAAATTCCTGAATCAGCAAAAAGGCTGCTGAAAGCGAGGGACCCAGATCCTGTAAATATAGTGGCATGTCATCTGCATACAATGACACGTGTCCCTCCAGCTGTACCACTCGAAGACCAGAGAAGGTATCACTAGACCTCAACTTAGTCGCTAGGGGCTCTGTGGCCAGGGCAAACAGCAGTGGAGACAACGGGCACCCTTGTCTAGTCCCACGAAAAATGGGAAAAGCCTCAGAGATAATACCATTAATAAGGATAAGATCCGGCGTGTTCACATAGTCCATGTGCAGAGCCCGCATGGAAGTCGGCACTGCGCTAATCACAAGCAGCGAGACATTGCCCCGATGCGCAGCTGCATAGATCGGAAAAATGTCTTACTACCCGTGATTAGCGCATCACCGACTTCCTGGCAGGCTCTGCACGTGGACTGTGCAAACACGCTGGAGCGCATCCTTAACCATTATCCCATAATCTCATCAATGGTTCGGTGTATAATAGTTTCACAAAGGAGAAAAATACGGTGCCAAACCCATAGAGTCCAGAAGACTAAACAGGTAAGGCCACTCCACCGAGTCAAAAGCCTTCTTTGTGTCTAAAGAAGCCGCCACCCATGTCTCAGAATTGTCATGTCTAGCCTGAAGGTTCAGAAAGAGTCTCCCCTAATATTCATCTGAGCACATCTCCCTCAGATCCCAATTGATCCGCATTCACAAGCTTGAGAACAGCTTTTCTATTGACCTCCCAATATATCAATCTAAACACAACATAATCAGAATACTTGTGACTGCACATGTATTCTATGGAAACTTAATAAAGACCGACTTATTTCTATACTGGCAGAAAGACATGTTTCACTATGCAAACAAAAGTTTATGGTCAGAATGTCATGATCTCACCTTCTCCATAGTGGTCCAAGCCTGACGCAAGGGGGTGGTGAAGCAGTTTGGAAGTGGGCCACCTTCCCGGCAGATGTTGGACTCAATTTCCAGACGCACAGTGTCATCAAACCCTAAAGGGTGTGTTGCTTGCAGAGAAAAATACCTAAAGAGTATACAAAAAAAAAAAAAATCACTTAGACTTACAGACCTCCATTTTGTAAAACATTTCATGTACATGCTGATTGGATATAAGCACGATATCATGCATTCTAGAATATAAAATAACATACATTCTAGACTTTAAGAAATGTAAACTGCATCTTAAACAACGAATACTTACTTATCATAGAGGATCATGGCATCATTTTGCGCCTCCTGCCCATCATACTGGCCATTCTTAGCTGCAAGCTGAGACTGGAAGTTGTCAGCAGCCAACCAGAACTGCAATATGTTTACTGCATCCTCCTTCTCCATGTACTGTGAAAAACAATACTTTATTACTTCACTGAACCTAGTGGCTTTTTTAGAGTGGATAATAAAAAAAGCAAAGCAACACTTGAGGAAGAAGGTCAAGAGTTACAGAAAGTAACCCTTTATTGATGCATGGGAACCTCTCCAAGCAATCAGCTATTGTGAAATATTTTATAAAGCATTAAATGACTGGTCTTTTGCGTGGCATAATTTCCAAACTAAAGTCATATGAACTTACACAACCAGACCATGCAAAACTGCAGAGATGTTGTGCAAAGTGCAGTAACCAAAATAAGCTTTGAGAATGGCAACAAGTCAGTAAAGAGAGGATATCTGATTTGGTGCAATCACTTGCATTTAAAAGGGTAACTCCACTTTAATTAAATAAAAGGAGAAAAAAGAAAAAAACATAGGATATTCAATTGCTTCACAAGTCATATTATAATTGAAATGTTATTAAAAATGGCCTTTCATTTTTAATCTGAAGCCACTATAATTTTCTGAAAATACAATGCAATATGGCTACTTAGCATTGTTTTATACATAGAATGTATACAGAACGCCTCCCAGAAACATTTTCTGCTTGTGCGATTGTCTCCCCAATGGAACAATAGGAACTACTCTAAAAGGGATGCAGACCCAGCAGCTTTCCTCATTAGTGCTCTGCAGCTGCACAGCCGATTATGAAACCACACCCATTAGACCCACTTGCCACAGAGGCACAGAAGAACAAACAGTAATTTCTTCAGAACAACAAAAAGGTAGGAATCTGCAACAAAGGTTGATATAATCCTTTTTAATGTAGATAGAATACCCAGAGGGGAATGTTTTTTCTCAACAAATGTTGAGTTACGCTTTAATGAAAAGTGATTTAATTCATTAAAAGATACCAAAAAAGAGAACCCTCATTTCAAGCTTATAGCAAATCCCAGCAACTACTCTGCATCTGATAAAGTCACATAAAAAAAAAAAAAAGATAAAAAAAATTGTAAAATGTGGGCTCTACCTTAAGGCCCCTTTCACTCTACTGCGACCTCTAAGTCATGCGATTTCGCCTTAGGTCCCTTTGACACTTGTATGACTTGTCCCACAATTTGGGACTGCAAAGTAGCATGACAAGTCGTTCCCCATGATTTCCAATGACAACCATTCATATTAGTATGACTTCAAGGTCGTGCCGAGTTCAAAATAGTCCCTGAACTACTTTGGTCAGACTTTGATGCAAGTTCAGATTCATAGACCTCAAGTCTCCCTTAAATCGCTTCCAGAAAGCACTGGTAACTGGAAAATGGCCTGGTAATAAAGCAGTAATAGGGAGGTTGATACTCAACTGGCTGATGAGCATACAGGTTTGTTTTATGGTGTCCAAACCAAACCCACGTGCATCTGAGCCCGCAGGCTGCTTTCACTACAATTATCCGATCTGCCATACTGCATCTTTTAACAAACTAAGAAAAGATGAAAACATTACATGGCCAAATTAAAAAGGAGAAGTATAGCCAAAGCTTGTTTGGCTGTACTTCTCCTGTGGATCACAGGAGTACAATTAGTTTTGCACTTCTGTGACCCGTTTTCAGCCGAGATCGGGCTGTAGTCCACTCTCTGCTGATGTCACAGAAGTCAGACTAGGAGCTACATCATCACAACAATGGAAGTCAGTATCTGCCAGGTCCCTGGACCGACACGAGGCTCAGCCACCCAGTGACCCGCTGAGTGTGTGAGCCGGCCGCTCCGCCGCCTCTACAGCCCAGCGCTCCAGAAAGCGTTGAGGAAGCAGAGAAGAGAGCCGTCACTGACAGCCTGCAGCATTCTGCTCACCGAGCCTTCACAAACTAAGCGATTGGCGGTGTTCGATCGCTCAGTGTAAAGGGGGACCGATGCTGCATCCACCTAGGTAAGTAGGATACTGGACCAACCCCATACTTCTCTTTTAAAATCGTTGATTGACAATGAGTAACATAAATGATAATGCGTGATAAAACCAGAAACAAATTGGCGTACTCTTACCTCTGAAAAGTAAAAGAGTGCTGATTCGCAGAACAATATATCTGACAGGTAAACTACTCCACTGGTCAACACTTCAATCTGATATTTACAGAAATGCTGACTGCGCAAAAATTCAGGAAAGTGCCTGTACAACAGGGAGGAAACAATTAATAACTCTCGGACATTGATCATAAACAAACATAGCCAATCAGTAAAATATTTTTTTTATCAAAAAGCACAATATTCTTTATCCAAAGATATTTTGACGCTACAATTCTACAGTATTGGTTAAAAAAAAAAATGACGGCAACCCTTTAAAAGGGGTTGTAAAGGTAAAAAAAAAAAAAAAAGTTTCCTAAATAGCTTCCTTTACCTTAGTGCAGTCCTCTTTCACTTACCCCATCCTTCCATTTTGCTTTTAAATGTCCTTATTTCTTCTGAGAAATACTCACTTCCTGTTCTTCTGTCTGTAACTACACACCGTAATGCAAGGCTTTCTCCCTGGTGTGGAGTGTTGTGCTCGCCCCCTTCCCTACAACGTAGAGAGCATCCTGACTCTCCTGTAGTCCAAGGGAGGGGGCGAGCACGACACTCCACACCAGGGAGAAAGCCTTGCATTACTTTGTGGAGTTACAGACAGAAGAACAGAAATTGAGGATTTCTCAGAAGAAATTAGGACATTTAAAAGCAAAATGGAAGGATGAGGTAAGTGAAAGAGGACTGCACTAAGGTAAAGGAAGCTTTTTAGGGAAAAAACATTTTTTACCTTTACAACCCCTTTAACTGGTTATTGGCAAAAACACAAAAGCTACAAAAGCTACAAAAGTAAGATTTTGGAAGTATATTTATATTAACCCTTAACCTTCCTCTAGTTTCAGCCATTAGGCCCATAAAACATTTCTTCAGGTAAGGAAGGCTGGGTTGTTGGGGAATGCAACCATGTTTCAGGTCACACTCTAAAATTGGGTGTAACATGAAACATGTTCATAAAGATGGAGTATGTCTAACTTTTGATATTTGGATATATGTATTCATTTGTTGGCACAGATTCTTAAAAAAGGGATTTTTAAATACAGCTTACCTGTAAAATCCTTTTCTTGGAGTACATCACGGGACACAGAGCGGCATATTCATTACTATATGGGTTATATGGAGTACCTTCAGGTGTGGACACTGGCAATCTCAAACAGGAAGTCCCCTCCCTATATAACCCCCTCCCCTAGAGGGAGTCCCTCAGTTTTGTAGCAAGCAGTATGCCTCCCAAAATGGTCACCCAAAAGAGGGGTGGGAGCTCTGTGTCCCATGATGTACTCCAAGAAAAGGATTTTACAGGTAAGCTGTATTTAAAAATCCCTTTTTCTTTCTCGTACATCACGGGACACAGAGCGGCATATTCATTACTATATGGGATGTCCGAAAGCAATGCTTTAATGAGGGGAGGGAGACATCTTCCAAAGAAGGATTTAATTTTAGAGGTATACTCGGATACTAGTAAATCCAACTTAAACGAGAAATGTAAATCTCAAATCAAATCAAGGGAGCCCCCTCAGATCCTGAGGAGCTTGAATCGCGGCCTGTAGTACTGACTGCCCAAAGGCTGTATCCGCATTCCTTCTTACGTCCAATTGATAAAATTTTGTAAACGTGTGGACTGATGACTACGTTGCTGCCTTGCATATTCGAGCCATAGAGATCTGATGATGTGCTGCCCAGGAGGTGCCCCTGGCCCTGGTAGAATGGGCCTTTACCGACAAAGGAGGAGGCACCTCTTCAAACCGCAGGCCCGAACAATTAATTGTTTAATCCATCTTGCGATGGTGGATCAAGCGGCTGCCTGACCCATCTTGGGCCCTTCCGGTAAAACGAACACCACATCTGTTTTCCGAACCTTCTCTGTAGCTTTAAGATAGGCCCTTACGGCCCTGACAATATCCAACGTATGCAGCAACCCCTCTTTTGTAGAGGTGGGTTTTTGGAAGAAGGATGGAAGTACCACATCCTGGTTCAGGTGGAAACTGGATATAACCTTTGGTAGAAAGGAAGGATGAGGACGGAACCCCGCCCTATCCTTATGCAAAATGAGATATGGTTCCTTACAAGATAAGGCTGCCAATTCCGATACTCTCCTGGCCGAAACTATGGTGATCAGAAATACCGACTTTCTAGTCAGTAAAATCAAGGTACCTCAGCCAACGGCTCAAGAGGTTGTTTCTGTAGGGATGACAGAACAAGATTTAAGTCCCATGGACAAAGTGGTGACTTGACAGGAGGATTAATACGCAAGACCCCCTGTAAGAAGGTCTTTACCAGCGAGTGGGTAGCCAGCGGCCTCTGAAACCACACTGACAGAGCTGAGATCTGTCCCTTGATTGTGCTTAGTGCCAGGCCTTTATCCACTCCTAGCTGGAGAAAACTTAACACCCTATCAATAGTATATTTGCGGGAATTCCATCTTTTGGATTCACACCAGCCTACGTAGTTCCTCCACACCCTGTAATAAATCACCCTGGAGACCGGCTTTCTAGCCCTAATCAGGGTAGGGATTACCTGCCTAGACAGACCTCTACCCCTGAGAATCAGGGATTCAGCCTCCAGGCCGTCAAATTTAGACGCCGTAATGTAGGGTGGAGGATCGGGCCTTGTGAGAGTAGGTCTGGTTGTAGAGGAAGAGTCCAAGGGTCTCCCACTGCCATCTTCAGGACTAGTGAGTACCAAGTCCTCCGGGGCCAAGCCGGAGCTACTAAAATGACTGGCTTGTGCTCCACTCTGATCTTGCGCAACAGGCGAGGGAGTAACTGTAGCGGAGGGAATGCATATAGAAGTTTGAATTGATGCCAAGGGCAAACCAACGCATCGGTTCCGCAGGCCATAGGATCCCTCGTTCGAGACACGAACCTGTCTAGTTTCTTGTTGAACCTGGATGCCATTATATCTACGTCTGGCATTCCCCACCTCTGGCAGATTGTCTGAAAGACCTGGGGATGCAGAGACCACTCCCCTGGCGACAGACTCTGGCGACTTAAGAAGTCTGCCTGCAGGTTGTCCACTCCGGGAATGAATATCGCCGAAATGCAGGGTACATGAACCTCTGCCCACTGAAAAATCAAGCTCACCTCCCTCTGAGCGGCCCGACTTCTGGTTCCCCCTTGGTGGTTTATGTATGCCACCGCCGTGGCATTGTCTGACTGGATTCTCACCGGGAACCCCTTTAATCTGGAGGTCCATGCCAGAAGGGCTAGGCGAGCAGCTCTGATCTCCCAGATATTGATGGGGAGCTGCCTCTCTGCTTTCACCCCAGTTCCCTGGCGAGAGGACCCCTCGAAGACCGCCCCCCCCAGCCTGCCAGGCTGGCGTCTGTGGTAACTACCTTCCAGACAACAGGGCTGAAGGATTTTCCCTTTAGAAGATTCTGGGGGTTCAACCACCAGGCCAGGCTTTGTCGGACCCTTGATGATAGCGTCAAAGGGGACTCTAAGGCATGTGCCCTCTTGCCCCAGGCTGCTAGAATGGCTGCCTGTAGGACGCGAGTGTGGATCTGAGCGTATGGTACTGCCTCGAACGTGGCCACTAGCTTGCCTAGTAATCGCATACACAGGCGAATAGTTGGTTTTTTCTTGTTTAGAACCAACTGAACCAGCCCCTTGATAGCCTCGATCTTTACCAGGGGCAGGAACACTCTTTGCTGTTCTGTGTCTAACCTCATGCCGAGGTATTCCAACTGCTTTGTAGGCTGGAACGCTGACTTTCCCCGGTTTAGGACGCAGCTGAATTCTTCGAGGTACCGAACCGTGAGGTTTACTGCCTTTTGCAGACCCGGTCGTGAGTGATCTATGATTAAAAGGTCGTCCAAGTATGCTAGGACTGTGACCCCTTGGATCCTTAAATTGGCCAGAACTGGGGCTAGGATCTTCGTGAATACCCGGTGGGCCGTGGCCAGCCCGAAGGGGAGCGCCCTGAATTGGAAGTGTCGCTGCCCCACCGCGAAGCGTAAAAATCTTTGATGCGACTGAAAGATTGGTACATGAAGGTAAGCATCCTTTATGTCTATGGAGGCCAGAAAATCGTCTTTCTGAAGCGCGGCGGCTGCTGACCGGATGGATTCCATCCGGAAGGAACGAACCTTTAGGTAACCGTTTAACCTCTTTAGGTCCAAGATTGGCCTGACATCGCCGTTGGGCTTTGGTATGACAAAGAGATTGGAATAGAAACCTAGCCCTTGCTCTTGGGCTGGCACCTCTATTATTACGTCCTGGTAGAGCAGGTGATCCAAAGCTGCCAGCAATGATGCCTTCCTTGCTGGATCCCTTGGTAGCCTTGATTCTTGAAAATGAGGCGGAGGATACCTTAGAAACTCCAGTCTGTAGCCTGTGGTTACAGATGCCCGGATCCATTTGTCGGGGATCTTGGCTTCCCAAACTTCTGAGAAGAAACGAAGCCTTCCCCCCACCCGCAAGAGTGGGGGCGCCCCTTCATAAGGCAGACTTAGGGGCTGTCTTTGTCGGCTTGCGATACCACGGCCTCTTACCCCCAGGGGTCTGTCCCTGCGATCTACTGTTAACGTTGGATCGTGCAGGCGGCCGTCGATACTGCCTGGAATTTGAGGGCCCCGAGACAGGAAAGAGCTGCCTTTTAAATGTAGGACCCCGGAATGTCTTTTTGACCGGTAAAAGGGTACTCTTGCCATTTGAAATAGTCTGAATATATTTATCCAGATCCTCTCCGAAGAGTCGTCCTCCATGGAAGGGAAACCCTGCCAGAAGCTTTTTGCATGGGGGCTCCGCCGCCCAGTTCTTCAACCATAAGAGCCTTCTCATGTGCACCAAAAATAGTGATAAACGAGAGGCTTGCTGGATGGAATCTTTTATAGCATCTACAGCAAAACACAGAGCTCTGGGAATGTCAGAAAACTCTTCTGCTTGTTGGGTAGGCATGTCCTTTAACATCTCTTTTGTCTGGTCCTTTAACGCCTGACAAACACCAATTGCAGCCACAGCTGGCTGTACCACTGCTCCTGCCGTAGCAAAGGATGCTTTTAAAAGTGTCTCTAACCTTTTATCAACCGGATCTTTAAACATATGTATGTTTTCCACCGGGCAAGTTAGTGATTTATTCACACATGAGATGGCTGCATCCACTATTGGGAGCCTCCACCTCTTGGAGAATCTTTCCTCCATGGGGTAAATGACCGCAAATCTTTTCGGTGGCAGAAAAATCCTGTCCGGCCGTACCCAATCCCGAAAGATCAATTCCTCCAAGAGAGGATGGACCGGAAACACTGCGTTGATTAACGGAGCTTTCAAAGAGCCCAGAGAGGATACCGGAGGAACCTGAGGCTCTGGCAATGGTAAACTAAATGCCGAGCGGACCATGTCCGTCAAAGACTGTACCCACAGTCTTTCTGTCTGGGAGTCTGAAAATGGTTCCTCAGAGGCAGATCCCTCAATCCCTGAACCCTCTTGGTTCAGGTCTAGTTGATCCTCCTGTGATTCCAATTCCTCCGGAGAGAGAATCTCAGCATCTGAGGATACACCTCTTGGTGATGGGGATCTAACCCGTTTCTTACCAGGAATAGCTCTAGCGATCAATGCTGCTATTCTCTCTTCTAGCCCCCCTAGGGATACGGCTAGCATCTCCTCTGTGATAAACACAGGGCTGGGCTGATCTGGGCCAGCCTCCGCACCAGATCCCCCTAATGGCTCATCCAAGGCACCCTTTATGTTAATAAGTTGCGGGGAAAGTATCGGCATATCATCAGAATCAGAAGGGGAACCCCTTTGTTTTTTGGTCTTTTTTGTACCCTTTGACCCCGAGCCTTTGGAAGCCATAATACAAAATCGAGGTACTCCGCCCACACAACAGACTGTAGTGGCCAGGAGTACAAAACCAGAGTTTAGGGGACAATAGATCACTAATGCCCAAAAACTGATGGGATCTCGTATGTTTTTCTCTTTTTTTTTTTTTTTAAATATATATTATATATATTTTCTTTTTTAGAAACATACAGTGACCCCAAACTTAGTTTGCCAGCCTCCAACCTGTATGCAAAAAGGGGGATTTCTTGGCTTAACAAAAAAGGCATTGGAACAAAGTCCAGCATGTACTACCCCTCTTCCGCCACCGGGAGTCACTGTTCTGCCGCTCTGCGTCCTCTCCTTCTGAAATCAGCCTCAGACTGAGCACTGAAATTGCCTGCTGATCTATAACAGCACAAGGCGCGCCCCTGTATGACGCCGCAGGCACGCCCCCCCCCCGCCCTCCTGTCTGAACGGCGCGAAAAACGTCTATAAGACGTGCGCGCGCACGCGCGCGTGTATGCCGGAACAGAAGGAACATGGAGGAGCCGCGCTGCTGGAGACCCAGGACTGCAGAAACAGGCGGCAGATTCAAACCCCCGGCCAGGTAGGACTCCAAAAGGCCCCTAGGGATCCTTACTAGTCCTAGGAAGAAAGCAGCAGGTTAGCTAGCAACACATTCTTAGACAGGGGAACCTAGTGATGGGGGAAAAAGGTGTCATCCTGTCTCTCTTAGACATAGTGAGCAAGGTTGCCCATGCAGAGCATACTTAGGCTGTCCACCCTTTTAGGTTACCCCGGAGAGCCTGCTGTCGAACCAAGTCCCGCAGGCTCCCCCTTACCTGCTCCATGCTGCAGGATGTTTGTCCAGCAAACTGATCCAATCTTCTCCCATCTCCGTGGGTAGCGTAGTAGACCTTCAGGCCCTGGGGTCCTATGAAGGTACCCACTGTCCTGGACCTATATAGCACCCTGGCAAACAGGAACTTATGGTTTTTACAAACTCCAAGTCCTGGGCCCAGGGTCCAGCCCTCCAAAGAGAAGCATTATAGGCAAAACCCCACGGCTTGGGGCCCGGGTACTGTCCACTTAGGCACTGAGGCTCCTTGGACAGATCCGGTTAGCCCGCCCTTAATCCCAAGGATGTGGAGCAAAGCTATTCCGTGACCAACACCTAAGACACTGGCGAAAAAACTGAGGGACTCCCTCTAGGGGAGGGGGTTATATAGGGAGGGGACTTCCTGTTTGAGATTGCCAGTGTCCACACCTGAAGGTACTCCATATAACCCATATAGTAATGAATATGCCGCTCTGTGTCCCGTGATGTACGAGAAAGAAAATGATTTTGTGTTAGTGTAAACATGCCCCATTGATTAGTATCCCGCCACCATACATACAGTGTTAAAAACTTACTCTTGGTCCATGGCATTAAATACTATAGCCTGTGCTGTAACAAAGCAGTTGGGGTCCACTTGCCCATCTTCGCCACAGATCTTAGCTGCAAATAATAAAAAAAAAAATAAAATGGCATCAGATCATTCCCAACAGGCAGAGCTGCAAACAACTGTTCTCTGTGTAACTGTTGAAAAGTTGGTACTGGACACAAAGATCAAATTTTTTTCATTATGGATGCATTCAGTAGAACAAAGACTCAACTTGGGCTCTGTTTACATTAGCGCGTCTCTAAAGTGACACGATTTTGAGTGCAAGATGGAACCAACTTTGATCTGACTTTACATTCTCTGGACCAAAGTCACACCAAAGTAGTGCAGGCATCTTTTCACTTTAAGTCGCACCAATTTGAACAGGTGCCATTGAAAAGAATGGGCTAAAGGCGAGCTAAACACCAACCAAAATGTTTAAAGCCTCATACACACGATCGGACTTCCATCTGACTTTTCTGTGGTATTTTGTCCGAAGGGGCGTTGGCTGTGAACTTGGTATTCATACACACGGCAGAACTTTTCCAACATACACCAAATCACGTGGGTTTTCAGCTCTTTACCGCCACCCTTTGGATATATATAAAAAAAAAGTGAATGCTTGAAATGCAATGTTCGTCTGTATTAGCCATCCCAGGGGAGAGCATGAACAAAAGACAAACTTAGTCTCTCCCTTGTCACAAGACAGAGGCATGAAACCCTATTACACACAGTCATGTGGTCTTCACGCTAATAGGGAAGATTTCTGAACAAATCCACATGAAGAAGCTGCACCGAGTCTCTTTCAGGATTTCTCCCACACCATTACAGCTTTTCATAAAAAGATCTCTAGGCTTTTCTCTAGTCCACGAACACTTCACATTTTATGAGAGTTGAAGGGAAAAGCTACAGAAAAAATGTTGTATTCTACAGAGGAGTTCAGCCCCTTTCACACAGGCTTTTCGATCATGTCTGCCTGTCAGTTTAGGCAGACCTGAGCGGATGCTCCATTCACCCCCTATGGAATGGCGGATGTCAGAGGTGACATGTCCGGTGGCATCCACCAATATCCGATCTGTGAAATGCAGACGAATGGAAACCTTATTTTCCATCCAACTGGAGAATCAGATAGGATGAAAATGGACAGGCAGTCCATTTTCTTCCAATCTCCATAGAAGACAGCAGGGCTTTGACAGGTCCATCTCCGCACAGTGAGTGGAGACAGACCTGTCATCCGCCTGCTCAGCAGGGATCAGCAAATCGATCCCTGTTAAGCAAAGTCCATACACGGGACAAGCCTGTGTGAAAAAAGGACCCCAAGGCTCCGTTCACATCGAGGTTTTGCCATTTTACAGGCGTTTTGAAGTTCAAAAGGTAACTAATGTAAAAGCAGTAAAATGGCTGTAATCTGACAAAAAATAAGCTCATATACTTTGAGCGACGGGCGCTTTGCTTTAAGGAGAGCAGAAGGCTCAGATGTGAATGGAGCCACTGACATTAATGGGATTTGTCTTGATTTTAGAGCCGAGGCTTAGAGCAGAAAAATGCCCAAACACTCCCAGATGTGAATGAAGCCTTAAAGGGGTTGTAAAGATTAATTTTTTATTTTTCTAAATAGGTTCCTTTAAGCTAGTGCATTGTTGGTTTCACTAACCTTTTCCTTAAATTTCCCTTCTAAATGTTTTTTTTCTTTGTCTAAATTTCTCACTTCTGTTCCTCCTCAGTAAGGTGTTCAGTAAGCTGGTCTAAACGACTTTCCACCGCTCGGATGGTGGTGGAAAGCTTACCGAGGAGAAACAGGAAGTGAGAAATTCAAACAAAGAAAAAAAACATTTTAGAAGGGAAATTGAAGGAAAAGGTAAGTGAACCAACAATGCACTAGCTTAAAGGGGTGTTCCAGCCCTTTTTAATGTTTATTAAAAGTCAGCAGCTACAACAAGTGTAGCTGCTGGCTTTTAATAAACAGACACTTAACTTGTCCATGGTTCCAGCGACGCGCCGGCCGGGGCTCCACTCCTCTCCTCTCCCCCCCTCCCCGGCCGGCGTCTTCATTACAACTGTGGGCACCCGGCCGTGACAGCCTTCGGCTTCACGGCTGGGCACCCACTGCGCATGCGCGACGGGCACTGCGCATGCGCGAACGGCGCTACGCCGTCCCATTGGACAGGCGATCGCCTGGGACCTGTACGTGTCCCAGGTAAACGCCTACAGGGAGGGGCTGAAGTTAGGCGATTAAGCTTAATCGCCTAACCAGCCCCTCGGCGGAAGGAGGAAGTGGGACAGGAAGTCCCACTCCTCCTGAAGCCCCCACTCCCCCCCACAAAAAAATTACATGCCAAATATGGCATGTAAGGGGATGAGGAGTGGGATAAGCAGAAGTTCCATTTTTGGGTGGAACTTTGCTTTAAAGAAACCAATTTAGAATATAAAAGACGAAACTTTACAACTAGGGTTGTCCCGATACCACTTTTTTAGGACCGAGAACAAGTACCAATACTTTTTTTAAATGTGTCCCCAAATGCAGCCATGTCCCCCCCACATATTGCAGCCATGTCCCCCCCCCCCCCCACCTATGTAGCCATGTCCCCGTCCCCACCTATGTAGCCATGTCCCCGTCCCCACCTATGTAGCCATGTCCCCACCTATGTAGCCATGTCCCCACCTATGTAGCCATGTCCCCGTCCCCACCTATGTAGCCATGTCCCCACCTATGTAGCCATGTCCCCGTCCCCACCTATGTAGCCATGTCCCCGTCCCCACCTATGTAGCCATGTCCCCGTCCCCACCTATGTAGCCATGTCCCCCCCCACATATGTAGCCATGTCCTGTCCCCCATACCTGATGTGCCGCAAAGCCGTTAATCCCGGTGCATGACAACGGCGAGCATTACAAGCTTTCGCTTGTATACTTGTAAATCCCCCGCTGTCATGTATAGACACTCCCCCTCTCGTGATTGGACGGATCCGTCCAATCACGAGAGGGGGAGTGTCTATACATGGCGGCGCCGGCTTTACAAGTATACAAGCGAAAGCTTGTAATGCTCGCCGCTGTCATGCACCGGGATTAACGGCGGTATGCGGCGGCGGCGGGGGGGAAGTATTCTATTTCGGTATCGGGGGTATTTGCGGGAGTACAAGTACTCCCGCAAATACTCGGTATCGGTCCGGATACCGAGTATAGTATCGGGACAACCCTATTTACAACCCCTTTAGGCTGGCTATAGATGGATAGAAGTTAACAACATTTTAGGTAAAGTCAATCGTATAAAAAAAAGTCTTCGAACATTCGCACGTTGTTTAAAAGATTTCATTTGCTTTTAACATCTGATTTTGTTAAAAATTGCAATAGTTCAAGAAAAAATAATTGCCATTATGCTCAAACAGCTGCCAATATTATGCAAGATGAAGGTGCCCTATAATGTAAACCTGGAAAATCATATAGCGAGGATCAACAGGACACTGACCAGAAACTACAAAACACAATGTGGTATTGTAAGGAATTGGTTTAGGATCTCTGAAAGGGTCTTTACTGCACCCACATAAGAACATGGATAGGGTAATGCAGTCCATAAAACAAGAAATGCAGTTCAGTACTACTCTAGGCTTTTCCTGTATAAAGTTTTAAAAGAAACCGACAGAAACGTGTGCGTGATGCTCTAAAAACTTTGTTTCTCTATAAAATGTACCTATATCTGTACATTGCATATGCAGGCTCTGCTCTACTAGACCCTAAGCCCCCTGCATAACCCTAAGCCCCCTGTCTGATAGAATATAATATTATGAAATTGGACATTCGCAATTGCTCATCAGCATTGAAGCCTACACCGATTCCCAGGATGCAAGCAAAAATAAGTAAATTACTACAATGTGTACATATAAGGCCCCTTTTCACACTAGTGGACTGATCTGGTCCACCTGTCAGTTTTTTCAGGCAGACCGGAGAAGACCCTGCAGTCTCCTCTATGAAGTGTCAATGGACATCGGCTAAAAGCAGATAGGGATCCGCTCGCCATTCATCTGGCAGATCGAATAAGATGGTAGTCTGGTGTAAACAGACAGGTGGCCCTTTTACATCCGAGTGTTCACAGGGGAAAACGGACCATGTGTGTGTCCGCTCTGCATAAGCGAGATTGAACAGAGACCAGCCATTCGCCTGTTCAGCAGGGATCAGCGGACAGATTTTTTGCTGAACAGGCAGACTCCGACCCGTGTGTAAGGGGCCTAATGCTTTCTGTCCTGTTCATATTAAATCCCGACAGAGGTTTGGTCTAAACAGACGCTAAACCCAAGAAAAAATATAATATAGTGCAGCTTACCGGACCTTAGATGTGGTGATCGTTTTGTTTTTTCTTATTTCCTGACCTAATGTAACATTGTTTACTTGCCTTACTTCATCTATAAAAAAGGAGCAGCATTGGCATTGCCACTCTAGAACAGAACTATAGAACACCACCACCCCCATCCATCTCCTCCGCAACATGGGGGGGGGGGGGGGATGTCCTGCAGTCTATATAGTTGGAAACAGACACATTAATTAAGTAATCACTTTATCACAGAACCAGCAGTATTGAATCACATACCTACAATATCACTTCTGATCTCCTCACTGATTGGTATGGGTTTAGCAGCATCCGGAGAAATGTATTTGGTGAACGTATTTACAGCATCTCGCTCTATACCTAACAAGAAAACAAATCTTAATATAGAACATAGAAGTTTAAAACTAGCGAGCCAGTAAATTATTAAATCAAAAGTCACCTACTACAAAAGATGATGAAGAAATACAATTTGAGTATTATTGTCACCAGATTTTTTTAATGCTGCACACAAAATTTTATCTAGATCAAGGAAACATCTTCATTAAAAAAATAAATGAAAAAACACAAACACACACACACACCCACACACTTATAGTATTCTGTCTCACACCATAGAAGACAATGAAAAGACCACCTCCTCCATTATACCTTTACTAAGTCACATGTTGCTTAACCAGTTGCTGACTAGCCGCCAATGCAGGTCGGCTCAGCTGGGCAAAATCACGCAATATTACGTGATTTTGCATTTCAGCCACTAGGGGCGCGCACCCCCTGCTCGCCCCTGGTGCCGGCACCCGCGATCGCTTGTTACAGAGCGAGAACACACAGCTCCTGGTCCTGTCAGGGGAAGAAATGACTGATCGCATGTTCATTAGAGGTCGACCGATATGGGTTTTTCTCTGGCCAATGCCGATATTTAGAAATCGGGTCAGCCGATGGCCGATATATGATGCCGATTTTTGCAGCCGATATTTTAGGCCGATTTATTTTTATTTTTTTTGCAGGTGCCACTGACGGGTGCCACTGGCTGGCACTGGCTCGTGGCACTTACAGGTGACACTGGCAAGTGGCACTAATTGGCAGGTGGCACTCATTGGAAATAGTTAGCACTGGCGGGTGGCACTGGATGGCACTGGCACGTGGCTGGCACTAATTGACACTGGCAAGTGGCACGTGGCACTGGCAGGCTTCACAGCCGATAATTAAACTCTCTCTCGCCATAGTTTTACGGCGCTGCAGAGAGGGAGCAAGCAGATTCAGCATGTCTTTGGGGGGTGGGTGGGACCCGGGGTTGGCGGGACCCAGCAGCTATCCAACACCAGCCTGATCATTGGCTGGATAGATCCCACCCACCCCGGATCCCGCCCACCCCGACATCAGACCTCACCAGTGACAGCTCCCTTCTCTCTCTCCATAGGTTTCACACACCGCGGCTGCTCTGCACTCCACATTCCTCCTCCCTTCTCCACACGCTGCTGACACAAATTCGGGCAGTGTTAAATATCAGCCTGATTTGGAGAATAATCGGCCGATGCCGATTTCTCCAAAATGGCCGAATATCGGTCGACCTCTAATGTTCATACAATGTATGAACAGTGATCTGTCTTTTCCCCTAGTCAGTCCCACTCCCCCTTCAGTTTGAACACACCCAGGGAACATAATTAACCCCTTCCTCACCCCCTAGTGTTAACCCCTTCCCTGCCAGTGACATTTTTACAGTAATCAATGCATTTTTATAGCACTGGTCACTATAAAAATGCCAATGATCCCAAAAACGTGTCCAAAGGGTCCGCCATAAGGTCGCAGTACCGATAAAAATCGCAAATCGCCGCCACTACTAGTAAAAAAAATAAAAATTATAATATATATATATATATATATATATATATTTTTTTTTTTTATAAAAATGCCATAAAACTATCCCCTATTTTGTAAACGCTATCACTTTTGCACAAACCAATCAATAAACACTTATTGCAATTTTTTTTGTTACGAAAAATATGTAGAAGAATACGTTTTGGCCTAAACTGAGGAGAGAGAGAGAGAGAGAGAGAGAGAGAGAGAGAGAGAGAGAGAGAGAGAGAGAGAGAGAGAGAGAGAGAGAGAGAGAGAGAGAGAGAGAGAGAGAGAGAGAGAGAGAGAGAGAGAGAGAGAGAGAGAGAGTCCCATGTCCCTCACATATGCAGCAATGTCCGTTCAGCCATGTCCCTCTAGCCATGTTCCTCACATATGCAGCCATGTCCCATACCTTTGCCGCCGAAAGCTGCATGGAGAAAATCACAGGATTCATTTGAATAGTCCGCCCGTATAGACACTCCCCCTTGCTCGGGATTGGACAGATCATGATCACTCATCCAATCCCGAGCAAGGGGGAATGTCTATACGGGCGGGAACACTACAGCTATTTAAATGAATGCGGTGATGTTCCCGCACAGTGTTTAACCCCTTGCATCGGCTTTCGATGCGACGGCAGCGCTGGGTGGGGGGACGGGGGAGGGAGTATTTGCGCGAGTACAAGTACTAGTGCAAATACTCGGCATCGGTCCCGATACTAGTATCGGTACAACCCAAATATATATATATCCTCTTTGGCCCCCAACAAATCCCAGAGCTCCACTAAGGGCAAGGATGAGCTCAGGTTGTAAAAAAATATATATTTTCTTTATCCCCTGAGAAATCTGTCCTTTATCTCTTCTGTAGCTCCCAAGCTCCACTCAGGGCAAGGATGAGTATGTATATATATATATATATATATATATATATATATATATATATATACATACACACATACATACATACTCATCCTTGCCCTGAGTGGAGCTACAGAGGAGATAAAGGACAGATTTCTCAGGGGATAAAGAAAATATATATTTTTTTACAACCTGAGCTCATCCTTGCCCTTAGTGGAGCTCTGGGATTTGTTGGGGGCCAAAGAGGATATATATATATTTGGGTTGTACCGATACATGTATGTATGCATGTATGTATGTATGTATGTATATATACACACACACACACACACACACACACACACACACACACACACACACACACACATACATACATACATGATATTCTCTCTGGCGCCCATCTGTAATTTGCCCTTATTTACCCTCATCTCTTTTGTGTCGCCCAAGCCCCGATCAGGGCAAGGATGAGCTAGTTTTTTTTTTAATTCTTATATATATTTAAATATTCGCTTTATATAGACGTTACAGTAGTAAATTTATCGTATGCCCTGAGAAATACTTGAGTGCCTCTCGTTGCAAGGATGACCTGGGGCGAGCCCGCTAGGATGCTGACAGTGCCGCAGCCAATCACAGCACTGAGAACTCTGCAGCTGTGGACTGGGAATTACTCAGTGTCTGTTATTGGAACATGCCCCAGCAACACGCCCATCTTATCAGTGAAAGGCGTTTAGGGATTAGAGAATTATATATATATAAAAATATATACATACATATACACACACACACACACACACACACACACACACTTTTAATACCAAGCTCATCCTTACCCTGTGCGGAGCTTGGGGGACCACAAAAGTGATAAAAGTAAATTGCAAATGGGGGCCATATAAAAGTCGGGCCGCGGGCCGGACTTTGAACATGCCTGGTATATGGGCAAGCTGGTTGTACCCAAGATGACCCATCATTTGACTAGGGTACAACCAGCCTGTCAGGTATTTTACATGTGATTATTGTTACAACTATAGCCTCTAGCAGTAACCATTATGTTCTGTCAGCCAATAAGTCTACCCGCAAGGTGGAAGAAAAACAAAACAAATCATCTATGTGCTGCTTTAAGTCTAGGCACAAACGCTTCAGAAAATTCTGCTGGTGTAATGTTTAGGTTTCCACAGAGAAACCATTTACAAATCTGTAAATAGGTAACTTACTCTTCATCAGTTTCTGTGACATGTCTTTCAGTCCTTCATCTGTTGGGCTGTCTCTCTTTGATGCATTAAGCATGGAAGACTGCTCATGCGAGGGTAATGTTTGATCTGTGCAGAGCTCTAGCTGGATGGCCGGCACTCGTCCAATCTTCTGTTTTGCCTGCAAGTGATTTGAAGTGCTGTGTTGCTTTGCAGAAGAATCCAGTCCTTTTAACCTAGACGTGTGCTGTGGAACTTTAGAAGAATCTTGAGCTAGCTGTTTAGCTGATGCTAGTGATGACACTGCAGACAAGTCTGGCCGTTTAGGAGCCGGAGATACTGGTTCCGCCAGGGAGCTGTGCTTGACTGTGTTTAAACTGTATGCTCTTATTCGGGACCAGGTTGTGGAATTAAAACTCTTGGACTCCAGCCAGAACTTTACTAAATGTTCCATTCTGCGAAGTTCCATAAATTGGATAAAATAAGGGAGTGCCACATTGTCCTGTAGCACCTGTGCCAGAGTCTTTGAAAGGCTAGACTTTGTATCCTGGGATTCATAATTCAGACACGATCGACCTACAAAAAAAAAAAAAGTAAGATTTATAAAAAATAAATAAAAAGCCCAAAAAAGACTGAAGCTATTAGCCCAATTAAAGTGGTCTCAAAAGGCAGGTTTTTTTGTTTTTTTTTTTACTTCAATGCATTCTATGAATTAAAGTAAAAAAAAAAAACTTCTGGGTGCAACTCCCCCCCAGCCCGCCCTTATACTTGGCTAAGCCCCATCTCGATGCAGGAATGTGAATGAAAGCAGCAACTCTCCAGGGGTCTCTGTCTCCTCACTGGCTTACACAGCAGCAGGAGCCATTGGCTCCAACTGCTGTCAAACACAAAAAGTGAGCAAATGCAGAGCGTGTGGGGGATGGGGCCAAGCCACGCTCTCCATGTGTGAATGAACAATGTCCATTCACAGGAGCACAACTCAAGAGCGAGTCTGCGCAAGTGCCCCCATAGTAAGAGGCTTGCTATTGGGGGCACTCTGCAGGGGGGAGGGGCCAGGACTGCCAACGGGGGGACCCAAAAAGAGGATTGGGGCTACTCTGTGCATAAACACTGCACAGAGCAGGTTAGTATAAGGCCCCTTTCACATTTATACGACTTCAAAAGTCGTGCGATTTTGTGGCCGCGATTTTGTGGCCGCGATTTTGCGGGGCGCGATTTAGACTTTGCCACAACTTTGGCATTAGCCCTGGTTCACACTGGGTATGATTTGAGATGCGATTTCACATGTGGCAATTGTCGGCAATGGCACCATCCTAGTCGGTGCAATACCGCAAGCTGCACCAATGTCAAAAATTAGTTCCTGTACTACTTCTTGCGATTTGAAGCCGTGATAGAGCCCAGGTTCACACTGGGCTGCAGGAGTGAAGCCGTGCGAGTTCAGCTGAGCTCGCACGATTTCACTCCCGCTGGCAGTCCCGATTTTGGCAGCGATTTAAAAGACAAGAGACAGACTACTTTTTGAAATCGGTGCAATGCCGCAGATGCAGCGTTGCGCCAATTAGGACAGTTCCATTGCCGGCATTTTGCGGCAAAATCTGCCGTTGTGACATGCGATTTGACATGCCAAATCACATGTCAAAACGCACCAGTGTGAACCAGGGCTACATTGACATCTGTGCAGAAACCTGCACAGATGTCTCTGAAATCGCGGCCGAAATCGGGACTGTCGGGTGGGAGTGAAGCCGTGCGAGTTCAGCTGAACTTGCACAGCTTCACTCCCGCAGCCCAGTGTGAACCTGGGCTTACCAATGAAAACATACATGGTGTGAGGCAATTCCTTTTACTGCCACCGCACTTGTCATTGCTGCTGCAGCAGTAGCAGTGCATGAGGAAGAAGAGGAGGAGAAGCGGAGGTGGAAAAGACGTGGATATTGGGTACATCCCATCATTGCCAATCGTGAAGATAGGGGTCAATTTTGGGTCCTCTATAATGAAGAATGATCCTTACATTGGTGGTTAGTGGGAAGGATGTCCCTTACATTGGTGGTCAGTGAGAAGAATGCTCCTTACATTAGTGATCAGTTGTAAGGATGTCCCCCTTCATTGGTGGTCAGTGGGATCTTGTCTTTGTAGTTTGTCTTTGTAGTTTGGGTCACACAAATCAAATAGCTGGGCACTCACAAATAAAAATAATGATTTGCTCAATATCAAAGACGTCTCTTTTTTTTTTACCTGTTTGGAGCACATTGTTCCTGAGGGAATAACCAGGAAGTGAATGTGTGGTGGAAAAATGTGCTTGGAAAGTGCTACTATGTTGAAAGGATTGGGTGGGACAAGGGTTAAAAAGCTGCTTGTGCTTACAAAGTCGTACTGAAATCGTGTCTATATTATTCAGGTACGATTTGCATGCTACTTGAGGGTTTAACATTGAGGTCTATGGACAATAACTCGCATGGAAGTTGGACCAAATTAGTGCAAGGACAACTTTGAAGTCGGCACTACTTAAAGTCGTGCCAGTATGAATGGTGTTCATTGAAAATCATGGAGAATGACTTGTCCTACGATTTTGCAGTCCAAAATCGTGAGACAAGTCGTCATCTAAGTGTGAAAGGGGACTAACATGTTTGTTAGTTTTGTTTTTCAAAACTCCAACCTTTAGAAATCACTTTTATATTACACACACATAATATATTTGCAACCAAGCTTACAAGTATCTGAACGATATATCCATTTTGGGTAAAATGACTGATATAAAGTTTAAGAGAGCTGACAGCACCAACAGGTAACAACTGCCCCATAAAAACATCAAAATGAACAAAATATAGCACAAAGAGACCTGAATTTATTAAAGTAGTAGTAAACTGCAATAAAAATAAAAACAAAATCAAACAATTGGGCCCCAGGCAGTACAAGTCATAATGTGCTAGTATGCATCTAATACTAGCACATTATGACAGTTACCTAAAACACGAAGCCCTCCAGCGGCGCACTGTCACTGCTGCAAGCGCTTCCATCTTCACCCGGCCCTCTTTCCCAATTCCCGGGCTTCTGCGATGACGCGACTTGTTTTTTACAGCTTGGCTCTGTAGGAAGGACATGGGTATGCTGTTCCTTCAGAGCTTATATACCGGTGATGTCAACTGCTGCATCTAAAAATAAATATCTCCTAAATGGTGCACATTTAGGAGAGATTTAGAGTACCTATAGGTTAACCTTTCTATAGACTTGCCTATAGGTAAAAATCATACATGAAAGTCTACTCCCGTCAAAACGGCCTTCCATACAAAGAATACAAAACAAAAATGTGATAAATTCAAAACAAAGGCTAGTAAAGTTATACAAGGCTCAGATTATTCTTACCTAGGTCTCCAAAGTGTTCTGCTGCCATGTGGATTGGCTGCTTTTTAAGTGCAGCCGTTCTACTACTTGAGTAGGAGTCCATGTTGGCCGATATGGCATTGATAGCCACATGGCTTGGTCCAGCTGCCTCCAGTAAAGCATTGTTTTTGGGACTCCTTGATGGGGAATGTACTGGTACAGGTGCTGGAACTGGAACATAAAAACATATTTAGCCATCTTTACTATATACAGGCCTAAACAGTAAATGCGAACGTCTTCCTATGCATTAAATATTCTGTTGAAAACTGGGGGTCATTGAGGGATTTTTTAAATCATTTGGTGGAAAAGGGATTATAAAAAAGGTCAAACATTCTCAGACACACTAATAAACCTTGTGGACGGCCTTCCCAGAAGAGTTGAAGCTGTTATAGCTGTAAAGAGTGGGCCAATATTGAACCCCACGGACTAAGACTGGGATGCCATTAAAGTTTATGCGTGCGAGTAAAGGCAGGAGTCCTTATATTTTAGAAAATATAGTGCAGGTGCCTGCTGAAGTCCATTACGGTCCTAAGCTGCTCTTCATGTACATTACAAGCTGCTGTGACCAGAAGAGTCGCCTTTCACTGTCAAACTGGTATTTACCCTGAAAAAAGATAAAACCTTGAGGGTTCCAGAGATCAGGATTCCAACCTAAATGTTTGTGTTGTTCCTAAAAATCGATTTTTCTACATTAATGTTATCAATCTTAGGCCCCCGTTCCCATAGGACATACAGCCTGTGGAGGGCTATGTTTACCCGCACAGGTGTTCCATGCATCCCCATGCAGGCAGCATCTGCGTCCCAATTGACATCAATGGGACTGTTGGCCCTGGGATGCACAGAATATCTGTGGATCTCGCGGTGCAGGTTAACACAGCCTTTCTACAGGCACCTTTCAGGGGGGGTGCTGGGGACAGGTGTCCTTTTCCACTTCCAGGTTTCCAGGCTGCGGCCTGTGACATCAGCGTAGGGCTCCCTCCTCCCCCCCCAGCCGCCAGTAGGTAAGAGGAGCAGGCCATGCGCATGCGCAGTAGGGTTCCCAGCGTGAAGCCGAAAGGCTACACTGCCGGGTACCCTTAACCACAATGGCGGTGGCAGCACCCGACAGCTGATAGAAACATAAGCTGTGGGTGCCGACATTGCTGGACTCCAGGACGGGCGGAACACCGCTTTAAGTACACCCTGTGTGAACGAGGCCTTAAACTGTATAGAACTAAAACTTTAAAAGTCATTCATAAAAAAAAAAAAAGATACAACCTCTAACGGCTTTGACATCAGGTTTCCCCTGGTCTTTTCCTTTAACTAGAGAAAAAAAAAAAAAGGCATTTGTTAGTTTAAAAAAAAAACGCTTCTACTAGGAAATTTGTATAAAATAATAAGAATAAAGGTAGGGTGGCTTTGGCCAGAATCCTCATACAAAATACTTTAGAAGACAATCCCACCCAATGCGAATATTTAAAGGGGTTGTAAAGGGTAATTTTTTTCCCTAAATAGTTTTCTTTACCTTAGTGCAGTCCTCCTTCACTTACCTCATCCTTCCATTTTGCTTTTAAATGTCCTTATTTCTTCTGAGAAATCCTTACCTCCTGTTCTTCTGTCTAACAACACCGTAATGTGAGGCTTTCTCCCTGGTGTGGAGTGTCCTGCTCACCCCCTCCCTTGGACTACAGGAGAGTCAGGACGCCCACTAACACACACAGCTCCTTTCTCTATCTGCAACGTAGAGTGCGTCCTGACTCTCCTGTAGTCCAAGGGAGGGGGCGAGCATGACACTCCACACCAGGGAGAAAGCCTTGCATTACTGCGTGTAGTTACATACAGAATAAACGGGAAGTGAGCATTTCTCAGGAGAAATAAGGACATTTAACCACTTGCAGACCGCCGCATGTACATTTACGTCGGCAGAATGGCACGTACAGGCACATTGGCTTACCTGTACGTCCCTGCCTTGACATGGGTTGGGGGTCCGATTGGGTCAGTGTGACGGTCCCGTGGCTGCAGAAGCGATCCGGAATGAGGAGGCGGCTGTTGGTTTTTGTCCGCCCCCCCGGATCGCTCCTAGCCAATCCGCGCGCTCCCCCTGCTCTGCACTTCCTCCTCCTGTGTAAACACAGGAAGGGGGAAGTGATGTAACCTCTCATCTCGGCGGTATTTTCAACCGCCGCTGACGAGAGATTACATCACATAGTAAGTCTGCACAACACTACACTGACACAGTAACACATAGGCACATTAACCCCTTGCGATCACCCCCCCCGTTACAGTGTCACTGAATGCAGTGATCATATATGTACTGATCACTGCATTTAGTGTCAGTGTGACAGGCAGTTAGTGTTAGGTTCAGGGTAGCCCCCGTAGCCCCCCCCTAATACATTTTTAACCCCGTGATCACCGCCCTAGTTAACCCTTTCACTCCCTATTGCCAGTGTCACTAAGAGATCATATTTCTGATCGCTGTATTGTCGCTGTTCCCGCTAGGTAGCTATTTTAATTTTTTTGGTGATTTTTTTTTTACTAAAGACATGTGGCTGAATACATTTTGGCCTAAATGTTTGACTAAAATTTAGTTTATTTGATTTTTCTTGTAACAAAAAGTATAAAATATTGTTTTTTTTTCAAATATGTTGCTCTATTTTTGTATATAGCGCAAAAAATAAAAATCGCAGAGGCGATCAAATACCACCAAAAGAAAGCTCTATTTGTGGGAAGAAAAGGACGCAAATTTTCTTTGGGAGCCACGTCGCATGACCGCGCAATTGTCTGTTAAAGCGGCGCAGTGCCGAATTGTAAAAACCCCTTGGGTCATTTAGCAGCATATTGGTCTGGTCCTTAAAGCGGATCTCCACCCTAAAGTGAAGATCCGCTGATCGGAACCCTCCCCCCCTCCGGTGTCACAATTGACACCTTTCAGGGGGGAGGGGGGTGCAGATACCTGTCTAAAGACAGGTATCTGCAACCACTTCCGGCCCGCAGTCTTGGGCAAAAGTCAGGTTTTTTGGCGACATCCCGTCGCCCCCCCGTTGTGTGCTGGGAACTCTCGGCTCCTAGCACACAGCGGGAGCCAATCGGCGGGCGCAGCGCGACTCGCGCATGCGCCGTAGGGAACCGGGCAGTGAAGCCGCAGCGCTTCACTTCCTGGTTCCCTTACCGTGGATGGAGGGGGGAGCAGCAGGGTGACGAGCGATCGCTCGTCCTCTGCTGCGGACGCCGCTGGACTCCATGACAGGTAAGTGTCCTAATATTAAAAGTCAGCAGCTGCAGTATTTGTTGCTGCTGGCTTTTAATATTTTTTTTTGCTGAACCATCCGCTTTAAGTGGTTAAAAGCAAAATGGAATGATAAGGTAAGTGAAGGAGGACTGCACTAAGGTAAAGGAAGCTATTGGAGGGGGGGGGGGATTGTACCTTTACAACCCCTTTAAAGGTGGAAGCCAAGAAGACATTAAGTACGTTATTACCGTATTTGCTGGTGTATAAGGCAACTGGGCGTATAAGACGACCCCCTATTTTTCCAGTGAAAACAGTGGTTTTGGACTATTCTCTTAGTTTAAGACAACCCCCCATCTGAGGCAACACCATTTAAAAAAAAAAAAAAAAAAAACATTAAACAGTAAAAAACACAAAAAGCACGAATGCCAGCTACTCATCCGCCATGCTGTGATATGTCATACAGTAAATCGAACATTAATAACACAGACAGAGATCTCTTGAATGCCACACCACTGTAAAGTAGAATTTTCACTAACCAAACCTATGCCACTTTTGGGTTACATTCTATGGGAATTGTCCAACAAAATGCATTAAAAAAATGAATTAAAATTCACTAGTAATACAACCAACCCCATGTCCTATATCCCAGATTGACCTGTTCCTCTTGGGTGCCTGGGACCTCAAAGGAAAACAGCAGGATGTATAGTAAGTAGTGTGAGATCAGTGAATGGATTTACCCTGTGAAGTATGGTGAACGATGTATTATTTTAATGAATACAAAGCCTGCTTGGATTGGCAGAGGCTATAGCATCATCAGCCAGTCCCTCTCTCGCCAGGATCGGCTCAGTGGCGAATACTGAAGCCACATACAGTATTACCGGACATCAAGCGGGCATCCAGGGGGCTGACATCCATCGGGCAGCATTCTATTCCTGGCGTATAAGACGACCCTCCGATTTTTAGGCATTTTTTTTAGTGTATAGTCTAAGGTAGCCTTATACGCCAAAAAATATGGTACTTCTCTCTGGAACATCAGTAATAAGATCGCTGAACCAAAGCTTCTTGTAACTTGGCCTACACAATGAATTCTGTTGCATTATTATATAAAATGTTAAAGCAGATGGGAACGCATATGGCTCATAGGAAACATCTAGTAATATTAGTTTGGCCTAAGCGGTTCTCTAAAAGACTAGCATTCTCCCCCCCAAAATAGCTGTGCACTTCCAGGTGTGCGAGGATGCCTAGAGTCTCATAGCTGCTGTGTGAGTTTTGGCAATGTCACTACTGTAAGAAATAAAAAAAGTATTTTTTTTTTATTTATATAAATCTGTTTATTTTTATCAAATTAATTTTAACAAATGCTTTTGGAGTAAGACACCTAAAGATAGTTTTCTATTTAAGATACAATACTAGTTTGGTTTATTCAGCATGAAATGGAGCTTAGTTATGTGGTATAAGGCTGCATATTCTACAAGATTTACATTTTTGGTAAACTCATTCAATGAATCCAAGCTTTGCAAGCTGAGATAACATGCACTGCATTCATACAATTTCACAGTAACCCTGAGATAATACAAATAAAGATATATATAAATAAATACAATAAAAAAAACACAGATAATACAAAGTTCAGGAATATTCCTTTATCCCATTGTTTGGCAAATCTATGTACACTACAAACTGTATGACTGAATCGGTTCTGATATCCCTGTTTTACTAACCTGACAGCTTATTCTAAATATGAAACCTTCATTTTATTTTCAAATATTAAAGATACTAACTACAAGCAAGAATAAGTCGTTACATTTAAAGATCACCTGCCATTTCAAATCCATCATGGCAGCGCCTGTTAGCGGGCATCCACTCACCTGCTGCCTCCACGTCCCTCATCTTGTTGCGTCACCAGCTGTCCCATTAAAGTGAGTGGGACGGTCGGTGAGTCAACAGCAGGTCAGAGGAGGAGCCACTGCGGAACAGAGATGACAATTGCTCTTTAAAAATAATGATTTAAATCAAGCCTTTTACTAATGAATTTAATTCATGATTTAAATGGACTCGATTTAAATCAAAACCACCCTGTTGCAAAGTCCTGCCCAACAACCAAGATGGCTGCCTCCACACAAGGACACTAAGCAGCGCAAGTATTGGTAAGTCAGTAATGGGGAAGAGATCAGTTGCAGGAGGCCTTTTCCCTCTGCATGCCTTTCCAGGGCACAGCTTTTAATTAAATATGAATGCCATGTCTCCTGTCATTTTAGATGTTCGCCAAGCTTAGTTTCTATTACTGATTCAGTCACTGTGTGTGCCGTTTAGGGACGAAACAACTAATAGATTATGAAATTAAGCGATTACAATTTTCACAATCGATTAATCAGCCAGTAACATAATGGGATTAAAACAACTAAAATTAGCCCTTTATAGTACAAAAAAGCAAATCGCTACTGTAAATATTACTTTCACTGTCCCACAGTTAAAAAAAAAAAAAAAATTAACCCCTTACAGTAGCGGTTATTTGCTCTTTTTGTACTTGTTGTTTTTTTACCCCCATTATGTTACTAAACATCTCAGGCCTGGGTTCACACCTCTATTTTTTGGTGCTTTTTGCAGAATCACACTACAGTTCATTTACATGTTTTCCTATGGGACACGTTCATATCCATGATTCCTGCGTATTTGGAAAAGACTTTTTAACGCAAAACGGTGCCATTTTGTTTTTTTTGGTTCAATATACTTCAATGGAGAAGCTGCAGAAAAGCATGTGATGTGTTTTTGCGGCAATTTGTGTTTTGTAATCTGCCCAACAACAAATTGGGCCAAAAAAAAGCATTTTTTTTCTTTTTAAGGCTATTATCCGATTAATCGAAACAATAATCGGCCAACTAATGGATTAAGAAAATAATCGTTAGTTGCAGCCCTAGTGCTGTTATACTGTAGTAGTGGAATCAGCTACACAGTAATTTGGTGCCGTGATCCCCAGCAGAATAGGCGACTTCCTGTTTACTACCAGAACATAAATCTAGTAGGCCCAAATTCTTTTCAGCCATTCAGGAGAAGCCGTGTATATTTTAACTGTAAAACAGAAGGCTCACTCCAATTGGCCGAGGTAGAGATTCTGACATCATCCACCAGTCTCTACACCTCAGGTGTTTAGAGGAAGCCTTGCATTCATTGATAAAAATACAAGGCTTCTGTTGTATGACTGAAAAGCAATCAGGACGACTATTTTGTTTTAGGACAGATGGGAAGTCGTCCATACTGATGTGAAGCACAGCATCACATGCTGTATTGTAAGACACACTACTACAGTATGATACAGGGCACACAACGGCCAGGTAATGGACATAGATGCTCCAAATTGTGTCACTCAGCCACCTCCTTGGCATTCATACTACATAGTACTAGGGTTGTCCCGATACCACTTTTTTAGGACCGAGTACAAGTACCGATACTTTTTTTAAATGTCCCCCCAGCCAATTCCCCCCAGCCATTTCCCCCCCATACCTAGCCGCCGCCACGACAGCCGCCGCCGCGGCATGGTTAAACAGCGTGCGGGGAACATCACAGGTTTCATTTGAATAGCTGTTTTCCCCGCCGTGCATAGACACTCCCCCTTGCTCGGGATTGGACAGATCATGATCACCCATCCAATCCTGAGCAAGGGGGAGTGTCTATGTGCGGCGGGGAAAACAGCTATTCAAATGAAACCTGTGATGTTCCCCGCACGCTGTTTAACCATGCGGCGGCGGCGGCTTTCATTGCGGCGGCGGGGGGCAAGTATTCTATTGAGGCATCGGGGCATTTGCGGGAGTACAAGTACTCCCGCAAATACTCGGTATCGATACCGACACTGGTATCGGGACAACCCTACATTGTACAATACAGAACATCCATGCAGGGCCACGTTTCCCTGTACAGGTGTTCGTGCCTCTCCCTGCAAGCAGTCCCATTTATGTCTATGCCTCTTCTGCATGGACACAGTCGATGTATCCCAATATGACATCTGTGTGGGTGAAGGCCTCAATCCCTGAACAGAGGACAGTGTAAGTTCAGGGATCCGCACCCACAAGGATATCATATTGGGACACAGTAGGTGTTATTTACGAAAGGCAAATCCACTTTGCACTACACGTGCAAACTACAAGTGCACTTGGAAGTTCAGTTGCTGTAGATCCGAGGGGGACATGCAAGGAAAATCAAAAACGGCATTCATTTTAGCTTGCACATGATTGGATGATAAAATCAGCAGAGCTTCCCCTCATTTTAGATCTACCCCTCAGATTTACAGCGACTGCACTTCCAACTGTACTTTCAGTGCAATTTCAAGTGCACTTTGCATTGAAGTGTAAAGTGGATTTTCCTTTTGTAAATAGCCCCCAGTGTCCGTGCAGACGATGTGTGCAATAAACCTCTTTGGTACCACCTGCAGGGGGATGCAAAGAACACCTGCAGGTAAACACGGCCCTGCACGGACATACCATACTACACCCGCTCGTGGTTTTATACAAAGTATTTTAAAGCAAACAATCTAAGGTTACAGCAAAATAAAATGATGCCGTCATTAAGGACAACATACTATTTACACTAAAATATTTCCGATCCCATTTCCCACATCCTTGATGGGCCCCAAAGTGAAATGGGCCACTAAATTACTTCCTTTTTTTACTGGACTTTACAGCAAGCGAGATTTAACAAACTTTTTTTTTTAAAGGAAAGACCTCCTAAAAATGTTTTTTTCATGTCATGTTATCGTAGTGACTTTCTAAATCATCCTAAAGAGGTGAGGAGGTCAGGGGATTACACTTCACTTGCTGTGTACTTCTTACAGGTCACTCGTAAAATAAATAAAAAAGACTGCCAGGTAACTAATATGCTTAGGAGGAGGTCACTGATGGCAGCCTATATAGTACTTTTCATACACTTTATTGTAGCTAAACTGCCTTTGTTAACCTGAACACATATTTAATAACAATCCAGTTTCAAAAAAACAACAGTGATGGCAAAAAAAAAAAAAAAGTCAAGTGATCCATCGTGTCTGCCCCATTTTTTTGGCGTTCTGTGCCATTAGTCCTCAGAGTCTTAGTAGCGGACATGTTCATTTAAGACTAACCCACTAACTCTTAAGAAATAAAGCATTGTGAACACATGAACAAAGGGATCTGTGTTTCAGCATGCCACTAACAGTTTCCAATCTTTCAGCTTTCTTCTATCCTTCAAGAAACAATAGTGAGCTTCTATGTGCACAAGCTAAAGATTAATGGCCAAATACTACAAATGCCTCGAGGATAATAAAAAACACAGCAGGACTAATACATGTCCTTTTTATGTTTTACATTATAAATTTGAGAATGATTTGTGCCTTTTATCTAGATCACACAACAGTTTAGCTAAATATTATGAATGGAAAGATGTAGGACCAACAAGCGGCACACCCTGGGGGGACAGTGTACCAGACACCGCACCTATGATGTCATCATTCTCCCAAATCAGGAAACTGAATGAGGAGCCAATATGGGAGTCTCAGCCACATCATTCAAAATATTTTGATATTAGATAATGGAGATTAAAAGACTTGTTTATATTTCTTGTGGGGGAAAAAATGACCCTTGTATATACTTCAGAGACTAACAAAACAACTTGAAACCCCAAATAGCGATTGATAGATATTTCAGTTCTGAAAGGTTTTTAGTAAACCAACCCATATAGTGATATTTTAATTCTTGGGGGCTCAAGGGATCAGCCACATCCACACCACAATCTCTAGGTCCTTCCCAATTCTGCATCTACAACAAAACCAAAATGTACCTTTCCTACATTCCCCTATGGACGGTCTATAATGTGAATTGAAAAGACTGTTATCCTCCTTAGGCACGACACTCCTCTTTGAACATAATTTTTTTTCAGCCTTCTTTTGGTATGTATTTGCTCATATTTTCGCACATATGCATGTGCGTTCACAATGTTAATAGATAATTGCACACAAATGTGCGCATACACAGGAGCAC
The DNA here is from genome assembly GCA_029574335.1 of Rana kukunoris. Taxonomy (NCBI): domain Eukaryota; kingdom Metazoa; phylum Chordata; class Amphibia; order Anura; family Ranidae; genus Rana; species Rana kukunoris. Next base: position 535,872,197 of record CM056050.1, on the reverse strand, counting down.
TTTTACGTGCACGAGGCATAAATATTACTGACCAGAAAAGCAGGTTTCTTTATCGTACATCACGGGACACAGAACACTATAGTAATTACTATACAGCATATAACCCATATAGTAATTACTATAGTGCTCTGTGTCCCGTGATGTACTCTCAAAAAAATTATTTTACAGGTTATCCTATTCTTTCTATTTTTTTTACTGGAGAATACACAGCGCTTGTTTACACGCCTGTGTGCATAGGCACATTACAAGGAATGGGCTGTATTTTAGCTCAGTAGCTATACTGAGCGTTTTCAAGTTGCAGTGTGCAAGAGGGCCTTATAGTTCTGTAGCTGGGACACATAGGCTGGTGCCAAACTAAAATTTCTATAAAAATCTTGTGTGGAGTCATCTTAAGGCTGGGTTCACAATTGTGTGGTGTGAATTTCAGCTCTGTAATGTCTCTGCAAAGATAAGGGAAGTGTTCAGCAGATTAGCTCCATTTTTGCTGAATTTGGAGACCTGGGAGAAGTTCCGAGTGAGAGGAGAGTGGGGGAGAAATGTATTGAGCTGAATGAGAGAAATTCCTGAAGAGAACTGAACACATCTGCGAATCAGCTGCGTACCCATAGAAGATAATGGGACTGAATTCGCACCTGAGCCGCACCGCAAGGCCTCCACAACGCATACGGATTTCCGGCAATGCGCAGTGCGAATGCATCGCACATATGTGAACCAGCCTCATTGAAAACAATGTCTTTAGAAATGTTCTGCGTTTTGGATGCGGTTGAAACCGCAACCAATTCGCATAGGTGTGAACCCAGCCTAAAACTTTGCCATTGTTCAATTTGAAATCAACTCAAAGACATTGAAACAAAAAGAGAAGATGACAAGATCAGCAAATTAACCATTTGCTTACTGGGCACTTAAAACCCCCTTCCTGCCGAGACCAATTTTCAGCTTTCAGCGCTGTCACCCATTGAATGACAATTGCGCAGTCATGCTACACTGTACCCAAATGAACATTTTATATATTTTTTTCACACAAATAGAGCCTTTTTTGGATGGCAACGGTCCTTCCCACCTTATTTCACGGCAACGGCTCCTCCCATCTATGGTAGGTGGAAAAAGCCGCTGCCCCGTGACGTCACAGAGGTTTGGTTAGCGTGGTGAGCTGATGATTATACGCTAGTCTTTTCTGATACCCTTGCAAGTATATTTATTGCTTTTGGTTTTTCAATAAATGCAAAAAAAAAAACTAACACTATGATGTTTCCGCTTTGTTCTATGTTATGTTGATGACTGAGGAACAAGAATGTATTAGCAGTTATTATACCCCGAGGGGAAGAGGAGTGTTTTGCTGCACCTCCCCTAGGAGGAATTGATCAGAGACGTATAGGACTGTCTGTACTGGGATCAGGGATTTGAGGTGAGCATTTCACATAAAGGTGGTGGGTCACCAGAAGCACTGTGAAGACCTATGAACTGTCACTATTCCACCACATAGTGGTTTCATACTTATAGCATATCAGACTGTCACCGTTTTATTGCATTCTCACTGTGTATGGGACAATAAAAGTTGAATTTTATCAAGTGTTTGAGGACCACTATTCCTGCCAAGTGGGGTCCGATTAGTGAGTTCTGTTCATTTGCACTTTATATATGGTTACAATTTTAAATTTGTATTGTTTATTTTCAGTTTTACCCATTTGCGCTACACTGATTTTACGGTTTAGTATAATTTAGAGGCCTCGCCTAATCTTGTCTTGAACTGTATTGTAAATGTATTGCCTCCCTTTATTTTATAAAGTGCTGCACAAAATTCTTGCTGCTATATAAATCCTAACAGAGCTTCAACTGCTCATGAAAAATTTGCGGATACCTGACAAAAACAGATATCCACTCCCGTCATTTACGATCTTGGGTGGCTTCTGAGGTTGGGTCACCTTTTAGAAGCAGGCCATTGTTTAGACTGACACTTCGCTATATTTAGACTGACAATGCATTAGGTGTGGTATGACACACTGCTACAATATATGCGGAAGCGATGAAAACCATCCCACTGTCACAGATTTCCTATTGCCTCTCAACAAGGTCCACGTACACCAGCCATTTTATGCCCTACACATTCTAAAACCTCGTTCACACAACCATTTTCAAAAGGAGCGTACCAACGGTAAGATTTTAGGACAACAGTCTGTCAGACAATCGTCTGTTGTCCTAAAATCTTACCATTAGTCAAAATTACAAACACGCATGCTCGGAATCAGTGCTCACCAAACACAAAATTAGCAGCAGAGGCCCAAAAGGTGGTGCTCTAGAGCTGAAATTCCTCATAGTATGATGCTACGTTTGTGTTGGTGGTACGACAATTGTGTACTGTTAGTGTGCAAGGCAAGATCCTGTCATACGCACTTTTGACAAAAATCAGACGCTTGGTTGGCCAACAATCGTACCCGTGTGTACGAGGCTTAAATTAGAACTTGTGTACTCTGCTAAGAACACTCCTTGTAAAGTTAATATGATATTAAACCCTCAGTGTTTAATGCACCTTCAGCAGCTGATTTAATCACTTACTGAGTAAGCACCTTTTTTCTCTTTTAATCCTTGACTATCATCCAGTTTAACCACTTAAGACCTGGGCCAAAATGCAGTTAAAGGACCAGGCCTCTTTTTGCGATTTGGCACTGTGTCGCTTTAACTGACAATTGCGACGTAGCTCCCAAACAAAATTGGCGCCCTTTTTTCCCCACAAATAGAGCTTTCTTTTGGTGGTATTTGATCACCTCGGCGGTTTTTATTTTTTGCGCTATAAACAAGAATAGAGCGACAATTTTGAAAAAAATGCAATATTTTTTACTTGTTGCTATAATACATATCCTCAAAAATATCTAAAAAAAAAAACACTTTTTCCCCTCAGTTTAGGCCGATTTGTAAACGCTATAAATTGTGTGCAAACCAAAGAGGGAATAGTTTGATTGCATTTTTATAAAAAAATTTTTTACTACTAATGGCGGCGATTAGCGATTTTTTTCATGACTGCGACATTATGGCGGATACATCGAACAATTTTGACACATTTTTTGGACCACGGTCATTTTTACAGCAAAACATGCTATAAAAATGCATTGTTTACTGTGAAAATGAGTAAATGACAATTGCAGTTTGTTAGTTAACCACTAGGGGGCGCTGAAGGGGTTAAGTGTGACCTCATATGTGTTTCTAACTATAGGGGGCGAGGCTGGATGTGTGACGTTATTGATCGCCTTTCCCTATATCAGGTAACAGACTATCAATGACAGCACCACTGTGAAGAGCGGGGAAGGCGTGTTTACACCTCTCGCCGTTCTTAAGCTCCGGGGACCGATCACGGGACTCCGGCTGGGATCGGGTCCCGCGGCCACGGAGCTTCGGACCGGGTCGTGGGCGCGCGCCTGCGACCCATGGCTGGGCATTTAACAATCACGTACATGTACGTGATTGTGCCCAGCCGTGCCATTCTGCCGACGTATATTAGAGTTAGGCGGTCCTAAAGTGGTTAAGCTGGTGCCGTCACCATTACCCCAGGTTTCCTGTAGAAGGGTGGCTCATTTTTCTTGCTTTCCCTTCTGTAGCCACCCTTACATGCAGAGACTACAGTTGTGTCTCCCAACACTGTGCACATTAAAGGAGTTGTAAATGCATTCTATGCATCCAGATTAGAAACCTTTTGTGTGCAACAGCCACCCCAGCACCCCCCTAATTACCTGCGCCCATCTCACTCCAGCGATGTCCATGAATGTCTAAGCCACCTGGGACACTCCTGATTGGCTGAGCCACAGCAGTGGCACCATTGGCTCCTGTCAATCAGGAGAGAGGGGGTGGGGCCAAGATGGAGCTCTGTGTTTAAATGGTGCCCCCATAGGATGCTGCTGACTGTGGAGGCACTCGATAGGAGGGAGGGGCTAGGAGCAGCAAAGAGGGACCAGAGAAGTGGAGGATCCAGGCTGCTCTGTGCAAAACCAACAGAGGCAGGTATAAAACGTTTGTAATTTTTTTAAAGACTTTACAATGTCTTTAATAGGTTAAGGACCGAAAGGATTTGCACTCTTGTTTTGTCTCTGCGGGAAATGATCGCGAGCCATCGCATCTACCGGACCTACTGATTGGCTCCCCTGCTGGCCAATCGGCGCATGCGCCCGCCCAGGCTAGTTCACGCAGCTGAGCCACCTTGCCACAGTATATCCGCGGTGGGTGGTCAGCACTTTAAGTGGTTAATAAACACACAGCCCCATAGCATAGTATGGCAAGGCACTCCCCTGGCTCCTTCTCCAGATGAAGTTTACATCCGTTTTTTACATCCATTACCGATGCAAAAATTGACCGTTTGTCCGTTTACATCTGTTTTTCCTACAATTTGTTTTTTAAACAGAACTAAACAGCTTTGATCCATTTAAAAAGAAAAAAAAAAAGGAAAAAAAAAAAGAAGATGTTGACGGATGCGGATATAAAAGGATGATCATCTGTTTACATTCATTTTTCCATAGAGATGCATCGATGCCTATTTTTCATTCAACGAACAGATGAAAAACTGACAAAGGGTCCGCGTGTGTAAAATGGGCCTTAATGGCTTTGTGGGAGGGACAACCCTGGCTGTCTTGATGGGGGAAACTTAAAGTAATTTTCTTTCCTGCAATCCGTAGTTGCAGAAAAGAAAAATCGCACCATCTATGGCCAGCCTGAGTTATTGGGCATACAAATTGTTTTTTCATTTGCCAATGTTAAACAATAAATGGATTAGTGCGACTCGTTCTGTGCTTTGTGAAACCCTCTTCCTGGTTCCCAGCGATTGTTCTGGGTAATGAAATGTGATCTAGCAGGCACACACACACACACTCTATCAGGAGTCTGAAGTTCACACTCATCTAACAAGAACTGGTTTAAAACAAACAGCCTGTTTAAAGTGACATGTCATGAGAGAAACATATGGAGCTGCCATTGCTGGATTTCCTCTGAAAATGCTAGATGCCTGGGCATCAGTGATGTCAGAATGTTTCAGTCAGAGGCCTGTAATAAGAATTCTGTAAATTTGCGTCAGAACTACTTATGGTGCGAATGCCTCAAGCATTTTTACAGCCATCACAAATAATTACCATGATGTATATAACATGATTACCTATAATTGCCAGCTCCATCTAGTGGCCTTAGTTCATTATTTTCTCGATTGCGATATTTCAGGACCATACAGAATACATACAGTAGATGGGCCTGATGGATGAAAATCGGACATCAATGCATCTCAATGGAATAACTGATGTAAATGGGCGATTATCCATTTCCGTCAACATCCATTTTTTAGAACAGGTCAAAGCCCCCATTTTTCTTCTGTTGAACAAATGGATGTTAAAACGAACAAACGGCCTGTTTTTTCATGAAAACATTTCTCCAGGACTCACGTGGTTAAGGACCCTTGGGTGCCGCGGTCAGATGTGTAAACTTCATCTAAACTGATCAAACGAATGGTCTGCATGTGTGAAAGGGGCCTTAGAGTTCAGCTATGGTAGCCTAACCTTCAATAATCTCTCAGGAGTCATTTGTAAAAATCATGATTCGCTATCCAGTTATTGTACCAGTTTCCAAATGCACTCTCACATGCCTATTACTGTCAGCATCTGGAAGCCAAATCTCGTGGGGAAATGGTGTCGTCTGGAACCGGGTCTATTAGGGATCGACCGATATAGTTTTTTCGGTGCCGATACTATATCGATATTTTGGCCACCTCTCCTGCTGACATTTTGTACATTTAAACATTATAATTTTTATATTTTTTAATCACTGTTATTGCGGTCACAAGGAATGTAAACATCCCTTGTGACCGTAATAGGCATGTGAGAGGTACTCTTTATGGAGAGATCAGGGGTCTATAAGACCCCAAACCCCTCCTCTGCACTTCAAAGTATTTAAAACATCAAGATTGTCATTTTTGAATACTTATTTTATTTATTTTTTTAAACTGGCGCCTTTAAGATGCCAGTAATCCAGGAAGTGATGTCATTAAATTGCTTCCAGGTTACCAGATCCAAGACTGGAACGAACCATTGGCTTTGTTCGGGTCTTCGGCCAGACGGCAGCTGGTTCCTCGGGCCTCACGGTGGATTGGGAGAGTCCCAGTGAGCCGTGGAAGATAGTGGGAAGTGGGGGGGGGGCTGCTGAGCCGCATCAGTTATCACAATAAAGCTGACCGTCCACTCTAAAGAACAGTACAGGGGTGATGCATACAACTACATCTCAAAAAGTATCAAACGTGTTTCAGAGGTCTAAGTGCATATCTTAAATTGTAGACTAGAGAATCTTCCACTTTACGTGAAACTTCACCCAATAGGGAGAAATCGTTTTTTACTGCCACTTCCCTCCTCCTATCCCATTTATGGACACTTTATGTCATGGGAGGGGGGCAGGGCAAGATTGAACAGGTACCTAGCTTTAATAGGTACTTGCCCTCTCTACCGCTTGGATCACCTAGTACTCGCCAGCAGCCTTCTGGAACACAGGTTTCTGCAGGACCATTCACAAAGCGCCGCACGACTCAAGCATGTGCAGTATAAGGCCTCGTTCACACATGGATCCGTTCAGGTCCGCCTGTCAGTTTTTCAGGCGGACCTGAACGGGCGCTCCATGCACCCCTATGGAGCGTCGGATGTCAGCGGAGACATGTCCGCTGACATCCGACCTGATCCGATCCGCTAAAAACAAACGTATGGGGCTCACGTCCCCATCCGTCCATGCGGATCGGATCGGGAAAGATCTGATGAAAACGGACATGCTGTCCGTTTTCATCAGATCGCTCCATAGAGGACAGCGGGACTCGACAAGCTCCTCCCCGCTCAGTGAGCAGAGGGGAGCTTGTCATCCGTCGGCTCAGCGGAGATCTGCGGACTGATCTCCCGCTGAGCTGGCAGACACAGGCGGACTCCGTCGGAAAGGACTGAGACGGAGTCGGCTATCTGTGAACGAGGCCTAAAGCCGCAAGAAGTCACAGCGGCTTCCCCAAGTAAACTTGCCAGCGGCAGAAACCCGTGGCTGAAGAAAATAAAATTGCATATTGTATGGTCTTCCAAATGTCACTGCAGCGATGTCATCCTTGCTGCTGCTGCTGTAGCTGATTAGATAGGACCACCATTGATGGTCCTATCTGTGAACATCTATGCTCGGCTCACAGACAATTGGGAGCATTATCAATTCAGAATTTTCCTGATTTACTATATAAAAAGAGGTAAATTACATTACATTTGATTTTAGGAGATGGAGCATTCCATATTGCCTTGAAAAAGACAGAAGAAAACATTTTTGTGCTTAGATGGACTTTACCTATATAAACTATTAGACAGATACAAACTCTGACAATAGAAGTAACATTGTCATCTTGTGACTGCTCACACACCCATTTACAGGCAGCTGTGTCAACACTTACAGAACCCTCACACTGACCCTATCCTATGGTCATGGTCGATGGAAAGAAAAGCATTGAAGTATCACATTTCTCAAACACGGAAAGACCTGCGCTACTAAACAACTGATTGTTCGGATTTTAAATGGGCATTAGGAAGAAAAGTGTGTTTTTTTTTTTTCCCCCATTCACAAACAACTGCCAAAGAAGTCAGACAGGTTTGATTCGGAAACTAAAATGTCAAGTGGAGTTTTCATACATTTCACCCTATGAAGAATGCAGCAGGAGGATCTGGAGACTTCCTTAGTTGTGGGTTGGAAGTTGAGGACAGAGAAGAACGGATTATCTGTTCTGAATAAAGTGGCACTCTAATAAAAACCTACCACTGAGTTATTCTTGAGATCAGGGTTTCACAACCAGGGTTCCATGGAACTGTAGGGTTCCCCACAGGTTGCTAGGGGTCCCTGGAGCAATGAACAATTTCTGCCTCTCAGATACGTTCCCACTGATCTTTTTAGCCATTTGTTCATTCACATAAAATGATTCTAAAAAAGGAAAGATTTGTCTTTTTCTTTAAACAAACATGGAATACTTACCTGCTCCGCTCAATGGTTTTGCCTCAATTATTTTCTTTTGGGTTCCCCGTCAGCGCTCTTTCCCACTGCCGATTGCTCCCAGTAGCAAGTCTCTTGAGCAGGCTCCCTTATATTCACACAAAAAGCACAGCTCGACCCGCTCTCCTCATTGGCTCACTGGCTGCCAATGATCGCAGGAGCCAATGGCTGCGCTCATACACACTGCTGGATCAAGATGGGGATCAGGTAAGTATAAGGGGGGGGGGGCTGAAGGGGGAGCTGCACCCATTAGTTTATTTTAAACTTAATGCATGGAATGAATTAAGGTCAAACACCTTGAGCTTTAACAACCACTTTAATCAACTTTGGTTTTATTTTATCTCAATGAATTAATGTCTGAAACATAACTAGATCTTCCCAATAGCTATGCCTATAGGGTGGCCTCAAGGTCTTGCAGGGTCTCCCTGCAGCTACCCCTTATGTGCACGCTCCCAGGACTACAGCTGTATGTGAATGTTAAGGCCCCTTTCACACTTTTGGACTTGGGACTGCAAAGTCACATGACAAGTCGTTCCCCATGATTTCCAATGGTAACCATTCATATGTGCAACTTCCAACTTGTGCCAACGTCAAAGTTTCCCTCAAGTTTAGACAGGGATCCCCTAAAATTGCAGCACAATCATGGCAAAGTCGCGCAGCTTTTAAGTACTGGCAGTGTGAAAGGGGCCTAAAAGACATTTAGGCTGCACCCCCCACACAAGTGTAGGGGGTGCCATGAAGAAAGTTGCATGTTTTTGTACAGGTCACCAATGTAAAAAGAAGAGAAATAGCCAAACCTGTCCGAATTTAGCTTAAAAAAAAAAAAGCTCCAGAACATTGCGCTTCAGACGTTTGGCTTCTGAACCATCTCCATAGAGAATAATTGATTTTTTTTCACCTCCAGCATTTTGTAGCTTCAGGCTCAAAATGCTGAGGTGTGAATGGGGCCTTAGCCTCATCTGTAAATTGCAGTGCCATTCTGCCCACCAGTTCTTTGACTGACAGCTACCTTTGTGTGATATGCACAGTGCTCCCTGACCAGACGTTTGTTGAAGCGGCACAAATATATCTTTTTAAACAGTAAGAAAAATGTTTGAGCGCAAAATAAGATTATAAAAAAATAAAAAGTGCAGCCATTAAAATGGATTTAGAAAGAAACAAAGAAATAGTTGGGGGTTCCATACTATAAGCCATGTTTGTAATGCACTTGGGGTAGATATCGGAGGTGTCCACTTCACCCTACAGTCTGCTGTGGGCAAGAAGTAACGAGAACTATCTGGCACTCACACCTGCCTTTACCTGACCAAAGAAAAGTACAACATACCAAAAGCTGGTAACAGAATCAAGAATCGGTAGATGTCATCAATATGTTTTCTATAAAATCACTTTATTGCTGCTAAACAATGATTATAGAAAAAAAAATCAATAAAAAAAAACAATCACACCATCTCCTCTATTGAGACAACATGGCACCATGCTGCCCAACTCTCACCTGAGAGCAGGGTGGATGCAATTTAAATCACTAGTAAAAACAGAAAATATCATCTCTGTCCCGCAGCGGATCCTCCTCTGACCTGCTGCTGACTCGACAGTCCCATTTACTATAATGGGACAGCTGGTGATACGGCAGTGACACAAGGTGAGGGACATGCCGGCAGCAGGTGAGTGGATGCCCGCTAATAGGTGCCGACATCGCTGGACTACAGGACAGGTAAGTGTCCATTTATTTTCACCCTGAAAACAAAAAAAGGGGGGGGGGGTGTAAATCAGCAGCTATAAAATACTGTAACTGCTGACTTTTAATAAAAGACATTTTCCAGCCCAGGGATCCAGCGCCGTCATCACCAGGGATGTTTCGTCACTTTGTGTCCCCAGGATGTTTACGGTGGGAAGCTGGCTATGACTATGTGAGCCACAATGTCCTCTGTGAATGGTCCCCCGGCCTCCTGGAACATGTGATGTGTCCCAGGAGGTTGCGAGCCCCAGGAGGGCAGAGACTTGATGGGATTGGTGGTGCCAAAGTTCACAATCACTGTCCTAGGTGATTCTAGCAGATGTGGCAGCGGGTATCTGCCAGAAATGGGTAGCCTAGAAAAACGGAGGAGGATGAGTGGGTTTATCTCAGGCGCGGTTGGCATATATTCAGTGTGGCACATCGCATACATTCGTTTTGGTCAAATCGCACCAGACCCACACACAAAAAAAAAAAAAAAAAGAGGGGGACCCCCCCCCCCCCGCACTGGATTTGGAGGACCCCACCCCCCCGCACTGGATTTGGATTCCATTAAATTGAACTGCATTTTACAAACCATTTTGGGGTGTCGTTAACATGACACCCACTGTGGTTAGCATGAACGCTGTGCGATTTCATTGCAGTACAGGATTTGCTGCATTTCCTGCACCAGGTAGATGTGAACTGAGCCTTAAAACAGGCCTCCACCCAAGAGGGGTAGCTGCACTTATCCCCCCCCCCCGCTGCCACATTTGGCACCTTTCTGGGGGGGGGGGGGGTACCTGGTTTTGACAGGTACCCGTTTCCGGCTGACTTTATCTCTGAGAACTCACCCAGAAGTTCGGCCCCCCTCCTCCATCCACAAAGCTGTAAAGCCGCAAAGCTTCACTGCCGGTTTCCAATACCCAAGATGGCAGCGGCAGCACCCAAGAGTTAATTAAAAAAAAATCAGCTCAGGTGACACCGCGGGATCCCTGGACAGGTAAGTGTCCCAATAATAAGAGTCAGCAGCTGCAGGATTTGTAGCTGCTGAATTATTTTTTCAGAAGGAGCCTGGAGCTCCTCTCCATCTGGAGCTCCTCTCTAAGGTCCTCTCTCGTCCTCCCTCTCTCTGGAGCTCACCTCTAAGGTCCTCTCTCTCTGGAGCTCCTCTCTCTCTCTGGAGCTCCTCTCTCTCTCTGGAGCTCCTCTCTCTCTCTCTCTGGAGCTCCTCTCTCTCTCTCTCTGGAGCTCCTCTCTCTCTCTCTCTGGAGCTCCTCTCTCTCTCTCTCTGGAGCTCCTCTCTCTCTCTCTCTGGAGCTCCTCTCTCTCTCTCTCTGGAGCTCCTCTCTCTCTCTGGAGCTCCTCTCTCTCTCTGGAGCTCCTCTCTCTCTCTGGAGCTCCTCTCTCTCTCTCTCTCTCTCTCTGGAGCTCTCTCTCTCTCTCTGGAGCTCCTCTCTCTCTCTCTCCTCTCTCTCTCTGGAGCTCCTCTCTCTCTCTCTGGAGCTCCTCTCTCTCTCTCTGGAGCTCCTCTCTCTCTCTCTCTCTCTCTCTCTCTCTGGAGCTCCTCTCTAGCTCCTCTCTCTCTCTCTGGAGGTCCTCTCTCTCCTCCTCTCTCTCTGGAGCTCCCCTCTGTCTCTGGAGCTCCCCTCTCTCTCTGGAGCTCCCCTCTCTCTCTGGAGCTCCCCTCTAAGGTCCTCTCTCTCCTCCTCTGTCACTGGAGCTCCTCTCTCTCTGGAGCTCCTCTCTCTCTCTGGAGCTCCTCTCTCTCTCTGGAGCTCCTCTCTCTCTCTGGAGCTCCTCTCTCTCTCTCTGGAGCTCCTCTCTCTCTCTGGAGCTCCTCTCTCTCTGGAGCTCCTCTCTCTCTCTGGAGCTCCTCTCTCTCTCTGGAGCTCCTCTCTCTCTCTGGAGCTCCTCTCTCTCTCTGGAGCTCCTCTCTCTCTGGAGCTCCTCTCTCTCTGGAGCTCCTCTCTAAGGTCCTCTCTCTCCTCCTCTCTGGAGCTCCTTTCTAAGGTCCTTTTCTAAGCTCCTCTCTCTCTGGAGCACCTCTCTCTCTGGAGCTCCTTTCTAAGGTCCTTTTCTAAGCTCCTCTCTCTCTCTGGAGCTCCTCTCTAAGGTCCTCTCTCTGGAGCTCCTCTCTCTCTGGAGCTCCTTTCTAAGGTCCTTTTCTAAGCTCCTCTCTCTCTCTGGAGCTCATCTCTAAGGTCCTCTCTCTCCTCCTCTCTCTCCGGAGCTCCTCTATAAGGTGAAGTCCTGCTTGATATCTGAACTCCGATCAGAAAATATTCTCTCAATCCATCCGCCACGTGTGATCTTCCTGAATCTCAGTGTGCTTTGTGTATTCCTCCCAGATCTGTGCAGTCATCCCGTGTGAAAACTTTGGGGTTCATTCCCTAAAACTGGAGAGTGCAAAATCAGGTGCAGCTGTGCCTAGTAACCAATCAGCTTCCTGGTTTTTCACCTAGGTTCCCATTGGAGCAATTCGTCATGCGATTTGAGATCAAATCGCATGACAAGTCGCAGCCTATTGGCGGCAATGGCACCAATCAATGCAACGCCGATTTCTACACCGATTTGCAAAAGTCGTTCCTGCACTACTTTTGCCGATTTTAAGTGCGACTTCAATAAACACCTGTGTATGAAACCACACAGGGGTCCATCAAGTAGCACCTGAAATGGCGCTGACCCTGCCGCTTTCATTTGAAGTATCATCAATGTGAACCAGGGCTTATTGTCAAAGATTAATGGAACAAGCTGAAGCTGGAAGCCGATTGGCCACTGTGCATGGCGGCACCAGATTCTGAGTGCTCTGGTTGTAATAAATCTCCCCCTTTGCCTCCTCCAATAAGAACCGGTCACTGCTGCGCTCTGGTCTCATCTCTGCCCCCTCCTGTAGTTTTTATGTAGTGGGCGGGGTCTGCTGGGTCCTTCCCTCGGCGCTGCTCCCCGCGCAGGCTATATACAGAACACCGAAGATGTCCATGCTACTTTTACAAAGCAATATCTGGGTTTGCTCAGGCATTCTACACAAAGTAGATTTTATATCCATGGTAACTATTGAGGAATATTTGTGTATAAAAAAAAAAAAAAAAAGTATCTGTGAGTTTATCAAAAAACAATAAAAATTAAATATAATTAAAAAAAATAAGTGATTATTTTTAATTATAATAAAATATGTTTTTAATATCCAAGCTGACTATTGAGGAATATATATATATATATATATATATATATATATATATATATATATATATATATATACACACACACACACACATACACACATGAAGGTACCTGGAGTTTATTATAAAAAACAAAATAATGAAAAGAAAAATACAACAAAACAAAAATAATAAGAGTGATTTTTTTAATATCCATGGTGACTACTGAGAAATATTTGTACATGAAGGTACCTGGAGTTTATTATAATAGTTTAATATATAAAACTAAGTGTGACTTATATTTTATATCCGTGTGACTATATGTAATTAAAGCTAATTGAAGTTAATTATAAATCAAAGTAAATAATAAAAAAGAAAAAAAAAGAAGAAGTGTGATTTTATAGTCATGTGACCACTGAAGAATATTTGTACATAATGGAACCAGCTATATATATATATATATATATATATATATATATATATATATATATATATATACACATATACACACACACACACACAAAAAAACACACAACAAAATGAGAAATAAGTGTGCCATGGTGATAGAGTGGTGGGGGGGGGTAGGAAAGCAATGATGGGGGGTCCTGTACCGTCACCCCCCACCCATAGAAAGCTCCTCTCTCTCTCCACCATAGGATGCGATGACAGGAGCGGGGCCCACCTCACACCTCGGTGTTATAGGAGGAGTACACCGGGGACACGGGACAGGTCCTCTTCCTCCATAGAGGAGGGCTGACCATGACAGTGGCGGTCCCCGGGGATGGGGGAAGGAGGGGGGTTCCCAGCTTACCTTTCCTGCGGAAGAAGGACATGGCGCCGGGCGGACGTGTGGCATTCAGTCAGCACATTGCTGGGCGCCCCGGCTCCCTCCTTCCAGCACACGGGATGCCGGGGACCCGCTCACCGACCCCCGCTGGCCGCGCGCACCCCGGCTTTCCTAACATGAATGACACTTCCTCCTTCCTGCACACTCAGCTCCAGCCTCCGCCATACTGTACACAGCCCGTACGACCTTCCGGGAAACGCACTGCCTGCTGGGTAGTCTCCCGGAGCCGCTGAAGCCCGGCCGGCCATCTTCCTTAGGGGTAACCCGGTGCCCGTTCCTCAGGAGTAACAAGAATAAGTCCCCGTCCTCGCGGCTGCCGTTATAGGAAGTCCTGAAGATTTGTTTCCTTTGTTATTAACCAATTACTGCCGTTGCCCGTTATCCGTTACAAATCCAGCAATTTATCACCGATCCGTTAAAAAAAATCAGCATTTGTTTGCTAAAATGACTTACAATCCACACACGTGATATCGTTTCTGAAATAAAATGCCCTGAAACAAAAAAAAGGTGGCTGTTTTTTTTATTTCACACAATTTGTGTAAAGTTTTTTTATTCAAAGTGTATTTTCATTTCTATGTGTCATAATAAATGAGCGATGTGTTTGATTGTACAGAGATGCAGGGTGTCAGTCAGAGGCTTGGTCACGTGATCAGGCTCTGCCCGGAACTTAACCTGCACAGGAAAACACGTAAGCAGCTGTGTTTTCCTGTCTCCATGGCAACAAAAGCCGTTGGTTTTTTTTAATATATAAGAGCAGCGCAGGGAGAAGTCAGTCAGTGTTGACTGGAAGTGTGAAGAGTGCAGACATATTTCTGAGCTCCCACCTTTTTACACTAAATTACAGGATACAATTGTATTACTGATTGTGAAAACAACTTTTCAGAAGAGAAGAGGTTTTACTAATAATTCTGAAGTTTATTTTTCATTGTATTTTATATATATATATATTATAATAAATACAATGACCTGGAGGAGAGAGAAGGTTGCAGACAGGGGAGGAAGATTTCTGCGAAAGAGGCGCAGAGAGGAGGATGAAATGAACTCTCCAGAGAGAGGAGAGGTTCAGAGTAAGAGGAGCAGAGCAGAGGAAGCAATGAACTCTCCAAAGAGAGGAGAGGTTCAGAAGAAGAGAAGCAGAGAGGAGGATGAAATGAACTCTCCAGAGAGAGGAGAGGTTCAGAGGAAGAGGTGCAGGGTTGGGGAAGCAAAGACATCTTCAGAGGGACAAGAGGTTCTGAGGAAGAGCAGCAGAGAAGAAGATGCAATGAACTCTCCAGAGAGAGGATCAGTTCTGAGGAAGAGCAGCAGAGAGGAGGGTGAAATTAACTCTCCAAAACCACGCATGGTTCTGAGGAAGAGACGCAAAGAGGAGGAAGCAGATAATTCTGCAGAGAGGAACGATGAGGTTCCAAAAAAGAGAAGCAGAGAGGAGGGTGAAATTAACTCTCCAAAACCACGCATGGTTCTGAGGAAGAGACGCAAAGAGGAGGAAGCAGATAATTCTGCAGAGAGGAACGATGAGGTTCCAAAAAAGAGCAGCAGAGAGGAGGGTGAAATTAACTCTCCAAAACCACGCATGGTTCTGAGGAAGAGACGCAAAGAGGAGGAAGCAGATAATTCTGCAGAGAGGAACGATGAGGTTCCAAAAAAGAGAAGCAGAGAGGAGGGTGAAATTAACTCTCCAAAACCACGCATGGTTCTGAGGAAGAGACGCAAAGAGGAGGAAGCAGATAATTCTGCAGAGAGGAACGATGAGGTTCCAAAAAAGAGCAGCAGAGAGGAGGGTGAAATTAACTCTCCAAAACCACGCATGGTTCTGAGGAAGAGACGCAAAGAGGAGGAAGCAGATAATTCTGCAGAGAGGAATGATGAGGTTCCAAAAAAGAGAAGCAGAGAGGAGTTCTCAGACAGCATTGCAGAGATTATACATAATTTTATGAATGACATGGAGGATGATGAGGAAGCATGGAATCTTTTAGAGAATATGGAAGAGCTTCTGAGTGAGAAGGAGAAAAAAGAAAGCAGTGAAGAGGAAGCAGAACAAAAAAAGCCAACGACGGGTGAATCAGGTAAGAAAATATGGTGGATTGTCATATAGTACATAGGTGGAAATCTAGTGATGTCATTACTGTAAAGGACATATTTGTAATTTGCAAATAATAGGTTTTAGTAGGGGTTCCACGAGATTATTTTAGGGGTTCCTCTAAGGTAAAAATGTTGAGAAAGGCTATTTGACATGGAACTATATATGATCAGTTGGTCCCAATGTTGGAGAATCCCTCTTTGTGTGTATGTTTGGTACTAGGGTTGTCCCGATACCGAGCATTTGTGCGAGTACTTGTACTCGCACAAATGCTCCCGATGCCTGACGCGATACTTGGTCGGTGACGAGCGGACTCTGGGCGGAGAGGGTGGGCGGCATCAATAGGCGGATCGGGCTGCCTCAGTGGGCAGAGCGGGTGAATAGATTCAGTGGGCGGGGAGGGTGGGCCTCTTGTCAGTAGGTGGAGTGGGCGGGCAGCCGCAGTGGGGGAGAGTGGTCATCGTCATCTTGGCACACCCTGCACTTGGCCACAGTAAGCCAGCAGCATACATCTTGTTACACCCAGCCATGGTACTACCTCCATGTAGTTCAGGCTGGGTGTAACAAAATGTCTGCTAATACTGATGCTGAGTGCAGGGTGTACCAAGATGGGCGCTGCAGCATAGCACTTCCTCATGTCATTTATTGCTGCATTTCAGTGCCTGCCCATAAGTGCCAGCCACCTGTCAGTGGCATCAGTGCCCATAACTGCCGCCTATCAGTGCCAGCCACCTGTCAGTGCCCATAAGTGCCACCTATCAGTGCCAACCATCAGTGCCCATGGGTGCCACCTTTCAGTGCCCATCAGTCAGTGCCACCTATCAGTGCCCATCAGTCAGTGCCACCTATCAGTGCCCATCAGTGAAACTGTCACATGGCATTAAAAAAAAGTATCGGTATCGGCGAGTACATGAAAATAAGTATCGGTACTTGTACTCGGTCCTAAAAAAGTGGTATGGGGACAACCCTATTTGGTACATATATTAGGACATGGGGTTAGCCCTGTTTGCTCATTACATACGGAGGCTCTGCTTCCTGCTTACTAATTCTCTGTAATGACTGAGCTGCACTACTGCTCTCCAAGGGTCACCACACAATCTAACCCTATAATCTTTGTACAATTTAGGTTTACCAAAAGTCTATAATTTGATGAACTACCTTGTCTATCCAATTATTCTGTATCCAATCAGGGAGGCCCTGAAACTATATTATTGTTGATAGACCTAATCGATCAAATTGTAACGTGAGCTTCAGAGCAAGTCTATAGGTCAAGTCTGTTCTTTTAAGGAGTTTTTCTCAGCTTTTTTTGTTAGAACAGAGTGACCAAGAGACTTGTTCTAATTTGGAGTTCATCATTAATGACGTTTAACTGTATACAAACAAAAGCAAATGATCAGTTCTAGGTGGAATCATCCCTGTTATGTCCACTGCACTCCAGTTTAGCAGTTCTCTCTGTACTAAAGGTGTCAGTGTCAATAGAAATACGTAGAGGAATATGACTTGTATAGAAATGAGGTAATAAAATTGTTTTCCTTTTCTCTTTCAGTATCTTTCCCAAAAGAAAATGCGCCAGGTTCCCTGAGTCCAGAGAGCTTCATCTTCCATAAAGTTGTTGGAGAAGGAGGATATGGGAAGGTAAGTAACCAAAGATTAGCTCTAAGACCCCATATACACAAGGGGGGGGGGGGCACATACAATATGACCATCCTTAAAGAGGAAGTAAACCCTTGTTAAAAAAACAACAAAAAACCCTGCAAGAAAAGGGCATAATGAGCTAGTATACATGAGCTAGACTACAGCAATGGCACATAGGTGCCATTGCTTCAGTTTGCCCTAGTGCACATGTGCATAGCATACTAGCTCATTATGTATTACGTACCTCAGATTGAAGCCCCTGCAGCGGTCCTCGTCTCCCTCTCCGGCCGCCAATATGTCATCACGGAGTTACTTCCGGATATCGCAGCTACGGCGCTGTGATTGGCCGGAGCCACAATGACGTCCCTCCTGCGCATGCACGCAGGAGCCGTCGGTAAAAGCACAGAGACTGCAGCAACAGCACATAGGTGCCATTGCTTCAGTTTGCCCAAGTGCGCATGTGCCGCTGGCATCGGCACATGCAGACACAGGGGGATATCTCCTAAACCGTGTAGGTTTAGGTGATATCCTGGTTAGCTATAGGTAAGCCTTAATATAGTCTTACCTGTAGCATAAGGTCGTAAAAAAGGGTTTACAACCACTTTAAGGAAGACTACGTGACGGGTGCAGCATAAACATGTACACTCACCTGAGCTTTTAGAGGAAGGGGGGATGAAGTACATAGCAAGTGGGTCTGTACAGTCTTTATAAAACTCACAGTTTAAATCTGAACTCTAGGATATAAGAAAACTATACATTTGTAGTGGGTCCCTCTCTACAATAGAAGGGTTAAGTACAAATGATGATGAATTGGGCAATATCCTTAGCCTATCTTAGGCAGCCGGCACTCTGCTCTGCTGTCCAATGACCCTCTGCATCCTCCCATACAGTGCAGGGCTGCTGATTCTGCACTATATGGTATGATGCTGGAAAGCTATGACCGGTCAGGCAGTGTAGGGAAGAGGCCTCAGGATAAGCAGACATGCAGCGTGGAGAAAGCCTATGGGTAGTAAGGAATAAGGTAAGTATATTACCATATTCATCATCCCCTAGGCACAATGAGCAGGTAACCCTTGCATTGAGGAGGGGGACTGCATTGTCCAGCCTTATTGCAGTGTCAGATCGTGCCCGCCAGTACAGCAACCAATCAGAATCCACCTTGTACAAGTCTAACTTCTATAAAGTGAACTCTGATTGGTCACTCTCGGTTATGGTGCCTGCTGTGTTGAGTAAGGCAGAGGGTAGCTATTTTTGAAATTTTTGATGGATCAAAATTCAGCCAGTTCAGGAGGGACCGGCTGAATTTTGATCCAGTGTATGTATGGACCGGCTGGTTGTACATAAATCAATCTATCAACTGACTTAAGTACAACCAGCCTTTTGGGTTTTTATTGAACAATTAGTGCAGTCGGCTGTAAACGACCACACTAATCATTGTGTTCTGCCGGTGGGGAAGTCTACTTTTCAGTAGAACACAATAGCACAGCAAGAGGGATTCCCCATCAACACGGATTGTGTTGATGGGGAGAATCAAGCTATTTTTTTGCCAAAAAAATTGCATAAGATACAGCCTGC
Organism: Rana kukunoris; assembly: GCA_029574335.1. Lineage (NCBI taxonomy): Eukaryota > Metazoa > Chordata > Amphibia > Anura > Ranidae > Rana > Rana kukunoris. The sequence goes on along the minus strand of CM056050.1, from coordinate 535,853,169 downwards.
CTTCAGGCAGTCAGTTATATATTGATAAATGGCAAAGCCAGCAGGACAGAAGAAAGGAAGAAAAGAAAGATAATTGAGAACATCGGGAATATCTGGTATGGATGTTAAAGCTAGTGCACATGGAAAAGATTATGTACTAATTGTGTCTCTCCTATAGGTGGTGCTGGCGACCCATCGTGTTACCAACATACTGGTGGCAATTAAGATTGTCAGAAAGGATTCTGTGCTTTTACACCCGCCTTCCATCCTCACCGAACGTCAAGTCATGGAGATAGTTGGAAGTAACCGTTTCTTCACCCACACCTATGCCACGTTCCAGACAGAAGTAAGTGTGTTTTAAAAGTTATACAGAAATATCAAATGAATGGCATATATAAAATGTAATACAGGAAAACCTTGGTTTAAGAGTAACTTGGTTTGAGAGCGTTTTGCAAGATAAGGAAAATGTTTTATTAAATGTTGCCTTGATATACAAGCAATGTCTTGATATAAGAGTAGCGTCATGTCACAACTGGGTATAAAAAGAGTAGGGTTTTAAGTGTAGCAATAGTGTTACATTTAATGAAGGTACAACATTTAGCAATTTATTGCTACACTTAGAGGTGCCTCTCTTCTGTACAACATGTACAGGACTTATATGTTCCGTATCTGTTTTGCACATTTGCAGCAACGGCCTGAACTTATATCTGTACAAGGATGGAGATAGATAGATAGATAGATAGATAGATAGATAGATAGATAGATAGATAGATAGATAGATAGATAGATAGATAGATAGATAGATAGATAGATAGATAGATAGATAGATAGATAGATGGTTTGTATAGATGGATGGATTGATATATATAGATATAGATAGGTAGCTGTATATATATGTTTGGATGGATGGAGATAGATAGAAAGGTAGATATAGGTAAATGTCATGCAACGTTTTCTGGTAGAGAATTATAACTTGTTATTTTTATTTGGACCTTCTAACCTGTCTGTCTTTTCCCTTCTCTAGGATCATTTATTCTACGTAATGGAGTTTCTAAATGGAGGAGATCTTTGGCATTGGTTAAACGCTGAGGGTACATGTGACCTTGACTCCCTCAGATTTCTGGCAGCGGAACTCCTGAGCGGTCTTCAGTTCCTACATTCAAGACATGTAGCTCATAGGTAAGTAAGCTTAAAGCAGAGGTCCACACAAAAATGTGGAAAATGTCCGCTGTCCGGATCCCCCCCCCTCTTCCCGGTGTCAGGTATTTGCACCCACTTACGGGCATAGATAGCCTCATTATATGTGGGTATCTACACAACATCCGACGCCCCCTCACTGTCTTCTGGGAGACACACAGGTCCTAAAAGACAGCAGGGACCATTCAGATGGCGTACCGCAAGGCTTCACTTCCTGATCCCCTTACCGAAGATGGCGACGGCAGCACCCGAGAGCCGAGCGATAGCTCGGTTTCGGATGCCGACATCGCGGTCTCGCTGGACAGGTAAGCGCCCTTCTTTTAAAAGTCAGCAGCTACTGTATTTGTAGCTGCTGACTTTTAAAAGAAAAAAAATCAGCGAACCTCCGCTTTAATATAAACCTCAATCATATTACAATCCACCCATCCCGCCGCCCAACGCCTGAACTGTTACTAAACCCCATTTGTTGAGAGGATGATGGTGAGCGCACACCCGTCCATCCTCCTCCATCCAGTGTCTACTTTGCACAGTAAAGATCATTAATTTAGTCACATTTAAAGCAGAGCTCCACCCTAAAGTGGAACTTCTGCTCATCGGAACCCTTCCCCCCTCCGGTGTCACATTTGACACCTTTCAGCGGGTAGAGGGGTGCAGATACCTGTCTAAGACAGGTCTAAGACAGGTATTTGCACCCACTTCCGGGAGTCCTTTCTGCAGGGATTCTGCGGGTAGTGCGTCACTTCCCTCCCGTTGTATTCTGGGAAACACGCAGCTTCCAGAACACAGCGGGGACCAGTGAGGACGGTGCTGCGCAACTCGCGCATGCTCCTTAGGTAATCGGGCAGTGAGGCCGGAACGCTTCACTTCCTGATTCCCTCACCGAGGATGGCGGTGGGGCAGCAGATAGACAAGCAATTGCTCGCCTCTTCTGCTGCAGACGTCGCTGGACTCCAGGACAGGTAAATGTCCTAATCTTAAAAGTCAGCAGCTGCAGTATTTTTAGCTACTGCCTTTTAATATTTTTTTAACAGGGGAGCTCCTCTTTGATTACATTTTACATGTGGAGGGAAATACCCTTTCATTACTAGGCCATTTTTCAGTGCTTTGATACTTTGATTGACTATTGCACTGTACCTAAATGAATTTTATATCCCCCTGATATGGGCCACATTTCTAGAAAGTAGACACCCCAAGGCGATTGGTTTAAAAAAAAATTTGGAATGAAGAAATATATTGAAAAATAATTTCTAGTGAATAAATGAATCAGCTGCTACTGCAGATCCATCCATTTATTTATAAATGTATTTAATACAACCATTCTTCTTTGTTATAGGAGGAGGGGGAGGGGAAAAACATGTTATTGCTATGATTGGGGATCACAATGATCACAAGGCACCGAGAGGCTCAGATCAGCCCTGTACATTGTCTGTGTATTGAACCATCCAAGGACAGCTCAGTACACAGTTGGCTATTTCTATAGTGTTTATAAATGGCTGATCTGCGGTCCATTCGGTGGTCTCTAAGGGATTATTGATCATACCGCTCATGTAGGGCAATCAGTTCATGAAAGATACAATTTTTTTATGGCTTATATCATTCTGTGTATGGGCAGCGCTAGGGAAAGGAGCCTTGTTTATGTTGATCCTTCTATAGATCAGTAATATGGGGATATTGGGGGATAATTGTCTGAACCACAGAGCTGACACTCTTTTTCTCTACAGGGACCTGAAGCCTGATAATATTCTACTGGATTGCGCTGGACATGTGAAATATGCCGACTTTGGATTGGCAGCAACTGACATGTGTGAATCGAAGACCTCGACTGAAAATGTTGGTACAGCGATGTACCAGGCACCGAAGGTAAGTGAAAGAGCAATTATCTGTTGGTCTGTCCAGAATTAAAGAAAGCATGTATACATTGGGCAATAGAATACCAAATTAGGTCTGGGCAGAATGAGGGTACTTGCACGTGTATAAACTTCAAATTCCTGGTAGTAGATTTCTGTGTAAAAATGTGAGGGTGGGCTGTGTAGTAAATTAATTATTTCCATGTTTTTGCACGTATGCATACTTGCACTTAGAAATTCTTCTGTCTTTTCTTGGGTTGTGTCATACGCATGTATGAGTCTGTAAGATACTTCCCTGCAATGTCCATATTTTTACTGATCTATATGCAGCGCAAGTTTATGCTCCTGTGTGTATGGGACCATTAAAAACAATAGGCTGCATTTACATAAGTAAAAAAAAAAAAGTTAGTCTGAAAATTCCTGCTAGATCACTTAGGTGGCCCCTTTTGCATCTATAGCTACGTACAACTGTTTAAAATTCAATAATACGCTGTCTCACCCTGCTGTGCGCATGCTCGGTTGCTCTCTATATTTCAACACTGTACTGAAAATGTAGAGGCTGATCTGCTAAAAGCCTGAATATTTACTGATGCTCAGGGGATCTGGGCTTCAGCAAATGGCAGTCTCCAGCAAGAAGAAACAGGACCAATGCTGGAGACAATTTAAAGCACACGCACATTTTGGTAGCATAATTATTAACCACTTCCCATCCGGGCCAACTCTGGTACTTCGCTCCTACTTGCTAGACAATTACATAGAACCCCCAAACTTTATGTATTTTTTTTAGCAGAGACCTCAGAGATCACAATGGCGGTCATTGCAACTTTTTACCTTGCACGGTATTCATTTTTTTACTGGTTACATGTTTTGAGTTACAGAGGAGGTCTAGGGCTAGAATTATTGCTCTCGCTCTAACATTCGCGGCAATACCTCAGATGTGGGCTCTGAACACCGTTTTCATATGTGGACGGGACTTACGTATTGCTATTACGTATTACGTATAGCTTCTGCGTGCAAGCTATCGGGGACAGGGACACTTTAAAAAATAAATTAAAAAATATTGTTAATTCTACTTTAAACTTTTTACTTTGACACTTTAAAGAAAAAAAAATGTAATTACTTTTATTTCGTATTACAAGGAATGTAAACATCCCTTGTAATAGGATTAAGCATGACAGGTCCTCTTTACAGTGAGATATGGGGTCAATAAGACCCCACATCTCACCACTAGGCTGGGAAGCCTGAAAAAAAAATCATCTCAGCTTTCCAGCCAAGGCGGGACCATTTTTTGAATGCAGAGGCCGGGTGTGACGTCATAACATCGCTTCTGGCCTCTGTCTGATCATAGAGACTGTGACGACCATCCGGAAATCTCTATGGTAGGCATATGGGACCGGCGGATCTGTTCTCCGACTCACCGATCGCATTCGGTGAGTCGGTAGAAGCACCAGAGGATGGTGTGAGGGGGGGGGGACGTCCCCTCGGGGGGGGGACGTCCCCTCTAGCCACCGGTGAAAACGATCATGCAGCGGAACAGCCGCTATGATCATTCTGATTGTGCACAGAATCACCGGCTCTAAAAGATGATATCTGAATGATGCCTGTAGCTGCATGCATCATTCAGATATCCCCGCTCAAAGTCAAGGACGTCCATAGACATACCTTGGGCGGGAAGTGGTTAAGTGGAATGTATGTTCCTTGCTTTACGAACATTCTTTTTTATCAAGTTGTTATACAGTAGGTAAAGTTCCACTTTAAAGGGGTGTTCATGTGCAAGAGGCCTTAAAGAGAACCAAATTAAGCCTGAATTAAAAATAACCTGTATATAGAGAATTATCAAGCAGATTAGGCCTGGATTATAGAGAACCTGTATACACTGGGCAATTATTGACCAGATTAAAGAGAACCTGTCAGTTTGGCCTTTACCAGTCTCAGCCAAGGGTCCTATCTGGCACTGAAGGCAGCCAATGACTCCTATAAGCAGTGCCAATTCTATGGTTGACAGGTCCCTATGTGTATGACCAGGAGGAGGTGTGGCTTCATCTAGAACTGTGGTCTGCACTGGAACTAGCGCCATTTCCAAGTTGAACAGAAAAGGCAGTCTCAGCTATGGCAGGTTTAAGCCACGGTGACAGGTTCTCTTTAAAGTCTAACAAACAGGGCCCTCAGATTCCACGTGTATTGAATTGTATTGTAATTTTACTGTCTGCCCCCATGTTGTAAAGCGCTTCACAATATGTTGGCACTATATAAATCCTGTATAATAATAATAATGAGCTGATATCTGAGTGACATTTGAGCAAACCTTATCTGTGCCCTGATTTGACTCTGGAAACTCTACATTCTATTGTATTGTGGAATTGGAGGGTCCTGACCAGCTATTATATGGTCCTGAGGGTCCCATACAGTTCTGGATGTCCTGTCTAGTTACCATATGGCCCTGGGGGTCCCATTCAGCTAACATATGGCCCTGGGAGTCCCATCCAGTCCTAGGGGTCCAGTCTAGGTATCATATGGCCCTGGGGGTCCAATCCAGCTAAATATGGCCCTGGGAGTCGCATCCAGTCCTGGGGGTCCAGTTTAGTTATCATATGGCCCTGGGAGTCCCATCCAGTCCTGGGGGTCCAGTCTAGCTATAATATGGGCCTGGGGGTCCCGTCCAGTCCAGGTATTCCATCTAGTTACCGTCCAACCTTGGGTTTGCTCATGATTGTTTGAAATTCATGTAGTATTTATCCCTGACTATCGGTCTTCTTAATGTGACTGTGTCAGGATAAATCGCTTTTGCCAATTCGTTTTTCTCTTTTGTTATTGAGTGTGGCAGGTGTCGAGCGTTGCACTTACAGCTCGGTGCACAGGGGGGTCTGGACAGTGTGTAATGGCTAGTTTGTATCCCTTACACAGTGGGGGTTCATATAAAACAAGGGAGTGCAAAATCTAGTGCAGCTGTGCCTGGTAGCCAATCAGCTCCCAACTTCAGCTTGTTCAATTTAGCTTTGAGAAAAGAAACCTGGAAGCTGATTGGTTACCATACACAGCTTTGCACTCTCCAGTTTTAGCAAATGAACCCCATTGTCTATTACATATAAAAGTAGGATGTTTTTAAATGTATTCAAATAAAAAATGTAAAAATAAAACTTTTAGGTGAAGCAATATTGTAAATGATAAAGCTGCTTTCCAGATGGCTTATTATCCTCATCCTTCTTTCTCTGATTTTCCTACAGGTTATTAAGCGTATACCATATGACAAAACCGTGGACTATTTCTCGTTGGGGATCATACTATTCGAGATGGCCTTCTTCGATCACCCATTCAATGACTCTGATGTGACCAATTCCATATTGAATGATTTGCCGGATTATCCAGAGGATGCGGATCCTGAGTTCGTGGCCTTTTTAAACAAGGTAAGTATTATTACTATAACTAGGAAAGTAGAAACATAGGCCCAGCCAATGAACTTTATAAGTGTGGTTTGCACTTTGCTTGTTTTTAGTGAAGCGCCATTCATTCTAATGATTGTAAAAAGAACTGCTAGGAAGTGAAGGAAACATGTCACATGACCTTGACATATGTCATGTGACAGCACTCTCCTCCTATGAGCAAACATTATTTGAAACATTATGTAGAGAACTCACTGCAGACTCCACATTGCACTATGCTATTTATTAATAGGACGTAAATTGCCACTGCCATGTGGAATGTGGAGTATTAAGTATAAATAGGTCTCTTAGCATTTTGGTGCCATTACTGTCATCTTATGTTTGTCTATTTTCTTTTTTCCCCGATAGTTCCTGTGCAAAGATCTACAAAAACGAAAAGAGGCCATGACCAACATTCGAGACGACCCGTTTTTCAGAGGAATAAATTGGGAGGAGCTGGAGATGGGATATACACGCCCCCCATTTTTTGTTCAACGACAGGTAAGTACAATTTTGACCAGATTTATGAAAGGATCTGAACAAGTCGTGCAGCATTGTTATTTGCCACCTTAGCTTACTTTGAATCTCATCAGTTTGAGAGCCTGGGTGGGGGGGCACTAACTGGCAGACCTCAGGTGACCTCTCACCCTGACTTTCAATCTGAAGACTGAGGAGAAGTCAGTAAAGTGAAATAAGGGGACAAATATATAATCTTTTCAGAAGTGAGTTTGCACACCTCTAATAGTGAAGATCCATATTCTTGTTTATCCTCAATGGTCACTGGTTTCCAACATTCATTCAAAGTCATATGGACTTGGATGGCCCATAGAGGTGAAGATGGTCCCAGAGGTCATAGAGGGATTTCTTCTATTGATTTATTGATCTAATTGTTCTCTTTTGTTTTTACTTTTACAGAGCCTCAGAAAAATAACAAGGACTACAATGGAGCTGGAAGAGCTCAACGAACTAGGAACAACAATTTCAGCCAAGAAACAGAAGCTCTTCAATGGCTTTTCTTTTGTTAGCGACAAATGGAAAGCCATTCAGAAACTAATCTGAAGCCAGGAAGGGTTTGTACTAGGAGGGCGAATTGGGGGAGGATCCTGGCCTCCACATCCTTCACATAACCACGACTCATCTGCTGTCAGTGGGGCTTCCCGCTGACAGTAGTATATTAACAAACCAGTGCTGGCATTTACAAAAAATAAATAAAAAAAGCTTGACCCTTATCTGAATATGCAGCCTGGCAGGTCAAGAAAGGGGGGGACAAGCAAGCGATCCCTCACCCCTCCTGAATCATACCAGGTCACATACCCTCAACATTGAGACAGGGTGCTTTGGGGTAGCCCCCCCCTGCCCCAAGGCACCTTCCCAATGTTGAGGGTATCTGTCCTGGTATGGTTCAGGAGGGGTGGGGATCCCTCGCTTGTCCCCCCCCCCCTTTCTTGATTTGCCAGGCTGCATGTTCGGACAAGGGTCTTGTATGGATTTGGGGGCCCACACTTTTTTTATTATATTGGTGTGGGGTTCCCCTTAAAATACATAACACCCCCAAGCTGTTTAAAAAAAAATTAAATGCCGGCAGCACTGGTTGGTTTATATTCAGCTGTCAGATGGGAATCCCACTGACAGCAGATGAGTCATGGTTTGGGGGGATCCCCATGCATTTATTTTTAAATGCCATTCCAAACATACAGAACAAATGCTAAAGATATGGAACAAATTAATTTTGTATATTGGGATTGAATTACAATGTACATAATATAACTGGGTACTAACATTTATAAGTAAAGTTGATCCGGGGAAAATCCGATTGCCTCTCGGGGGATCAGGAAGGAATTTTTACCCCTGCTGTCGAAAATTGGATCATGCTCTGCTGGGGTTTTTCGCCTTCCTCTGGATCAACTAAAAACTGCTTGACCCTTATCTGAACATGCAGCCTGGCAGGTCAAGAAAGGGGGGGACAAGCAAGGGATCCCTCACCCCTCCTGAACCATACCAGGTCACATGCTCTCGAAATTGGGACAGGGTGCTTTGGGGTACCCCCCCCTGCCCTAAGGCACCTTCCCAATGTTGAGGGAATCTGTCCTGGCATGGTTCAGGAGTGGTGGGGGTCGCTCGCTTGCCCCCCCCCCCCCTTCTTGATCTGCCGGGCTGCATGTTCGGATAAGGGTCTTGTATGGATTTGGGGGACCCACACTTTTTTTTATTATATTGGTGTGGGGTTCCCCTTAAAATACATACCACCCCCCAAGCTGTTTTAAAAAAAAAATTAAGTGCCGGCAGCACTGGTTTGTTTATATTCAGCTGTCAGATGGGAATCCCACTGACAGCAGATGAGTCATGGTTTGAAGGGATCACCATACATTTTTTTTAAATGCCATTCCAATCATACAGAACACATGCCAAAGATATGGAACAAATTCTGAAATTAGTTTTGTATCTTCGGCATTCATTTTGTATATTGGGATTGAATTACAATGTCATAATATAACTGGGGTACTAACCAATTATAGGTAAAGTTGATCCAGGGAAAATCCGATTGCCTCTCGGGGGATCAGGAAGGAAATTTTACCCCTGCTGTAGCAAATTGGATCATGCTCTGCTGGGGTCTTTCGCCTTCCTCTGGATCAACTAAAAACTGCTTGACCCTTATCTGAACATGCAGCCTGGCAGGTCAAGAAAGGGGGGGGAAAGCAAGCACTCCCTCACCCCTCCTGAATCATACCAGGTCACATGCCCTCAACATGGGGACAGGGTGCTTTGGGGTAGCCCCCCCTGCCCCAAGGCACCTTCCCAATGTTGAGGGTATCTGTCCTGGTATGGTTCAGGAGGGGTGGGGATCGCTCGCTTGCCCCCCCCTTTCTTGATCTGCCAGGCTGCATGTTTGGATAAGGGTCTTGTATGGATTTGGGGGCCCACACTTTTTTTTATTATATTGGTGTGG